>OX359287.1:10632606-11832606 GCA_947179155.2 Hedera helix
ACTCCTAGTCGCCTATTTGTTTGCAAATTTTGAGGAAATAACGAAACAAATAGCAAGTTTCCTCAAATGAAGACTTGTGTGCGCTGTACGCATTGTTTTCAATGCGAGAGTGATAGGATTGCAACTTTTGAGGCTAACCGATGTGTAACGAAGTAATATGACTCCTAGACGCCTATTTGTTTGCAAATTTTGAGGAAAAAACGAAACGAATAGCAAGTTTTCTCAAATGAAGACTTGTGTGCGTTGTACGCATTGTTGTCAATGCGAGAGTGATAGGATTGCAACTTTTGAGGCTAACCGATGTGTAACGAAGTAATATGACTCCTAGTCGCCTATTTGTTTGCAAATTTTGAATAAATAACGAAACGAATAACAAGTTTTCTCAAATGAAGACTTGTGTGCGTTGTACGCATTGTTTTCAATGCGAGAGTGATAGGATTGCTCCTTTTGAGGCTAATCGATGTATAACAAAATAATATGACTCTTAATCACCTATTTGTTTGCAAATTTTGAGCAAATAACGAAACGAATACCAAGTTTCCTCAAATGAAGACTTGTTTGCGTTGTTCGCATTGTTTTCAATGCGAGAGTGATAGGATTGCTCCTTTTGAGGATAACCGATGTATAACGAAATAATATGACTCTTAATCACCTATTTGTTTGCAAATTTTGAGCAAATAACGAAAAGAATACCAAGTTTCCTCAAATGAAGACTTGTGTGCGTTGTACGCATTGTTTTCAATGCGAGAGTGATAGGATTGCTCCTTTTGAGGCTAATCGATGTATAACAAAATAATATGACTCTTAATCACCTATTTGTTTGCAAATTTTGAGCAAATAACGAAACGAATACCAAGTTTCCTCAAATGAAGACTTGTTTGCGTTGTTCGCATTGTTTTCAATGCGAGAGTGATAGGATTGCTCCTTTTGAGGATAACCGATGTATAACGAAATAATATGACTCTTAATCACCTATTTGTTTGCAAATTTTGAGCAAATAACGAAAAGAATACCAAGTTTCCTCAAATGAAGACTTGTGTGCGTTGTACGCATTGTTTTCAATGCGAGAGTGATAGGATTCCTCCTTTTGAGGCTAACCCATGTGTAACGAAGTAATATGACTCTTAGTCACCTATTTGTTTGCAAATTTTGAGGAAAAAACGAAACGAATAACAAGTTTCCTCAAATGAACACTTGTGTGCGTTGTACGCATAGTTTTCAATGCGAGAGTGACAGGATTCCTCCTTTTAAGGCTAACCGAAGTGTAACGAAGTAATATGACTCTTAGTCACCTATTTGTTTGCAAATTTTGAGGACATATCGAAACAAATACCAAGTTTCCTCAAATGAAGACTTGTGTGCGTTGTACGCGTTGTTTTCAATGCGAGAGTGATAGGATTGCTACTTTTGAGGCTAACCGATGTATAACAAAATAATATGACTCTTAGTCACCTATTTGTTTGCAAATTTTGAGAAAATAACGAAACGAATACCAAGTTTCCTCAAATGAAGACTTGTGTGCGTTGTACGCATTGTTTTCAATGCGAGAGTGATAGGATTCCTCCTTTTAAGGCTAACCAATGTGTAACGAAGTAATATGACTCTTAGTCACCTATTTGTTTGCAAATTTTGAGGACATATCGAAACAAATACCAAGTTTCCTCAAATGAAGACTTGTGTGCGTTGTACGCATTGTTTTCAATGCGAGAGTGATAGGATTGCAACTTTTGAGGCTAACCGATGTGTAACAAAGTAATATGATTCTAATTCACCTACTTCTTTGCAAATTTTGAGAAATAACGAAACGAATAACAAGTTTCCTCAAATGAAGACTTGTGTGCGTTGTACGCATTGTTTTCAATGCGAGAGTGATAGGATTGCAACTTTTGAGGCTAACCGATGTGTAACGAAGTAATATGACTCCTAGTCACCTATTTGTTTGCAAATTTTGAGGAAAAAACGAAACGAATAGCAAGTTTCCTCAAATGAAGACTTGTGTGCGTTGTACGCATTGTTTTCAATGCGAGAGTGATAGGATTGCTCCTTTTGAGCCTAACCGATGTATAACGAAGTAATATGATTCTAATTCACCTATTTCTCTGCAAATTTGGAGGACATATCGAAACAAATACCAAGTTTCCCTAAGTGAAGACTTTTGTGCGTTGTACGCATTGTTTTCAATGCGAGAGTGATAGGATTCCTCCTTTTGAGGCTAACCGATGTGTAACGGAGTAATATGACTCTTAGTCACCTATTTGTTTGCAAATTTTGAGAAAATAACGAAACGAATAGCAAGTTTCCTCAAATGAAGACTTGTGTGCGTTGTAAGCATTGTTTTCAATGCGAGAGTGATAGGATTGCTCCTTTTGAGGATAACCGATGTATAACGAAATAATATGACTCTTAATCACCTATTTGTTTGCAAATTTTGAGGAAATAACGAAACGAATAGCAAGTTTCCTCAAATGAAGACTTGTGTGCGTTGTTCGCATTGTTTTCAATGCGAGAGTGATAGGATTGCTCCTTTTGAGTCTAACCGATGTATAACGAAGTAATATGATTCTAATTCACCTATTTCTTTGCAAATTTGGAGGACATATCGAAACAAATACCAAGTTTCCTTAAGTGAAGAATTGTGTGCGTTGTACGCATTGTTTTCAATGCGAGAGTGATAGGATTCCTCCTTTTGAGGCTAACCCATGTGTAACGAAGTAATATGACTCTTAGTCACCTATTTGTTTGCAAATTTTGAGGAAAAAACGAAACGAATAGAGAGTTTCCTCAAATGAAGACTTGTGTGCGTTGTACGCATTGTTTTCAATGCGAGAGTGATAGGATTGCTCCTTTTGAGGCTAACCAATGTGTAACGAAGTAATATGACTCTTAGTCACCTATTTGTTTGCAAATTTTGAGGACATATCGAAACAAATACCAAGTTTCCTCAAATGAAGACTTGTGTGCGTTGTACGCATTGTTTTCAATGCGAGAGTGATAGGATTGCAACTTTTGAGGCTAACCGATGTGTAACGAAGTAATATGACTCCTAGTCGCCTATTTGTTTGCAAATTTTGAGGAAATAACGAAACGAATAACAAGTTTCCTCAAATGAAGACTTGTGTGCGTTGTACGCATTGTTTTCAATACGAGAGTGATAGGATTGCTCCTTTTGAGGATAACCGATGTATAACGAAATAATATGACTCTTAATCACCTATTTGTTTTCAAATTTTGAGCAAATAACGAAACGAATACCAAGTTTCCTCGACTGAAGACTTGTGTGCGTTGTACGCATTGTTTTCAATGCGAGAGTGATAAGATTGCTCCATATGAGGCTAACCGATGTATAACGAAGTAATATGATTCAAATTCAACTATTTCTTCGCAAATTTGGGGGACATATCGAAACAAATACCAAGTTTCTTTAAGTGAAGACTTGTGTGCGTTATACGCATTGTTTTCAATGCGAGAGTGATAGGATTCCTCCTTTTGAGGCTAACCGATGTATAACGAAGTAATATGATTCTAATTCACCTATTTCTCTGCAAATTTTGAGGATATATCGAAACAAATACCAAGTTTCCTTAAGTGAAGACTTGTGTGCGTTGTACGCATTGTTTTCAATGCGAGAGTAATAGGATTGTAACTTTTGAGGCTAACCGATGTGAAACAAAGTAATATGACTCCTAGTCGCCTATTTGTTTGCAAATTTTGAGGAAATAACGAAACGAATAGAAGGTTTCCTCAAATGAAGACTTGTGTGCGTTGTACGCATTGTTTTCAATGCGAGAGTGATAGGATTCCTCCTTTTGAGGCTAAACCATGTGTAACGAAGTAATATGATTCTAATTCACCTATTTCTCTGCAAATTTCGAGGACATATCGAAAAAAATACCAAGTTTCCTTAAGTGAAGACTTGTGTGCGTTGTACGCATTGTTTTCAGTGCGAGAGTGATAGGATTCCTCCTTTTGAGGCTAATCGATGTATAACGAAGTAATATGATTCAAATTCACCTATTTCTTTGCAAATTTGGAGGACATATCGAAACAAATACCAAGTTTCCTTAAGTGAAGACTTGTGTGCGTTGTACGCATTGTTTTCAATGCGAGAGTAATAGGATTGCAACTTTTGAGGCTAACCGATGTGTAACAAAGTAGTATGAGTCCTAGTCGCCTATTTTTTTGCAAATTTTGAGGAAATAACGAAACGAATAGCAAGTTTCCTCAAATGAAGACTTGTGTGCGTTGTACGCATTGTTTTCAATGCGAGAGTGATAGGATTGCAACTTCTGAGGCTAACCGAAGTATAACGAAATAATATGACTCTTAATCACCTATTTGTTTGCAAATTTTGAGCAAATAACGAAACGAGTTCCAAGTTTCCTCAAATGAAGACTTGTGTGCATTGTACGCATTGTTTTCAATGCGAGAGTGATATGATTGCTCCTTTTGAGGCTAACCGGTGTATAACGAAGTAATATGATTCTAATTCACCTATTTCTTTGCAAATTTGGAGGACATATCGAAACAAATACCAAGTTTCCTTAAGTGAAGACTTGTGTGCGTTGCACGCATTGTTTTCAATGCGAGAGTGATAGGATTGCTCATTTTGAGGCTAACCGATGTATAACGAACTAATATGATTCTAATTCACCTATTTCTTTGCAAATTTGGAGGACATATCGAAACAAATACCAAGTTCCCTTAAGTGAAGACTTGGGTGCGTTGTACGCATTGTTTTCAATGCGAGAGTGATGGGATTCCTCCTTTTGAGGCTAACCGATGTATAACGAAGTAATATGATTCCAATTCACCTATTTCTCTTCAAATTTGGAGGACATATCGAAACAAATACCATGTTTCCTTAAGTGAAGACTTGTGTGCGTTGTACGCATTGTTTTCAATGCGAGAGTAATAGGATTGCAACTTTTGAGGCTAACCGATGTGAAACAAAGTAATATGACTCCTAGTCGCCTATTTGTTTGCAAATTTTGAGGAAATAACGAAACGAATAGCAAGTTTCCTCAAATGAAGACTTGTGTGCGTTGTACGCATTGTTTTCAATGCGAGAGTGATAGGATTGCAACTTTTGCGGCTAACCGATGTATAACGAAATAATATGACTCTTAATCACCTATTTGTTTGCAAATTTTGAGCAAATAACGAAACGAATACCAAGTTTCCTCAAATGAAGACTTGTGTGTGTTGTACGCATTGTTTTCAATGCGAGAGTGATAGGATTGCTCCTTTTGAGGCTAACCGATGTATAACGAAGTAATATGATTCTAATTCACCTATTTCTTTGCAAATTTGGAGGACATATCGAAACAAATACCAAGTTTCCTTAAGTGAAGACTTGTGTGCGATGCACGCATTATTTTCAATGCAAGAGTGATAGGATTGCTCCTTTTGAGGCTAACCGATGTATAACGAACTAATATGATTCAAATTCACCTATTTCTTTGCAAATTTGGAGGACATATCGAAACAAATACCAAGTTTCCTTAAGTGAAGACTTGGGTGCGTTGTACGAATTGTTTTCAATGCGAGAGTGATAGGATTCCTCCTTTTGAGGCTAACCGATGTATAACGAAGTAATATGATTCTAATTCACCTATTTCTCTGCAAATTTGGAGGATATATCGAAACAAATACCAAGGTTCCTTAAGTGAAGACTTGTGTGCGTTGTACGCATTGTTTTCAATGCGAGAGTAATAGGATTGCAACTTTTGAGGCTAACCGATGTGTAACAAAGTAATAAGACTACTAGTCGCCTATTTGTTTGCAAATTTTGAGGAAATAACGAAACGAATAGCAAGTTTCCTCAAATGAAGACTTGTGTGCGTTGTACGCATTGTTTTCAATGCGAGAGTGATAGGATTGCAACTTTTGAGGCTAACCGATGTATAACGAAATAATATGACTCTTAATCAGCTATTTGTTTGCAAATTTTGAGCAAATAACGAAATGAATACCAAGTTTCCTCAAATGAAGACTTGTGTTTGTACGCATTGTTTTCAATGCGAGAGTGATAGGATTGCTCCTTTTGAGGCTAACCGATGTATAACGAAGTAATATGATTCTAATTCACCTATTTCTTTGCAAATTTGGAGGACATAACGAAACAAATACCAAGTTTCCTTAAGTGAAGACTTGTGTGCGTTGCACGCATTGTTTTCAATGCGAGAGTGATAGGATTGCTCCTTTTGAGGCTAACCGATGTATAACGAACTAATATGATTCTAATTCACCTATTTCTTTGCAATTTTGGAGGACATATCGAAATAAATACCAAGTTTTCTTAAGTGAAGACTTGTGTGCGTTGCACGCATTGTTTTCAATGCGATAGTGATAGGATTGCTCCTTTTGAGGATAACCGATGTATAACGAACTAATATGATTCTAATTCACCTATTTCTTTGCAAATTTGGAGGACATATCCAAACAAATACCAAGTTTCCTTAAGTGAATACTTGGGTGCGTTGTACGCATTATTTTCAATGCGAGAGTGATAGGATTCCTCCTTTTGAGGCTAACCGATATATAACGAAGTAATATGATTCTAATTCACCTATTTCTTTGCAAATTTGGAGGACATATCGAACCAAATACCAAGTTTCCTTAAGTGAGGACTTGGGTGCGTTGTATGCATTATTTTCAATGCGAGAGTGATAGGATTCCTCCTTTTGAGGCTAACCGATATATAACGAAGTAATATGATTCTAATTCACCTATTTCTCTGCAAATTTCGAGGACATATCGAAACAAATACCAAGTTTCCTTAAGTGAAGACTTGTGTGCGTTGTACGCATTGTTTTCAGTGCGAGAGTGATAGGATTCCTCCTTTTGAGGCTAACCGATGTGTAACGGAGTAATATGACTCTTAGTCACCTATTTGTTTGCAAATTTTGAGGAAATAACGAAACGAATAGCAAGTTTCCTCAAATGAAGACTTGTGTGCGTTGTACGCATTGTTTTCAATGCGAGAGTGATAGGATTGCTCGTTTTGAGGCTAACCAATGTATAACGAAATAATATGACACCTAATCACCTATTTGTTTGCAAATTTTGAGCAAATAACGAAACGAATACCAAGCTTCCTCAACTGAAGACTTGTGTGCGTTGTACGCATTGTTTTCAATGCGAGAGTGATAGGATTGCTCCATTTGAGGCTAACCGATGTATAACGAAGTAATATGATTCTAATTCACCTATTTCTTTGCAAATTTGGAGGACATATCGAAACAAATACCAAGTTTCCTTAAGTGAAGACATTTGTGTGCGTTGCACGCATTGTTTTCAATGCGAGAGTGATATGATTGCTCCTTTTGAGGCTAACCGATGTATAACGACCTAAGACGATTCAAATTCACCTATTTCTTTGCAAATTTGGAGGACATATCGAAACAAATACCAAGTTTCCTTAAGTGAAGACTTGGGTCCGTTGTACGCATTGTTTTCAATGCGAGAGTGATAGGATTCCTCCTTTTGAGGCTAACCGATGTATAACGAAGTAATATGATTCTAATTCACCTATTTCTTTGCAAATTTGGAGGACATATCGAAACAAATACCAAGTTTCCTTAAGTGAAGACTTGTGTGCGTTGTACGCATTGTTTTCAATGCGAGAGTAATAGGATTGCAACTTTTGAGGCTAACCGATGTGTAACAAAGTAGTATGACTCATAGTCGCCTATTTGTTTGTAAATTTTGAGGAAATAACGAAATGAATAGCAAGTTTCCTCAAATGAAGACTTGTGTGCGTTGTACGCATTGTTTTCAATGCGAGAGTGATAGGATTGCAACTTCTGAGGCTAACCGATGTATAACGAAATAATATGACTCTTAATCACCTATTTGTTTGCAAATTTTGAGCAAATAACGAAACGAGTACCAAGTTTCCTCAAATGAAGACTTGTGTGCGTTGTACGCATTGTTTTCAATGCGAGAGTGATAGGATTGCTCCTTTTGAGGCTAACCGATGTATAACGAAGTAATATGATTCTAATTCACCTATTTCTTTGCAAATTTGGAGGACATATCGAAACAAATACCAAGTTTCCTTAAGTGAAGACTTGGGTGCGTTGTACGCATTGTTTTCAATGCGAGAGTGAGAGGATTCCTCCTTTTGAGGCTAACCGATGTATAACGAAGTAATATGATTCTAATTCACCTATTTCTCTTCAAATTTGGAGGACATATCGAAACAAATACCATGTTTCTTAAGTGAAGACTTGTGTGCGTTGTACGCATTGTTTTCAATGCGAGAGTAATAGGATTGCAACTTTTGAGGCTAACCGATGTGAAACAAAGTAATATGACTCCTAGTCGCCTATTTGTTTGCAAATTTTGAGGAAATAACGAAACGAATAGCAAGTTTCCTCAAATGAAGACTTGTGTGCGTTGTACGCATTGTTTTCAATGCGAGAGTGATAGGATTGCTGCTTTTGAGGCTAACCGATGTATAACGAAATAATATGACTCTTAATCACCTATTTGTTTGCAAATTTTGAGCAAATAACGAAACGAATACCAAGTTTCCTCAAATGAAGACTTGTGTGCGTTGTACGCATTGTTTTCAATGCGAGAGTGATAGGATTGCTCCTTTTGAGGCTAACCGATGTATAACGAAGTAATATGATTCTAATTCACCTATTTCCTTGCAAATTTGGAGGACATATCGAAACAAATACCAAGTTTCCTTAAGTGAAGACTTGTGTGCGATGCACGCATTGTTTTCAATGCGAGAGTGATAGGATTGCTCCTTTTGAGGCTAACCGATGTATAACGAACTAATATGATTCAAATTCACCTATTTCTTTGCAAATTTGGAGGACATATCGAAACAAATACCAAGTTTCCTTAAGTGAAGACTTGGGTGCGTTGTACGCATTGTTTTCAATGCGAGAGTGATAGGATTGCTCCTTTTGAGGCTAACCGATGTGTAACAAAGTAATATGACTACTAGTCGCCTATTTATTTGCAAATTTTGAGGAAATAACGAAAAGAATAGCAAGTTTCCTCAAATGAAGACTTGTGTGCGTTGTACGCATTGTTTTCAATGCGAGAGTGATAGGATTGCAACTTTTGAGGCTAACCGATGTATAACGAAATAATATGACTCTTAATCACCTATTTGTTTGCAAATTTTGAGCAAATAACGAAACGAATACCAAGTTTCCTCAAATGAAGACTTGTGTTTGTACGCATTGTTTTCAATGCGAGAGTGATAGGATTGCAACTTTTGAGGCTAACCGATGTATAACGAAGTAATATGATTCTAATTCACCTATTTCTTTGCAAATTTGGAGGACATATCGAAACAAATACCAAGTTTCCTTAAGTGAAGACTTGTGTGCGTTGCACGCATTGTTTTCAATGCGAGAGTTATAGGATTGCTCCTTTTGAGGCTAACCGATGTATAACGAACTAATATGATTCTAATTCACCTATTTCTTTGCAATTTTGGAGGACATATCGAAACAAATACCAAGTTTCCTTAAGTGAAGACTTGTGTGCGTTGCACGCATTGTTTTCAATGCGAGAGTGATAGGATTGCTCCTTTTGAGGCTAACCGATGTATAACGAACTAATATGATTCTAATTCACCTATTTCTTTGCAAATTTGGAGGACATATCGACACAAATACCAAGTTTCCTTAAGTGAAGACTTGTGTGCGTTGCACGCATTGTTTTCAATGCGAGAGTGATAGGATTGCTCCTTTTGAAGCTAACCGATGTATAACGAACTAATACGATGCTAATTCACCTATTTCTTTGCAAATTTGGAGGACATATCAAAACAAATACCAAGTTTCCTTAAGTGAAGACTTGGGTGCGTTGTACGCATTGATTTCAATGCGAGAGAGATAGGATTCCTCCTTTTGAGGCTAACCGATGTATAACGAAGTAATATGATTCTAATTCACCTATTTCTTTGCAAATTTGGAGGACATATCGAAACAAATACCAAGTTTCCTTAAGTGAAGACTTATGTGCGTTGTACGCATTGTTTTCAATGCGAGAGTAATACGATTGCAACTTTTGAGGCTAACCGATGTGTAACAAAGTAATATGACTCCTAGTCGCCTATTTGTTTGCAAATTTTGAGGAAATAACGAAACGAATAGAAGGTTTCCTCAAATGAAGACTTGTGTGCGTTGTACGCATTGTTTTCAATGCGAGGGTGATAGGATTGCAACTTTTGAGGCTAACCGATGTGTAACGAAGTAATATGACTCCTAGTCGCCTATTTGTTTGCAAATTTTGAGGAAATAACGAAACGAATGGCAAGTTTCCTCAAATGAAGACTTGTGTGCGTTGTACGCATAGTTTTTAATGCGAGAGTGATAGGATTGCAACTTTTGAGGCTAACCGATGTGTAACGAAGTAATATGACTCCTAGTCGCCTATTTGTTTGCAAATTTTGAGGAAATAACGAAACGAATAGCAAGTTTCCTCAAATGAAGACTTGTGTGCGTTGTACGCATTGTTTTCAATGCGAGAGTGATAGGATTGCTCCTTTTGAGGCTAACCGATGTATAACGAAGTAATATGATTCTAATTCACCTATTTCTTTGCAAATTTGGAGGACATATCGAAACAAATACCAAGTTTCCTTAAGTGAAGACTTGTGTGCGTTGCACGCATTGTTTTCAATGCGAGAGTGATAGGATTGCTCCTTTTGAGGCTAACCGATGTATAACGAACTAATAGGATTCTAATTCACCTATTTCTTTGCAAATTTGGAGGACATATCGAAACAAATACCAAGTTTCCTTAAGTGAAGACTTGGGTGCGTTGTACGCATTATTTTCAATGCGAGAGTGATAGGATTCCTCCTTTTGAGGCTAACCGATATATAACGAAATAATATGATTCTAATTCACCTATTTCTTTGCAAATTTGGAGGACATATCGAAACAAATACCAAGTTTCCTTAAGTGAAGACTTGTGTGCGTTGTACGCATTGTTTTCAATGCGAGAGTGATAGGATTCCACCTTTTGAGGCTAACCGATGTGTAACGAAGTAATATGACTCTTAGTCACCTATTTGTTTGCAAATTTTGAGGAAATAATTAAACGAATAGCAAGTTTCCTCAAATGAAGACTTGTGTGCGTTGTACGCATTGTTTTCAATGCGAGAGTGATAGGATTGCAACTTTTGAGGCTAACCGATGTGTAACGAAGTAATATGACTCCTAGTCGCCTATTTGTTTGTAAATTTTGAGGAAATAATGAAACGAATAGCAAGTTTCCTCAAATGAAGACTTGTTTGCGTTGTACGCATTGTTTTCAATGCGAGAGTGATAGGATTGCAACTTTTGAGGCTAACCGATGTGTAACGAAGTAATATGACTCCTAGTCGCCTATTTGTTTGTAAATTTTGAGGAAATAACGAAACGAATAGCAAGTTTCCTCAAATGAAGACTTGTGTGCGTTGTACGCATTGTTTTCAATGCGAGAGTGATAGGATTGCAACTTTTGAGGCTAACAGATGTGTAACGAAGTAATATGACTCCTAGTCGCCTATTTGTTTGCAAATTTTGAGGAAAAAACGAAACGAATAGCAAGTTTCCTCAAATGAAGACTTGTGTGCGTTGTACGCATTGTTTTCAATGCGAGAGTGATAGGATTGCAACTTTTGAGGCTAACCGATGTGTAACGAAGTAATATGACTCCTAGTCGCCTATTTGTTTGCAAATTTTGAATAAATAACGAAACGAATAGCAAGTTTTCCCAAATGAAGACTTGTGTGCGTTGTACGCATTGTTTTCAATGCGAGAGTGATAGGATTGCTCCTTTTGAGGCTAACCGATGTATAACGAAATAATATGACTCTTAATCACCTATTTGTTTGCAAATTTTGAGCAAATAACGAAACGAATACCAAGTTTCCTCAAATGAAGACTTGTGTGCGTTGTACGCATTATTTTCAATGCGAGAGTGATAGGATTGCTCCTTTTGAGGCTAACCGATGTATAACGAAGTAATATGATTCTAATTCACGTATTTCTTTGCAAATTTGGAGGACATATCGAAACAAATACCAAGTTTCCTTAAGTGAAGACTTGTGTGCGTTGCACGCATTGTTTTCAATGCGAGAGTGATAGGATTGCTCCTTTTGAGGCTAACCGATGTATACCGAACTAATATGATTCTAATTCACCTATTTCTTTGCAAATTTGGAGGACATATCGAAACAAATACCAAGTTTCCTTAAGTGAAGACTTGTGTGCGTTGTACGCATTGTTTTCAATGCGAGAGTGATAGGATTCCTCCTTTTGAGGCTAACCCATGTGTAACGAAGTAATATGACTCTTAGTCACCTATTTGTTTGCAAATTTTGAGGAAAAAACGAAACGAATAACAAGTTTCCTTAAATGAAGACTTGTGTGCATTGTACGCATTGTTTTCAATGCGAGAGTAATAGGATTGCTCCTTTTGAGGCTAACCAATGTGTAACGAAGTAATATGACTCTTAGTCACCTATTTGTTTGCAAATTTTGAGGACATATCGAAACAAATACCAAGTTTCCTCAAATGAAGACTTGTGTGCCTTGTACGCATTGTTTTCAATGCGAGAGTGATAGGATTGCAACTTTTGAGGCTAACCGATGTGTAACGAAGTAATATGACTCCTAGTCGCCTATTAATTGCAAATTTTGAGGAAATAACGAAACGAATAGCAAGTTTCCTCAGATGAAGACTTGTGTGCGTTGTACGCATTATTTTCAATGCGAGAGTGATAGGATTGCAACTTTTGAGGCTAACCGATGTGTAACGAAGTAATATGACTCCTAGTCGCCTATTTGTTTGCAAATTTTGAGGAAAAAACGAAACGAATAACAAGTTTCCTCAAATGAAGACTTGTGTGCGTTGTACGCATTGTTTTCAATGCGAGAGTGATAGGATTGCAACTTTTGAGGCTAACCGATGTGTAAAAAAGTAATATGACTCCTAGTCGCCTATTTGTTTGCAAATTTTGAGGAAAAAACGAAACGAATAGCAAGTTTCCTCAAATGAAGACTTGTGTGCGTTGTACGCATTGTTTTCAATGCGAGAGTGATAGGATTGCAACTTTTGAGGCTAACCGATGTGTAACGAAGTAATATGACTCATAGTCGCCTGTTTGTTTACAAATTTTGAATAAATAACGAAACGAATAGCAAGTTTTCCCAAATGAAGACTTGTGTGCGTTGCACGCATTGTTTTCAGTGCGAGAGTGATAGGATTTGTGATGACCCGGAAATTCATAAGACTTATTAGTATGGTCTTAGGTAATTGATGTGATTTAAGGCTTAGCTAATCCTTGGAAGAGGAAGTAGTGGATTGTCGATTTGTGGAAATTTTTAAGCTTTTGAGGATTCGAGCGAAATTTGAGGTTTAGATATAAAGCTAACCCTGGTAAAGTGATGGGCGATCACTGGAAAATGAATTTAAGTTCTGTCATGATTGGACTATGATAATAATTATAAAACAATAAGTAAAGCGATGCCTAGAATAAGATAATCGATGTGATTTGTCGGATAGGCATGGGGTTGTAAAGAGTTGGAAATGAAACGAACTCTGATATTTTATTGGTAATAGAAATTCCAAGGATGGAATCAGTTGTAAGGATTGAGTCTCAAACTTAATCTGAGGAAAATAATTGTTGGGAGTTTAAAACCTAGAATTGGTTGAAGGGGTATATGATAAGGTATACACTAAGTTAAGTATCTATATTGTATATAGGTGCAGAAAATATGATGAGGAAGAATTACCCTCATATTTTGGATTTACCTTATATTGAAATTTCGGGGACGAAATTATTATAAGGGGGGAAGAATGTAGCGACCCGAAATATTTTAATATAGAGAAATGGAATTATTGGATGTAATTGTAAATTTCTGAGGGAGTAAATTTAAATCATTATATGATGGCTTGGTTTATTTAATTATGTGTTGAAATAATTAAAGGAATTTAAGGAAGGTTCAATTAATGGGTTAATTAAATTAATGGACCAACCTAGGTTGTATAGTATCAAAGTTTGATAGTAAATGAGCTATGTGATTATTTAATTAAATAGCTAGCAAGTTAAGCTGGATGTGTAAATTAATTAATATGGTTATTAATTAATGAGATTTCGTAAACATTAATAATGTTATATTTATTTCCATTTGGAAAGTTATTGATAGTTGGGTATTAATATTTTATATTTCCACTAGAAATTTAATTTGGGCAACCCAAAGCTTAGTTGCAATATAAGTAACGCTTGGGCCACCAATTGTTCAATTAACAAAACAAATAGCAGCCCAGCCCAAGAGTAATATCATAACCCGGTGGAAAAGTAAGAGTGCCACTCATTTAGGGACAAAACCTCAGAAAAAGCAGAGCACGCGCAGTTGTGCAAAGCTCAAGGAATCAGTGCTGCGAAAAGAAGGAACAAGTCAGGCATAGGGGAGGCTATAGGGTCCAACTCCTCAGAGTTGTTTAAGGCTGAGAGAGTGTTGTATAACCTCAGTCATTCCCTCATTTGCCCTTCGCGTTCATTTAGGCTAAGAGAGATATGGAGTTTGAGAAGTAAATGCAAACTTCAGAGGAGTTCATGTGGTTCGGAGAAGGCAGAATCTGAATGTAAATCATCTGTCAAAGATTGAAGGTATTATCCGGTTATTTTGATTTAACTAGTTTTATCTTATTTTGGATTAAGGAAACTGAATATGCTAGAGTTGCATATGAGGTGTTGAAATGAGAGTAATGTGGACTCGGTAGTCAAATGTTATTGAAACTAGTTAATGATTGAATTAGAACTAGAATAGTGGTTTCGGTTATGTTACACGGTCAACATTGTGAGTCTGAACCACAGTTGGTCTGTACTCAATGTTCATGTTCATAAAACTTTAGAATGGAGTGGTGTATTGGCTTATTATTTGGTTTAGATGTTGTTCTCTGTTGGGAGAAATCTGTGTTAAGGACCATGAAGGGTTCAGGCGATACAAGGTTGGAGTAGGTGGGGAAGAGTATTTGTTTACTGTAAATAATCAGTTTATGAAGATATTCCCATATGCTCACCGAGTGTTTGATTAACAGTCTAAGAGAATCGAGGTGGTTAAACCTTTTGTCCAATGATCTGTTTTCAAAATCAAAACCTCTTTAAGTAGTATGTTAGACGTTTTGTTAGTCTAAAGAGTAAACCAGAAAGGTTAAAATGAGTTCTGGTATGAAGTTATTGTAAATCTGAGAATTTTCCTTAGTTGCGGAAAGAATCGTAGAGTGGTTGCACTCTGATCGTAGAGCTCACCCTTCAGCCAATGAATGACTTAACCAAGTCAGGAGAAAGAATAGTAGGGTAAACCTGAAAATCGTAGAGTGGCCTCAATCGGAAAATCGTAGAGTGACACTAGTCACTGAAAATCGTAGAGTGACCCTAGTCACTGAAAATCGTAGAGTGACCCTAGTCACTGAGAATCGTAGAGTGACACTAGTCACTGAAAATCGTAGAGTCCACTCGAGATCGTAGAGTGCTCTGTACTCGCCGAGTCGTAGAACAGTCTGGACCAGTCTTGGAAAATCGTTGAGTGACCCCCACTCGACGATCGTAGAGCTGCCAGCCCAGACAGTGTATTCAGGCCCTGAACCTCGGTTCAGTCGCCGGTTTCAGGAAATATTTTATTAATTAAAATATTATTAACAGGTTAATAATATTAGACAATGAGTAATTAATATCAAAGGATTAATGATAACGATAAATGTTTTATTGTAATTGAAACAAGGTATTTAATTAATTATTGTGCAACAATAATTAAAGTGAGTTATATTCAATAATGAATAAGGATGGGTAAGTAATTAATTATTATTTAAGAGGTATTAAATAATAATTAAAGAATGATAAATATAAAAAGGTAATTACTTATTTTTTTAAACAAATAAGGGTGATTAATTAGTTAATTACTATTTAAAGGATATTAAATTAAATAATAATTAAAGCGGGATGAAGTTAATAAAGTGATCATTTGTTATAATAAATGAGGTTATGTAATTAAGAAATTATTACTAGAATGATAATGTTATGGCATTAAGGAATGTCGGATATACAAAGTTAAGTATAGAAGGTTTACGGTGTTTATGTGAAACATCGTGATGAATCCACAATGGATTAAACTAATGAATCAACCCTAGTGAATAAATGGGACGATAAAAGGAAGTAGACATCCTAAGAATAGGATTAAATATTGAGTCAGACTTTGACTAATATAATGCACCGTTGATCTCTCATGTTGTATAGGTGGTGCAAGGAACGCGAAAGGTTAGCGTAAACTGGTGTTGCAATCCAGGCAAGTCTTTCAGTGATATTTGTTATCCCTACAAGTTGTTCAGTGTTATGTTTGATATGCATAAACTATTAAATGTGCACTCATGTTATGTGCTAACTGATTGTAAATGTGTCTGTGTACAATCATATGTTGTTAATAGCTCTTATATACAATTAATGCTATGAATCAAATGTGTTATATGAGTTATATAACATGGTAACATTGACATGCATGGTAAGCATGGGTAGATTTTATAAATGCAACGCATGATAAGCATGATGCCTATGTAAATGCCAAGCATGGAGCATAAAGCATAAATTAAATATAACCTACGTGTTATGTGTTAGCTGTTGGACTTGCTGAGCCGTCGTGCTCATTCTTGCTATTATAAACATTTTCAGCGAAGGGCGAAGAGTTCGAAGATCCCAATAATCGCAAAGAAGATGTGCGAAGTTATTTTATTAATAAAGGTTGTCACTAGAACTGTTTAGAGTTAAAGTTGCATTTTGTGGGAATAATTACCATTTGGTACCATCCCGGATGTAAAGCCTTGTAATAGTATTGAAAGGTAGTTGTAGTTAACGCGAGTGTTAATGTTTTGTAGACTCGTGTAATTAAAAGCAGTGAGTAAATAGTCATGTCGACTTATTGGTAGGATACGAGTTTTGTTGCTCACAATTGGTTGTAATACACTAGGTCGTGGAATAAATGATCTGAGTTGTAGGATTCATGTAAAGATTGCGATTCTGAGACAAGGTTAAGTAAATGATTTATAAAAATTTAAATTTATCGTGGTTTTTATGAGAAGGTTGTTCGCGTAACGACTTAAACTCAGGATTGAGGTTATTTCTGACGGACCGGATCCGGGGTTATTGGAGACGGATTTTGGGGCTGTCACAGTTGGTATCAGAGCTGATAGGTTATAAACCTTAGGTAGGAGTACCTTAGGCTATAACCTTAGTAAGAAAGAGTAAGGTTAGTTGCATGTTCTAAAAATCCAAGCGTATAGTAAGCTCGTGACTCATGATTGTATGGTGGAGCCCCTCAGCGAATGGGCGACTATGGCCTGACTAGGACAAGCTCCTCAAGCCATATGATTATGGTAAGTTCCTGAGCCCAAATACGTGGTAAGTTTGATGGACATGGGGGGATTACAGTAGAGAGCCATAAGTTGAGAAATATAGTTCTCAGATATTGGCTAAGGTTAAGGAAAATGTTAAATGATCTGTTAAAGGATTAACAGCATGTGTAGATAGCAAGATGCTATAAACTCTATGGGGAATAGTAGTAAACTCGTAGCGAGTGGTATGTGTTGAAAATATGGAGTTTAAGCCATACGTGCGGAACATATGACATTCATAAAGAATAAAATAAGTGCATGTTTGGGGAGATTCAAAGAAGGATCTCCATGGATGTATTCAAAATGAATAAAGAGGAAGGATCGTACAGTAAAATGATTTAAGATGAATGATTAGACTGTGGAATTTAACGATCCTAGAGTAAGTGAGAAATCATATAGTGAATTCAATTGTGAACTAAGGTCATATGGTGATCATAGTGAAATCATGGAACAACAGAAGATCTGTTAAATGATTAAGAGAATGTTTACATAGCATGACGCTATTCAAAGGTAAATACTATGAAATAGTATGGAGTAAACTCATAAAGAGTGGTTTGTGATAAGGTATGAATTTAGAAAATTCGTATTAAGTTAAGAAAAGTTATAGGTTGAAGGTTTTTAATGGAGGACTCGTGTTAGTGGCTGAGTTGTACGATTCCTTGTATGGGCGGGGAATTTGTACCTGGTTTAAGAACCACTTAGCTTCCTATTAGATTAGTGGTTGAGATAACCAATTCCTTGTATGGGCAGGGGATTGTGTTTGGTTCGATAACCACTTAGCTTCCTACATTGATAATCAATTGAAACCTGGTGTCGCGTTATTCGCTATATGTATGTTGAGAAGGTGATTCTTTTCTCATATGTATAACGGATAGGTAGAGGATGTTAAAATAAGTTCGTGTTCTGAGAACCGACACGTATGGTAAGTTCGTGACTCATAGTCATGTGGTGGAGTCCCTCAGCGAATGGGCGACTATGGCCTGACTAGGACAAACTCCTCAAACCATATGATTGTGGTAAGTTCCTGAACCCAAATACGTGGTAAGTTTGATGAACAGTGAGTGTGGGTAGAATTAAGTAGCAAAATTAAAGCTATACTAAGGATATTTATTAAGCTGGAAAAGATACGGAGTAAAATTGGTGTTTATTTGAGGCTTTAGGATATTCTAAATCTTCTAGCTGTGCTAGACCTTGAATTCTTAAAATCGTGCCAAAATTTGCACTTTTATGCCTTTTGAAAGAATTGGATGATGATTTTCAGTTGTTTTTGAAACGTTATTTTTGAAACGTTTAAATGAGGGTCTATGCCATTTGTATCGGCTAGACATTGTTGATTTTAACTTGAAGTGATGAGCTTCACAAATTTTATTGCACATGTGTGCTCTTGGAGAGTTTAAACTTCCGATTGATATTCGAACTATTGTTGAAAAGTCTAAGCTAATTGATTCGGCTAGACAAAGGTTGAGTTATATTTTTCAAGTATTTCTTGGGAGTTATGTTGGGAATTCAACATTTTAAATAAAGGTAAGAAATGTTATGCGTATACATGGGGTACATAAGGTTGATCTCCATAAGTGGGAGTACCCGGTTTAAATGTTATGCATATACATAGAGTACGGAAGGTTGATCACCTTAAGTGGTGAGTACTCGGGTTAAATGTTTACAATTTTGTGATTTTTTAAATACCCCTAAGGTGTTCAGTAAAATTTCTAATGACACCGGACAAAGGGGATTGTTTATTTTAAAGGGGTTATTTTACTTCCTAGTTATTCAAATTCATTCACAGTTATTGATCAATTGTGAAGACTCCTGGGAGATGTTCCAATGTTCTGGACATCGAATGGGTGAAGGGGTAAGTATGTTGTAATTTCGAGGACGAAATTCTTAGAAGAAGGGGTGAATGTGATGACCCAGAAATTCATAAGACTGATTAGTATGGTCTTAGGTAATTGATGTGATTTAAGGCTACGCTAATCCTTGGAAGAGGAAGTAGTGGATAGTCGATTTGTGGAAATTTTTAAGCTTTTGAGGATTCGAGCGAAATTTGAGGTTTAGCTATAAAGCTAACCCTGGTAAAGTGATGGGCGATCACTGGAAAATGAATTTAAGTTCTGTCATGATTGGACTATGATAATAATTATAAAACAATAAGTAAAGCGATGCCTAGAATAAGATAATCGATGTGATTTGTCGGATAGGCATGGGGTTGTAAAGAGTTGGAAATGAAACGAACTCTGATATTTTATTGGTAATAGAAATTCCAAGGATGGAATCAGTTGTAAGGATTGAGTCTGAAACTTAATCTGAGGAAAATAATTGTTGGGAGTTTAAAACCTAGAATTGGTTGAAGGGGTATATGATAAGGTATACACTAAGTTAAGTATCTATATTGTATATAGGTGCAGAAAATATGATGAGGAAGAATTACCCTCATATTTTGGATTTACCTTATATTGAAATTTCGGGGACGAAATTATTATAAGGGGGGAAGAATGTAGCGACCCGAAATATTTTAATATAGAGAAATGGAATTATTGGATGTAATTGTAAATTTCTGAGGGAGTAAATTTAAATCATTATATGATGGCTTGGTTTATTTAATTATGTGTTGAAATAATTAAAGGAATTTAAGGAAGGTTCAATTAATGGGTTAATTAAATTAATGGACCAACCTAGGTTGTATAGTATCAAAGTTTGATAGTAAATGAGCTATGTGATTATTTAATTAAATAGCTAGCAAGTTAAGCTGGATGTGTAAATTAATTAATATGGTTATTAATTAATGAGATTTCGTAAACATTAATAATGTTATATTTATTTCCATTTGGAAAGTTATTGATAGTTGGGTATTAATATTTTATATTTCCACTAGAAATTTAATTTGGGCAACCCAAAGCTTAGTTGCAATATAAGTAACGCTTGGGCCACCAATTGTTCAATTAACAAAACAAATAGCAGCCCAGCCCAAGAGTAATATCATAACCCGGTGGAAAAGTAAGAGTGCCACTCATTTAGGGACAAAACCTCAGAAAAAGCAGAGCACGCGCAGTTGTGCAAAGCTCAAGGAATCAGTGCTGCGAAAAGAAGGAACAAGTCAGGCATAGGGGAGGCTATAGGGTCCAACTCCTCAGAGTTGTTTAAGGCTGAGAGAGTGTTGTATAACCTCAGTCATTCCCTCATTTGCCCTTCGCGTTCATTTAGGCTAAGAGAGATATGGAGTTTGAGAAGTAAATGCAAACTTCAGAGGAGTTCATGTGGTTCGGAGAAGGCAGAATCTGAATGTAAATCATCTGTCAAAGATTGAAGGTATTATCCGGTTATTTTGATTTAACTAGTTTTATCTTATTTTGGATTAAGGAAACTGAATATGCTAGAGTTGCATATGAGGTGTTGAAATGAGAGTAATGTGGACTCGGTAGTCAAATGTTATTGAAACTAGTTAATGATTGAATTAGAACTAGAATAGTGGTTTCGGTTATGTTACACGGTCAACATTGTGAGTCTGAACCACAGTTGGTCTGTACTCAATGTTCATGTTCATAAAACTTTAGAATGGACTGGTGTATTGGCTTATTATTTGGTTTAGATGTTGTTCTCTGTTGGGAGAAATCTGTGTTAAGGACCATGAAGGGTTCAGGCGATACAAGGTTGGAGTAGGTGGGGAAGAGTATTTGTTTACTGTAAATAATCAGTTTATGAAGATATTCCCATATGCTTACCGAGTGTTTGATTAACAGTCTAAGAGAATCGAGGTGGTTAAACCTTTTGTCCAATGATCTGTTTTCAAAATCAAAACCTCTTTAAGTAATATGTTAGACGCTTTGTTAGTCTAAAGAGTAAACCAGAAAGGTTAAAATGAGTTCTGGTATGAAGTTATTGTAAATCTGAGAATTTTCCTTAGTTGCGGAAAGAATCGTAGAGTGGTTGCACTCTGATCGTAGAGCTCACTCTTCAGCCAATGAATGACTTAACCAAGTCAGGAGAAAGAATAGTAGGGTAAACCTGAAAATCGTAGAGTGGCCTCAATCGGAAAATCGTAGAGTGACACTATTCACTGAAAATCGTAGAGTGACCCTAGTCACTGAAAATCGTAGAGTGACCCTAGTCACTGAGAATCGTAGAGTGACACTAGTCACTGAAAATCGTAGAGTCCACTCGAGATCGTAGAGTGCTCTGTACTCGCCGAGTCGTAGAACAGTCTGGACCAGTCTTGGAAAATCGTTGAGTGACCCCCACTCGACGATCGTAGAGCTGCCAGCCCAGACAGTGTATTCAGGCCCTGAACCTCGGTTCAGTCGCCGGTTTCAGGAAATATTTTATTAATTAAAATATTATTAACAGATTAATAATATTAGACAATGAGTAATTAATATCAAAGGATTAATGATAACGATAAATGTTTTATTGTAATTGAAACAAGGTATTTAATTAATTATTGTGCAACAATAATTAAAGTGAGTTATATTCAATAATGAATAAGGATGGGTAAGTAATTAATTATTATTTAAGAGGTATTAAATAATAATTAAAGAATGATAAATATAAAAAGGTAATTACTTATTTTTTTAAACAAATAAGGGTGATTAATTAGTTAATTACTATTTAAAGGATATTAAATTAAATAATAATTAAAGCGGGATGAAGTTAATAAAGTGATCATTTGTTATAATAAATGAGGTTATGTAATTAAGAAATTATTACTAGAATGATAATGTTATGGCATTAAGGAATGTCAGATATACAAAGTTAAGTATAGAAGGTTTACGGTGTTTATGTGAAACATCGTGATGAATCCACAATGGATTAAACTAATGAATCAACCCTAGTGAATAAATGGGACGATAAAAGGAAGTAGACATCCTAAGAATAGGATTAAATATTGAGTCAGACTTTGACTAATATAATGCACCGTTGATCTCTCATGTTGTATAGGTGGTGCAAGGAACGCGAAAGGTTAGCGTAAACTGGTGTTGCAATCCAGGCAAGTCTTTCAGTGATATTTGTTATCCCTGCAAGTTGTTCAGTGTTATGTTTGATATGCATAAACTATTAAATGTGCACTCATGTTATGTGCTAACTGATTGTAAATGTGTCTGTGTACAATCATATGTTGTTAATAGCTCTTATATACAATTAATGCTACGAATCAAATGTGTTATATGAGTTATATAACATGGTAACATTGACATGCATGGTAAGCATGGGTAGATTTTATAAATGCAACGCATGATAAGCATGATGCCTATGTAAATGCCAAGCATGGAGCATAAAGCATAAATTAAATATAACCTACGTGTTATGTGTTAGCTGTTGGACTTGCTGAGCCGTCGTGCTCATTCTTGCTATTATAAACATTTTCAGCGAAGGGCGAAGAGTTTGAAGATCCCAATAATCGCAAAGAAGATGTGCGAAGTTATTTTATTAATAAAGGTTGTCACTAGAACTGTTTAGAGTTAAAGTTGCATTTTGTGGGAATAATTACCATTTGGTACCATCCCGGATGTAAAGCCTTGTAATAGTATTGAAAGGTAGTTGTAGTTAACGCGAGTGTTAATGTTTTGTAGACTCGTGTAATTAAAAGCAGTGAGTAAATAGTCATGTCGACTTATTGGTAGGATGCGAGTTTTGTTGCTCACAATTGGTTGTAATACACTAGGTCGTGGAATAAATGATATGAGTTGTAGGATTCATGTAAAGATTGCGATTCTGAGACAAGGTTAAGTAAATGATTTATAAAAATTTAAATTTATCGTGGTTTTTATGAAAAGGTTGTTCGCGTAACGACTTAAACTCAGGATTGAGGTTATTTCTGACGGACCGGATCCGGGGTTATTGGAGACGGATTTTGGGGCTGTCACAGGATTGCTCCTTTTGAGGCTAACCGATGTATAACGAAATAATATGACTCTTAATCACCTATTTGTTTGCAAATTTTGAGCAAATAACGAAACGAATACCAAGTTTCTCAAATGAAGACTTGTGTGCGTTGTACGCATTATTTTCAATGCGAGAGTGATAGGATTGCTCCTTTTGAGGCTAACCGATGTATAACGAAGTAATATGATTCTAATTCACGTATTTCTTTGCAAATTTGGAGGACATATCGAAACAAATACCAAGTTTCCTTAAGTGAAGACTTGTGTGCGTTGCACGCATTGTTTTCAATGCGAGAGTGATAGGATTGCTCCTTTTGAGGCTAACCGATGTATAACGAACTAATATGATTCTAATTCACCTATTTCGTTGCAAATTTGGAGGACATATCGAAACAAATACCAAGTTTCCTTAAGTGAAGACTTGTGTGCGTTGTACGCATTGTTTTCAATGCGAGAGTGATAGGATTCCTCCTTTTGAGGCTAACCCATGTGTAACGAAGTAATATGACTCTTAGTCACATATTTGTTTGCAAATTTTGAGGAAAAAACGAAACGAATAACAAGTTTCCTCAAATGAAGACTTGTGTGCGTTGTACGCATTGTTTTCAATGCGAGAGTAATAGGATTGCTCCTTTTGAGGCTAACCAATGTGTAACGAAGTAATATGACTCTTAGTCACCTATTTGTTTGCAAATTTTAAGGACATATCGAAACAAATACTAAGTTTCCTCAAATGAAGACTTGTGTGCGTTGTACGCATTATTTTCAATGCGAGAGTGATAGGATTGCAACTTTTGAGGCTAACCGATGTGTAACGAAGTAATATGACTCCTAGTCGCCTATTTGTTGGCAAATTTTGAGGAAATAACGAAACGAATAACAAGTTTCCTCAAATGAAGACTTGTGTGCGTTGTACGCATTGTTTTCAATGCGAGAGTGATAGGATTGCAACTTTTGAAGCTAACCGATGTGTAACGAAGTAATATGACTCCTAGTCGCCTATTTGTTTGCAAATTTTGAGGAAAAAACGAAACGAATAGCAAGTTTCCTCAAATGAAGACTTGTGTGCGTTGTACGCATTGTTTTCAATGCAAGAGTGATAGGATTGCAACTTTTGAGGCTAACCGATGTGTAACGAAGTAATATGACTCCTAGTCGCCTATTTGTTTGCAAATTTTGAATAAATAACGAAACGAATAGCAAGTTTACTCAAATGAAGACTTGTGTGCGTTGTACGCATTGTTTTCAATGCGAGAGTGATAGGATTGCTCCTTTTGAGGCTAACCGATGTATAACAAAATAATATGACTCTTAATCACCTATTTGTTTGCAAATTTTGAGCAAATAACGAAACGAATACCAAGTTTCCTCAAATGAAGACTTGTTTGCGTTGTACGCATTGTTTTCAATGCGAGAGTGATAGGATTGCTCATTTTGAGGCTAACTGATGTATAACGAATTAATATGATTCTAATTCACCTATTTCTTTGTAAATTTGGAGGACATATCGAAACAAATACCAAGTTTCCTTAAGTGAAGACTTGTGTGCGTTGCACGCATTGTTTTCAATGCGAGAGTGATATGATTGCTCCTTTTGAGGCTAACCGATGTATAACGAACCAATATGATTCTAATTCACGTATTTCTTTGCAAATTTGGAGGACATATCGAAACAAATACCAAGTTTCCTTAAGTGAAGACTTGTGTGCGTTGTACGCATTGTTTTCAATGCGAGAGTGATAGGATTCCTCCTTTTGAGGCTAACCGATGTGTAACGAAGTAATATGACTCTTAGTCCCCTATTTGTTTGCAAATTTTGAGGAAATAACGAAATGAATAGCAAGTTTCCTTAAATGAAGACTTGTGTGCGTTGTACGCATTGTTTTCATTGCGAGAGTGATAGGATTGCTCATTTTGAGGCTAACCGATGTATAACGAAGTAATATGATTCTAATTCACCTATTTCTTTGCACATTTGGAGGACATATCGAAACAAATACCAACTTTCCTTAAGTGAAAACTTGTGTATGTTGTACGCATTGTTTTCAATGCGAGAGTGATAGGATTGCAACTTTTGAGGCTATCCGATGTGTAACGAAGTAATATGACTCCTAGTCGCCTATTTGTTTGCAAATTTTGAGGAAATAACGAAACGAATAGCAAGTTTGCTCAAATGAAGACTTGTGTGCGTTGTACGCATTGTTTTCAATGCGAGAGTGATCGGATTGCTCCTTTTGAGGATAACCGATGTATAACGAAATAATATGACTCTTAATCACCTATTTATTTGCAAATTTTGAGCAAATAACGAAACGAATAGCAAGTTTCCTCAAATGAAGACTTGTGTGCGTTGTTCGAATTGTTTTCAATGCGAGAGTGATAGGATTGCTCCTTGCGAGGCTAGCCGATGTATAACGAACTAATATGATTCTAATTCACCTATTTCTTTGCAAATTTGGAGGACATATCGAAACAAATACCAAGTTTCCTTAAGTGAAGACTTGTGTACGTTGCACGCATTGTTTTCAATGCGAGAGTGATAGGATTGCTCCTTTTGAGGCTAACCGATGTATAACGAACTAATATGATTCTAATTCACCTATTTCTTTGCAAATTTGGAGGACATATCGAAACAAATACCAAGTTTCCTTAAGTGAAGACTTGGGTGCGTTGTACGCATTGTTGTCAATGCGAGAGTGATAGGATTCCTCCTTTTGAGGCTAACCGATGTATAACGAAGTAATATGATTCTAATTCACCTATTTCTCTGCAAATTTGGAGGACATATCGAAACAAATACCAAGTTTCATTAAGTGAAGACTTGTGTGCGTTGTACGCATTGTTTTGAATGCGAGAGTAATAGGATTGCAACTTTTGAGGTTAACCAATGTGTAACGAAGTAATATGACTCTTAGTCACCTATTTGTTTGCAAATTTTGAGGACATATCGAAACAAATACCAAGTTTCCTCAAATGAAGACTTGTGTGTGTTGTACGCATTGTTTTCAATGCGAGAGTGATAGGATTGCAACTTTTGAGGCTAACCGATGTGTAACGAAGTAATATGACTCCTAGTCGCCTATTTGTTTGCAAATTTTGAAGAAATAACGAAACGAATAGCAAGTTTCCTCAAATGAAGACTTGTGTGCGTTGTACGCATTGTTTTCAATGCGAGAGTGATAGGATTGCAACTTTTGAGGCTAACTGATGTGTAACGAAGTAATATGACTCCTAGTCGCCTATTTGTTTGCAAATTTTGAGGAAAAAACGAAACGAATAGCAAGTTTCCTCAAATGAAGACTTATGTGCGTTGTACGCATTGTTTTCAATGCGAGAATGATAGGATTGCAACTTTTGAGGCTAACCGATGTGTAACGAAGTAATATGACTCCTAGTCGCCTATTTGTTTGCAAATTTTGAATAAATAACGAAACGAATAGCAAGTTTTCCCAAATGAAGACTTGTGTGCGTTGCACGCATTGTTTTCAATGCGAGAGTGATAGGATTGCTCCTTTTGAGGCTAACCGATGTATAACGAAATAATATGACTCTTAATCACCTATTTGTTTGCAAATTTTGAGCAAATAACGAAACGAATACCAAGTTTCCTCAAATGAAGACTTGTGTGCGTTGTACGCATTATTTTCAATGCGAGAGTGATAGGATTGCTCCTTTTGAGGCTAACCGATGTATAACGAACTAATATGATTCTAATTCACGTACTTCTTTGCAAATTTGGAGGACATATCGAAACAAATACCAAGTTTCCTTAAGTGAAGACTTGTGTGCGTTGCACGCATTGTTTTCAATGCGAAAGTGATAGGATTGCTCCTTTTGAGGCTAACCGATGTATAACGAACCAATATGATTCTAATTCACGTATTTCTTTGCAAATTTGGAGGACATATCGAAACAAATACCAAGTTTCCTTAAGTGAAGACTTGTGTGCGTTGTACGCATTGTTTTCAATGCGAGAGTGATAGGATTGCAACTTTTGAGGCTAACCGATGTGTAACGAAGTAATATGACTCCTAGTCGCCTATTTGTTTGCAAATTTTGAGGAAATAACGTAACGAATACCAAGTTTCCTCAGATGAAGACTTGTGTGCGTTGTACGTATTGTTTTCAATTCGAGAGTGATAGGATTGCAACTTTTGAGGCTAACCGATGTGTAACGAAGTAATATGACTCCTAGTCGCCTATTTGTTTGTAAATTTTGAGGAAATAACGAAACGAATAGCAAGTTTCCCCAAATGAAGACTTGTGTGCGTTGTACGCATTGTTTTCAATGCGAGAGTGATAGGATTGCAACTTTTGAGGCTAACAGATGTGTAACGAAGTAATATGACTCCTAGTCGCCTATTTGTTTGCAAATTTTGAGGAAAAAACGAAACGAATAGCAAGTTTCCTCAAATGAAGACTTGTGTGCGTTGTACGCATTGTTTTCAATGCGAGAGTGATAGGATTGCAACTTTTGAGGCTAATCGATGTGTAACGAAGTAATATGACTCCTAGTCGCCTATTTGTTTGCAAATTTTGAATAAATAACGAAACGAATAGCAAGTTTTCCCAAATGAAGACTTGTGTGCGTTGCACGCATTGTTTTCAATGCGAGAGTGATAGGATTGCTCCTTTTGAGGCTAACCGATGTATAACGAAATAATATGACTCTTAATCACCTATTTGTTTGCAAATTTTGAGCAAATAACGAAACGAATACCAAGTTTCCTCAAATGAAGACTTGTGTGCGTTGTACGCATTATTTTCAATGCGAGAGTGATAGGATTGCTCCTTTTGAGGCAAACCGATGTATAACGAAGTAATATGACTCTAATTCACGTATTTCTTTGCAAATTTGGAGGATATATCGAAACAAATACCAAGTTTCCTTAAGTGAAGACTTGTGTGCGTTGCATGCATTGTTTTCAATGCGAGAGTGATAGGATTGCTCCTTTTGAGGCTAACCGATGTATAACGAACCAATATGATTCTAATTCACGTATTTCTTTGCAAATTTGGAGGACATATCGAAACAAATACCAAGTTTCCTTAAGTGAAGACTTGTGTGCGTTGTACGCATTGTTTTCAATGCGAGAGTGATAGGATTCCTCCTTTTGAGGCTAACCGATGTCTAACGAAGTAATATGACTCTTAGTCACCTATTTGTTTGCAAATTTTGAGGAAATAACGAAATGAATAGCAAGTTTCCTTAAATGAAGACTTGTGTGCGTTGTACGCATTGTTTTCAATGCGAGAGTGATAGGATTGCTCATTTTGAGGCTAACCGATGTATAACGAAGTAATATGATTCTAATTCACCTATTTCTTTGCAAATTTGGAGGACATATCGAAACAAATACCAAGTTTCCTTAAGTGAAAACTTGTGCATGTTGTACGCATTGTTTTCAATGCGAGAGTGATAGGATTCCTCCTTTTGAGGCTAACCGATGTGTAACGAAGTAATATGACTCTTAGTCACCTATTTGTTTGCAAATTTTGAGGAAATAATTAAACGAATAGCAAGTTTCCTCAAATGAAGACTTGTGTGCGTTGTACGCATTGTTTTCAATGCGAGAGTGATAGGATTGCAACTTTTGAGGCTAACCGATGTGTAACGAAGTAATATGACTCCTAGTCGCCTATTTGTTTGTAAATTTTGAGGAAATAACGAAACGAATAACATGTTTCCTCAAATGAAGACTTGTGTGCATTGTACGCATTGTTTTCAATGCGAGAGTGATAGGATTGCAACTTTTGAGGCTAACAGATGTGTAACGAAGTAATATGACTCCTAGTCGCCTATTTGTTTGCAAATTTTGAGGAAAAAACGAAACGAATAGCAAGTTTCCTCAAATGAAGACTTGTGTGCGTTGTACGCATTGTTTTCAATGCGAGAGTGATAGGATTGCAACTTTTGAGGCTAACCGATGTGTAACGAAGTAATATGACTCCTAGTCGCCTATTTGTTTGCAAATTTTGAATAAATAACGAAACGAATAGCAAGTTTTCCCAAATGAAGACTTGTGTGCGTTGCACGCATTGTTTTCAATGCGAGAGTGATAGGATTGCTCCTTTTGAGGCTAACCGATGTATAACGAAATAATATGACTCTTAATCACCTATTTGTTTGCAAATTTTGAGCAAATAACGAAACGAATACCAAGTTTCCTCAAATGAAGACTTGTGTGCGTTGTACGCATTATTTTCAATGCGAGAGTGATAGGATTGCTCCTTTTGAGGCAAACCGATGTATAACGAAGTAATATGACTCTAATTCACGTATTTCTTTGCAAATTTGGAGGACATATCGAAACAAATACCAAGTTTCCTTAAGTGAAGACTTGTGTGCGTTGCACGCATTGTTTTCAATGCGAGAGTGATAGGATTGCTCCTTTTGAGGCTAACCGATGTATAACGAACCAATATGATTCTAATTCACGTATTTCTTTGCAAATTTGGAGGACATATCGAAACAAATACCAAGTTTCCTTAAGTGAAGACTTGTGTGCGTTGTACGCATTGTTTTCAATGCGAGAGTGATAGGATTCCTCCTTTTGAGGCTAACCGATGTGTAACGAAGTAATATGACTCTTAGTCACCTATTTGTTTGCAAATTTTGAGGAAATAACGAAATGAATAGCAAGTTTCCTTAAATGAAGACTTGTGTGCGTTGTACGCATTGTTTTCAATGCGAGAGTGATAGGATTGCTCATTTTGATGCTAACCGATGTATAACGAAGTAATATGATTCTAATTCACCTATTTCTTTGCAAATTTGGAGGACATATCGAAACAAATACCAAGTTTCCTTAAGTGAAAACTTGTATATGTTGTACGCATTGTTTTCAATGCGAGAGTGATAGGATTCCACCTTTTGAGGCTAACCGATGTGTAACGAAGTAATATGACTCTTAGTCACCTATTTGTTTGCAAATTTTGAGGAAATAATGAAACGAATAGCAAGTTTCCTCAAATGAAGACTTGTGTGCGTTGTACGCATTGTTTTCAATGCGAGAGTGATAGGATTGCTCCTTTTGAGGATAATCGATGTATAACGAAATAATATGACTCTTAATCACCTATTTGTTTGCAAATTTTGAGCAAATAACGAAACAAATAGCAAGTTTCCTCAAATGAAGATTGTGTGCGTTGTTCGCATTGTTTTCAATGCGAGAGTGATAGGATTGCTCCTTTTGAGGCTAACCGATGTATAACTAAGTAATACGATTCTAATTCATCTATTTCTTTGCAAATTTGGAGGACATATCGAAACAAATACCAAGTTTCCTTAAGTGAAGACTTGTGTGCGTTGTACGCATTGTTTTCAATGCGAGAGTGATAGGATTCCTCCTTTTGAGGCTAACCCATGTGTAACGAAGTAATATGACTCTTAGTCACCTATTTGTTTGCAAATTTTGAGGAAAAAACGAAACGAATAACAAGTTTCCTCAAATGAAGACTTGTGTGCGTTGTACGCATTGTTTTCAATGCGAGAGTGATAGGATTGCTCCTTTTGAGGCTAACCAACGCGTAACGAATTAGTATGACTCTTAGTCACCTATTTGTTTGCAAATTTTGAGGACATATCGAAACAAATACCAAGTTTCCTCAAATGAAGACTTGTGTGCGTTGTACGCATTGTTTTCAATGCGAGAGTGATAGGATTGCAACTTTTGAGGCTAACCGATGTGTAACGAAGTAATATGACTCCTAGTCGCCTATTTGTTTGCAAATTTTGAGGAAATAACGAAACGAATAGCAAGTTTCCTCAAATGAAGACTTGTGTGCGTTGTACGCATTGTTTTCAATGCGAGAGTGATAGGATTGCAGCTTTTGAGGCTAACCGATGTATAACGAAGTAATATGACTCCTAGTCGCCTATTTGTTTGCAAATTTTGAGGAAAAAACGAAACGAATAGCAAGTTTCCTCAAATGAAGACTTGTGTGCGTTGTACGCATTGTTTTCAATGCAAAAGTGATAGGATTGCAACTTTTGAGGCTAACCGATGTGTAACGAAGTAATATGACTCCTAGTTGCCTATTTGTTTGCAAATTTTGAATAAATAACGAAACGAATAGCAAGTTTTCTCAAATGAAGACTTGTGTGCGTTGTACACATTGTTTTCAATGCGAGAGTGATAGGATTGCTCCTTTTGAGGCTAACCGATGTATAACAAAATAATATGACTCTTAATCACCAATTTGTTTGCAAATTTTGAGCAAATAACGAAACGAATACCAAGTTTCCTCAAATGAGGACTTGTTTGCGTTGTACGCATTGTTTTCAATGCGAGAGTGATAGGATTGCTCATTTTGAGGCTAACTGATGTATAACGACGTAATATGATTCTAATTCACCTATTTCTTTGCAAATTTGGAGGACATATCGAAACAAATACCAAGTTTCCTTAAGTGAAGACTTGTGTGCGTTGCACGCATTGTTTTCATTGCGAGAGTGATAGGATTGCTCCTTTTAAGGCTAACCGATGTATAACGAACCAATATGATTCTAATTCACGTATTTCTTTGCAAATTTGGAGAACATATCGAAACAAATAACAAGTTTCCTTAAGTGAAGACTTGTGTGCGTTGTACGCAATGTTTTCAATGCGAGAGTGATAGGATTCCTCCTTTTGAGGCTAACCGATGTGTAACGAAGTAATATGACTCTTAGTCACCTATTTGTTTGCAAATTTTGAGGAAATAACGAAATGAATAGCAAGTTTCCTTAAATGAAGACTTGTGTGCGTTGTACGCATTGTTTTCAATGCGAGAGTGATAGGATTGCTCATTTTGAGGCTAACCGATGTATAACGAAGTAATATGATTCTAATTCACCTATTTCTTTGCAAATTTGGAGGACATATCGAAACAAATACCAAGTTTCCTTAAGTGAAAACTTGTGTATGTTGTACGCATTGTTTTCAATGTGAGAGTGATAAGATTCCACCTTTTGAGGCTAACCGATGTGTAACGAAGTAATATGACTCTTAGTCACCTATTTGTTTGCAAATTTTGACGAAATAACGAAACGAATAGCAAGTTTCCTCAAATGAAGACTTGTGTGCGTTGTACGCATTGTTTTCAATGCGAGAGTAATAGGATTGCTCCTTTTGAGGATAACCGATGTATAACGAAATAATATGACTCTTAATCACCTATTTGTTTGCAAATTTTGAGCAAATAACGAAACGAATAGCAAGTTTCCTCAAATGAAGACTTGTGTGCGTTGTTCGCATTGTTTTCAATGCGAGAGTGATATGATTGCTCCTTTTGAGGCTAACCGATGTATAACAAAGTAATATGATTCTAATTCATCTATTTCTTTGCAAATTTGGAGGACATATCGAAACAAATACCAAGTTTCCTTAAGTGAAGACTTGTGTGCGTTGTACGCATTGTTTTCAATGCGAGAGTGATAGGATTGCAACTTTTGAGGCTAACCGATGTGTAACGAAGTAATATGACTCCTAGTCGCCTATTTGTTTGCAAATTTTGAGGAAATAACGAAACGAATAGCAAGTTTCCTCAAATGAAGACTTGTGTGCGTTGTACGCATTGTTTTCAATGCGAGAGTGATAGGATTGCAACTTTTGAGGCTAACCGATGTGTAACGAAGTAATATGACTCCTAGTCGCCTATTTGTTTACAAATTTTGAGGAAAAAACGAAACGAATAGCAAGTTTCCTCAAATGAAGACTTGTGTGTGTTGTACGCATTGTTTTCAATGCAAGAGTGATAGGATTGCAACTTTTGAGGCTAACCGATGTGTAACGAAGTAATATGACTCCTAGTCGCCTATTTGTTTGCAAATTTTGAATAAATAACGAAACGAATAGCAAGTTTTCTCAAATGAAGACTTGTGTGCGTTGTACACATTGTTTTCAATGCGAGAGTGATAGGATTGCTCCTTTTGAGGCTAACCGATGTATAACAAAATAATATGACTCTTAATCACCAATTTGTTTGCAAATTTTGAGCAAATAACGAAACGAATACCAAGTTTCCTCAAATGAGGACTTGTTTGCGTTGTACGCATTGTTTTCAATGCGAGTGTGATAGGATTGCTCATTTTGAGGCTAACTGATGTATAACGAAGTAATATGATTCTAATTCACCTATTTCTTTGCAAATTTGGAGGACATATCGAAACAAATACCAAGTTTCCTTAAGTGAAGACTTGTGTGCGTTGCACGCATTGTTTTCAATGCGAGAGTGATAGGATTGCTCCTTTTAAGGCTAACCGATGTATAACGAACCAATATGATTCTAATTATCGTATTTCTTTGCAAATTTGGAGGACATATCGAAACAAATAACAAGTTTCCTTAAGTGAAGACTTGTGTGCGTTGTACGCATTATTTTCAATGCGAGAGTGATAGGATTGCAACTTTTGAGGCTAACCAATGTAAAACGAAATAATATGACTCTTACTCACCTATTTGTTTGCAAATTTTGAGCAAATAACGAAACGAATACCAAGTTTCCTCAAATGAAGACTTGTGTGCGTTGTACGCATTGTTTTCAATGCGAGTGTGACGCCCCCAAATCACTATACTTACTATAGATGACTTGGTGCTCACTATAAATGCTAAATCAATAGGTTTATAGATGATTTCCTTTATTCTCAAACAAAGTTCTCATCTTAATTCCCAAAGATCTTTCATTATTTTATATCAAGTCCTTGTAATCAATACAAGAGACTTAATACTCAAACATAACATTTTATCCTTAATATTTAGATATTCTATAACTTTATATGTTCCAACATTCACGGCATTAAATCATTAGGACGGCTCTTGGGAACAGAGAATCTCGCGGTGAATGTTTGCATCTTCACCCGTGATAAATGTTTGCATCTTTATCCGTGACAAATGGTTGTATCTTTGTCCGGTGCAAAATTCTCTTTCCGTACAGAACATTACCCAAATAGTTAAAACCCTCATTCGAAACGTATTTGGTTATAGTGATATCTCTTCATATTAATAATCCTACTTATCCGACATTCAGAATAGTAATAACGAGTTATACCTGGGTCCGAGGAACCTTAACGATGGATTTGACTTAGTCAACATCGCTTAATCCTGTCTCGGATGTACAGCACTCACAAGTTATGTAATATCCCAAATATTTCAAAAGTGATCTAACAAGATCTAAGCAAGGTTGTCAATTCAAAACCTAAAGAAGGATTTCTCAAGCTTACCTTGAGTTATCTGAAAGAATATATATACGACTCGAAACTAAGATCGTATACAACTAAGAGGTTAAAATCTTTAACCTAAACTATATGTTATGTGATTAGTAAAGCTTGAATTGAGCTTTTAAATGTGTTGTATGAATTATCTATGTGTAGGATTTTGTGTTTTTGTTTGAGTAGTTAACCTTAACACTTATTAAAAATCAGAAGTCAATTTAGTGCAAAAACCTAAATTGGAAAAAGAGTTAAAACCTAAACCCTAACCCTAGGGTCTAAACCCTAGAAAATAACCTAGGACCTTAAGCAAAATGTGAAGGTCAAATTGACATTCCGTTTAATGATTCAACCTTCCCACGATTTGAAAACACGTAACAGTCAATAAAAGTTTTTTCTCGAAAGACGTGTAAAAGCACTATTCACGAAGAAACGTTTTTCATTCGTTTGATCGTTTCTTTCATCTGTAGGACTTCTTGTATTTCACGACATAGTGATAATATGAGGTTTAGATGCCAGAGAACCAATAAAATTTTCTGGAGAAAAAGACAAAAATGTCACGATTTACGAGAAAACATTTGTCGTCTTTTTGACTGTTCTTTTCGATATTTTGATATATCGTATTTCACGAAATAGCATTTATATGAAGTATAGATATTAATTAGCCAATAAAAGTTTTACTCGAAAAGCGTGTAAAACACTATTCATTTGGAAATTTTTCTTCCGAATTTTGAAAATTCACATTCCTGAATAGCATTTTTATTGACAGTAGATGCATTTTGACCAATAAAATTTTTACCCAAAATAATTTATGGAGATTACTATTCACGTATACGGGATGAATACGTAGCGAATACGGAAGGAATACGAGAATAATAAAAGTATATTGTAATGTATAATACGAGGATTATACGAAAGATTATACGAGATTAATACGAGAATAATACGAGGTATCATACCAGTAGAATACGAATATTATACGATGTATTATACGGAAGAAATACGTATAAATACTAATGTATTATACTATTTAATTAATTAGTTGAAATCAAACTAGGTTATGTGTAACTAAGTTAGTGTAACTAAACTAGGGAGAACTAGCACGATTACACTAACTGAAAAAGAACTAGCACGATTTGTTTTGAACTAAATCCAAGTGAAAATGAATGGACCAATTAGAAGAAGGGTGATGTAAGCGATGATGCAAGTGCTAGGGAGAAAAGACTAAAAGGCCCTTGGTCTTTTAAACTAATGACCAAACTACCCCGACCCTTGGTTTTCCTATAAATAGAAGGCTTAAGTTCATTAGTTCTTTACCATTTTGAAAGCTAAAGAGCAAATATAGAGAGAGTTCTTGTGAGACAAGAATCGATTGCAAAGAAATAGTTAAAGCTTGCAATAATAAAAGGCGTTTAACGATTTCCCGGGAAACCCTAACATGGTTTCAAGGCAAGTCTTCTAACTCTTGTTATGTGCTACTTGTTTAGTATTGTTAAAATGTTAAATGAGATGTATAATGTCATGTTATTATGCAATAGATGATATGTGAAGTCTTTAACTGATGTTTACAAGCCTTCTAACTGGTATGCATTATGTTTACGATGTATGAACATGATTTGTACACTTTGTGTGTCAATGTGATATAAATTATTGGAACGTGAGTTATATGTGATATTAAATGGAGAATTATGTTCAGTCAATGCATGTTAAAGTTTATATGAAAGCATAAACTGCGTATGTGCTGTATGTTAGACTTGCTGAGCCGTCGTGCTCATTCTTGCGAATAAAACCTTATTTGCAGATTAAAGATGAACGTTAAGAAGATCATGAACTTAAAGATGCAGCATAGATTAGGTTTTCATGTAAATTGATTGTATTTGTATATGTCATAATGACTGTTGTAATACGAACAAACAAACATGTAACCGAATATTGAATGAATGATATAAATAATTATCATCAGAATGTTGTTATGTCTTTATTTTGATATAACCTAGAATTGTTAAAATTTAACATAGTATTGATAATGATCTATTTATCTGGATGAGGATCGGTAAATAACTTGTGAGTGCTGTACATCTGAGACAGAACTAAGCGATGTTGACTGGTCAAATCCATCGTTAAGGTTCCTCGGACCCAGGTATAACTCGTTATTACTATTCTGAATACCATATAAGTAGGATTATTGATATGAAGAGATATCTTTGTATATTGATACTTGTAGTACGAATGAGACCGTTACAAGTGGACGTATATAGAATATTTAAATCCTAAGGTTAAAATTAAACCGTTATATATGGTTTTATCCATTTATACGGATGAAATACAAGTTGATACTTGTATACTTATGAGACTGAGATCAAGTTAAGATCCAGGGACAAAGTTAAGAGAAATTTTTAATGTATAGTCTAAATTAAGACTAATTTAACCAATATGATTATGGGATCATTGGTTAAGTCAATAGATGTATGAAATTAATGCACAAGGTCCGCCGCATCGAAAGCGCGGGGATTTTTGGGGGCGTTACAGTTGGTATCAGAGCTATATAAAAAGAACCCCGAGCCTCTCGCTGGTGACCGCCCATAGAAGGGAGGCACCGAAGCCAGACTCTCCGTAGGGGACGCCGCATGCGGTGGCAAACTGATAGGTACCATTGTAAGGTGCTATTGAATGATGGTTACAGTTGGTATCAGAGCAGTGGATTATAGTTTCGAGGTAACAAGTACCTTGGAGTATAATCTGATGGACTAAGAAGAAATGGACTTGTGAAGAGTCCGTGAATACTTAAAAGATATGTATAAATCTTAATACATAAAAATTATTATGTGAAAGAAATATAATGAATAAAGATAAACTCTTTACGAGAATATATGAAGTTAAATAGACTCATAAAGAGTTCTCAAAGCAAGCAATAAGATAAAATAATCTTATTAGTTTTTGTGTGAAATCGTTTCATAAAAAAAAAATGAAATGGTGTGTATGGTATGTTGTGTAATTATACCTAAGAAAGGAGATGAGAAAACTCATAGAGAGATGTTAATGAGAAATTCATTTTGAGATAGTATGAAGTTATTTGGAAATTGTAAGAATTAAGCTTATAATGAGTTGTAATGAATTCAGGAAATTCATAAGATAGTTAAAGAACGATTAGGGATTTCAATTGAAAACTCATATTAGTAAAACTGAGTAGAACGACTCTCTTGTATGGGAAAGAGTTTAATATGCTTTAGAGAACCGATCTAACTACACTATTGGTATGAATGATTCATGGTCAGTGTTCTCAAAGCGGGTTACACACTGAATGAAATCATTTGAGGATAGTGTTGATGAGACGGGGAACTGATTCATTAGTTCTTGGGTGGAGGAATAACTCAGTTTGCTATATTGATAAGTAAATTAAAATCTTATGTCAAACTCTTCTTTGTATATATTTTGAGAAGGTGATTCTTTTCTCATATGTATATTGACTAATTAGTAGTTGTTACGTCATAACTATAGTTTTAAAAATATTTGTATGTTAGTTACTGAGCGAACGAACCTTGTTATGGACTTGGGCTATGATATGTTAGTCGAACCGACATGTGAGATGCGGCTACGATTTGTCTATTCAGTGCGATATTGATCAGTACCAATGTGCGCTGAGACATTTCAATTCCGTGTTGATGAGAAGGGGAACTAATATATTTGTTTGTACTTGGTTTAATACAACCAATCAGTTTACTATATTACTATATATTTGAAAAACTTGTGTTATGGTTAGAGAATAATGGAAAAGATAGAGGATTGAGGATATTTCAAAAAAATCTTCTAGCTATGCTAGATCTTCATGGTTATATTCGCACTTGTGTGCCTTTGAAAAGAGTGGTTCACTAGTTGAACTGGAAAATTTTGTTAGTTCTTCACTAGCTATGTTATTCATATGTCTATGCTAATTGTTTTGGCTAGACGGATTTAATGTGAAGAATAAAAATGATTTATTCATCAACACCCCATTTAGCCTGGCGTGAAGATGATACATGATGAGTTATCAACGCACTTTGCAAGGTGCGGTATACAGTCATAAAATTGTTTTTCAAAAAGTTTGAATGGTTTAAATATGAGTCAATGCCAATTGTTTCGGCTAGACACCTTTGGTTATGAAAAAAGAACGGACGTAGGAATTCGATAGACGCAATAAACCGCGTCTTATATGGTACGACAGGCTGATCACCTAAAGTACAACGTATGTGTGTTCTCGATCTTAATTGATTGTTACACAATGTATGGTGTTCTCAATCTTAATTGATTGCTACACAAAGTATGAAGTGTTCTCAATCTTAATTGATTGCTACACAAGATATGGTTTTCCAGTCCGGATGATGATTTAAAAATTATGGGTTATATAGTATTCATAGTTTTTGAATAAGGTAAAAGTCTTGATTGACCGCTGTATAAGTGAGAAGAATCCAAGATAAAGGAAGAATGAGACTGAATGTCGAGTATGAAAAGAGGTTTAAAACCTAGAGTTATGAAAGGAAATGTGTAGAGATAAGTGAACATTGTTTAGACCTAATCGAAGTATTGGAGGTTTAATGTGAGTAAAAGATGAATTTAGAAAATTCATATTGAAGAGTAAATTGGAGATGATTATATTATAATTTTGAGGACGAAATTCTGATAAGAAGAAGAGAATGTAATATCCTGAATATTTATAGCACTTATAAATATGATATTAAATGACTAAAGTAATTGTAAAGTTAATTTCGAGGACGAAATTCCTGTAAGTTGGGTTGAATGTAATATCCCAAATATTTCAAAAGTGATCTAACAAGATCTAAGCAAGGTTGTCAATTCAAAACCTAAAGAAGGATTTCTCAAGCTTACCTTGAGTTATCTGAAAGAATATATATACGACTCGAAACTAAGATCGTATACAACTAAGAGGTTAAAATCTTTAACCTAAACTATATGTTATGTGATTAGTAAAGCTTGAATTGAGCTTTTAAATGTGTTGTATGAATTATCTATGTGTAGGATTTTGTGTTTTGGTTTGAGTAGTTAACCTTAACACTTATTAAAAATCAGAAGTCAATTTAGTGCAAAAACCTAAATTGGAAAAAGAGTTAAAACCTAAACCCTAACCCTAGGGTCTAAACCCTAGAAAATAACCTAGGACCTTAAGCAAAATGTGAAGGTCAAATTGACATTCCGTTTAATGATTCAACCTTCCCACGATTTGAAAACACGTAACAGTCAATAAAAGTTTTTTCTCGAAAGACGTGTAAAAGCACTATTCACGAAGAAACGTTTTTTATTCGTTTGATCGTTTCTTTCATCTGTAGGACTTCTTGTATTTCACGACATAGTGATAATATGAGGTTTAGATGCCAGAGAACCAATAAAATTTTCTGGAGAAAAAGACGAAAATGTCACGATTTACGAGAAAACATTTGTCGTCTTTTTGACTGTTCTTTTCGATATTTTGATATATCGTATTTCACGAAATAGCATTTATATGAAGTATAGATATTAATTAGCCAATAAAAGTTTTACTCGAAAAGCGTGTAAAACACTATTCATTTGGAAATTTTTCTTCCGAATTTTGAAAATTCACATTCCTGAATAGCATTTTTATTGACAGTAGATGCATTTTGACCAATAAAATTTTTACCCAAAATAATTTATGGAGATTACTATTCACGTATACGGGATGAATACGTAGCGAATACGGAAGGAATACGAGAATAATAAAAGTATATTGTAATGTATAATACGAGGATTATACGAAAGATTATACGAGATTAATACGAGAATAATACGAGGTATCATACCAGTAGAATACGAATATTATACGATGTATTATACGGAAGAAATACGTATAAATACTAATGTATTATACTATTTAATTAATTAGTTGAAATCAAACTAGGTTATGTGTAACTAAGTTAGTGTAACTAAACTAGGGAGAACTAGCACGATTACACTAACTGAAAAAGAACTAGCACGATTTGTTTTGAACTAAATCCAAGTGAAAATGAATGGACCAATTAGAAGAAGGGTGATGTAAGCGATGATGCAAGCGCTAGGGAGAAAAGACTAAAAGGCCCTTGGTCTTTTAAACTAATGACCAAACTACCCCGACCCTTGGTTTTCCTATAAATAGAAGGCTTAAGTTCATTAGTTCTTTACCATTTTGAAAGCTAAAGAGCAAATATAGAGAGAGTTCTTGTGAGACAAGAATCGATTGCAAAGAAATAGTTAAAGCTTGCAATAATAAAAGGCGTTTAACGATTTCCCGGGAAACCCTAACATGGTTTCAAGGCAAGTCTTCTAACTCTTGTTATGTGCTACTTGTTTAGTATTGTTAAAATGTTAAATGAGATGTATAATGTCATGTTATTATGCAATAGATGATATGTGAAGTCTTTAACTGATGTTTACAAGCCTTCTAACTGGTATGCGTTATGTTTACGATGTATGAACATGATTTGTACACTTTGTGTGTCAATGTGATATAAATTATTGGAACGTGAGTTATATGTGATATTAAATGGAGAATTATGTTCAGTCAATGCATGTTAAAGTTTATATGAAAGCATAAACTGCGTATGTGCTGTATGTTAGACTTGCTGAGCCGTCGTGCTCATTCTTGCGAATAAAACCTTATTTGCAGATTAAAGATGAACGTTAAGAAGATCATGAACTTAAAGATGCAGCATAGATTAGGTTTTCATGTAAATTGATTGTATTTGTATATGTCATAATGACTGTTGTAATACGAACAAACAAACATGTAACCGAATATTGAATGAATGATATAAATAATTATCATCAGAATGTTGTTATGTCTTTATTTTGATATAACCTAGAATTGTTAAAATTTAACATAGTATTGATAATGATCTATTTATCTGGATGAGGATCGGTAAATAACTTGTGAGTGCTGTACATCTGAGACAGAACTAAGCGATGTTGACTGGTCAAATCCATCGTTAAGGTTCCTCGGACCCAGGTATAACTCGTTATTACTATTCTGAATACCATATAAGTAGGATTATTGATATGAAGAGATATCTTTGTATATTGATACTTGTAGTACGAATGAGACCGTTACAAGTGGACGTATATAGAATATTTAAATCCTAAGGTTAAAATTAAACCGTTATATATGGTTTTATCCATTTATACGGATGAAATACAAGTTGATACTTGTATACTTATGAGACTGAGATCAAGTTAAGATCCAGGGACAAAGTTAAGAGAAATTTTTAATGTATAGTCTAAATTAAGACTAATTTAACCAATATGATTATGGGATCATTGGTTAAGTCAATAGATGTATGAAATTAACGCACAAGGTCCGCCGCATCGAAAGCGCGGGGATTTTTGGGGGCGTTACAAGTTATTTACCGATCCTCATCCAGATAAATAGATCATTATTAATACTATGTTAAGTTTTAACAATTCTAAGTTTAATCAAAGTAAAGACGTAACAAGAGAATGTGATAAAACTTGATAATATTTATATAATATTCGGTTACATGCGTCGAACTTGTTCTTATTACAAAATGTCATTATGACTACAGTTAAGAACAGTTAAGGAAAGCAGTAAATTAGTCTACGCATTTCTTCTTTCCTTTCTTCTTCGAGCCGGAGCTCTCGGGTTTGTCTGCACATTAGGTTTATATGCAAGGGTGAGCTAAAATGCTCAGCAAGTCTTAAACACATAACATATAATTGAACTCACACCGATAAGGATTGTAAGGACTCATGGAATAACAATTGATATTTACAAATGTTTTAACATAGCAAGACTGAGTGGTGGTTAGACCTTGAACTGTTCTTCGTCTTTCGACTTAGAACCTTTTACAGTGGATATAGAAAGGGGATCAACCTAACGACATCCTATGTTATGCATAACATACAATACACTGGACAGATCAAGAACAGTAATACATATTTGTTCATCTCAGTTTACTTCACATGTTAGGATCGCCCCAAGACGACTTGGTTTGATATAATAAAGCATGATTCGAATTTATCACGAATAATCATTTCATTTTGCAAGTTATGCCGAAACAAGAAGCAATAACTCTCGTATCAAAGATTTATAATACGTTGCATACACAAAATGTATAAATCACATATAAAGCAAGTAAACAAAGTTTAAGGATAGAAAACTTGCCTTTAGCACAATTTAGGGTTTCCCGGTAATCGTTTAAAGCGCCTATACAAAGGGTTTCGTGTACCGAATGTTAGTTCATCGAATTTTTTTCGTTCTATACGTGTTTTTATCACTAAACTAGACTATTTTCATTGGTGGAATTTTTAGAAAACTTGGCTAACTCAAAAACTCAAAAATTAGTGCTTCCACCCGAATGCCCCTTAAAATTTTCAGCTTTGACGTCCTTTCCGGTAACTGCCATAACTTTGTCATCCGGAAACATTTTAAAGTGATTTTTGAGTCAAAATTGCTTAGAATTTCATGATCTACAACTTTCATTTAGGTTACTAAGGCAGATTATGAATTTAAAATTTCGTAATTTTAGCAAAAAGGTCAGTATGCTTACTTTGAACAATATTTTTAGGGTTAACCATGTGAAACATGGTACCGCTTGCTTTAACTCTTTATGAAATCATGTTGTAAGACTCAATATCACTTTATAACATAAAAATAACAAATCACAAACCTTCTCATAGAAAGATTCATGACATTTGCTCAAGAACATACGAAGAACACGAAGAACGGTTAAACCGTACATGGTAACGACTATGTTCTTGAGCTTTTGGTTTTCGTACATGAAATAATTTGAGCATTATAACTGCTTACATAAGTGATTATAACACTTTATAGTTGACAAAAATTGGTCATTATAACGGCTTGTATAATTGATTAAAACAATTTATAAAAATGCTCGAGAACATACGCATACGCGGAGAACGGATGAACCGTACATGACCACTACGTATGTTCATTGAGCTTTAAACTATGAATTGAAATTTGACATTATAACTACTACAAAATGTAGAAAGGCTCAAGAACACGTGAAGAACACGGAGAACGACAATCGTACATGGCTACGACTCGCGTTCTTGAGCTTTTGAAAATTTAAGACGAAAGAAAAATTGAACATAAAAACTATAAGAGATTGTACATTTGGTGTTTGCAAGCTTTAACTATTTCTTTGCAATATCCAAGATAGTAACTCACTAGAACTCTCTCTCAATATATGTATAGCTTTGATACTTGATTTTTGAGCTTGAAAATGAATGATAGAATGGGTGAATATTGCTTGCTATTTATAGGCCAACCAAAGCTAGGGCAAAAGGGTCTTTGTTACAAAACTTCCAAGCTAAGCTAACTTCAAGTGCACCACCCTTGCCCACTTGATATGAACGACCCAAAGGTCTGATTTTATGCCATTAAATGCTAGTAATCATCATGTTTGGTGACATCACAAAACCATACATGTTAGCTTTTGATTGGTCCACCAATTAGCCTACCAAATGAATAGTATTAGGCCTTGTTTGGTTGGTCATTTAAGCATTTATTTGAGGGGTAGTCATGGTCATTTACCAAGCTTGACCAAGGTTAGATTAGTCCATTTGATAATCTATCTTAATCAAGGTTAGGTTAATTAGTAATAACTTAGGTTAAATAGGTTTATTAATTCACCGATTAGTTTAACATATAGATTAGATTAATCTATAGTTTAATTAATCTTAATCCTACTTAGGTTAAGTTTAATTATATGATAATTAGGTTAAATGGTAATCTAGTTACCTTAATCTAGTTCAATTCCAACCGGATTAGTGATAATTACCTAATTAGGTTAATTAGTTAGATAATTTAATTATTCTGTAACTAGGTTTAAGTCTAGATTAGGGTTCCTAATCTAGTTATCTCTAACCTAGTTCATTTCTAAATATTCCAGTTGAATTGGTCTTTACTGATTTTAAAAGTCAGATATTACGAAGTTTTGTTCCGAATAAACACTATTCTGTAAAACGAAAAGTGAAAAAGACATTGCACGCTTTTTGGTGAATAGTATTTTTGATTTTTATATCTCAGAAAATGGTTAGACGATCAAAAAGACAAAAAAAATATTTTTCGTCTTTTCCCTATTTCGTCCTATCCCCGACGCGTTTTTCGAGAAAAACTTTTATCGGCTATATCGTGTTTTCAAAGTGCGGGAAAGATGAATCCTGAAACAGAATGTCATTTCGATGTCTACGTTTCGCTCGGGGGCTTAGGTTAGATTTCCTAGGGTTTAGACCCTAGGGTTTAGGTTTTATCTTCTTTTCAGATTTTTGAAAAAAAACTTTTATGCTCCTTTTTCGTGCTAAGGCTGGATACTTGAACCGAAACACATAAATAAACAATAACGAAGATTTCATAACACATATAAGATGTAATTCAAGCTTTATTTATTCACATAAAGTCGGATTACAACTCTCTCGGAAGTTCGGAATATTACAGCGAGAGTGATAGGATTGCTCCTTTTGAAGCTAACCGATGTATAACGAAGTAATATGATTTTAATTCACCTATTTCTTTGCAAATTTGGAGGACATATCGAAACAAATACCAAGTTTCCTTAAGTGAAGACTTGTGTGCCTTGTACGCATTGTTTTCAATGCGAGAGTGATAGGATTCCTCCTTTTGAGGCTAACCCATGTGTAACGAAGTAATATGACTCTTAGTCACCTATTTGTTTGCAAATTTTGAGGAAAAAACGAAACGAATAGCAAGTTTCCTCAAATGAAGACTTGTGTGCGTTGTACGCATTGTTTTCAATGCGAGAGTGATAGGATTGCTCCTTTTGAGGATAACCAATGTATAACGAAATAATATGACTCTTAATCACCTATTTGTTTGCAAATTTTGAGCAAATAATGAAACGAATAGCAAGTTTCCTCAAATGAAGACTTGTGTGCGTTTTTCGCATTGTTTTTAATGCGAGAGTGATAGGATTGCTCCTTTTGAGGCTAACCAATGTATAACGAAGTAATATGATACTAATTCACCTATTTCTTTGCAAATTTGGAGGACATATCGAAACAAATACCAAGTTTCCTTAAGTGAAGACTTGTGTGCGTTGTACGCATTGTTTTCAATGCGAGAGTGATAGGATTCCTCCTTTTGAGGCTAACCCATGTGTAACGATGTAATATGACTCTTAGTCACCTATTTGTTTGCAAATTTTGAGTAAAAAACGAAACGAATAGCAAGTTTCCTCAAATGAAGACTTGTGTGCGTTGTACGCATTGTTTTCAATGCGAGAGTGATAGGATTGCTCCTTTTGAGGATAACCAATGTATAACGAAATAATATGACTTTTAATCACCTATTTGTTTGCAAATTTTGAGCAAATAATGAAACGAATAGCAAGTTTCCTCAAATGAAGACTTGTGTGCGTTGTTCGCATTGTTTTCAATGCGAGAGTGATAGGATTGCTCCTTTTGAGGCTAACCGATGTATAACGAAGTAATATGATACTAATTCACCTATTTCTTTGCAAATTTGGAGGACATATCGAAACAAATACCAAGTTTCCTTAAGTGAAGACTTGTGTGCGTTGTACGCATTGTTTTCAATGCGAGAGTGATAGGATTCCTCCTTTTGAGGCTAACCCATGTGTAACGAAGTAATATGACTCTTAGTCACCTATTTGTTTGCAAATTTTGAGGAAAAAACGAAACGAATAACAAATTTCCTCAAATGAAGACTTGTGTGCGTTGTACGCATTGTTTTCAATGCGAGAGTGATAGGATTGCTCCTTTTGAGGCTAACCAATGTGTAACGAAGTAATATGACTCTTAGTCACCTATTTGTTTGCAAATTTTGAGGACATATCGAAACAAATACCAAGTTTCCTCAAATGAAGACTTGTGTGCGTTGTACGCATTGTTTTCAATGCGAGAGTGATAGGATTGCAACTTTTGAGGCTAACCGATGTGTAACAAAGTAATATGATTCTAATTCACCTACTTCTTTGCAACTTTTGAGGCTAACCGATGTGTAACGAAGTAATATGATTCCTAGTCACCTATTTATTTTCAAATTTTGAGGAAATAACGAAACGAATAGCAAGTTTTCTCAAATGAATACTTGTGTGCGTTGTACGCATTGTTTTCAAAACGAGAGTGATAGGATTGCAACTTTTGAGGCTAACCGATGTATAACGAAATAATATGACTCTTAATCACCTATTTGTTTTCAAATTTTGAGCAAATAACGAAACGAATACCAAGTTTCCTCAAATGAAGACTTGTGTGCGTTGTACGCATTGTTTTCAATGAGAGAGTGATAGGATTGCTCCTTTCGAGGCTAACCGATGTATAACGAAGTAATATGATTCTAATTCACCTATTTCTTTGCAAATTTGGAGGACATATCGAAACAAACACCAAGTTTCCTTAAGTGAAGACTTGTGTGCATTGTACGTATTATTTTCAATGCGAGAGTGATAGGATTGCTCCTTTTGAGGCTAATCGATGTATAACGAAATAATATGACTCTTAATCACCTATTTGTTTGCAAATTTTGAGCAAATAACGAAACGAATACTAAGTTTCCTCAAATGAAGACTTGTGTGCGTTGTACGCATTGTTTTCAATGAGAGAGTGATAGGATTGCTCCTTTTGAGGCTCACCGATGTATAACGAAGTAATATGATTCTAATTCACCTATTTCATTGCAAATTAGGAGGACATATCGAAAGAAATACCAAGTTTCCTGAAGTGAAGACTTGTGTGCGTTGCATGCATTGTTTTCAATGTGAGAGTGATAGGATTGCTCCATTTGAGGCTAACCGATGTATAACGAACTAATATGATTCAAATTCACCTATTTCTTTGCAAATTTGGAGGACATATCGAAACAAATACCAAGTTTCCTTAAGTGAAGACTTGGGTGCGTTGTACGCATTGTTTTCAATGCGAGAGTGATAGGTTTCCCCCTTTTGAGGCTAACCGATGTATAACGAAGTAATATGATTCTAATTCACCTATTTCTCTGCAAATTTGGAGGACATATCGAAACAAATACCAAGTTTCCTTAAGTGAAGACTTGTGTGCATTGTACGCATTGTTTTCAATGCGAGAGTAATAGGATTGCAACTTTTGAGGCTAACCGATGTGTAACAAAGTAATATGACTCCTAGTCGCCTATTTGTTTGCAAATTATGACGAAATAACGAAACGAATAGCAAGTTTCCTCAAATGAAGACTTGTGTGCGTTGTACGCATTGTTTTCAATGCGAGAGTGATAGGATTGCAACTTTTGAGGCTAACTGATGTATAACGAAATAATATGACTCTTAATCACCTATTTGTTTGCAAATTTTGAGCAAATAACGAAACGAATACCAAGTTTCCTCAAATGAAGACTTGTGTTTGTACGCATTGTTTTCAATGCGAGAGTGATAGGATTCCTCCTTTTGAGGCTAGCTGACGTGTAACGAAGTAATATGACTCTTAGTCAGCTATTTGTTTGCAAAATTTGAGGAAATATCGAAATAAATAGCAAGTTTCCTCAAATGAAGACTTGTGTGCGTTGTACGCACTGTTTTCAATGCGAGAGTGATAGGATTCCTCCTTTTGAGGCTAACCCATGTGTAACGAAGTAATATGACTCTTAGTCACCTATTTGTTTTCAAATTTTGAGGAAAAAACGAAACGAATAACAAGTTTCCTCAAATGAAGACTTGTGTGCGTTGTACGCATTGTTTTCAATGCAAAAGTGATAGGATTGCTCCTTTTGAGGCTAACCAACGTGTAACGAAGTAATATGACTCTTAGTCACCTATTTGTTTGCAAATTTTGAGGACATATCGAAACAAATACCAAGTTTCCTCAAATGAAGACTTGTGTGCGTTGTACGCATTGTTTTCAATGCGAGAGTGATAGGATTACAACTTTTGAGGCTAACCGATGTGTAACAAAGTAATATGATTCTAATTCACCTACTTCTTTGCAAATTTTGAGGAAATAACGAAACGAATAACAAGTTTCCTCAAATGAAGACTTGTGCGAGTTGTACGCATTATTTTCAATGCGAGAGTGATAGGATTGCAACTTTTGAGGATAACCGATGTGTAACGAAGTAATATGACTCCTAGTCACCTATTTGTTTTCAAATTTTGAGGAAATAACGAAATGAATAGCAAGTTTCCTCAAATGAAGACCTGTGTGCGTTGTACGCATTGTTTTCAATGCGAGAGTGATAGGATTGCAACTTTTGAGGCTAATCGATGTATAACGAAATAATATGACTCTTAATCACCTATTTGTTTGCAAATTTTGAGCAAATAACGAAACGAACACTAAGTTTCCTCAAATGAAGACTTGTGTGCGTTGTACGCATTGTTTTCAATGAGAGAGTGATAGGATTGCTCCTTTTAAGGCTCACCGATGTATAACGAAGTAATATGATTCTAATTCACCTATTTCTTTGCAAATTTGGAGGACATATCGAAACAAATACCAAGTTTCCTGAAGTGAAGACTTGTGTGCGCTGTACGCATTGTTTTCAATGCGAGAGTGATAGGATTGCTCCATTTGAGGCTAACCGATGTATAACGAACTAATATGATTCTAATTCACCTATTTCTTTACAAATTTGGAAGACATATCGAAACAAATACCAAGTTTCCTTGAGTGAAGACTTGTGTGCGTTGTACGCATTGTTTTCAATGCGAGAGTGATAGGATTGCTCCTTTTGAGGATAACCAATGTATAACGAAGTAATATGACTCTTAATCACCTATTTGTTTGCAAATTTTGAGGAAATAATGAAACGAATAGCAAGTTTCCTCAAATGAAGACTTGTGTGCGTTGTTCGCATTGTTTTCAATGCGAGAGTGATAGGATTGCTCCTTTTGAGGCTAACCGATGTATAACGAAGTAATATGGTACTAATTCACCTATTTCTTTGCAAATTTGGAGGACATATCGAAACAAATACCAAGTTTCCTTAAGTGAAGACTTGTGTGCGTTGTACGCATTGTTTTCAATGCGAGAGTGATAGGATTCCTCCTTTTGAGGCTAACCCATGTGTAACGAAGTAATATGACTCTTAGTCACCTATTTGTTTTCAAATTTTGAGGAAAAAACGAAACGAATAACAAGTTTCCTCAAATGAAGACTTGTGTGCGTTGTACACATTGTTTTCAATGCGAGAGTAATAGGATTGCTCCTTTTGAGGCTAACCAATGTGTAACGAAGTAATATGACTCTTAGTCACCTATTTGTTTGCAAATTTTGTGGACATATCGAAACAAATACCAAGTTTCCTCAAATGAAGACTTGTGTGCGTTGTACGCATTGTTTTCAATGCGAGAGTGATATGATTGCAACTTTTGAGGCTAACCGATGTGTAAGAAAGTAATATGATTCTAATTCACCTACTTCTTTGCAAATTTTGAGGAATTAACGAAACGACTAGCAAGTTTCCTCAAATGAAGACTTGTGTGCGTTGTACGCATTATTTTCAATGCGAGAGTGATAGGATTGCAACTTTTGAGGCTAACCGATGTGTAACGAAGTAATATGACTCCTAGTCACCTATTTGTTTGCAAATTTTGAGGAAATAACGAAACGAATAGCAAGTTTCCTCAAATGAAGACTTGTGTGCGTTGTACGCATTGTTTTTAATGCGAGAGTGATAGGATTGCTCCTTTTAAGGCTAACCGATGTATGACGAAGTAATATGATTCTAATTCACCTATTTCTTTGCAAATTTGGAGGACATATCGAAACAAATACCAAGTTTCCTGAAGTGAAGACTTGTGTGCATTGCACGCATTGTTTTCAATGCGAGAGTGATAGGATTGCTGCTTTTGAGGCTAACCGATGTATAACGAAGTAATATGATTCTAATTCACCTATTTCTTTGCAAATTTGGAGGACATATCGAAACAAATACCAAGTTTCCTTAAGTGAGGACTTGTGTGCGTTGTACGCATTGTTTTCAATGCGAAAGTGATAGGATTCCTCCTTTTGAGGCTAACCCATGTGTAACGAAGTAATATGACTCTTACTCACCTATTTGTTTGCAAATTTTGAGGAAAAAACGAAACGAATAACAAGTTTCCTCAAATGAAGACTTGTGTGCGTTGTACGCATTGTTTTCAATGCGAGAGTGATAGGATTGCTCCTTTTGAGGCTAACCAATGTGTAGCGAAGTAATATGACTCTTAGTCACCTATTTGTTTGCAAATTTTGAGGACATATCGAAACAAATACCAAGTTTCCTCAAATGAAGACTTGTGTGCGTTGTACGCATTGTTTTCAATGCGAGAGTGATAGGATTGCAACTTTTGAGGCTAACCGATGTGTAACGAAGTAATATGACTCCAAGTCACCTATTTGTTTGCAAATTTTGAGGAAATAACGAAATGAATAGCAAATTTCCTCAAATGAAGACTTGTGTACGCTGTACGCATTGTTTTCCATGCGAGAGTGATAGGATTGCCCCTTTTAAGGCTAACCGATGTATAACGAAGTAATATGATTCTAATTCACCTATTTCTTTGCAAATTTTGAGGAAATAACGAAACGAATACCAAGTTTCCTTAAGTGAAGACTTGTGTGCGTTGTACGCATTGTTTTCAATGCGAGAGTGATATGATTGATCCTTTTAAGGCTAACCGATGTATAACGAAGTAATATGATTCTAATTCACCAATTTCTTTGCAAATTTTGAGCAAATAATGAAACGAATAGCAAGTTTCCTGAAATGAAGACTTGTGTGCGTTGTTCGCATTGTTTTCAATGCGAGAGTGATATGATTGCTCCTTTTGAGGCTAACCGATGTATAACGAAGTAATATGATTCTAATTCACCTATTTCTTTGCAAATTTGGAGGACATATCGAAACAAATACCAAGTTTCCTTAAGTGAAGACTTGTGTGCGTTGTACGCATTGTTTTCAATGCGAGAGTGATAGGATTCCTCCTTTTGAGGCTAACCCATGTGTAATGAAGTAATATGACTCTTAGTCACCTATTTGTTTGCAAATTTTGAGGAAAAAACGAAACGAATAACAAGTTTCCTCAAATGAAGACTTGTGTGCGTTGTACGCATTGTTTTCAATGCGAGAGTGATAGGATTGCTCCTTTTGAGGCTAACCAATGAGTAACGAAGTAATATGACTCTTAGTCACCTATTTGTTTGCAAATTTTGAGGACATATCGAAACAAATACCAAGTTTCCTCAAATGAAGACTTGTGTGCGTTGTACGCATTGTTTTCAATGCGAGAGTGATAGGATTGCAACTTTTGAGGCTAACCGATGTGTAACAAAGTAATATGATTCTAATTCACCTACTTCTTTGCAAATTTTGAGGAAATAACGAAACGAATAGCAAGTTTCCTCAAATGAAGACTTGTGTGCGTTGTACGCATTATTTTCAATGCGAGAGTGATAGGATTGCAACTTTTGAGGCTAACCGATGTGTAACGAAGTAATATGACTCCTAGTCACCTATTTGTTTGCAAATTTTGAGGAAATAACGAAACGAATAACAAGTTTTCTCAAATGAAGACTTGTGTGTGTTGTACGCATTGTTTTTGATGCCAGAGTGATAGGATTGCTCCTTTTAAGGCTAACCGATGTATGACGAAGTAATATCATTCTAATTCACCTATTTCTTTGCAAATTTTGAGGAAATAACGAAACGAATACCAAGTTTCCTTAAGTGAAGACTTCTGTGCGTTGTACGCATTGTTTTCAATGCGAGAGTGATAGGATTGCTCCTTTTGAGGCTAACCGATGTATAACGAAGTTATATGATTCTAATTCACCTATTTCTTTGCAAATTTGGAGGACATATCGAAACAAAGACCAAGTTTCCTTAAGTGATGACTTGTTTGCGTTGTACGCATTGTTTTCAATGCGAGAGTGATAGGATTGCTCATTTTGAGGCTAACCGATGTATAACGAAATAATATGACTCTTAATCACCTATTTGTTTGCAAATTTTGAGCAAATAACGAAACGAATACTAAGTTTCCTCAAATGCAGACTTGTGTGCGTTGTACGCATTGTTTTCAATGCGAGAGTGATAGGATTGCTCCTTTTGAGGCTAACCGATGTATAACGAAATAATATGATTCTAATTCACCTATTTCTTTGCAAATTTTGAGGAAATAACGAAACGAATAGCAAGTTTCCTCAAATGAAGACTTGTGTGCGTTGTACGCATTGTTTTCAATGCGAGAGTGATAGGATTGCAACTTTTGAGGCTAACCGATGTGTAACGAAGTAATATGACTCCAAGTCACCTATTTGTTTGCAAATTTTTAGGAAATAACGAAACGAATAGCAAGTTTCCTCAAATGAAGATTTGTGTGCGCTGTACGCATTGTTTTCAATGCGAGAGTGATAGGATTGCTCCTTTTCAGGCTAACCGATATATAACGAAGTAATATGATTCTAATTCACCTACTTCTTTGCAAACTTTGAGGAAATAACGAAACGAATACCAAGTTTCCTTAAGTGAAGACTTGTGTGCGTTGTACGCATTGTTTTCAATGCGAGAGTGATAGGATTGCTCCTTTTAAGGCTAACCGATGTATAACGAAGTAATATGATTCTAATTCACCTATTTCTTTGCAAATTTTGAGGAAATAACGAAACGAATACCAAGTTTCCTTAAGTGAAGACTTGTGTGCGTTGTACGCATTATTTTCAATGCGAGAGTGATAGGATTGCTCCTTTTGAGGCTAACCGATGTATAACGAAGTAATATGATTCTAATTCACCAATTTCTTTGCAAATTTGGAGGACATATCGAAACAAATACCAAGTTTCCTTAAGTGAAGACTTGTGTGCGTTGCACGCATTGTTTTTAATGCGAGAGTGATAGGATTGCTCCTGTTGAGGCTAACCGATTTACAACGAACTAATATGATTCTAATTCACCTATTTCTTTGCAAATTTGGAGGACATATCGAAACAAATACCAAGTTTCCTTAAATGAAGACTTGGGTGCGTTGTACGCATTGTTTTCAATGCGAGAGTGATAGGATTCCTCCTTTTGAGGCTAGCCGACGTGTAACGAAGTAATATGACTCTTAGTCAGCTATTTGTTTGCAAAATTTGAGGAAATAACGAAACGAATAGCAAGTTTCCTCAAATGAAGACTTGTGTGCGTTGTACGCACTGTTTTCAATGCGAGAGTGATAGGATTGCTCCTTTTGAGGCTAACCGATGTATAACGAAGTAATATGATTCTAATTCACCTATTTCTTTGCAAATTTGGAGGACATATCGAAACAAATACCAAGTTTCCTTCAGTGAAGACTTGTGTATGTTGTACGCATTGTTTTCAATGCGAGAGTGATAGGATTCCTCCTTTTGAGGCTAACCGATGTGTAACGAAGTAATATGATTCTAATTCACCTATTTATTTGCAAATTTGGATGACATATCGAAACAAATACAAAGTTTCCTCAAGTGAAGACTTGGGTGCGTTGTACGCATTGTTTTCAATGCGAGAGTGATAGGATTGCTCCTTTTGAGGCTAACCGATGTATAACGAAGTAATATGATTCTAATTCACCTATTTCTTTGCAAATTTGGAGGACATATCGAAACAAATACCAAGTTTCCTTAAGTGAGGACTTGTGTGCGTTGTACGCATTGTTTTCAATGCGAGAGTGATAGGATTGCTCCTTTTGAGGCTAACCGATGTATAACGAAGTAATATGATTCTAATTCACCTATTTCTTTGCAAATTTTTAAGGACATATCGAAACAAATACCAAGTTTCCTTAAGTGAAGACTTGTGTGCGTTGCACGCATTGTTTTTAATGCGAGAGTGATAGGATTGCTCCTGTTGAGGTTAACCGATTTATAACGAACTAATATGATTCTAATTCACCTATTTCTTTGCAAATTTGGAGGACATATCGAAACAAATACCAAGTTTCCTTAAAAGAAGACTTGGGTGCGTTGTACGCATTGTTTTCAATGCGAGAGTGATAGGATTCCTCCTTTTGAGGCTAGCCGACGTGTAACGAAGTAATATGACTCTTAGTCAGCTATTTGTTTGCAAAATTTGAGGAAATAACGAAAGGAATAGCAAGTTTCCTCAAATGAAGACTTGTGTGCGTTTTACGCACTGTTTTCAATGCGAGAGTGATAGGATTGCTCCTTTTGAGGCTAACCGATGTATAACGAAGTAATATGATTCTAATTCACCTATTTCTTTGCAAATTTTTAAGGACATATCGAAACAAATACCAAGTTTCCTTAAGTGAAGACTTGTGTGCGTTGCACGCATTGTTTTTAATGCGAGAGTGATAGGATTGCTCCTGTTGAGGCTAACCGATTTATAACGAACTAATATGATTCTAATTCACCTATTTCTTTGCAAATTTGGAGGACATATCGAAACAAATACCAAGTTTCCTTAAAAGAAGACTTGGGTGCGTTGTACGCATTGTTTTCAATGCGAGAGTGATAGGATTCCTCCTTTTGAGGCTAGCCGACGTGTAACGAAGTAATATGACTCTTAGTCAGCTATTTGTTTGCAAAATTTGAGGAAATAACGAAAGGAATAGCAAGTTTCCTCAAATGAAGACTTGTGTGCGTTTTACGCACTGTTTTCAATGCGAGAGTGATAGGATTGCTCCTTTTGAGGCTAACCGATGTATAACGAAGTAATATGATTCTAATTCACCTATTTCTTTGCAAATTTGGAGGACATATCGAAACAAATACCAAGTTTCCTTCAGTGAAGACTTGTGTATGTTGTACGCATTGTTTTCAATGCGAGAGTGATAGGATTCCTCCTTTTGAGGCTAACCGATGTGTAACGAAGTAATATGATTCTAATTCACCTATTTATTTGCAAATTTGGATGACATATCGAAACAAATACAAAGTTTCCTCAAGTGAAGACTTGTGTGCGTTGTACGCATTGTTTTCAATGCGAGAGTGATAGGATTGCTCCTTTTGAGGCTAACCGATGTATAACGAAGTAATATGATTCTAATTCACCTATTTCTTTGCAAATTTAGAGGACATATCGAAACAAATACCAAGTTTCCTTAAGTGAGGACTTGTGTGCATTGTACGCATTGTTTTCAATGCGAGAGTGATAGGATTCCACCTTTTGAGGCTAACCCATGTGTAACGAAGTAATATGACTCTTACTCACCTATTTGTTTGCAAATTTTGAGGAAAAAACGAAACGAATAACAAGTTTCCTCAAATGAAGACTTGTGTGCGTTGTACGCATTGTTTTCAATGCGAGAGTGATAGGATTGCAACTTTTGAGGCTAACCGATGTGTAACAAAGTAATATGATTCTAATTCACCTACTTCTTTGCAAATTTTGAGGAAATAACGAAACAAATAGCAAGTTTCCTCAAATGAAGACTTGTGTGCGTTGTACGCATTGTTTTCAATGCGAGAGTGATAGGATTGCAACTTTTGAGGCTAACCGATGTGTAACGAAGTAATATGACTCCATGTCACCTATTTGTTTGCAAATTTTTAGGAAATAACGAAACGAATAGCAAGTTTCCTCAAATGAAGACTTGTGTGCGCTGTACGCATTGTTTTCAATGCGAGAGTGATAGGATTGCTCCTTTTCAGGCTAACCGATGTATAACGAAGTAATATGATTCTAATTCACCTATTTCTTTGCAAACTTTGAGGAAATAACGAAACGAATACCAAGTTTCCTTAAGTGAAGACTTGTGTGCGTTTGTTGGAGTCGAAGTCGGTCTCGTTTTTTTCTGTTTTTATGTTTTTATATTTAACGAGTTTCGACCTCGACGAGTTCGTTTGAATGAACAATAACGCGCAAGTATACGCGGTCAACAAGTAATAAAGAGTAAGTAGAGTATCGATCCCACGAGGAATTATTAACAAGAATTGCCAAACACAAGCTTATAACCAACTCAATCCTATTTAAACGAAAGATTAATTGTTTTGAAATTAAACTAATAAAAATTAAACTAATACTAGCTAATGAAAACAATTAAATATAGGTGAATCTAAGTATGTAACTTCCCCCAATAGTTCGTTCAAGTCTCCTAACTCTCTCTTTGGCCATTCGGTCACGGCGAATTGTCAACCGAGAATTCTCTATATGAGATATGGCCAACTCTCGTTGCACCATACCCGAATCCACCCAAATCCGACCCAAGGGCAACAGAAACGGGAAGGAACACCCTAACTAGGCAACTCACTATATCTCTATGAGAGTCAACACTAAAAAGGATTTGAAGAACAGATTCTCTCTTGGCTACACGAGGCGAGCTGGTATATCTCTATCCTAACTCACGAATCATAATCCCAACGCCAGGTGGAATCACGAACACGTGTCATTGTATCTAGGTCTAAACTGGTACTCCCTCTCTCAGTTCCGCACGAGTTACCACACTAATAACTAGGTCAAACAAATACGCGTTAGGCGCAAAATATGAAAACCCATCCACACAGCCGTAGCCGATGAATGGTCAACCGAGAACTCTCTATAGTACTAACATGCCTCTCTCGAGCACATGCAGCGACATCCTACCCAAATTCGACACAAGGCAACAGAAACAGGAAGGAACGCCCAAGCTACGAATAACAAGGGTTGAAGGTCAGGTTCTCAAAGGTTGCACATGGTGGATCGGTATATGTCTATCCTTTCCACGAATCATAATCCCAACGCCATGTGGAATCACGAACATGTGTGACATACTTGGGTCAAACACTATACTCCCTCTCTCAGTTCCGTATAGGCTACTAAGTAAATGCACGACCTAGAAATTAACCACAAAGCACAAATACAACAACCAATCCATATGGTGCCAACCAAAGAGAGAGAAATCAACTAGAACAACCTATTGGGTTCCATCACAATACTTAGATTCAATGCTTAGTTCATATCAAACAAGTAATCCAACATCCACAAATACATAGCAAATGAGTATAACAAGATTCAATATGAATAAAGCATGCAATGGATTCAATACAAACACATAGATATTACACCCATGGATTACAAATCATCCAATTACACCTACTAGTACTACTATCAATAGAACTAGCTAATAGAACTACTAACAATAGTACTTTTGTTCCAAAAATCAAACAACAATAGAATACATGAAATAGAGAGGCAAAAGGAAGAGAAATATAGACAAACTCCCTAAATCATAGCATCCCATTGATGTAGAAGCTCCATGGAATCACCAAAATGGCCTCCCAAAGTCGCCCAAGTCGCCTCCTCTCGGAAGAAACCGGATATGTTTTGTTTTAGGGCTCAAAAAGTGGTTTTTATAGCACTCTCCTCGTGGCTGGACTGGCGCACGGCGCAGCTGCGCCGCACCATAATGCAAAATGGGCGCAGCTGCGCCAAATCTTGGTTTTTCTGGCAACCGGCGCAGCTGCGCCTCTCCATAGTACAAAATGGGCGCAGCTGCGCCTTAGGCAAAAAAAGTGACAGTTGGCTGCTTCAGGGTCCTTTCGTGTTTTGGGCGTAACTTCTTCATACGAACTTCGATTTAGGAAATTCAAGATGTTCTGGAAAGGATATTCGTAGAGCTACAACTTCTACCTTTGACCAAATTGCATAATCATAAAGGATCCATGTCAAAAGCTGGCCTCAATAGGCTGCTTCTGCATTTCTTCGTATTATTGGTGTAGCTTTTGCGTCCGACCTCCGATTGCGTTCATTCAAGATGTTTCGGAAATCTGAGAAGAAGTTCTACAACTTTCATGTTTGGCACAATTGGAGAATCGGAATGGATCAAGGTCGAAAGTTGGCCGCCATGTAAACGGCACGCCGAAAACGCGAAACGGGCAATCCAAGCCGTTATTTATCAAGCCCTTATTATAATACCTACAATACAGCATAAAACACATAAAAAGTAATATAAAGCCACATCCTATAATAATGTGGTAAAAAGACGCGTAAATGAACAGAAAACACGTAAACTTACTATAAAACCTAAATTACAACAAACACGTAAAAACACATATAAACTAACATAAATACTTAAAGATAAGCAATTTATCAAGCTCAAATGTATTCAATTCGTAGGTATAAAAACCACTTCTCAAATACCCCCAAACTTAAACCATTGCTTGCCCTCAAGCAACACAAATACAAACTAAATAAAGAAAAATTAACAAAATACATAGATAAAAATAAAAAAAAATTCTACAAGTTAAAAATCACAGAAAATACTTGAAGATTTGCATATTATCAAGGTTAGGAGTACTCTATGCATATAACATTTAATAACCAATACATACCCCCAAACTTAAACCTTTGCTTGTCCTCAAGCAAAACAACACTGACTATACAAACAACAACACAAAACTTGAGCAGTGAGTTAATAAGAAAGAACATTGTGGTCTCAAGATTATATCAAGCTATAATTATAAGAAAATCTCAAAACCTTGCAAAGTCTAGAATCTCAACTCACATATCAGTCAATACACACTTATGACCCCCGTGTGTGTGTGTGAACCATCTGCAACAACAAATCATCACGCAGAGGGGTGGTGTAGACAAATTACCTTAAGAAAGAAATCGAAAACTTAAAACCACATGCACATGACATCACTCTCCACTAGTCCCAGTAGATAAGTCAAAACAAAACTAATCTTGACATGTGCAATGTCTCATTCTATTAGGCTCTACAGAGTTACCCATGTAACGAGCGTTTGACCAATGACTCCCAAACCAGTTGGCTTTAGGGCATTAGGTGTAAAGACACCCCTAAGGGCCTAATAACTCGAGTAACAGAGGCCACAAAACTCGACTAGTCAAGCAAATTATTATATTTATTACTATCAATACTTTTTTCTTTTTCTTTTTCTTTCTTTTTCATTTTTTTTTCATCATTTTTTTATTGTGAGTGCGTTTTAACACTCCATCTCACGCTATAGACAAATCAAACACGAGAAATCGTTTCGAGTGATGCATATACGAGTTTTAAAGTAAAAGATTGTCTCATTAAGCAAGTAGTCATAAAAACCGCCTCAAAGCAAACAACTTATTCAATACAGATGGTTATGTGCTCGAAGAAAAGGGATCACAAGTTATGTAAACCAACAATAAGTCAAGCACACAGACGAAGCGACGTTTATCAATTTTCTACGAGTTATAACTCAAATAATCAATGCTTGATCCTCGATTAACATTCAATCAGGTTAACTCAATGCTCAAGAGACATAACCTATACTACAACGACTCAAAATGAAAACAAAAATGGCATATATTAACAACACATAACGAACCCAGTTTCGTAGGGAGTACGATTGCACTTAGCACGTGCAATAAGCCGTTAAACCTCAAGGTTACCCAAGAGGACGAGTTTTGTCTCGTGAGGGTTTGCTGAGAAAATAACCACAAAATTCAAACAAGATAGCAAATTACAAATATATGCAGACACAACATAATAAAACAAGAGAAATAAACAGTCAAATAAAGATAAGAAAATTAAAACGACCACATACACACCAAAACCCCCAAACTTGAATCAGATAATATCCTCCTACTACATGAATAGAGAATTGAAGATCGAGAACTTCCCTGAATTCGCGATGAGGTAACACAATAAACATTGGCATGCGGCACGGTGCAATCCTCAAATTGATACTCACGTTCCACAGCTCGGATTGCACACCAAAATCCTAAAAATTGGCACACACAAATAAATTAGGGAATTAAGCAAAATAATTTAATAATTGATAAACAATAATTAAGCAAAAATATTTTTTTTTTCTGGGCTCTCCGGCGCAGCTGCGCCGCAAATGTACTGCATAAGGGCGCAGCTGCGCAGTATGGCAGGAAAAGGGCCTCGGGGTGGAAGGCGCAGCTGCGCAGGAAATGGTCGTGGTAAGGGCGCAGCTGCGCTGTCCAGCAGGCAGAGAAGGGTCAGGAGCAAAGGCGCAACTGCGCCGATTTTGTTCTTCATGGGCGCGCAGCTGCGCTGTCCGGCAGAGACAGAGATGCAGGGGAAGGGCGCAGCTGCGCCGTATTTGTGAAAGAAATGGGCGCAGCTGCGCCGTGCAGCAGAGAATGGGTCTCGGCTCTGGAAGAGGGCGCAGCTGCGCAGGAATTGGCCTGCATAGTGGCGCAGCTGAGCCGTGCATCAGAGCAGCAGTCTGAAGTTATTTTTCCTACTGCACACTTCCATTTTTGGCCAGACATTGCACAGTTCCACTAATATGAATTAAACTTGAGAGAGACCAAAAATGGACTATTAAAACTACTAAATATAAACATCCTACTTAATAATAAAAGAAAAGAGAATTCATTGAAAATGCAAAATAAGAATTAAACAATGAGGGAGAAAGAGTGAATGGGGTGCCTCCCATCGAGCGCTTGGTTTATAGTCCTGTAGCTAGACTTCTTCGTATCACCGCTATCCAATCCCTCTTCGATAATTGAGGAACCCTCCATCCGTTGGAAGCAATTCATTATTTGGGAGGTTCCCATTTGTGATAGCGATGAAGTATAAGTCACCTAGCTTGCTCTTTGTAGGTAGATTCCCCATTTGAACGGTCAAATAGCTAGGCGCTTCTTCCATTGTGTTTGTGACCATATTGGGGCATTTAAGATTGTCAAACACAATGGGCTCTTCCTCTATCTTCTCTTCTTCAACCCACCATGGCTCCTCATTTGAACTAGCTCTCGTGTCATAGAGAGCCATGCCGACAACATGACTACCACGTGGGCATGCTTTTGCAAATCTGATTGGATTCTTGAACTTTGGTGGCGAAAGCTCTTGGGGCACTAACAAGGTCGACGCATCTTCATTGGAATGCACATATATTTCTTCGCCGACTGTGTTAACCATATCCCCACTCTCCTCCAATTCCATCTCTTGTGGCTCATCCAATTGCAGATTTGGCTCGGGTACTCCATCAGCCTCGGAATTCATGTCATGTGGCCAAGTATCTTGAGGACTGTTGTTTAAGGCTTTGAGCATTTGTTCCATTTGGTCCTCAAGATTTCGAATGGAAGTAGCTTGACTAATCATTATCTCCTCATTCGATGCCATGAACTTGGACCACAATTCCTCCAATCTTGAATTTTCTTCTTGTTGCGGTGGAGGTGGACATGAGAAATCCGGTGGGTACATATGACTTGGAGCATCGTATTGATCTTGCTGAGTGTAGCTCCATGAATCATCCGGGTGATATCCCCAATCCTGATGATAATTTTCGGGATAAGCATAGTTGTTGAGATAATCACCCCCATACTGTACCAGTCCATAATTGATGGTGCATTGATGACTCGGATGATTGCCAGCATAATAATCACAAAACACATCCACACTTTGAGTACGTTGCGCTCCTAGAACATCCAACTTCCTCGAAAGTGTCTCAATTTGTGTTGACAATGCAGAAATTGCATCGAGACTATCAATCCCTGTTTCCTTTGGCTGCGTCATGCTCGTGTATGGCCATTGATAAGCACATTCATCCATGGTACCTGAAAAGAGAAAAATATAGGAAGTAAAAAGAAATAAAATAAAAAGAAATGTTTAAATTAAGACTAATTTGATAGAAGCTAATGATGGCAATAATTATTAAACTAATTCCCCGGCAACGGCACCAAAAACTTGTTGGAGTCGAAGTCGGTCTCGTTTTTTTCTGTTTTTATGTTTTTATATTTAACGAGTTCCGACCTCGACGAGTTCGTTTGAATGAACAATAACGCGCAAGTATACGCGGTCAACAAGTAATAAAGAGTAAGTAGAGTATCGATCCCACGAGGAATTATTAACAAGAATTGCCAAACACAAGCTTATAACCAACTCAATCCTATTTAAACGAAAGATTAATTGTTTTGAAATTAAACTAATAAAAATTAAACTAATACTAGCTAATGAAAACAATTAAATATAGGTGAATCTAAGTATGTAACTTCCCCCAATAGTTCGTTCAAGTCTCCTAACTCTCTCTTTGGCCATTCGGTCACGACGAATTGTCAACCGAGAATTCTCTATATGAGATATGGCCAACTCTCGTTGCACCATACCCGAATCCACCCAAATCCGACCCAAGGGCAACAGAAACGGGAAGGAACACCCTAACTAGGCAACTCACTATATCTCTATGAGAGTCAACACTAAAAAGGATTTGAAGAACAGATTCTCTCTTGGCTACACGAGGCGAGCTGGTATATCTCTATCCTAACTCACGAATCATAATCCCAACGCCAGGTGGAATCACGAACACGTGTCATTGTATCTAGGTCTAAACTGGTACTCCCTCTCTCAGTTCCGCACGAGTTACCACACTAATAACTAGGTCAAACAAATACGCGTTAGGCGCAAAATATGAAAACCCATCCACACAGCCGTAGCCAATGAATGGTCAACCGAGAACTCTCTATAGTACTAACATGCCTCTCTCGAGCACATGCAGCGACATCCTACCCAAATTCGACACAAGGCAACAGAAACAGGAAGGAACGCCCAAGCTACGAATAACAAGGGTTGAAGGTCAGGTTCTCAAAGGTTGCACATGGTGGATCGGTATATGTCTATCCTTTCCACGAATCATAATCCCAACGCCATGTGGAATCACGAACATGTGTGACATACTTGGGTCAAACACTATACTCCCTCTCTCAGTTCCGTATAGGCTACTAAGTAAATGCACGACCTAAAAATTAACCACAAAGCACAAATACAACAACCAATCCATATGGTGCCAACCAAAGAGAGAGAAATCAACTAGAACAACCTATTGGGTTCCATCACAATACTTAGATTCAATGCTTAGTTCATATCAAACAAGTAATCCAACATCCACAAATATATAGCAAATGAGTATAACAAGATTCAATATGAATAAAGCATGCAATGGATTCAATACAAACACATAGATATTACACCCATGGATTACAAATCATCCAATTACACCTACTAGTACTACTATCAATAGAACTAGCTAATAGAACTACTAACAATAGTACTTTTGTTCCAAAAATCAAACAACAATAGAATACATGAAATAGAGAGGCAAAAAGAAGAGAAATATAGACAAACTCCCTAAATCATAGCATCCCATTGATGTAGAAGCTCCATAGAATCACCAAAATGGCCTCCCAAAGTCGCCCAAGTCGCCTCCTCTCGGAAGAAACCGGATATGTTTTGTTTTAGGGCTCAAAAAGTGGCTTTTATAGCACTCTGCTCGTGGCTGGATTGGCGCACGGCGCAGCTGCGCCGCACCATAATGCAAAATGGGCGCAGCTGCGCCAAATCTTGATTTTTCTGGCAACCGGCGCAGCTGCGCCTCTCCATAGTACAAAATGGGCGCAGCTGCGCCTTAGGCAAAAAAAGTGACAGTTGGCTGCTTCAGGGTCCTTTCGTGTTTTGGGCGTAACTTCTTCATACGAACTCCGATTTAGGAAATTCAAGATGTTCTGGAAAGGATATTCGTAGAGCTACAACTTCCACCTTTGACCAAGTTGCAGAATCATAAAGGATCCATGTCAAAAGCTGGCCTCAATAGGCTGCTTCTGCATTTCTTCGTATTATTGGTGTAGCTTTTGCGTCCGACCTCCGATTGCGTTCATTCAAGATGTTTCGGAAAGCTGAGAAGAAGTTCTACAACTTTCATGTTTGGCACAATTGGAGAATCAGAATGGATCAAGGTCGAAAGTTGGCCGCCATGTAAACGGCACGCCGAAAACGCGGAACGGGCAATCCAAGCCGTTATTTATCAAGCCCTTATTATAATACCTACAATACAGCATAAAACACATAAAAAGTAATATAAAGCCACATCCTATAATAATGTGGTAAAAAGACGCGTAAATGAATAGAAAACACGTAAACTTACTATAAAACCTAAATTACAACAAACACGTAAAAATACATATAAACTAACATAAATACTTAAAGATAAGCAATTTATCAAGCTCAAATGTATTCAAATCGTAGGTATAAAAACCACTTATCAGCGTTGTACGCATTGTTTTCAATGCGAGAGTGATAGGATTGCTCCTTTTAAGGCTAACCGATGTATAACGAAGTAATATGATTCTAATTCACCTATTTCTTTGCAAATTTTGAGGAAATAACGAAACGAATACCAAGTTTCCTTAAGTGAAGACTTGTGTGCGTTGTACGCATTGTTTTCAATGCGAGAGTGATAGGATTGCTCCTTTTGAGGCTAACCGATGTATAACGAAGTAATATGATTCTAATTCACCTATTTCTTAGCAAATTTGGAGGACATATCGAAACAAATACCAAGTTTTCTTAACTGAAGACTTGTGTGCGTTGTACGCATTGTTTTCAATGCGAGAGTGATATGATTCCTCCTTTTGAGGCTAACCGATGTGTAACGGAGTAATATGACTCTTAGTCACCTATTTGTTTGCAAATTTTGAGGAAATAACGAAACGAATAGCAAGTTTCCTCAAATGAAGACTTGTGTGTGTTGTACGCATTGTTTTCAATGCGAGAGTGATAGGATTGCTCCTTTTGAGGCTAACCGATGTATAACGAAGTAATATGATTCTAATTCACCTATTTCTTTGCAAATTTGGAGGACATATCGAAACGAATACCAAGTTTCTTAAGTGAAGACTTGTGTGCGTTGCATGCATTGTTTTCAATGCGAGAGTGACAGAATTGCTCCTTTTGAGGTTAACCGATGTATAACGAACTAATATGATTCAAATTCACCTATTTCTTTGCAAATTTGGAGGACATATCGAAACAAATACCAAGTTTCCTTAAGTGAAGACTTGGGTGCATTGTTTTCAATGCGAGAGTGATAGGATTCCTCCTTTTGAGGCTAACCGATGTATAACGAAGTAATATGATTCTAATTCACCTATTTCTGTGCAAATTTGGAGGACATATCGAAACAAATACCAAGTTTCCTTAAGTGAAGATTTGTGTGCGTTGTACGCATTGTTTTCAATGCGAGAGTAATAGGATTGCAACTTTAGAGGCTAACCGATGTGTAACAAAGTAATATGACTCCTAGTCGTCTATTTGTTTGCAAATTTTGAGGAAATAACGAAACGAATAACATGTTTCCTCAAATGAAGACTTGTGTGCGTTGTACGCATTGTTTTCAATGCGAGAGTGATAGGATTGCAACTTTTGAGGCTAACCGATGTATAACGAAATAATATGACTCTTAATCACCTATTTGTTTGCAAATTTTGAGCAAATAACGAAACGAATACCAAGTTTCCTCAAATGAAGACTTGTGTGCGTTTTACGCATTGTTTTCAATGCGAGAGTGATAGAATTGCTCCTGTTGAGGCTAACCGATGTATAACGAAGTAATATGATTCTAATTCACCTATTTCTTTGCAAATTTGGAGGACATATCGAAACAAATACCAAGTTTCCTTAAGTGAAGACTTGTGTGCGTTGCACGCATTGTTTTCAATGCGAGAGTGATAGGATTGCTCCTTTTGAGGCTATCCGATGTAGAACGAACTAATATGATTCTAATTAACCTATTTCTTTGCAAATTTGGAGGACATGTCGAAACTAATACCAAGTTTCCTTAAGTGAAGACTTGGGTGCGTTGTACGCATTGTTTTCAATGCGAGAGTGATAGGATTCCTCCTTTTGAGGCTAGCCGATGTGTAACGAAGTAATATGACTCTTAGTCACCTATTTGCTTACAAAATTTGAGGAAATAACGAAACGAATAGCAAGTTTCCTCAAATGAAGACTTGTGCGCGTTGTACGCACTGTTTTCAATGCGAGAGTGATAGGATTGCTCCTTCTGAGGCTAACCGATGTATAACGAAGTAATATGATTCTAATTCACCTATTTCTTTCCAAATTTGGAGGGACATATCGAAACAAATACCAAGTTTTCTTAAGTGAAGACTTGTGTATGTTGTACGCATTGTTTTCAATGCGAGAGTGATAGGATTCCTCTTTTTGAGGCTAACCGATGTGTAACGATGTAATATGATCCTAATTCACCTATTTCTTTGCAAATTTCGAGGACATATCAAAACAAATACCAAGTTTCCTCAAGTGAAGACTTGTGTGCGTTGTACGCATTGTTTTCAATGCGAGAGTGATAGGATTCCACCTTTTGAGGCTAACCGATGTGTAACGAAGTAATATGACTCTTAGTCACCTATTTCTTTGCAAATTTTGAGGAAATAACGAAACGAATAGCAAGTTTCCTCAAATGAAGACTTGTGTGCGTTGTACGCATTGTTTTCAATGCGTGAGTGATAGGATTGCTCTTTTTGAGGCTAACCGATGTATAACGAAGTAATATCTTTCTAATTCACCTCTTTCTTTGCAAATTTTGAGGAAATAACGAAACGAATACCGAGTTTCCTTAAGTGAAGACTTGTGTGCGTTGTACGCATTGTTTTCAATGCGAGAGTGATAGGATTGCTCCTTTTGAGGCTAACCGATGTATAACGAAGTAATATGATTCTAATTCTCCTATTTCTTTGCAAATTTGGAGGACATATCGAAACAAAGACCAAGTTTCCTTAAGTGAAGACTTGTGTGCGTTGTACGCATTGTTTTCAATGCGAGAGTGATAGGATTGCTCCTTTTGAGGCTAACCGATGTATAACGAAATAATATGACTCTTAATCACCTATTTGTTTGCAAATTTTGAGCAAATAACGAAACGAATACTAAGTTTCCTCAAATGAAGACTTGTGTGCGTTGTATGCATTGTTTTCAATGAGAGAGTGATAGGATTGCTCCTTTTGAGGCTAACCGATGTATAACGAAGTAATATGATTCTAATTCACCTATTTCTTTGCAAATTTGGAGGACATATCGAAACAAATACCAAGTTTCCTGAAGTGAAGACTTGTGCGCGTTGCACGCATTGTTTTCAATGCGAGAGTGATAGGATTGCTCCTTTTGAGGCTAACCGATGTATAACGAACTAATATGATTCAAATTCACCTATTTCTTTGCAATTTTGGAGGACATATCGAAACAAATTCCAAGTTTCCTTAAGTGAAGACTTGGGTGCGTTGTACGCATTGTTTTCAATGCGAGAGTGATAGGATTGCTCCTTTTGAGGCTAACCGATGTATAACAAAGTAATATGATTCTAATTCACCTATTTCTCTGCAAATTTGGAGGACATATCGAAACAAATACCAAGTTTCCTTAAGTGAAGACTTGTGTGCGTTGTACGCATTATTTTCAATGCGAGAGTAATAGGATTGCAACTTTTGAGGCTAACCGATGTGTAACAAAGTAATATGACTCCTAGTCGCCTATTTGTTTGCAAATTTTGAGGAAATAACGAAACGAATAGCAAGTTTCCTCAAATGAAGACTTGTGTGCGTTGCACGCATTGTTTTCAATGCGAGAGTGATAGGATTGCTCCTTTTGAGGCTAACCGATGTATAACGAACTAATATGATTCTAATTCACCTATTTCTTTGCAAATTTGGAGGACATATCGAAACAAATACCAAGTTTCCTTAAGTGAAGACTTGGGTGTGTTGTACGCATTGTTTTCAATGCGAGAGTGATAGGATTCCTCCTTTTGAGGCTAGCCGACGTGTAACGAAGTAATATGACTCTTAGTCACCTATTTGTATGCAAAGTTTGAGGAAATAACGAAACGAATAGCAAGTTTCCTCAAATGAAGACTTGTGTGCGTTGTACGCATTGTTTTCAATGCGAGAGTGATAGGATTGCTCTTTTGAGCCTAACCGAAGTATAACGAAGTAATATGATTCTAATTCACCTATTTCTTTGCAAATTTGGAGGACATATCGACACAAATACCAAGTTTCCTTAAGTGAAGACTTGTGTATGTTGTACGCATTGTTTTCAATGCGAGAGTGATAGGATTCCTCCTTTTGAGGCTAACCGATGTGTAACGAAGTAATATGACTCTTAGTCACCTATTTGTTTGCAAATTTTGAGGAAATAACGAAACGAATAGCAAGTTCCTCAAATGAAGACTTGTGTGCGTTGTACGCATTGTTTTCAATCCGAGAGTGATAGGATTGCTCCTTTTGAGGCTAACCGATGTATAACGAAGTAATGTGATTTCTAATTCACCTATACTTTGCAAATTTGGAGGACATATCGAAACAAATACAAAGTTTCCTCAAGTGAAGACTTGTGTGCGTTGTACGCATTGTTTTCAATGCGAGAGTGATAGGATTGCTCCTTTTGAGGCTAACCGATGTATAACGAAGTAATATAATTCTAATTCACCTATTTCTTTGCAAATTTGGAGGACATATCGAAACAAATACCAAGTTTCCTGAAGTGAAGACTTGTGTGCGTTGCACGCATTGTTTTCAATGCGAGAGTGATAGGATTGCTCCTTTTGAAGCTAACCGATGTATAACGAACTAATATGATTCAAATTCACCTATTTCTTTGCAATTTTGGAGGACATATCGCAACAAATTCCAAGTTTCCTTAAGTGAAGAATTGGGTGCGTTGTACGCATTGTTTTCAATACGAGAGTGATAGGATTGCTCCTTTTGAGGCTAACCGGTGTATAACGAAGTAATATGATTCTAATTCACCTATTTCTCTGCAAATTTGGAGGACATATCGAAACAAGTACCAAGTTTCCTTAAGTGAAGACTTGTGTGCGTTGTACGCATTGTTTTCAATGCGAGAGTAATAGGATTGCAACTTTTGAGGCTAACCGATGTGTAACAAAGTAATATGACTCCTAGTCGCCTATTTGTTTGCAAATTTTGAGGAAATAACGAAACGAATAGCAAGTTTCCTCAAATGAAGACTTGTGTGCGTTGCACGCATTGTTTTCAATGCGAGAGTGATAGGATTGCTCCTTTTGAGGCTAACCGATGTATAACGAACTAATATGATTCTAATTCACCTATTTCTTTGCAAATTTGGAGGACATATCGAAACAAATACCAAGTTTCCTTAAGTGAAGACTTGGGTGCGTTGTACACATTGTTTTCAATGCGAGAGTGATAGGATTCCTCCTTTTAAGGCTAGCCGACGTGTAACGAAGTAATATGACTCTTAGTCACCTATTTGTTTGAAAATTTTGAGGAAATAACGAAATGAATAGCAAGTTTCCTCAAATGAAGACTTGTGTGCATTGTACGCATTGTTTTCAATGCGAGAGTGATATGATTGCTCCTTTTGAGGCTAACCGATGTATAACGAAGTAATATGATTCTAATTCACCTATTTCTTTACAAATTTGGAGGACATATCGAAACAAATACCAAGTTTCCTTAAGTGAAGACTTGTGTATGTTGTACGCATTGTTTTCAATGCGAGAGTGATATGATTCCTCCTTTTGAGGCTAACCGATGTGTAACGAAGTAATATGACTCTTAGTCACCTATTTGTTTGCAAATTTTGGGGAAATAACGAAACGAATAGCAAGTTTCCTCAAATGAAGACTTGTGTGCGTTGTACGCATCGTTTTCAATCCGAGAGTGATAGGATTGCTCCTTTTGAGGCTAACCGATGTATAACGAAGTAATGTGATTCTAATTCACCTATTTCTTTTCAAATTTGGAGGACATATCGAAACAAATACATAGTTTCCTCAAGTGAAGACTTGTGTGCGTTGTACGCATTGTTTTCAATGCGAGAGTGATAAGATTGCTCCTTTTGAGGCTAACCGATGTATAACGAAGTAATATGATTCTAATTCACCTATTTCTTTGCAAATTTGGAGGACATATCGAAACAAATACCAAGTTTCCTGAAGTGAAGACTTGTGTGCGTTGCACGCATTGTTTTCAATGCGAGAGTGATATGATTGCTCCTTTTGAGGCTAACCGATGTATAACGAACTAATATGATTCAAATTCACCTATTTCTTTGCAATTTTGGAGGACATATCGAAACAAATTCCAAGTTTCCTTAAGTGAAGACTTGGGTGCATTGTACGCATTGTTTTCAATGCGAGAGTGATAGGATTGCTCCTTTTGAGGCTAACCGATGTATAACGAAGTAATATGATTCTAATTCACCTATTTCTCTGCAAATTTGGAGGACATATCGAAACAAATACCAAGTTTCCTTAAGTGAAGACTTGTGTGCGTTGTACGCATTGTTTTCAATGCGAGAGTAATAGGATTGCAACTTTTCAGGCTAACCGATGTGTAACAAAGTAATATGACTCCTAGTCGCCTATTTGTTTGCAAATTTTGAGGAAATAACGAAACGAATAGCAAGTTTCCTCAAATGAAGACTTGTGTGCGTTGCACGCATTGTTTTCAATGCGAGAGTGATAGGATTGCTCCTTTTGAGGCTAACCGATGTATAACGAACTAATATGATTCTAATTCACCTATTTCTTTGCAAATTTGGAGGACATATCGAAACAAATACCAAGTTTCCTTAAGTGAAGACTTGGGTGTGTTTTACGCGTTGTTTTCAATGCGAGAGTGAAAGGATTCCTCCTTTTGAGGCTAACCGATGTGTAACGAAGTAATATGACTCTTAGTCACCTATTTGTTTGCAAATTTTGAGGAAATAACGAAACGAATAGCAGGTTTCCTCAAATGAAGACTTGTGTGCGTTGTACGCATTGTTTTCAATCCGAGAGTGATAGGATTGCTCCTTTTGAGGCTAACCGATGTATAACGAAGTAATGTGATTCTAATTCACCTATTTCTTTGCAAATTTGGTGGACATATCGAAACAAATACAAAGTTTCCTCAAGTGAAGACTTGTGTGCATTGTACGCATTGTTTTCAATGCGAGAGTGATAGGATTGCTCCTTTTGAGGCTAACCGATGTATAACGAAGTAATATGATTCTAATTCACCTATTTCTTTGCAAATTTGGAGGACATATCGAAACAAATACCAAGTTTCCTTAAGTGAGGACTTGTGTGCGTTGTACGCATTGTTTTCAATGCGAGAGTGATAGGATTCCTCCTTTTGAGGCTAACCCATGTGTAACGATGTAATATGACTCTTACTCACCTATTTGTTTGCAAATTTTGAGGAAAAAACGAAACGAATAACAAGTTTCCTCAAATGGAGGCTTGTGTGCGTTGTACGCATTGTTTTCAATGCGAGATTGATAGGATTGCTCCTTTTGAGGCTAACCAATGTGTAGCGAAGTAATATGACTCTTAGTCACCTATTTGTTTGCAAATTTTGAGGACATATCGAAACAAATACCAAGTTTCCTCAAATGAAGACGTGTGTGCGTTGTACGCATTGTTTTCAATGCGAGAGTGATAGGATTGCAACTTTTGAGGCTAACCGATGTGTAACAAAGTAATATGATTCTAATTCACCTACTTCTTTGCAAATTTGAGGAAATAACGAAACGAATAGCAAGTTTCCTCAAATGAAGACTTGTGTGCGTTGTACGCATTGTTTTCAATGCGAGAGTGATAGGATTTCTCCTTTTAAGGCTAACTGATGTATAACGAAGTAATATGATTCTAATTCACCTATTTCTTTGCAAATTTTGAGGAAATAACGAAACGAATACCAAGTTTCCTTAAGTGAAGACTTGTGTGCGTTGTACGCATTGTTTTCAATGCGAGAGTGATAGGATTGTTCCTTTTGAGGCTAACCGATGTATAACGAAGTAATATGATTCTAATTCACCTATTTCTTTGCAAATTTGGAGGACATATCGAAACAAATACCAAGTTTCCTTAAGTGAAGACTTGGGTGCGTTGTACGCATTGTTTTCAATGCGAGAGTGATAGGATTGCTCCTTTTGAGGCTAACCGATGTATAACGAAGTAATGTGATTCTAATTCACCTATTTCTTTGCAAATTTGGAGGACATATCGAAACAAATACAAAGTTTCCTCAAGTGAAGACTTGTGTGCGTTGTACGCATTGTTTTCAATGCGAGAGTGATAGGATTGCTCCTTTTGAGGCTAACCGATGTATAACGAAGTAATATGATTCTAATTCACCTATTTCTTTGCAAATTTGGAGGACATATCGAAACAAATACCAAGTTTCCTGAAGTGAAGACTTGTGTGCTTTGCACGCATTGTTTTCAATGCGAGAGTGATAGGATTGCTTCTTTTGAGGCTAACCGATGTATAACGAACTAATATGATTCAAATTCACCTATTTCTTTGCAATTTTGGAGGACATATCGAAACAAATTCCAAGTTTCCTTAAGTGAAGACTTGGGTGCATTGTACGCATTGTTTTCAATGCGAGAGTGATAGGATTGCTCCTTTTGAGGCTAACCGATGTATAACGAAGTAATATGATTCTAATTCACCTATTTCTCTGCAAATTTGGAGGACATATCGAAACAAATACCAAGTTTCCTTAAGTGAAGACTTGTGTGCGTTGTACGCATTGTTTTCAATGCGAGAGTAATAGGATTGCAACTTTTGAGGCTAACCGATGTGTAACAAAGTAATATGACTCCTAGTCGCCGATTTGTTTGCAAATTTTGAGGAAATAACGAAACGAATAGCAAGTTTCCTCAAATGAAGACTTGTGTGCGTTGCACGCATTGTTTTCAATGCGAGAGTGATAGGATTGCTCCTTTTGAGGCTAACCGATGTATAACGAAGTAATATGATTCTAATTCACCTATTTCTTTGCAAATTTGGAGGACATATCGAAACAAATACCAAGTTTCCTTAAGTGAAGACTTGGGTGTGTTGTACGCATTGTTTTCAATGCGAGAGTGAAAGGATTCCTCCTTTTGAGGCTAGCCGACGTGTAACGAAGTAATATGACTCTTAGTCACCTATTTGTTTGCAAAATTTGAGGAAATAACGAAACAAAAAGCAAGTTTCCTCAAATGAAGACTTGTGTGCGTTGTACGCATTGTTTTCAATGCGAGAGTGATATGATTGCTCCTTTTGAGGCTAACCGATGTATAACGAAGTAATATGATTCTAAATCACCTATTTCTTTACAAAATTGGAGGACATATCGAAACAAATACCAAGTTTCCTTAAGTGAAGACTTGTGTATGTTGTACGCATTGTTTTCAATGCGAGAGTGATAGGATTCCTCCTTTTGAGGCTAACCGATGTGTAACGAAGTAATATGACTCTTAGTCACCTATTTGTTTGCAAATTTTGAGGAAATAACGAAACGAATAGCAAGTTTCCTCAAATGAAGACTTGTGTGCGTTGTACGCATTGTTTTCAATCCGAGAGTGATAGGATTGCTCCTTTTGAGGCTAACCGATGTATAACGAAGTAATGTGATTCTAATTCACCTATTTCTTTGCAAATTTGGAGGACATATCGAAACAAATACAAAGTTTCCTCAAGTGAAGACTTGTGTGCGTTGTACGCATTGTTTTCAATGCGAGAGTGATAGGATTGCTCCTTTTGAGGCTAACCGATGTATAACGAAGTAATATGATTCTAATTCACCTATTTCTTTGCAAATTTGGAGGACATATCGAAACAAATACCAAGTTTCCTGAAGTGAAGACTTGTGTGCGTTGCACGCATTGTTTTCAATGCGAGAGTGATAGGATTGCTCCTTTTGAGGCTAACCGTTGTATAACGAACTAATATGATTCAAATTCACCTATTTCTTTGCAATTTTGGAGGACATATCGAAACAAATTCCAAGTTTCCTTAAGTGAAGACTTGGGTGCGTTGTACGCATTGTTCTCAATGCGAGAGTGATAGGATTGCTCCTTTTGAGGCTAACCGATGTATAACGAAGTAATATGATTCTAATTCACCTATTTCTTTGCAAATTTGGAGGACGTATCGAAACAAATACCAAGTTTCCTTAAGTGAAGACTTGTGTGCGTTTGACGCATTATTTTCAATGCGAGAGTGATAGGATTCCTCCTTTTGAGGCTAACCGATGTGTAACGAAGTAAGATGACTATTAGTCACCTATTTGTTTGCAAATTTTGAGGAAATAACGAAACGAATAGCAAGTTTCCTCAAATAAAGACTTGTGTGCGTTATACGCATTGTTTTCAATGCGAGAGTGATAGGATTCCTCCTTTTGAGGCTAACCGATTTATAACGAAGTAATATGATTCTAATTCACCTATTTCTTTGCAAATTTGGAGGACATATCGAAACAAATACCAAGTTTCCTTAAGAGAAGACTTTTGTGCGTTGTACGCATTGTTTTCAATGCGAGAGTGATATGATTGGTCCTTTTAAGGCTAACCGATGTATAACGAAGTAATATGATTCTAATTCACCTATTTCTTTGCAATTTTTGAGGAAATAACGAAACGAATACCCAATTTCCTTAAGTGAAGACTTGTGTGCGTTGTACGCATTGTTTTCAATGCGAGAGTGATAGGATTGCTCCTTTTGAGGCTAACCGATGTGTAATGAGGTAATATGACTCTTAGTCACCTATTTGTTTGCAAATTTTGAGGAAATAATGAAACGAATAGCAAGTTTCCTCAAATGAAGACTTGTGTGCGTTGTACGCATTGTTTTCAATCCGAGAGTGATAGGATTGCTCTTTTTTAGGCTAACCGATGTATAAGGAAGTAATATGATTCTAATTCACCTATTTCTTTGCAAATTTGGAGGACATATCGAAACAAATACAAAGTTTCCTCAAGTGAAGACTTGTGTACGTTGTACGCATTGTTTTCAATGCGAGAGTGATAGGATTGCTCCTCTTGAGGCTAACCGATGTATAACAAAGTAATATGATTCTAATTCACCAATTTCTTCGCAAATTTGGAGGACATATCGAAAGAAATACCAATTGTCCTTAAGTGAGGACTTGTGTGCGTTGTACGCATTGTTTTCAATGCGAGAGTGATAGGATTGCTCCTTTTGAGGCTAACCGATGTGTAACGTAGTAATATGACTCTTAGTCACCTATTTGTTTGCAAATTTTGAGGAAATAACGAAACGAATAGCAAGTTTCCTCAAATGAAGACTTATGTGCGTTGTACGCATTGTTTTCAATCCGAGAGTGATAGGATTGCTCTTTTTTAGGCTAACCGATGTATAACGAAGTAATATGATTCTAATTCACCTATTTCTTTGCAAATTTGGAGGACATATCGAAACAAATACAAAGTTTCCTCAAGTGAAGACTTGTGTGCGTTGTACGCATTGTTTTCAATGCGAGAGTGATAGGATTGCTCCTCTTGAGGCTAACCGATGTATAACGAAGTAATATGATTCTAATTCACCTATTTCTTTGCAAATTTGGAGGACATATCGAAAGAAATACCAAGTGTCCTTAAGTGAGGACTTGTGTGCGTTGTACGCATTGTTTTCAATGCGAGAGTGATAGGATTGCAACTTTTGAGGCTAACCGATGTGTAACGAAGTAATATGACTCCAAGTCACCTATTTGTTTGCAAATTTTGAGGAAATAACGAAACGAATAGCAAGTTTCCTCAAATGAAGACTTGTGTGCGCTGTACGCATTGTTTTCAATGCGAGAGTGATAGGATTGCTCATTTTAAGGCTAACCGATGTATAACGAAGTAATATGATTCTAATTCACCTATTTCTTTGCAAATTTTGTGGAAATAACGAAACGAATACCAAGTTTCCTTAAGTGAAGACTTGTGTGCGTTGTACACATTGTTTTCAATGCGAGAGTGATAGGATTGCTCCTTTTAAGGCTAACCGATGTATAACGAAGTAAAATGATTCTAATTCACCTATTTCTTTCCAAATTTTGAGGAAAAAACGAAACGAATACCAAGTTTCCTTAAGTGAAGACTTGTGTGCGTTGTACGCATTGTTTTCAATGCAAGAGTGATAGGATTGCTCCTTTTGAGGCTAACCGATGTATAACGAAGTAATATGATTCTAATTCACCTATTTCTTTGCAAATTTGGAGGACATATCGAAACAAATACCAAGTTTCCTTAAGTGAAGACTTGTGTGCGTTGTACGCATTGTTTTCAATGCGAGAGTGATAGAATTCCTCCTTTTGAGGCTAACCGATGTGTAACGGAGTAATATGACTCTTACTGTAACGCTCCCAAATCCCCGCACTTTCGATGCGGCGGACCTTGTGCGTTAATTTCATACATCTATCGACTTAACCAATGATCCCATAATCATATTGGTTGAATTAGTCTTATTTTAGTATATACATTAAAAACTTTCTCTTAACTTTGTCCATGGATCTTAACTTGATCTCAGTCTCATAAGTATACAAGTATCAACTTGTATTTCATCCGTATAAATGGATAAAACCATATATAACGGTCTAATTTTAACTTTAGGATTTAAATATTCTATAACTTTACACGTTCCAACATCCACGGTATTAAATCATTAGGACGGCTCTTGGGAACAGAGAATCCCGCGGTGAATGTTTGTATCTTCACCCGTGATAAATGTTTGCATCTTTATCCGTGACAAATGGTTGTATCTTTGTCCGGTGCAAAATTCTCTTTCCGTACAGAACATTACCCAACTAGTTAAAACCCTCATTCGAAACATATTTGTTTATAGTGATATCTCTTCATATCAATATTCCTACTTATATGGTATTCAGAATAGTAATAACGAGTTATACCTGGGTCCGAGGAACCTTAGCGATGGATTTGACCAGTCAACATCGCTTAGTCCTGTCTCGGATGTACAGCACTCACAAGTTATTTACCAATCCTCATCCGGATAAGTAGATCATTATCAACACTATGTTAAGTCTTAACAATTCTAGGTTATATCAAAATAAAGACATAACAACATTCTGATGATAATAATTTATATCATTCATTCAATATTCGGTTACATGTTTGTTTGTTCGTATTACAACAGTCGTTATGACTTATACAAATAAGAGTAATAAAGATGAAAACCTAATCTACGCTTCATCTTTACGTTCATGATCTTCTTAACGTTCATCTTTAATCTGCAAATAAGGTTTTATTCGCAAGAATGAGCACGACGGCTCAGCAAGTCTAACATACAACACATACGCAGTTTATGCTTTCATATAAACTTTAACATACATTGACTGAACATAATTCTCTATTTAATATCACATTTAACTCACGTTCCATCAATTTATATCACATTGACACACAAAGTGTATAAATCATGTTCATAAATCTTAAACATAACGCATAACAGTTAGAAGGCTTGTAAACATCAGTTAAAGACTTCACATATCATCTATTGCATAATAACATGATATTATACATCTCATTTATCATTTTAACAATACTAAACAAGTAGCACATAGCAAGAGTTAGAAGACTTGCCTTAAAACCACGTTAGGGTTTTCCCGGGAAATCGTTAAACGCCTACAAAAAGGGTTACGCGACCCCGAACGTTAGTTTATCAAATTTTCCTTTTGAATAAGTCTTAGAATAACTTAACTAGACTATTTTCATTGGTGAAATTATTTGGAAAATTGTCCAACTCAAAAACTCACTTTTAAGTCACTTTTAAAAAAATAGGCAGCATGTATGGCTGCTAGACCCCGGCTCGATCAAACAGCCACAACTTCTTCGTTTTAAAACATTTTTGAGTCGTTCAAAATTTCACGCGTTCGTAACTTCCGTATCTACAACTTTTATTCAGACAAAAGTTCGAGATTCCTTACTGATTTACACATATTTCGCCAGTAATGGGACTGATCTAAAACTGATTCATATATCTGACCTCTTTGATAGTAATAGCCATAACTTTGTCATACGAAAACATTTTTGAGTGATTCTTGAGTCTAAATTGCTTAGACTTTCATGATCTACAACTTTCATTTAGGTTGATAAGGCAGATTAAGAATTTAAGTTATCGGAAATTTGCAAAAATATTCTGCGACTATATTAGACTTAACTTTCTTTGATCCGATTGGTAAAACATGATACCTCAAGCATTAATTTGCTAAGATAACATGCTCTAACACTCCGTATCACTTCATAACATAAAAATAACAAAATCATAAACCTACTTATATAAGATTTCATGACTTTTTCTCAACAACACGAAGAACGAATCGAAGAACACGAAGAACAAAGTTTCATCGTTCTTCGTTTCGACTACTAAAACTTGATGCCACAAGCATTATTTAGCAAGGCCATCATGTTTCTGAAAGTAGTATGCCCTCAAGCCAATCACATTTGATGTGATAAGCATATACTTTGTAATCTTGTTCATTTATTAATAAAAGTATCAAGGCATTTCTTTATTCATGATTAATTACTTGAATTAATCAAATGGATAAACCCATAGTTTTCGAGCAATGCTTTTAGAACCATGATGAGGATCATGATAATGAGATCTAAATTCAAGATAGCTCAAAACTAAAATTGTTCTTAATCGTTGGATCACTAAAAAGGGGATTAGTAGATCCGGATAGATTGGTACATACTATGCTTGCTCTTATGAAGAGGATGATTAATCTCATAATCATTTGTGTAGAGACACTAAAGCAAGTATGTAGGTGCTTATTAGAGAATAAGTTCACTGAACGTGACTCGCTCAAGGAACACCTAATGGAGTTTTACTCGTCTGCAATAGGAGTTCCTTATGTGATAGTCGTACAAGTGATCCTTAGACTTGAGATCATCTTAGTATCTTGTGTGTACTAAGTTATACTTTGACATACTCCTTAAGACCTATTGGTATATCAAAGGATGTGCTTGGGTATAATAAGGTACACATGGAGATAGATGAATGGTCAACAAAGGATCTACCACTTCCAGTAAAGGGAGAGAATGTCCTATGCGATTCAATAAGTGACAACTCAGAAATCCCTGGCCAGGGTTGAATGGAATTAGAAAGGAGTTTCTAATTTACATTAACTAGAGTTGTGTATTTGTGAATTGAAATGCATATAATCAAATAAATAAGACTTGACAGAAATTCCGTGTCTTATATTTGATTGGGACATTGTGTGGTAGAAGGATTGAATTGTACGGTAACTATTTGCTGAAAGGTTCTTTTACGATTAAATGTTGAAATCTATATTATCTAGAAAGTCGACTAATCGCTAAGGGGGCTTACCCTTATTGTGGAATAATTATTTATTCTGAATTAAAGAGTTAATTCGTAATAAATAAATTAGAATTGTTCTAATTTATTTATTATACAACCGGTTTAATATGGAGAACCTAAAGGGTCACACCGCAAAAGAGTAATATTTATTTTAGAAGTGGATGGCATAATTGTAATAATAAATTAAGTATATTTAATTTATACTATGGTGATAGAATAAATTAAATAGCTTAATATTTATAATTTAGTATTTTAGAAATACTAATTATAAATTAATAAGAGGAGTCTTATTATTATTATTATTACTATTATTATTATTACTAGTATTATTATTTAGTTCCTAAATGTTTTAGGAATTAATTAATAAATAGTAATATTATTATTAAATAATTGAGTTCCTAAATAGTTTAGGAATTATAATTATAATAATTAATTAAGTTACTAAATGGTTTAGTAATTAATTAATAAGTAGTAATATTATTATTAGTAAATAATTAAGTTCCTAAATAGTTTAGGAATTATAATTATAATAATTAATTAAGTTACTAAATAGTTTAGTAATTAATTAATAAGAAGTACTCTCATTATTAAATAATTAAGTTCCTAAATGGTTTAGGAATTGTAATTAATTAATTTAGTTCCTAATTAAATTGGGAATTAAATTAAAACCCTAATCCTAAATAGTTTAGGAGGGTTGACTAGATCTATAAATAAGAGGAGTCTTATCATAGATCTAGGTTACACACTCTTTCATTAGAAGAGGGAGAGTACTCCATAATTCTCTAGATCTAAGAGTTAGAGAGAGAGAGAGAATTAGGGCTAGCCACCCATGGTTTAGAGAAACCAAGATCTACTTCTTTAATTCATAGATCTCTTGGTGGATCACCTCTAGAGGCTCAACACTTGGGGAGCTAACATTGATCCGTGGAATCTAATCGGTGAATTTGAAGAAGAACGTGAAGGATCAAAGGGAGATGAACTTGTACCCGTGGAAGCTTGGTTCTACAAAGGTATAAATTCTTTTATCCTTCCTCAATTAATAATAGTCGCATAAGGAAGATCCGGGTTATTGGTTTGTACAAAAATTTTAAAATCTGATTTTTATTGCTTCCGTTGCGCTTATATAATTTGATTATATGTATGCCATAATTTTTGCAAACCAACAGTGGCATCAAGAGCCAAACTTATGCGAATTATTAATTGTTTTAATTTCATATATGTATGGGTATGTGTTTAGAACAATTTATTGGGCATAATTTGTTGTATAGAATCATGGGTTTTGAAAATCAATTGCAAAAATCGTGTTTTGAAAAGAAAAAAAAAAAAAAGGTTTTTATTTATTTTCGCGAGCTGCTACAGTAAACACACACGCTGCTACAGTACCGGCATCAGGCGCGCATTGCGCGGGGGTGCGGTAGGCGCGCGATGCGCGGACAGAACCCGGGGCGCGCCATGCGCGGACTTCTTGCGGGCGCGCATTGCGCGGTTTGTGGCGCGGTGGCATTATTGTAATTTCGGCAGCGCGGTGGCAATTTGGTAATTACGGAAACGCGGTGGCAGTTTTGTAAATACCGAAAATCAGGTTTTTTCAATGGCATTTTCGTAAATAATTGCAACTTTTGGATTTTCAATTATTTTGTAATTTTGAGCAGATTTTTAAAATTAAAAAAAAATAAAAGGTTTATTTTGGGTTATTTTAAAAATCCAAAAATTACAAAAATATATTAAAAATAAATAGTTTATTTTTACATGATTTTATAATTATAATAAAAGGTTTATTTTAATTATGAAATTAGATTTCATGCAACTTTAATTGCCCATTAAATGATACCACTACATATATGGAATGATTTATTTAATTCATGAGATGAATATTATTTATTAATATATATGTTGATATATATGATAATAAATGGGATTGATTATGGACTATTGACCAATGTGATTGGATTTAATTTTAATTAAATGCATGAATGAATGAGTTTTAATAAATGGGGTCTGCGTACCTCGTCTTTCTACTTTTTCTTATGTATAATTCTATCTCCCTCCTATGTACTTCCCCTTGACTGTTGATCAAGGTTTCTATTTATTGTAAATAATTTATAATAGGATTAGTTAGAATTATTTTGAAGAATTGGAGCAAAGAAACAAGGAGCGCATGAAGACCCGTTTGTAATGAAGACCGAATTTAAATGTAATAGTTACATTTAATGTAATTTATTCTTGCACCCTAGGTTTGACCAATTGGTTTATTTGGTGGCTCGAATAAACCAAACTAGAATAAAAGTTCATAATCAATCCAAGTAGAATATAGTATTCTATATGTGCATGCTTATTTATATATATTATATATTATCAAACATGCTTCGCATGTTAATTAATATGACGCGTATTTTATATATATATGTGCATGCGCGCTAAACAAGATGTGACAATTAATATTAATAAACCCCTCATGATGTAGAATAAATATTATTTATAAAATGAATTAAAATGTTTAATTCATGAATTAAAGGAGTTTAATTCAATTAAATAAAATTAGAATTGTTCTAATTTATTTATTCTACTACTCATAATATTAAGTTGTAACGTTCAAAGATATTTATCAAAATATCGAACGTCGCCTTCTAGCATGATAAAACGATAGAGTATCAAATAGTCAATATACGTTTGTTGTGCACACACAAGGCTTATATCGATTATTTGAGATGTTGTTTTATCACATTTGATGCTTATAAAGGAATTGAACATTACTGTTTTGTTGTGCACACACAAGGGCAGTATTTTTCTCTTTACTTATATGGAAGTGCTAGGTTTGACTTAACTTAGATAATTTTGATTTGGATGTGCACACACATGATCATAATAATCTAAGAGGCAAAATACAAAGGAGTTACATGTTGATGTAATTGACAAGGAGTTGTCTACCTATTGAATAAACTATAGTTTGTTGTGCACACACAAGGCTGTACTTATGTCGATAGGATCCTTAATCTCACTAGCAAATTTTTTAACTAGATTTGCCGAACTATAAAAGGAGGGTAATATAGTTTGATGAAAATAGTGGGAGACGCCATTTTAAATAAAGACCTAATTTATTTTGGTAATTAATAAAATGAATGCATGTTAATGTTGTTATTAATTCACTTAAAGAATATTGTTATGTTTAATTCACTAACACTGCATAGCATAATGTATGCTAATAATTAATCGAATCGAATTGTTCGGATTGATTAAACAAATTTGAGAATAGTTCTCAATGCTGAAAAGCTAGCAAATGTCCTTAATTTGTCTATTCCTACAAACGTTGTAGACTAAGCCTCTGAGGAAGAGATTGCTATTTTAAATGGCAAGATGATGCAAAGGTGGCTCAATGCATCATACTCGCATCCATAAGTATCGAGTTACAGCGTCAACACGAGAAAATGGATGCACCTACTATATTGCTGCACATTCAATAGTTGTATGGTAAGCAAAGTAGGTCAATTAGATATAAGATATCTAAGGAGCTTTTCCGATCTATAATAACCAATGGCATTACAGTAAAAGACACATGTCCTAAAGATGATCAATTGGATTGATCAATTAGGACAACAGGTTTTGTCAAGGATGGAGAGTTGAGTCAAGATTTGATCTTGCAGTCACTCACTTACACTAATTCACAATATGTTGTGAACTTCAAACATTATTAAGCTAGAAGTCATTTAACTGATTTGCTTAAATATGTTGAAGACTGTTGAGAGTCATTTTCCTTCCTAGAAAAACCAAGTCTTACTTGTAGATGAATCTTCTAAGCGGAGGAAGATGACCAAAGGTATTTTTGAGGAGTCAGAAAGAGTAGAAGGCAAAAGAAAGGCTAAACAAATGACATAAATAAAAGTGATCTCGAGGGCAAAGGAGTTTGCTTTCATTGCGATAAGCTGGGACACTGGAAAAACAACTGCAAGAGAGTTGTAGTAGTTAAGTAGAAGAAGTTTAGTGAAATTTCAGCTACAGATATAGATTTGTTCACAATAAAATAGAACTTTCTATAAGTCAAGTTTCTACTTAGGAATTAGATTCCGGCTGGTGGTCTTACATATGCAAGACGTTGCAGAGACTAAGCAGAAGTAGAAAGCTAAACAAATGATAAGTAATCCTGTGTTGGGAAATGAAGCAAAAGTTGCTGCATTAGCCATAAGAACTTATAGTTTAGCACAGCCTACGGGCAAACCTATTAAGTTAGTTAGTTGTTACTATATTCCAGTTCTTAGAAACATTATTTCAGTTCCATGTGATGACAAGGAAGGGTTTTTGACATTATAATAATGAACAATTGTTGTTCTGTTTATAATGATAATGTTTTATTTAGAACTGGTTGATTACTTAATAGATTTTATATACTTGACTTATATGAAAAATATTCCAATTTGAACAAACTAAAAGCAAAGAGATGATATGAATCATACCTTCATGCAACACTGTTAACTCGGTCACGTTAATGAAATAAGACTAAACAAGTTGTATAAAGATAAGCCTTTAGAGCCTCTTTGATTATGAATCAAATACAACTTGTGAATCTTGTATCGTGGATAATATGACTAAATCTCCATTTAGTGGACATGGAGAGCGAGTTGCAGAGTTGTTAGAGATGGTACACACATTCGTGTGTGAGACCTATGACAACAAATGCAAGAGGAGGGTATTAATTCATTACTTTCACTAATGATTCTAGATTTTGATATATGTATTTGATGAAATACAAATCCAAATCGTTTGAAACGTTCAAAGAATTTAAAAGTGAAGTATAGAAACTAAATGCCAAAAGTATTAAAGTTCTTCGATTAGATCGAGAAGGGAATACTTAAAACAGTAAGTTTCTAGATCATTTTAAGCGAAATGGTATTCTCACAATGGACATGGTGATGATCCATAATGAGTATTACCGATCTTCCAGTATACTTCTAGGGTTATGCTCTAGAAACGATCGCATATCTACTAATTAAGATTTGAATTGTTCAGCTTATGTCAAAAGGTTTGACAAAGATAAGCTAGGGACATGATCTAATAAATGTAAACTTGTGGGATATCCTAAAGAAAGTTTAGGGTATCACTTCTATAATCCGACTAACTAAAAAGTGTTTGTTTGAAACACGCTGCCTTATAGGAAAATGAGTTTTTCCTTAAAGGGTTAGTGGGAGTAAAATAGATCTTGAAGAAGTTCAAGAACCACAAAACACTACAGATAAAATGAAGGAATCTGTACAAGTAGATAAACCTATTGTACCACAACCAAGTCGTAAATTTGGTTTAGTACCAAAGATACCTGAATGGTATGTATTCATCATAGATGATGATGATAAGGTACGCATCATAGTGGATGATGATCCAGATATATACGATGAGGTATGAGTGTTAGATACTCAAGAGAAATGGCTGATAACCATAAAATTCGAAATGGGTCTTTGGAGAAAGACTAAAGCAGATGGCTAGGTGGAGACCTATAAGACCTAACTAGTGGTAAAAAGATTTCAAACAAGGTCAATGAGTTGACTAAGATGAAATTTTTCACTAGTGAAAATGCATATATACATTCGGATTTTACTTGCAGTTGCAGCTTACTATACAAAAGGATTTATCTCCATAGAGATGGAATAAATCAAGTATGAAAGCTACTACGATCCAATTATGGATTGAAGCAAATTTCTCGAAGATGGAACATCCGTTTTGATGACACAATCAAAAGAGCTTGATTTTATCAAAGACAAGGATGAACCAAGTATGTACAAAGGTTAGTGGGAGCACTGTGACATTTCTATTATTATATGTTGATATAATACCGATAAGGAATGACATACCGATTCTACAATCAGTAAAGATGTGGTTGTCTAAAACTTCTCCATTAAGGACTTGGGAGAAGCGTCCTAACATTCTATTTAGGATAAAGGTCTATAGAGATAGATCATAAAGGATGCTCGGCTTAACCCAAGGGACGTACATTGATTCGTTGAAATGTACTAGACTTGATATTGCTTATGTATAATAAGCATATATCAGTTCAATTTTGGAGAAGAATATTAGAAAATAGTTTCTAATGATGGGTCTGATATAAAACTAGAGGGTTTAACAAACTCAAGTTTGTTCAGACTAACCAAGATAACAACATATCCATTTCAGGTAATATGATTACCGTAAATGGTGCTGCAGTGAGTTGAAAAAGTTCCAAACAGCAAAGAGTTGCTGATTTAGTGACAAAGACATAGTAAATAACTATAAGTGAAGCTGCAAAGGTGATTGTTTGGTTAAACAAGTTCATTACAGAACTTATAATGGTTCCTAACATTAAAGGAGTTTAATTCGCCAAGGAACCTAGGTCTCATCTGAAATCGAAACATGTGTTGCGGCACTTTTATATGATTAGATGAATCATTGAAAAGGAGACGACACCATAAAGATGGTAGACTCTTAGAACAACATTACAGATCCATTAACTAAAGCATTTACTAAGCAATTTGTACGCCACTTAGAGAAGAATGGTATAGGGATACCAAAGGGCGATTGGCTTTAGTGCAAGTGGGAGATTGAAAGTAGTATGCCCTCAAGCCAATCACATTTGATGTGATAAGCATATACTTTGTAATCTTGTTCATTTATTAATAAAAGTATCAAGGCATTTCTTTATTCATGATTAATTACTTGAATTAATCAAATGGATAAACCCATAGTTTTCGAGCAATGCTTTTAGAACCATGATGAGGATCATGATAATGAGATCTAAATTCAAGATAGCTCAAAACTAAAATTGTTCCTAATCGTTGGATCACTAAAAAGGGGATTAGTAGATCCGGATAGATTGGTACATACTATGCTTGCTCTTATGAAGAGGATGATTGATCTCATAATCATTTGTGTAGAGACACTAAAGCAAGTATGTAGGTGCTTACTAGAGAATAAGTTCACTGAACGTGACTCGCTCAAGGAACACCTAATGGAGTTTTACTCGTCTGTCAATAGGAGTTCCTTATGTGATAGTCGTACAAGTGATCCTTAGACTTGAGATCATCTTAGTATCTTGTGTGTACTAAGTTATACTTTGACATATTCCTTAAGACCTATTGGTATATCAAAGGATGTGCTTGGGTATAATAAGGTACACATGGAGATAGATGAATGGTCAACAAAGGATCTACCACTTCCAGTAAAGGGAGAGAATGTCCTATGCGATTCAATAAGTGACAACTCAGAAATCCCTGGCCAGGGTTGAATGGAATTAGAAAGGAGTTTCTAATTTACATTAACTAGAGTTGTGTATTTGTGAATTGAAATGCATATAATCAAATAAATAAGACTTGACAGAAATTCCGTGTCTTATATTTGATTGGGACATTGTGTGGTAGAAGGATTGAATTGTACGGTAACTATTTGCTGAAAGGTTCTTTTACGATTAAATGTTGAAATCTATATTATCTGGAAAGTCGACTAATCGCTAAGGGGGCTTACCCTTATTGTGGAATAATTATTTATTCTGAATTAAAGAGTTAATTCGTAATAAATAAATTAGAATTGTTCTAATTTATTTATTATACAACCGGTTTAATATGGAGAACCTAAAGGGTCACACCGCAAAAGAGTAATATTTATTTTAGAAGTGGATGACATAATTGTAATAATAAATTAAGTATATTTAATTTATACTATGGTGATAGAATAAATTAAATAGCTTAATATTTATAATTTAGTATTTTAGAAATACTAATTATAAATTAATAAGAGGAGTCTTATTATTATTATTATTACTATTATTATTATTACTAGTATTATTATTTAGTTCCTAAATGTTTTAGGAATTAATTAATAAATAGTAATATTATTATTAAATAATTGAGTTCCTAAATAGTTTAGGAATTATAATTATAATAATTAATTAAGTTACTAAATGGTTTAGTAATTAATTAATAAGTAGTAATATTATTATTAGTAAATAATTAAGTTCCTAAATAGTTTAGGAATTATAATTATAATAATTAATTAAGTTATTAATGGTTTAGTAATTAATTAATAAGAAGTACTCTCATTATTAAATAATTAAGTTCCTAAATGGTTTAGGAATTGTAATTAATTAATTTAGTTCCTAATTAAATTGGGAATTAAATTAAAACCCTAATCCTAAATAGTTTAGGAGGGTTGACTAGATCTATAAATAAGAGGAGTCTTATCATAGATCTAGGTTACACACTCTTTCATTAGAAGAGGGAGAGTACTCCATAATTCTCTAGATCTAAGAGTTAGAGAGAGAGAGAATTAGGGCTAGCCACCCATGGTTTAGAGAAACCAAGATCTACTTCTTTAATTCATAGATCTCTTGGTGGATCACCTCTAGAGGCTCAACACTTGGGGAGCTAACATTGATCCGTGGAATCTAATCGGTGAATTTGAAGAAGAACGTGAAGGATCAAAGGGAGATGAACTTGTACCCGTGGAAGCTTGGTTCTACAAAGGTATAAATTCTTTTATCCTTCCTCAATTAATAATAGTCGCATAAGAAAGATCCGGGTTATTGGTTTGTACAAAAATTTTAAAATCTGATTTTTATTGCTTCCGTTGCGCTTATATAATTTGATTATATGTATGCCATAATTTTTGCAAACCAATAGTTTCATCATCCCATAACACTAAATTACCAAATCATAAACCTACTTATGTAGAAATTATGACTTTTGCTCAAGAACACACGAAGAACACGAAGAACGAAAAATCGTACATGGTAACGACTTATGTTCTTGAGCTTTTGGATTTCATACTTGAAATAATTTGAGCATTATAACTGCTTACATATGTGATTATAACACTTTATAATTGACAAAATTTGGTCATTATAACGACTTGTTTACTTAATTATAACAATTTATAATAATACTCCAGAACATACGAAGAACACGGAGAACGGATAAACCGTATATGGCTACGACGTATGTTCTTGAACTTTAAACTATGAAATGAAATTCGACATAACAACGACTTGCTCAAGTCATAAGGAACACGGAGAACGAAAAATCGTACATGGCTACGACTTATGTTCTTGAGCCTCATCGATAAAATAAAACTTTAAGTATAATAACGATTAAGAATCGTACCTTTTATTATTGCAAGCTTTAACTATTTCTTTGCAATCTCTTGATTATAGGAATTTTGCTTTGAAAATTATTGAAGACATGAATGAGATTAGCTCTCTATTTATAGGAAAACCAAGGGTCGGGGTAGTTTGGTCATTAGTTTAAAAGACCAAGGGCCTTTTAGTCTTTTCTCCCTAGCGCTTGCATCATCGCTTACATCACCCTTCTTCTTATTGGTCCATTCATTTTCACTTGGATTTAGTTCCAAACAAATCGTGCTAGTTCTTTTTCAGTTAGTGTAATCGTGCTAGTTCTCCTTAGTTTAGTTACACTAACTTAGTTACACATAAACTAGTTTGATTTCAACTAATTAATTAAATAGTATAATACATTAGTATTTATACGTATTTCCTCCGTATAATACATCGTATAATATTCGTATTCTACTGGTATGATACCTCGTATTATTCTCGTATTAATCTCGTATAATCTTTCGTATAATCCTCGTATTATACATTACAATATACCTTTATTATTCTCGTATTCCTTCCGTATTTACTACGTATTCATCCCGTATACGTGAATAGTAATCTCCATAAATTATTTTGGGTAAAAATTTTATTGGTCAAAAATGCATCTACTGTCAATAAAAATGCTATTCAGGAATGTGAATTTTCAAAATTCGGAAGAAAAATTTGCAAATGAATAGTGTTTTACACGTTTTTCGAGTAAAACTTTTATTGGCTAAATAACATCTATACTTCATATAAATGCTATTTCGTGAAATACGATATGTCAAAATATCGAAAAGAACAGTCAAAAAGACGACAAACGTTTTCTCGTAAATCGTGACGTTTTCGTCTTTTTCTCCAAAAGAAATTTTATTGGTTATCTGGCATCTAAACCTCATATTATCACTATATTGTGAAATGTAAGAAGTCCTACAGATGAAAGAAACAGTCAAACGAATGAAAAATGTCACCTCGTGAATAGTACTTTTACACGTTTTTCGAGAAAAAACTTTTATTGACTGTTACGAGTTTTCAAATCGTGGGAAGGTTGAATCTTGAAACAGAATGTCAATTTGACCTTCACATTTTGCTCAAGGGCCTAGGTTATTTTCTAGGGTTTAGACCCTAGGGTTAGGGTTTAGGTTTTAACTCTTTTTCCAATTTAGGTTTTTGCCCTAAATTGACTTCTGATTTTTAATAAGTATTAAGGTTAACTACTTGAACTAAAACACAAAAACCTACACATAGATGATTCATACATCACATTTAAAAACTCAATTCAAGCTTTACTAATCACATAACATATAGTTTAGGTTAAAGATTTTAACCTCTTAGTTGTATACGATCGTAGTTTCGAGTCGTATATATTCTTTTAGATAGCTCAAGGTATGCTTGAGCAATCCTTCTTAGGTTTTGAATTGACAACATTGCTTAGATCTAGTTAGATTACTTTGAAAAATATTTGGGATATTACATTCAACCCAACTTACAGGAATTTCGTCCTCGAAATTAACTTTACAATTCACTTTAGTCATTTAATATCATATTTATAAGTGCTATAAATATTCAGGATATTTCAATGCGAGAGGGATAGGATTCCTCCTTTTGAGGCTAACCGATTTATAACGAAGTAATATGATTCTAATTCACCTATTTCTTTGCAAATTTGGAGGACATATCGAAACAAATACCACGTTTCCTTAAGAGAAGACTTGTGTGCGTTGTACGCATTGTTTTCAATGCGAGAGTGATAGGATTGGTCCTTTTAAGGCTAACCGATGTATAACGAAGTAATATGATTCTAATTCACCTATTTCTTTGCAATTTTTGAGGAAATAACGAAACGAATACCCAATTTTCTTAAGTGAAGACTTGTGTGCGTTGTACGCATTGTTTTCAATGCGAGAGTGATAGGATTGCTCCTTTTGAGGCTAACCGATGTGTAATGTAGTAATATGACTCTTAGTCACCTATTTGTTTGCAAATTTTGAGGAAATAACGAAACGAATAGCAAGTTTCCTCAAATGAAGACTTGTGTGCGTTGTACGCATTGTTTTCAATCCGAGAGTGATAGGATTTCTCTTTTTTAGGCTAACCGATGTATAACGAAGTAATATGATTCTAATTCACCTATTTCTTTGCAAATTTGGAAGACATATCGAAACAAATACAAAGTTTCCTCAAGTGAAGACTTGTGTGCGTTGTACGCATTGTTCGCATTGTTTTCAATGCGAGAGTGATAGGATTGCAATTTTTGAGGCTAACCGATGTGTAACGAAGTAATATGACTCCTAGTCACCTACTTCTTTGCAAATTTTGAGGAAATAACGAAACGAATAGCAAGTTTCCTCAAATGAAGACTTGTGTGCGTTGTATGCATTGTTTTCAATGCGAGAGTGATAGGATTGCTCCTTTTAAGGCTAACTGATGTATAACGAAGTAATATGATTCTAATTCACCTATTTCTTTGCAAATTTTGAGGAAAAAACGAAACGAATACCAAGTTTCCTTAAGTGAAGACTTGTGTGCGTTGTACGCATTGTTTTCAATGCGAGAGTGATAGGATTGCTCCTTTTGAGGCTAACCGATGTATAACGAAGTAATATGATTCTAATTCACCTATTTCTTTGCAAATTTGGAGGACATATCGAAACAAATACCGAGTTTCCTTAAGTGAAGACTTGGGTGCGTTGTACGCATTGTTTTCAATGCGAGAGTGATAGGATTCCTCCTTTTGAGGCTAACCGATGTATAACGAAGTAATATGATTCTAATTCACCAATTTCTTTGCAAATATGGAGGACATATCGAAACAAATATCAAGTTTCCTTAAGTGAAGAATTGTGTGCGTTGTACGCATTGTTTTCAATGCGAGAGTAATAGGATTGCAACTTTTGAGGCTAACCGATGTGTAACAAAGCAATATGACTCCTAGTCGCCTATTTGTTTGCAAATTTTGAGGAAATAACGAAACGAATAGCAAGTTTCCTCAAATGAAGACTTGTGTGCGTTGTACGCATTGTTTTTAATGCGAGAGTGATAGGATTGCAACTTTTGAGGCTAACCGATGTATAACGAAATAATATGACTCTTAATCACCTATTTGTTTGCAAATTTTGAGCAAATAACGAAACGAATAGCAAGTTTCCTCAAATGAAGACTTGTGTGCGTTGTACGCATTGTTTTCAATGCGAGAGTGATAGGATTGCTCCTTTTGAGGCTAACCGATTTATAACGAAGTAATATGATTCTAATTCACCTATTTCTTTGCAAATTTGTAGGACATATCGAAAAAAATACCAAGTTTCCTTAAGTGTAGACTTGTGTGCGTTGCACGCATTGTTTTCAATGCGAGAGTGATAGGATTGCTCCTTTTGAGTTTAACCGATGTATAACGAACTAATATGATTCTAATTCACCTATTTCTTTGCAAATTTGGAGGACATATCGAAACAAATACCAAGTTTCCTTAAGTGAAGACTTGGGTGCGTTGTACGCATTGTTTTCAATGCGAGAGTGATAGGATTCCTCCTTTTGAGGCTAGCTGATGTGTAACGAAGTAATATGACTCTTAGTCACCTATTTGTTTGCAAAATTTGAGGAAATAACGAAACGAATAGCAAGTTTCCTCAAATGAAAACTTGTGTGCGTTGTACGCATTGTTTTCAATGCGAGAGTGATAGGATTGGTCCTTTTAAGGCTAACCGATGTATAACGAAGTAATATGATTCTAATTCACCTATTTCTTTGCAAATTTGGAGGACATATCGAAACAAATACCAAGTTTCCTTCAGAGAAGACTTGTGTGCGTTGTACGCATTGTTTTCAATGCGAGAGTGATAGGACTACAACTTTTGAGGCTAACAGATTTGTACCGAGGTAATATGACTCCTAGTCGCCTATTTGTTTGCAAATTTTGAGGAAATAACGAAACGAATAGCAAGTTTCCTCAAATGGAGTCTTGTGTGCGTGGTACGGATTATTTTAAATGCGAGAGTGATAGGATTGCTACTTTTGAGGCTAACCTATGTATAACGAAGTAATATGACTCTTAGGTACCATTTGTTTGCAAAATTTGAGGACATAACGAAACGAATAGCAAGTTTCCTCAAATGAAGACTTGTGTGCGTTGTACGCATTATTTTCAATGCGAGAGTGATAGGATTGCTCCTTTTAAGGCTAACCGATGTATAACGATGTAATATGATTCTAATTCACCTATTTCTTTGCAAATTTTGAGGAAATAACGAAACGAATACCCAATTTCCTTAAGTGAAGACTTGTGTGCGTTGTACGCATTGTTTTCAATACGAGAGTGATAGGATTGCTCCTTTTGAGGCTAACCGATGTGTAACGTAGTAATATGACTCTTAGTCACCTATTTGTTTGCAAATTTTGAGTAAATAACGAAACGAATAGCAAGTTCCCTCAAAGGAAGACTTGAGTGCGTTGTACGCATTGTTTTCAATGCGAGAGTGATAGGATTGCTCCTTTTGAGGCTAACCGATGTATAACGAAATAATATGACTCTTAATCACCTATTTATTTGCAAATTTTGAGCAAATAACGAAACGAATACCAAGTTTCCTCAAATGAAGACTTGTGTGCGTTGTACGCATTGTTTTCAATGCAAGAGTGATAGGATTGCTCCTTTTGAGGCTAACCGATGTATAACGAAGTAATATGATTCTAATTCACCTATTTCTTTGCAAATTTGGAGGACATATCGAAACGAATACCAAGTTTCCTTAAGTGAAGACTTGTGTGCGTTGCACGCATTGTTTTCAATGCGAGAGTGATAGGATTGCTCCTTTTGAGGCTAACCGATGTATAACGAGCTAATATGATTCAAATTCACCTATTTCTTTGCAAATTTGGAGGACATATCGAAACAAATACCATGTTTCCTTAAGTGAAGTCTTGTGTGCATTGTACGCATTGTTTTCAATGCGAGAGTCATAGGATTGCTCCTTTTGAGGCTAACCGATGTATAACGAAGTAATATGATTCTAATTCACCTATTTCTTTGCAAATTTGGAGGACATATCGAAACAAATACCAAGTTTCCTGAAGTGAAGACTTGTGTGCGTTGCACGCATTGTTTTCAATGCGAGAGTGATAGGATTGCTCCTTTTGAGGCTAACCGATGTATACCGAGCTAATATGATTTAAATTTACCTATTTCTTTGCGAATTTGGAGGACATATCGAAACAAATACCAAGTTTCCTTAAGTGAAAACTTGGGTGCGTTGTACGCATTGTTTTCAATGCGAGAGTGATATGATTGCTCCTTTTGACGCTAACCGATGTATAACGAAGTAATATGATTCTAATTCACCTATTTCTTTGCAAATTTGGAGGACATATCGAAATAAATATCAAGTTTCCTTAAGTGAAGACTTGGGTGCGTTGTACGCATTGTTTTCAATGCGAGAGTGATAGGATTCCTCCTTTTGAGGCTAGCCGATGTGTAACGAAGTAAAATGACTCTTAGTCACCTATTTGTTTGCAAAATTTGAGAAAATAACGAAACGAATAACAAGTTTCCTCAAATGAAGACTTGTGTGCGTTGTACGCACTATTTTCAATGCGAGAGTGATAGGATTGCTCCTTTTGAGGCTAACCGATGTATAACGAAGTAATATGATTCTAATTCACCTATTTCTTTGCAAATTTGGAGGACATATCGAAACAAATACCAAGTTTCCTTAAGAGAAGACTTGTGTGCGTCGTACGCATTGTTTTCAATGCGAGAGTGATAGGATTGCAACTTATGAGGCTAACAGATGTGTACCGAGGTAATATGTCTCCTAGTCGCCTATTTGTTTGTAAATTTTTAGGAAATAACGAAACGAATAGCAAGTTTACTCAAATGAAGACTTGTGTGCGTTGTACGCATTGTTTTCAATTCGAGAGTGATAGGATTGCTCATTTTGAGGCTAACCGATGTATAACGAAGTCATATGATTCCAATTCACCTATTTCTTTGCAAATTTGGAGGACATATCGAAACAAATACCAAGTTTCCTTAAGTGAAGACTTGTGTAGGTTGTACGCATTGTTTTCGATGCGAGAGTGATAGGATTCCTCCATTTGAGGCCAACCGATGTGTAACGAAGTAATATGACTCTTAGTCACCTATTTGTTTGCAAATTTTGAGGAAATAACGAAACGAATAGCAAGTTTCGTCAAATGAAGACTTGTGTGCGTTGTACGCATTGTTTTCAATAGGAGAGTGATAGGATTGCTCCTTTTGAGGCTAACCGATGTATAACGAAGTAATATGATTCTAATACACCTATTTCTTTGCAAATTTGGAGGACATATCGAAACAAATACAAAGTTTCCTCAAGTGAAGACTTGTGTGCGTTGTACGCATTGTTTTCAATGCTGGGAGTGATAGGATTGCTCCTTTTGAGGCTAACCGATGTATAACGAAGTAATATGATTCTAATTCACATATTTCTTTGCAAATTTGGAGGACATATCGAAACAAATACCAAGTTTCCTTAAGTGAAGACTTGTGTGCGTTATACGCATTGTTTTCAATGCGAGAGTGATAGGATTCCACCTTTTGAGGCTAACCGATGTGTAACGAAGTAATATGACTCTTAGTCACCTATTTGTTTGCAAATTTTGAGGAAATAACGAAACAAATAGAAAGTTTCGTCAAATGAAGACTTGTGTGCGTTGCACGCATAGTTTTCAATACGAGAGTGATAGGATTGCTCCATTTGAGGCTAACCGATGTATAACGAAGTAATATGATTCTAATACACCCATTTCTTTGCAAATTTGGAGGACATATCGAAACAAATACAAAGTTTCCTCAAGTGAAGACTTGTGTGCGTTGTACCCATTGTTTTCAATGCGAGAGTGATAGGATTGCTCCTTTTGAGGCTAACCGATGTATAACGAAGGAATATGATTCTAATTCACCTATTTCTTTGCAAATTTGGAGGACATATCGAAACAAATACCAAGTTTCCTTAAGTGAAGACTTGTGTGTGTTGTACGCATTGTTTTCAATGCGAGAGTGATAGGATTCCTCCTTTTGAGGCTAACCGATGTGTAACGCAATAATATGACTCTTAGTCACCTATTTGTTTGCAAATTTTGAGGAAATAACGAAACGAATAGCAAGTTTCCTCAAATGAAGACTTGTGTGCGTTGCACGCATAGTTTTCAATACGAGAGTGATAGGATTGCTCCATTTGAGGCTAACCGATGTATAACGAAGTAATATGATTCTAATACACCCATTTCTTTGCAAATTTGGAGGACATATCGAAACAAATACAAAGTTTCCTCAAGTGAAGACTTGTGTGCGTTGTACCCATTGTTTTCAATGCGAGAGTGATAGGATTGTTCCTTTTGAGGCTAACCGATGCATAACGAAGTAATGTGATTCTAATTCACCTATTTCTTTGCAAATTTGGAGGACATATCGAAACAAATACCAAGTTTCCTTAAGTGAGGACTTGTGTGTGTTGTACGCATTGTTTTCAATGCGAGAGTGATAGGATTCCTCCTTTTGAGGCTAACCGATGTGTAACGCAATAATATGACTCTTAGTCACCTATTTGTCTGCAAATTTTGAGGAAATAACGAAACGAATAGCAAGTTTCCTCAAATGAAGGCTTGTGTGCGTTGTACGCATTGTTTTCAATGTGAGAGTGATAGGATTCCTCCTTTTGAGGCTAACCGATGTATAACGAAGTAATATGATTCTAATTCACCTATTTCTTTGCAAATTTGGAGGACATATCGAAACAAATACCAAGTTTCCTTAAGTGAAGACTTGTGTATGTTGTACGCATTGTTTTCGGTGCGAGAGTGATAGGATTCCTCCTTTTGAGGCTAACCGATGTGTAACGAAGTAATATGACTCTTAGTCACCTATTTGTTTGCAAATTTTGAGGAAATAATGAAACGAATAAAAAATTTCCTCAAATGAAGACTTGTGTGCTTTGTACGCATTGTTTTCAATGCGAGAGTGATAGGATTGGTCCTTTTAAGGCTAACCGATGTATAACGAAGTAATATGATTCTAATTCACCTATTTCTTTGCAAATTTTGAGGAAATAACGAAACGAATACCCAATTTCCTTAAGTGAAGACTTGTGTGCGTTGTACGCATTGTTTTCAATACGAGAGTGATAGGATTGCTCCTTTTGAGGCTAACCGATGTGTAACGTAGTAATATGACTCTTAGTCACCTATTTGTTTGCAAATATTGAGTAAATAACGAAACGAATAGCAAGTTTCCTCAAAGGAAAACTTGAGTGCGTTGTACGCATTGTTTTCAATGCGAGAGTGATAGGATTGCTCCTTTTGAGGCTAACCGATGTATAACGAAATAATATGACTCTTAATCACCTATTTGTTTGCAAATTTTGAGCAAATAACGAAACGAATACCAAGTTTCCTCAAATGAAGACTTATGTGCGTTGTACGCATTGTTTTCAATGCAAGAGTGATAGGATTGCTCCTTTTGAGGCTAACCGATGTATAACGAAGTAATATGATTCTAATTCACCTATTTCTTTGCAAATTTGGAGGACATATCGAAACAAATACCAAGTTTCCTTAAGAGAAGACATGTGTGCGTCGTACGCATTGTTTTCAATGCGAGAGTGATAGGATTGCAACTTATGAGGCTAACAGATGTGTACCGAGGTAATATGTCTCCTAGTCGCCTATTTGTTTGCAAATTTTGACGAAATAACGAAACGAATAGCAAGTTTCCTCAAATGAAGACTTATGTGCGTTGTACGCATTTTTTTCAATGCGAGAGTGTTAGGATTGCTACTTTTGAGGCTAACCTATGTATAACGAAGTAATATGACTCTTAGTAACCATTTGTTTACTCCCTTTTTGGGGCATAACTTAGCTGGATGCCCCGTGGCTCCACAGTGAAAACATGTGTCTTTCCTTGGGCTAGGACATGCTGTTGCTATGTGTCCCTCTTGTTTGCAATTGTAGCAAACATTTTTCCCTTTTACACACTCTCCTGCGTGTTGTTTACCGCAGTTTTTACATGGCTCGAATGTTTTCTTTTTATTTTCCCCTCCTTGTTGGGAGTTTCCGCCATTGAACCTTCTTTTATTATTATTATTATTTCCTCCCCCATTTCCTCCCTTATTATTTCCCCCCCTTCATTCCCTCCTTTAATATTATTCCGTTCCTTATTAAATTTTGTGATGGCGTCACTACTGCCTTCAGCAATGATAGCCTTTTCTAGAAGATGGGCGTAACTATCTATTTGTAAGACAGCTACCTTATCATGAATCCAGGGTTTTAAACCCTCCTCAAACCTTCTTGCCTTTCGTTCCTCCGTATCTACTTGATTTGGAGCGAAACGAGCAAGTTCATTGAATTTGGAGGCATACTGGGGAACAGTCATGTCCCCTTGTTTTAAATTCAGAAATTGTACCTCCATTCTATTCTTCAAGCTTCGAGGGAAGTAATTCTCAAATAATATTTCCTTGAATGCTTCCCACGTAACCACACCTCCCCCAGCACGGGCTTTGGTGGCCTCCCACCAGAAGTTTGCCTCCCCCTTCATAAGATAAGTGGCAAACTTTGTCTTTCTATCCTCAGCAACCTCTGCTAAGTCAAAGGCTTTTTCTATTTCATTGATCCAGCACTGAGCCTCTATAGGCTCAGCGGTTCCTTTGAATTCGGGAGGACCTACATTTTTAAAGTCTTTAAATAAGACTTTCTGTGGTTGGGGTTGTGGTTGAGGTGGTGGTATTTGTATTTGTGGTTGTGGTTGTGGTTGTGGGGGTGGTGGTGGGACATTATTTGCAGTTCTATTATCTAAGACTCCTATTAGCCTATCTAGGAATTGTTGCATAGGATCGGGAGTCTGAACATTACTTTCATCACTAACACTTGCTGCTGTTGCCCTGGTTCTTGGTCTTGGTGGTGTCATTTTCTAAATAAAATGAAACATACGTGTAAATATGAAAGCATTATAAATTGCAAGACATATTTCTTAAACAAACTTCTTATATAAATAAAATTTGTACAGTACATTATCCGAATGAGCTTAATTACCTAACAACTATTAACATCCCTTATAAAAATGGGAAATGCTAAACAAAACATTTACAACATACCAATATATTACACGTTATTCGACTAGATCTTTCTAGCCTTCTTTTTGATCTTGTGGATCATACTAAGTACCACAGACCTATTTATTTCGAACCCCAAATCTTTAGCTGGTGAGGGGAATTTAATTACTTTTTTCTCGAGCTTGGCATAAGAAGCATTATAAGCTCGTTTAATATGAGCACGATTTGCTCGCAGGAGGTATACTTCCTCTTGGAAAGCTTCTAGCTGCATTTGTAGTTGGTAGCTTCTTTCAGCTTCATCCAACCACCTCCTTTCTAGTACTTCCATAATACCATTGGCCTTGTTCATGTTGGCCTGGTTTTCATTTTGGAGTTGTTCCACCCGCTCTTCTTGAGCTTCTCCATATGCCATCATTTTAGCAGCATCCTCTTCCAACTCGGCGATGATCTCATCGTAAGTTGGTAGGTCTATTACATCTTCATCTTCTATTAGGTTTGCCTCTCCGGCATCATGTAGTTCCAAGTTCTGATTTGGCTCCTCTATTTCAGATTCACTACTAGAATGCTCGCTCGGATCACTTTCGTAGTCCAAGACTTGAGCGTTGTCTTCATGTATGTCAGCCATTTCTACAAAACAAGATTGACTTTAATTAGTATAGTTCTTTCACATAATGTCTTTTAATTAATTAAGATTTAAAGTTTATTATCATCTTTTAATTATCTATTAGACTCTTCACAAGTCTATTTAACTTAAACGATCAGATTATATCCTAAAGTACTTGCTACTTTAGAGCTATAATCTACAGCTTTGATACCAACCTGTGACGCCCCCAAATCACTATACTTACTATAGATGACTTGGTGCTCACTATAAATGCTAAATCAATAGGTTTATAGATGATTTCCTTTATTCTCAAACAAAGTTCTCATCTTAATTCCCAAAGATCTTTCATTATTTTATATCAAGTCCTTGTAATCAATACAAGAGACTTAATACTCAAACATAACATTTTATCCTTAATATTTAGATATTCTATAACTTTATATGTTCCAACATTCACGGCATTAAATCATTAGGACGACTCTTGGGAACAGAGAATCTCGCGGTGAATGTTTGCATCTTCACCCGTGATAAATGTTTGCATCTTTATCCGTGACAAATGGTTGTATCTTTGTCCGGTGCAAAATTCTCTTTCCGTACAGAACATTACCCAAATAGTTAAAACCCTCATTCGAAACGTATTTGGTTATAGTGATATCTCTTCATATTAATAATCCTACTTATCCGACATTCAGAATAGTAATAACGAGTTATACCTGGGTCCGAGGAACCTTAACGATGGATTTGACTTAGTCAACATCGCTTAGTCCTGTCTCGGATGTACAGCACTCACAAGTTATTTACCGATCCTCATCCAGATAAATAGATCATTATTAATACTATGTTAAGTTTTAACAATTCTAAGTTTAATCAAAGTAAAGACGTAACAAGATAATGTGATAAAACTTGATAATATTTATATAATATTCGGTTACATGTGTTGAACTTGTTCTTATTACAAAATGTCATTATGACTACAGTTAAGAACAGTTAAGGAAAGCAGTAAACTAGTCTACGCATTTCTTCTTTCCTTTCTTCTTCGAGCCGGAGCTCTCGGGTTTGTCTGCACATTAGGTTTATATGCAAGGGTGAGCTAAAATGCTCAGCAAGTCTTAAACACATAACATATAATTGAACTCACACCGAAAAGGATTGTAAGGACTCATGGAATAACAATTGATATTTACAAATGTTTTAACATAGCAAGACTGAGTGGTGGTTAGACCTTGAACTGTTCTTCGTCTTTCGACTTAGAACCTTTTACAGTGGATATAGAAAGGGGATCAACCTAACGACATCCTATGTTATGCATAACATACAATACACTGGACAGATCAAGAACAGTAATACATATTTGTTCATCTCAGTTTACTTCACATGTTAGGATCGCCCCAAGACGACTTGGTTTGATATAATAAAGCATGATTCGAATTTATCACGAATAATCATTTTATTTTGCAAGTTATGCCGAAACAAGAAGCAATAACTCTCGTATCAAAGATTTATAACACGTTGCATACACAAAATGTATAAATCACATAGAAAGCAAGTAAACAAAGTTTAAGGATAGAAAACTTGCCTTTAGCACAATTTAGGGTTTCCCGGTAATCGTTTAAAGCGCCTATACAAAGGGTTTCGTGTACCGAATGTTAGTTCATCGAATTTTTTCGTTCTATACGTGTTTTTATCACTAAACTAGACTATTTTCATTGGTGGAATTTTTAGAAAACTTGGCTAACTCAAAAACTCAAAAATTAGTGCTTCCACCCGAATGCCCCTTAAAATTTTCAGCTTTGACGTCCTTTCCGGTAACTGTCATAACTTTGTCATCCGGAAACATTTTAAAGTGATTTTTGAGTCTAAATTGCTTATAATTTCATGATCTACAACTTTCATTTACGTTACTAAGGCATATTATGACTTTAAAATTTCGTAATTTTAGCAAAAAGGTCAGTATGCTTACTTTGAACAATATTTTTAGGGTTAACCATGTGAAACATGGTACCGCTTGCTTTAACTCTTTATGAAATCATGTTGTAAGACTCAATATCACTTTATAACATAAAAATAACAAATCACAAACCTTCTCATAGAAAGATTCATGACCTTTGCTCAAGAACATACGAAGAACACGAAGAACGGTTAAACCGTACATGGTAACGACTATGTTCTTGAGCTTTTGGTTTTCGTACATGAAATAATTTGAGCATTATAACTGCTTACATAAGTGATTATAACACTTTATAGTTGACAAAAATTGGTCATTATAACGGCTTGTATAATTGATTAAAACAATTTATAAAAATGCTCGAGAACATACGCATACGCGGAGAACGGATGAACCGTACATGACCACTACGTATGTTCATTGAGCTTTAAACTACGAATTGAAATTCAACATTATAACTACTACAAAATGTAGAAAGGCTCAAGAACACGTGAAGAACACGGAGAACGACAATCGTACATGGCTACGACTCGCGTTCTTGAGCTTTTGAAAATTTAAGACGAAAGAAAAATCGAACATAAAAACTATAAGAGATTGTACCTTTGGTGTTTGCAAGCTTTAACTATTTCTTTGCAATATCCAAGATAGTAACTCACTAGAACTCTCTCTCAATATATGTATAGCTTTGATACTTGATTTTTGAGCTTGAAAATGAATGATAGAATGGTTGAACATTGCTTGCTATTTATAGGCCAACCAAAGCTAGGGTAAAAAGGTAATTGTTACAAAGCTTCCTTGGTAAGCTAAGGCAAAGTGCTCATCATCTAGACACCTTGTAATGGCCGGCCATATGGAGCAATTAATGGCACTTAATGCTTGTAATTATTATGTTTAATGACATCATCATCTCCTAAATCAATGGCCAAGATCAAGCCTACCAAAGGAATAGTATTAGGCCTTGTTTGGTTGGTGAAATAACCATTTATTTGAGGGGTAGTTAAGGTCTTTTACCAAGCTTGACCAAGGGTAGGTTAGTCCTTTATTTAGGCTAGTTAACTTTCCTAGCCACTATTGTTGACTTTCACTATTCATCGGTTGACTTTCCGTATTTATACCGTATAATTTTTGTATTATACTCCTATAATTCTCGTATTATTTTCGTATAATTCTCGTATTCTTTTCGTATTTATGAATAGTGCTCTCTAGGGTTTCTAACCCTTAGGGTTCAACCCTTAGGGTTAGGTTTTCTCAAACCCTAAAATTAGGTTTTCTTTAGAAAAACTTTTATTGCATATTAAACATCGGTGGTCTAATACAAACACAATATTCTTCAACGGAACGTTCAAAAATAGAAAGCGTTTTCGTTTGAAGAGCGTTTTACGTTTTATTTTGGGAAAAACATCAGTGGCTCCCTGGTATCTATTCCCCGTATAAATGCTATATCGTGAAATGGAAAAAGTCCAAACGTTGAAAAGAACGTTCAAAAAGACGACAAACGTTTTCTCGTAAATTGTGTCTTTTTCGTCTTTTTCCCAAGAAAATTTTATTGATTCCCTGACATCTAAACCTCATATTATTACAATGTTGTGAAATGTAAGAAGTCCTACAGATGAAAGAAACAGTCAAACGAATGAAAAACGTCACCTCGTGAATAGTGCTTTTACACGCTTTTCGAGAAAAACTTTTATTGACTGTTACGTGTTTTCAAATCGTGGGAAGGTTGAATCTTGAAACAGAATGTCATTTCGACGTACACGTTTCGCTCGGGAGCTTAGGTTAGATTTCCTAGGGTTTAGACCCTAGGGTTTAGGGTTTAGGTTTTATCTTCTTTTCAGATTTTTGAAAAAAAACTTTTTATGCTCCTTTTTCGTGCTAAGGCTGTATACTTGAACCGAAACACATGAATAAGCAATAACGAAGATTCCATAACACATATAAGATGTAATTCAAGCTTTATTTATTCACATAAAGTCGGATTACAACTCTCTCGGAAGTTCGGAATATTACACATATCGAAACAAATACCAAGCTTCCTCAAATGAAGACTTGTGTGCGTTGTTCGCATTGTTTTCAATGCGAGAGTGATAGGATTGTAACTTTTGAGGCTAACCGATGTGTAACAAAGTAATATGATTCTAATTCACCTATTTCTTTGCAAATTTTGAGGAAATAACGAAACGAATAGCAAGTTTCCTCAAATAAAGACTTGTGTGCGTTGTACGCCTTGTTTTCAATGCGAGAGTGATAGGATTGCAATTTTTGAGGCTAACCGATGTGTAACGAAGTAATATGACTCCTAGTCACCTATTTGTTTGCAAATTTTGAGGAAATAACGAAACGAATAGCAACTTTCCTCAAATGAAGACTTGTGTGCGTTGTACTCATTGTTTTCAATGCGAGAGTGATAGGATTGCTCCTTTTGAGGCTAACCGATGTGTAACGTAGTAATATGACTCTTAGTCACCTATTTTTTTGCAAATTTTGAGTAAACAACGAAACGAATAGCAAGTTTCCTCAAATGAAGACTTGAGTACGTTGTACGCATTGTTTTCAATGCGAGAGTGCTAGCATTGCTCCTTTTGAGGCTAACCGATGTATAACGAAATAATATGACTCTTAATCGCCTATTTGTTTGCAAATGTTGAGGAAATAACGAAACAAATAGCTAGTTTCCTCAAGTCTTTGTGTGCGTTGTACGCATTGTTTTCAATAGCAAGTTTGATAGGATTGCTCCTTTTGAGGCTAACCGATGTATAACGAAGTAATATGATTCTAATTCACCTATTTCTTTGCAAATTTGGAGGACATATCGAAACAAATACCAAGTTTCCTTAAGTGAAGACTTGTGTGCGTTGTACGCATTGTTTTCAATGCGAGAGTGATAGGATTGCTACTTTTCAGGCTAACGTATGTATAACGAAGTAATATGACTCTTAGTCATCATTTGTTTGCAAATTTTGAGGAAATAACGAAACGAATAGCAAGTTTCCTCAAATGAAGACTTGTGTGCGTTGTACGCATCGTTTTCAATGCGAGACTGATAGCATTGCTCCTTTTGAGGCTAACCGATGTGTAACGAAGTAATATGACTCCTAGTCGCCTATTTGTTTGCAAATTTTGAGGAAATAACGAAACGATTAGCAAGTTTCCTCAAATGAAGACTTGTGTGCGTTCTACGCATTGTTTTAAATGCGAGAGTGATAGGATTGCAACTTTTGAGGCTAACCGATGTGTAACGAAGTAATACGACTCCTAGTCGCCTATTTGTTTGCAAATTTTGAGGAAATAACGAAACGAATAGCAAGTTTCCTCAAATGAAGACTTGTGTGCGTTGTACGCATTGTTTTAAATGCGAAAGTGATAGGATTGCTCCTTTTGAGGCTAACCGATGTATAACGAAGTAATATGATTCTAATTCAACTATTTCTTTGCAAATTTGGAGGATATATCGAAACAAATACCAAGTTTCCTTAAGTGAAGACTTGTGTGCGTTGTACGCATTGTTTTCAATGCGAGAGTGATAGGATTCCTCCTTTTGAGGCTAACCGATGTGTAACGAAGTAATATGACTCTTAATCACCTATTTGCTCGCAAATTTTGAGGAAATAACGAAACGAATAGCAAGTTTCCTCAAATGAAGACTTGTGTGCGTTGTACGCATTGTTTTCAATGCGAGAGTGATAGGATTGCTTCTTTTGAGGCTAACCGATGTATCACGAAGTAATATGATTCTAATTCACCTATTTCTTTGCCAATTTGGAGGACATATTTGTTGGTTTGTAATATTCATAGACGCAATCAAATTGCATAAAATTAGCAGAAGCATGGTAAAATCAAATTTAAAAATTTTACAAACCAATATCCAGGATCGACCTTTATGCGCAATTATTAATTAATAAAGAAGTTAGAGAATTACCCTTGTAGAACTCAAATCTTCAACGGGTACAAGTTCACCTCCAAATTCTTCGAGTTCTCCTTGAATTTCACCGATTGGATTCCAATGATCAATGTTAGCCACCCAAGTGTTTGGCCTCTATAGGTGATCCACCAAGGAAGAACAATAATTCAAGAAGTGGGTGATGGCAAACCCTAGTTTTCTCTCTCTAGAGAATATGTGAGTACTCTCCCAAAAAACTTGTGGAAGTGTATGTGTGTAACCCTAATCCATAATAAGATTTCTCTTATTTATAGACTTAGTAAACCCTCCTAACACCTTTAGGAATAGTGTTTTTAATTAAACTCGTAATCTAATTAGGATCTTAATTAATTTAATATAATAATTATAATTCCTAAACTATTTAGGAACTTAATTATCAATTATGAGGGTACTCTTATTAATTAATTCCTAAACCATTTAGGAACTAAATAATAATAATAATAGTAATAATAATAATAAGACTCCTCTTATTAATTTATAATTAGTATTTCCAAAATACTAAATAATAAATATTAAGCTATTTAATTTATTCTATCCACATAGTATAAATTAAATATACTTAATTCATTATTACAATTATGCCATTTACTTCTTAAATAATTATTTTCCTTTTGCGGTGTGACCCTTTAGGTTCTCCATATTAAACCGGTTATAGAATAAATTAATTAGAACTATTCTAATCTTATTTATTAAATAAATTAAACTATTTAATTCATTTAAATAAATAATATTTATTCCATAATAAGGGTAAGCCCCCTTAGCGATCAACGACTTTTCAGATAATATAGATTTCAACATTTAATCACAAAAGAACATATTCAGCGAATAGTTACCGTATAATTCAATCCTTCTACCTCACAACGTCCCAATCAAATATAAGACATGGTATAACTGTCAAGTCTTATTTTATTTGATTATATGCATTTCGATCCTTAAATGAATAACTCTAATTAATGTAAATTAGAAACTACTTTCTAATTTTCATTCTGCCTTGCCCAAGGACTACTGAGTTGTCATTTATCGAATCGCATAGGACATTCTCTTCTTTTACTAGAAGTGGTAGATTCTTTGTTGATCATTCACCTATCTCCATGTATGACTTAATATATCCGATCATACCCTTTGATACACCCTAAAGGTTTTAAGGAATATGTCAAAACATAATTCATCATACACAAGATACTGTGATGATCTCAAGTCCAAGGATCACTTGTACTACTATCACAAAAGGAACTCCTATTGACAGGCAAGTAAGACTCCATTAGGTGTTCCTTGAGCGAGTCACGTTCAGTGAACTTATTCTCTAATAAGCACCTACATACTTGCTTTAGTGTCTCTACACAAATGATTATGAGATCAATCATCCTCTTCATAAGAGCAAGCATAGACTGTACCAATCTATCCGGATCTACTAATCCCCTTTTTAGTGATCCAACGATTAGGAACAATTTTAGTTTTGAGCTATCTTGAATTTAGATCTCATTAGCATGATCCTCATCATGGTTCTAAAAGCATTGCTCAAAAACTATGGGTTTATCCATTTGATTAATTCAAGTAATTAATCATGAATAACGAAATGCCTTGATTCTTTTATTAATAAACGAACAAGATTACAAAGTATATGCTTATCACATCAAATGTGATTGGCTTAAGGGCATACTACTTTCAATCTCCCACTTGCACTAAAGCCAATCGCCCTTTGGTATCCCTATACCATTCTTCTCTAAGTGGCGTACAAATTGCTTAGTAAATACTTTAGTTAATAGATCTGTAATGTTATTTTAAGAGTCTACCATATTTGTGGTGTCGTCTTATTTTCAATGATTCATCTAATCATATGAAAGTGCTGCAACACATGTTTGGATTTCAGATGAGACCTAGGTTCTTTGGCAAATTAAACTCCTTTAATGCTAGGAACCATTATAAGTTTTGTAATGAACTTGTTAAACCAAACAATCACCTTTGTAGCTTCACTTATAGTTATTTACTATGTCTTTGTCACTAAATCAGCAACTCCTTGCTGTTTGGAACTTTTCCAACTCACTACTGCACCGTTTAAGGTAATCATATTACCTGAAACGGATATACTGTTATCTTGATTAGTCTGAACAAACTTGAGTTTGTTAAGCCTTCTAGTTTGATATCGGACCCATCATTAGAAACTCTTTTCTAATATTCTTCTCCAGAAATGAACTGATATATGCTTATCATGTATAAGCAATATCAGGTCAAGTATATATCATCCCGTATATGATAGATCCTATTGCTGAAGCATAAGGAGTCTTACTTATACGGCCTTTCTCTTAAGGTATCTTTGGGGCCTACTTCTTCGAGAGATGTATTCCATAACCCATCGGCATGAGCCATTTCTTGGAATCTTTCATGCTAAACTTCTTTAGCATATAATCAATGTACGTTCCTTGGGATAAGCCAAGCATCCTTTTAGATCTATCTCTATAGATCTTTATCCCCAAAATATAGGATGTTTCTCCCAAGTCCTTCACGGAGAAGTGTTTAGACAACCACATCTTTACTGATTGTAGCATCGGTATGTCATTCCTTATCAGTATTATATCACCATATAATACTAGGAATGTCACAGTGCTCCCACTAACCTTTGTACACAATTGGTTCATCCTCATCTTTGATAAAATCAAACTCTTTTGATTGTCTCATCAAAACGGATGTTCCATTTTCGAGAAACTTGTTTCAATCCATAATTGAACCGTTGTAACTTACATACTTGATTTACTCCATCTATATGGAGACAAATCCTCTTGATTGTATCATACATACATCCTTTCGTATAATAAGCTATAACTACAAATAAAATCCAAATTGATATATGCATTTTCACTAGTGAAAAGTTTCATTATAGTCAACTCATTGACCTTATTTGAAATCTTTTACCACTAGTCAGGTCTTATAGGTCTACACCTAGCCATCTGCTTTAGTCTTTCTCCAAAGACTCATTTCGGATTTTATGATCATTAGTCATTTCTCTTGAGTATCTAATACTCATACCTCATCATATGTAACTGGATCATCATCTACTATGATGCGTACCTCATCATCATCATCTATGATGAATCCATACCTTTAGGTATCTTTAGTACTAAACCAGATTTACGACTTGGTTGTGGTACAATAGGTTTATCTACTTATACAGATTCCTTCACTTAATCTGTAGTGTTTTGTGGTTCTTGAACTTCTTCAAGATCTATTTTACTCCCACTAACCCTTTAAGGAAAAACTTCTTTTCTTATAAGGCAGCGTGTTTCCACAAACACCTTTTAGTTAGTCGGATTATAGAAGTGATACCCTAAACTTTCTTTAGGATATCCCACAAGTTTACACTTATCAGATCTTGTCCCAAGCTTATCACTGTCAAACTTTTTGACATAAGCTGGACAATCCAAATCTTAACATACTTAAGACTTGGTTTTCTCCCTATCCATGACTCATATGAAGTCTTGAGGAGGAAATAAGAAGGTATCTGATTTAGTAGATATGCGATCGTTTCTAAGGTATAACCCTAGAAGGATACTGGAAGATTAGTATAACTCATCATGGATCATCACCATGTCCATTGTGAGATAATACCATTTCGCTTAAGATGATCTAGAAACTTATTGCTTAAGTATTCCCTTCTCGATCTAATCGAAGAACTTTAATACTTTTGGCCTTTAGTTTCTATACTTCACTTTTGAATTCTTTGAACGTTTCAAATGATTTAGATTTGTATTTCATCAAATACATATATCAAAATCTAGAATTATCAGTGAAAGTAATGAATGAATACCCTCCTCTTGCATTTGTTGTCATAGGTCCCACACACGACTGTGTGTACCATCTCTAACAACTCCGTAACTCGCTCTCCATATCCACTAAATGAAGATTTAGTCATATTTTCCATGATACAAGATTCACAAGTTGTATTTGATTCATAATCAAAAGGCTCCAAAAGCCTATCTTTATGCAACTTGTTTCGTCTTGTTTCATTAACATGATTGAGTTAACAGTGTCGCATGAAGGTATGATCCATATCATTTCTTTGCCTTTAGTTTGTTCAATTTTGAAGTATTTTCATGTAAGTCAAGGTTACAAAATCCATCAAGTAATCAACATAGTAACACCTTACTAACTGAATGGATTTGCCCATAGGCAATGCTAAACTGTAAGTTCCTGTGATTAATGTAGCAACCTTTTGCTCCATTTCCCACGCACATGTATACTTATCTTTAGTTCAGTTTTCTACTTCTGCCTAGTCTCTGCAACAGTTTACATATTCAAGACCACCAGCCGGTATCTAATACCCAAGTAGAACTTGACTTATAGAAAGTTCTATTTCATTATGAACAAATCTATATCTGTAGCTGAAGTTTCACTAAACTTCTTCTACTTAACTATTGCAACTCTCTTGCAGTTGTTCTTCCAGTGTCCCAGCTTTATCGCAATGAAAACAAACTCATTTGCCCTCGGGATCACTTTTATTTATGTCATTTGTTTAGCCTTTCTTTTGCCTTCTATCTTTTCTACCTCCTCAGAAACACCTTTGGCCATCTTTTTCAACTTAGAAGATTCATCTACTAGTAAGACTTGGTCTTTCTTGGAAGGAAAGTGACTCTCAACTTATTCAACATATTTAAGCAAATCAGGTAAACTGACTTTAAGCTTATTAATGTTAAAGTTCACAACAATTTGTGAAAGGGAGTCAGCGAGTGACTGCAAGATCGAATCTTGACTCAACTCTCCATCTTTGACAAAACCTAGGTGTCCTAATTGATCAATCGGATTGATCATCTTTAGGATACGTTTCTTTACTGTAGTGCCATTGGTTATTATAGATCGGAAAAGCTCCTTAGATATCTTATATCTAGTTGACCTACTTTGCTCACCAAACAACTATTGAATGTGCAACAATATAGTAGGTGCATCCATTTTCTCGTGTTGACGCTGTAACTCAATACTTATAGATGCGAGCATGATGCATTGAGCCATCTTTGCATCATCTTGCTATTTCTTAAAATAACAATATCTTCCTCATAGGCTTTGTCTGCAACGTTTGCAGGGATAAACAAATTTAGGACATTTTGCTAGTTTTTCAGCATTGAGAACTTTTCTCAAATTTGTTTAATCAATCCGAACAATTCGGTTCGATTAATTGTTAGCATCTAATATGCTATGCAGTGTTAGTGAATTAAACATAGCAATATTCTTTAAGTGAATTAATAACAACATTAACATGCATTCATTTTATTAATCACCAAGTTAATTAGGTCTTTATTTAAAATGGTGTCTCCCACTATTTTCATCAAACTATATTACCCTCTTTATATAGTTCGGCAAATCTAGTTAAAGATTTGCTAGTGAGAATAAGGATCCTATTTCAAATGTATATAGCCTTGTGTGTGCACAACAAACTATATATAAATAAATAGGTAGACAACTTTTGTCAATTACATCAACATGTAACTCCTTGTATTTTGCCTCTTAGATTATTATGATCATGTGTGTGCACATCCAAATCAAAATTATCTAAGTTAAGTTAAACATAGCACTTCCATATAAGTGAAGAGAAAAATGTTGCTCTTGTGTGTGCACAACAAAACAGTAATGTTCAATTCCTTATAAGCATCAAATGTGATAAAACAACATCTCAAATGATCGATATAAGCCTTGTGTGTGCACAACAAACGTATATTGATTATTTGATACTCTATCGTTTTATCATGCTAGAAGGCGACGTTCGATATTCCAAATATCTTTGAACGTTACAACTTAATATTTTAGTAGTAGAATAAATAAATTAGAACAATTCTAATTTTATTTAATTGAATTAAACTCCTTTTAATTCATGAATTAAACATTTTAATTCATTTTATAAATAATATTTATTCTACATCATGAGGGGTTTGTTAATATTAATTGTCTCGTCTTATTTAGCGCGCATGCACATATATATATAAAATACGCGTCATATTATTTAACATGCGAAGCATGTTTGGATAATATATAATATATATATATAATTAACATGCACATATAGAATACTATATTCTACTTGGATTGATTATGGACTTTTATTCTAGTTTGGTTCACTAGAGCCACCAAGTGAACCAAAAGGTCAAACCTAGGGTGCAAGAATAAATTAAATTAAATTATATGTAACTATTACATTTAAATTCGGGCTCCATTACAAACGGGTCTTCATGCGCTCCTTGCTCCTTGGCTCCAATTCTTCAAAATAATTCTAACTAATCATATTACAAATTATTTATAATAAATAGAAACCTTGATCAACAGTCAAGGTGAAGTACATAAGAGGGAGATAGAATTATACATAAGAAAAATTAAAAAGACGAGGTACGCAGACCCCATTTATAAAACTCATTCATTCATGCATCCATTTAAAATTAAATCCAATCACATTGGTCAAATAGTCAATAATCAATCTCATTTATTATCATATATATCAACATATATATCAATAAATAATATTCATCGCATGAATTAAATAAATCATTCCATATATGTATTGGTATCATTTAATGGGTAATTAAAGTTGCATGAAATCCAATTTCATGTTTAAATAAACATTTTATTTTAATTATAAAATTATTTAAAAATAAACTATTTATTTTTATTATTTTAAAATTATCCAAAATAAACTCTTTTATTTTTGAAATTTTAAAATCTGCACAAAAATTACCAAACTGTTTGGATAATTAATATATATATATATATATATATATATATATATATATATATATATATATATATATATATATATATATATATATATATTATAAATATATCATATATATTAATAATATATAAATATAATCGATTGTGGCTAAATAATATATATTATAAATATATCATATATATATTAATAATATATATATAACAATTCGGTATATATATATATATAGTACCCCGGTAGTAGTGTATATATATATATAATAACATAGTAATATATATATATACACACCCAAAACCGTGAATGCTTATTCCAATTTGGTTTATCAATTCCCGAAACCGAAACAGTGAACGTATATATATATATACCATGACCATGCGGCCGCCTTTTTTTTTATTTTTTAATAAACCAAAATTCCTTTTCTTTTACCGGCAGCTTCGTTATATCTATACACGGTAATAATATACATATATATACTAACCAAAACAGCCGCCCAGCAGCTTAATAAATATAACATCCGGAAAAACGGCAGCAACTTAACACACCGACCATATATATATAAGACAAAAAATAAAACGTGCGGCTGCCTATTATTGTTTTACCGAAACTGCAGCTTTCAAAATCAATTTCGGTATTAAAATAATTTTTCGAATTAAAAAATTAATAATTTTATACAACAATTTATGCCCAATAAATTGTTCTAAACATATACCCATACATATATGAAATTAAAACAATTAATAATTCGCATAAAGTTAGGCTCTGATGCCACTGTTGGTTTGTAATATTCATAGACGCAATCAAATTGCATAAAATTAGCGGAAGCATGGTAAAATCAAATTTAAAAATTTTACAAACCATAATCCAGGATCGACCTTTATGCGCAATTATTAATTAATAAAGAAGTTAGAGAATTACCCTTGTAGAATTCAAATCTTCAACGGATACAAGTTCACCTCCAAATTCTTCGAGTTCTCCTTGAATTTCACCGATTGGATTCCAATGATCAATGTTAGCCACCCAAGTGTTTGGCCTCTAAAGGTGATCCACCAAGGAATAACAATAATTCAAGAAGTGGGTGATGGCAAACCCTAGTTTTCTCTCTCTAGAGAATATGTGAGTACTCTCCCAAAAAACTTGTGGAAGTGTATGTGTGTAACCCTAATCCATAATAAGACTTCTCTTATTTATAGACTTAGTAAACCCTCCTAACACCTTTAGGAATAGGGTTTTTAATTAAACTCGTAATCTAATTAGGATCTTAATTAATTTAATATAATAATTATAATTCCTAAACTATTTAGGAACTTAATTATCAATTATGAGAGTACTCTTATTAATTAATTCCTAAACCATTTAGGAACTAAATAATAATAATAATAGTAATAATAATAATAAGACTCCTCTTATTAATTTATAATTAGTATTTCCAAAATACTAAATAATAAATATTAAGCTATTTAATTTATTCTATCCACATAGTATAAATTAAATATACTTAATTCATTATTACAATTATGCCATTTACTTCTTAAATAATTATTTTCCTTTTGCGGTGTGACCCTTTAGGTTCTCCATATTAAACCGGTTATAGAATAAATTAATTAGAACTATTCTAATCTTATTTATTAAATAAATTAAACTATTTAATTCATTTAAATAAATAATATTTATTCCATAATAAGGGTAAGCCCCCTTAGCGATCAACGACTTTTCAGATAATATAGATTTCAACATTTAATCACAAAAGAACATATTCAGCGAATAGTTACCGTACAATTCAATCCTTCTACCTCACAACGTCCCAATCAAATATAAGACATGGTATAACTGTCAAGTCTTATTTTATTTGATTATATGCATTTCGATCCTTAAATGAATAACTCTAATTAATGTAAATTAGAAACTACTTTCTAATTTTCATTCTGCCTTGCCCAAGGACTACTGAGTTGTCATTTATCGAATCGCATAGGACATTCTCTTCTTTTACTAGAAGTGGTAGATTCTTTGTTGATCATTCACCTATCTCCATGTATGACTTAATATATCCGATCATACCCTTTGATACACCCTAAAGGTTTTAAGGAATATGTCAAAACATAATTCATCATACACAAGATACTGTGATGATCTCAAGTCCAAGGATCACTTGTACTACTATCACAAAAGGAACTCCTATTGACAGGCAAGTAAGACTCCATTAGGTGTTCCTTGAGCGAGTCACGTTCAATGAACTTATACTCTAATAAGCACCTACATACTTGCTTTAGTGTCTCTACACAAATGATTATGAGATCAATCATCCTCTTCATAAGAGCAAGCATAGAATGTACCAATCTATCCGGATCTACTAATCCCCTTTTTAGTGATCCAACGATTAGGAACAATTTTAGTTTTGAGCTATCTTGAATTTAGATCTCATTAGCATGATCCTCATCATGGTTCTAAAAGCATTGCTCAAAAACTATGAGTTTATCCATTTGATTAATTCAAGTAATTAATCATGAATAACGAAATGCCTTGATTCTTTTATGAATAAACGAACAAGATTACAAAGTATATGCTTATCACATCAAATGTGATTGGCTTAAGGGCATACTACTTTCAATATTGAAACAAATACCAAGTTTCCTTAAGTGAAGACTTGTGTGCATTGTACGCATTGTTTTCAACGCGAGAGTGATGGGATTCCTCCTTTTGAGGCTAACCGATGTGTAACGAAGTAATATGACTCTTAGTCACCTATTTGTTTGCAAATTTTGAGGAAAAAACGAAGCGAATAGCAAGTTTCCTCAAATGAAGACTTGTATGCGTTGTACGCATTGTTTTCAATACGAGAGTGATAGTATTGCTCCTTTTGAGGCTAACCGATGTATAACGAAGTAATATGATTCTAATTCACCTATTTTTTGCAAATTTGGAGAAAATATCGAAACAAATACCAAGTTTCCTTAAGTGAAGACTTGTGTGCGTTGTACGCACTGTTTTCAATGCGAGAGTAATAGGATTGCAACTTTTGAGGCTAACCGATGTGTAACAAAGTAATATGACTCCTAGTCGCCTATTTGTTTGCAAATTTTGAGGAAATAATAACGAAACGAAAAGCAAGTTTCCTCAAATGAAGTCTTGTGTGCGTTGTACGCATTATTTTCAATGCGAGAGTGAAAGGATTGCTACTTTTGAGACTAACCTATGTATAACGAAGTAATATGACTCTTAGTCACCTATTTGTTTGTAAATTTTGAGGAAATAACGAAACGAATAGCAAGTTTCCTCAAATGAAGACTTGTTTGCGTTGTACGCATTGTTTTCAATTCGAGAGTGATAGGATTGCTCCTTTTGAGGCTAACCGACGTATAACAAAATAATATGACTCTTAATCACCTATTTGTTTGCAAATTTTGAGCAAATAACGAAACGAATACCAAGTTTCCTCAAACGAAGACTTGTGTGCGTTGTACGCATTGTTTTCAATGCGAGAGTGATAGGATTGATCCTCTTGAGGCTCACCGATCTATAATGAAGTAATACGATTCTAATTCACCTATTTCTTTGCAAATTTGGAGGACATATCGAAACAAATACAAAGTTTCTTCAAGTGAAGACTTATGTGCGTTGTACGCATTGTTTTCAATGCGAGAGTGATAGGATTGCTCCTTTTGAGGCTAACCGATGTAAGACGAAGTAATATGACTCCAATTCACCTATTTCTTTGCAAAGTTGGAGGACATATCGAAACAAATACCAAGTTTCCTTAAGTGAAGACTTGTGTGCGTTGTACGCATTGTTTTCAATGCGAGAGTGATAGGATTCTTCCTTTTGAGGCTAGCCGATGTGTAACGAAGTAATATGACTCTTAGTCACCTATTTGTTTGCAAATTTTGAGGAAATAACGAAACGAATAGCAAGTTTCCTCAAATGAAGACTTGTGTGCGTTGTACGCATTGTTTTCAATGCAAGAGTGATATGATTGCTCCTTTTGAGGCTAACCGGTGTATAACGAAGTAATATGATTCTAATTCACCTATTTCTTTGCAAAGTTGGAGGACATATCGAAACAAATACAAAGTTTCCTCAAGTGAAGGCTTGTGTGCGTTGTACGCATTGTTTTCAATTCGAGAGTGATAGGATTGCAACTTTTGAGGCTAACCGATGTATAGCGAACTAATATGATTCTAATTTTCTTATTTCTTTGCAAATTTGGAGGACATATCGAAACAAATACCAAGTTTCCTTAAGTGAAGACTTGGGTGCGTTGTACGCATTGTTTTCAATGCGAGATTGACAGGATTCCTCCTTTTGAGGCTAACCGATGTGTAACGAAGTAATATGACTCTTAGTCACCTATTTGTTTGCAAATTTTGAGGAAAAAACGAAACGAATAGCAAGTTTCCTCAAATGAAGACTTGTGTGCATTGTACGCATTGTTTTCAATGCGAGAGTGATAGTATTGCTCCTTTTGAGGCTAACCAATGTATAACAAAGTAATATGATTCTAATTCACCTATTTTTTGCAAATTTGGAGGTCATATCGAAACAAATACCAAGTTTCCTTAAGTGAATACTTGTGTGCGTTGTACGCATTGTTTTCAATGTGAGGGTAATAGGATTGCAACTTTTGAGGCTAACCGATGTGTAACAAAGTAATATGACTCCTAGTCGCCTATTTGTTTGCAAATTTTGAGGAAATAACGAAACGAATAACAAGTTTCTTCAAATGAAGACTTGTGTGCGTTGTACGCATTGTTTTCAATGCGAGAGTGATAGGATTGCAACTTTTGAGGCTAACCGATGTGTAACGAAGTAATAGGACTCCTAGTCGCCTATTTGTTTGCAAATTTTGAGGAAATAACGAAACGAATAGCAGGTTTCCTCAAATGAAGACTTGTGTGCGTTGTACGCATTGTTTTCAATGCGAGCGTGATAGGATTTCAACTTTTGAGGCTAACAGATATGTACCGAAGTAATACGACTCCTAGTCGCCTATTTGTTTACAAATTATGAGGAAATAACGAAACGAATTCCAAGTTTCCTCAAATGAAGACTTGTGTGCGTTGTACGCATTGTTTTCAATGCGAGAGTGATAGGATTGCTCCTTTTGAGGCTAACCGATGTATAACGAAGTAATATGACTCCTATTCACCTATTTGTTTGCAAATTTTGAGGAAATAACGAAACGAATAGCAAGTTTCCTCAAATGAAGACTTGTGTGCGTTGTACGCATTGTTTTCAATGCGAGAGTGATAGGATTCCTACTTTTGAGGCTAACCGATGTATAACGAAGTAATATGATTCTAATTCACCTATTTCTTTGCAAATTTGGAGGACATATCGAAACAAATACCAAGTTTCCTTAAGTGAAGACATGTGTGCGTTGTACGCATTGTTTTCAATGCGAGAGTGATAGGATTCCTCCTTTTGAGGCTAACCGATGTGTAACGAAGTAATATGACTCTTAGTCACCTATTTGTTTGCAAATTTTGAGGAAATAACGAAACGAATAGCAAGTTTCCTCAAATGAAGACTTGTGTGCATTGTACGCATTGTTTTCAATGCGAGAGTGATAGGATTCCTCCTTTTGAGGCTAACCGATGTATAACGAAGTAATATGGTTCTAATTCACCTATTTCTTTGCAAATTTGGAGGACATATCGAAACAAATACCAAGTTTCCTTGAGTGAAGACTTGTGTGCGTTGTACGCATTGTTTTCAATGCGACAGTGATAGGATTCCTTCTTTTGAGGCTAACCGATGTGTAACGAAGTAATATGACTCTTAGTCACCTATTTGTTTGCAAATTTTGAGGAAATAACGAAACGAATAGCAAGTTTCCTCAAATGAAGACTTGTGTGCATTGGACGCATTGTTTTCAATGCGAGAGTGATACGATTGCAACTTTTGAGGCTAACCGATGTGTAACGAAGTAATATGACTCCTAGTCACCTATTTGTTTACAAATTTTGAGGAAATAACGAAACGAATAATAAGTTTCCTCAAATGAAGACTTGTGTGCGTTGTACGCATTGTTTTCAATGCGAGAGTGATAGGATTGCTTCTTTTGAGGCTAACCGATGTATAACGAAGTAATATGATTATAATTCACCTATTTCTTTGCAAATTTGGAGGACATATCGAAAAAAATACCAAGTTTCTTTAAGAGAAGACTTGTGTGCGTTGTACGCATTGTTTTCAATGCGAGAGTGATAGGATTGCAACTTTTGAGGCTAACAGATGTGTACCGAGGTAATATGACTCCTAGTCGCCTATTTGTTTGCAAATTTTGAGGAAATAACAAAACGAATAGCAAGTTTCCTCAAATGAAGACTTGTGTGCGTTGTACGCATTATTTTCAATGCGAGAGTGATAGGATTGCTAATTTTGAGGCTAACCTAGGTATAACGAAGTAATATGACTCTTAGTCACCATTTGTTTGCAAATTTTGAGGAAATAACGAAACGAATAGCAAGTTTCCTGAAATGAAGACTTGTGTGCGTTGTACGCATTGTTTTCAATGCGAGAGTGATACCATTGTTCCTTTTGAGGCTAACCGATGTATAACGAAGTAATATGATTATAATATACCTATTTCTTTGCAAATTTGGAGGACATATCGAAACAAATACCAAGTTTCCTTAAGTGAAGACTTGTGTGCGTTGTACGCATTGTTTTCAATGCGAGAGTGATAGGATTCTTCCTTTTGAGGCTAACCGATGTGTAACGAAATAATATGACTCTTTGTCACCTATTTGTTTGCAAATTTTGTGGAAAAAACGAAACGAATAGCAAGTTTCCTCAAATGAAGACTTGTGTGCGTTGTACGCATTGTTTTCAATGCGAGAGTGATAGTATTGCTCCTTTTGAGGCTAACCGATGTATAACGAGGTAATATGATTCTAATTCATCTATTTCTTTGCAAATTTGGAGGACATATCGAAACAAATACCAAGTTTCCTTAAGTGAAGACTTGGGTTCGTTGTACGCATTGTTTTCAATGCGAGAGTGATAGGATTACTCCTTTTGAGGCTAGCCGATGTGTAACGAAGTAATATGACTCTTAGTCACCTATTTGTTTGCAAATTTTGAGGAAAAAACGAAACGAATAGGAAGTTTCCTTAAGTGAAGACTTGTGTGCGTTGTACGCACTGTTTTCAATGCGAGAGTAATAGGATTGCAACTTTTGAGGCTAACCGATGTGTAACAAAGTAATATGACTCCTAGTCGCCTATTTGTTTGCAAATGTTGAGGAAATAACGAAACGAAGAGCAAGTTTCCTTAAATGAAGACTTGTGTGCGTTGTACGCATTATTTTCAATGCGAGAGTGATAGTGTGACGACCCCGAATCCGGGTCCCCCGAACCTCGAACTCGGTTCATCACAGGTACTACCTTTTCCTTATTGTTCATGAATTACAACAATATTATAATTGCTAAATAATCATTTATTTACAATTTTACAACATCTCTTTCTATTCCAGAATCGAAATCTTTATACATTCCTAGTATGTCTCAATATCATACATGATACGACATTCTATTACAATCAATTTGAGTATCTAAGACTCATAATACATACCAACTAAGTTTTATGCTACACAATCATTTACCTGTCCAATTCGGATTGATATCTACAATAGATATTTAGATCTTCAATGGAAGTAATATGTTTTTCTGTTCCTTGTTCTTTATCGAGAACTTCAGGTAACTAGCCTTATCTAAAAATGTTGGTTTAGGCAAGAGTGAGCACGACGGCTCAGCAAGTCTAACAGCTACACATAACACATTACATGCTTCACATAAAATCTGCAATTTATACTAACATTATGCTTTTCATGCATTTCAGTTTATGACCTACTGCTCATGCATATCATGCCTCGCATTAATCTATGCTTCATGTCTAACCTCTATCATGACATATAACAATGCAGAACAATTGTCTTAAATCAACTACCGCATATCAACAGTTCAAATCAACTTATTGCACAAAGGCACATTAAAACATCTTTGCACATAACCACGTATGAGCACATCTCAGTTTAATAACAAACTTATAATTCATGCACATAATACAACACGTTCTGAAAAACTTGCCTGGTTTGCTTCTACCAGTTACGCTTATTTGCGTCTCTCGTTCAACCTACAATTTATATAGGAAAATTGAAATAATCATTAGATGTAATGACTATTACTTAGTCTTAATTTAAGACCTTAACTTCAAAGTATTAACTCTTTAGTTGTCCGACAAATGAACCTATACGTTCCGGACAAAAACCCTAGCCCAAATCTAGTTGGACAGGTCAGGTACACTTAACCAACTTACGCATTCACTACACATGCTTCGTACGACCCACTTTTAATAAGCTGTCTAAATTAGTCACAAATGGATTATTTACATTGGTTTAATTCAATTAAACTTTCTTCTTTTACATAACTTAATGATTCGGACATTTAATAATGTACCAAATACTAAAAATATTATCTACCTTTGATAATATACAACTACGTTCAAATATTATTAACCATTGAATAATATTTTACTCACTTATTAATATTATTAATCATTTAATAATATTTTAATCACTCCTTAATATTATTAACCATTTAATAATATTTAATCACTTATTAATATTATTAACCATTTAATAATATTTTAATCACTTATTAATATTATTAACCATTTAATAATATTTTAATCTCTTATTAATATTATTAACCATTTAATAATATTTTAATCTCTTATTAATATTATTAACCATTTAATAATATTTTAATCACTCCTTAATATTATTAACCATTTAATAATATTTAATCACTTATTAATATTATTAACCATTTAATAATATTTTAATCACTTATTAATATTATTAATCATTTAATAATATTTTAATCACTTATTAATATTATTAACCATTTAATAATATTTTAATCACTTATTAATATATTTTAATCACTTATTAATATTATTAACCATTTAATAATATTTTAATCATATACTAATGTTATTAACCATTTCATAACATTTTAGTTACTTACATATTTAATCATTTAACCATATTTTAATACTCTTTAAACCATACAAATAGTTAACTTTTTAATAATGTTAACCTTAGCCTTTATTTTATACAATTAACTACCAATGAGTCACTAATAGACTTTATTTATATTAGTTTAATATTCAAACACATTTATTTTAGATGTTTATCTTAGGCTTTAAGTCTCTAACGGCGTTTCGTTTAGACTTTTCATTAACCGACAAGTTAAACCGGAGTTCCGACTTGATAAAACTTTAAAATATCAAAATTTGGAAATTTTTTTACTGTACCAGCGCTGCCAGCGCTGGCCATAGAGTAAATTGAGAGCTGCCAGCGCTCAAAACAGAATGCCCGAGCGCTGGCGGCGCTCATTTTGGCTGTCCGGACCTCCTTTACTCAAACTGGCATAACTTTTTCATACGGAACTATTTTTGAGTGATTTCTTGAGTCTAAATTGTGTAGAATTTCAAGATCTACAAATTCTCTTTCGATCACAAATCCAAATTCCGAACGGAACTAAACTAAAAATGGCTCACAATGCAACTTAGGGTTTTAAAATCAACATCCTTTGCGATAAAAGCCATAACTTCTTTGTTTTTTCATCTTTTTGTGAGATTCAAGTTGTGTTGGCTTTATAACTCACTCATAAAACTTTCTAGCCATATAAATCAAGTATTTAACTTGTACAATTTTAAATGACACAAAATATAGCACATAGTTACTTAGGGTTTTACCGGTAAAGCTTTATATAGCGTTTTCTTGCATTTTTATGCATACCACTCATACCAAAACATGATTTAACTATATCAAGCCATGATTCTACCAATATAACATAGCTTAAGACTTCTAGAGCATCAAAATAACTTTTGATCGGTTAAAACTATATTTTAACCGTTTAAAAACTTATATAGATTACAAAAATGAACTTAGGAAGGTTTAGAGTACTTTTTAACCTTAAGGACTTGTGTGCTCTTCTTCTTCTCCTTCCCAAGTATGTTATGAAGCTATGTGACATCCACCAAGCTCCTTCTCTAGCACTTTCCTTCAACTCACAAGTGTTCTCTCTATTTCTCTCTTGGAATGCTCTCACTTTTCTCTCTCTAGAAATGCTTACAAATGAACTAACCAACACAAACCATTGGTGCAACACTCTATATATAGCACTCCCTTAATCATCATCAACATCCACTAATCAACTAGCATTGGTCAAATTAGAGGTTAATTGGGATTACTATTTGATGGATTGATTGGTTGATTGACATGGTGAATGACTAGGGTGGTTGAACCACCAACACCAAGTGTGTGATTTAAGCAACATGAAAGAAACAAGCTACCCATGTGGGGCCCCTAAAAATCTCAGCAAAATGGTCTTTTATTCTCCATTTTTGCTTTATTTTTTCTTCATTTAATATAGATATATACATCTATATATATATACACACATATGATCAATTGTTGACCAATTTTGACTACCATTTGGGCTCCACATTGGACTCTAGGATTTAATATATTGGGCTCATCAATTTAATTAGTTGGGCTCAATTTAATTATTACATTGGGCTAATATTAAATACCATATGTTACATTTAATTAAAACAAGCATTGGGCTTGATTAATTATTACATGAATCAATGTTTAAATTAAATTACATGGACTACTAGGTTAATTTATTTAACTTAGTTTAATATCTCAATTGGACTTTTAATATAATCCAATTAGACTTGCTATAATTAATTCTACCACATTGGTTTACTTAATTAACTCATTCATAGTTAATTCTTAACACCGCCTTTATATACCTAGCAATTAACCAATGATTGGTTAATGCTCTCTCTTGTCTACCAACTAGGGTTATTCAATTAACCTTACACTAGTTAATTCTTTACACTCAATCAATACTTGAAATGCTTCTCCCAACCATTGACCAACATTTGACTTTTAAATTTGGACTCAATATTTGGGCTACTAGTTTATTTTGCATTGGGCCCCCTTATTTAATTACCCACCTTCATGCAAGTATTCCCATATTGGGCTAACACATATAATCCTTTTGGGCTAGTCCACTAGTAGTAATTAAATTACTTGGACTCATAACTAATATAATTAACCTAATTAATTATATTTTACAACATTCCTTCTTACTTTATATTAAAACTAATTACTTTATTAGTTTTGTTGAGTATTAATTACTCATCTTTTTATTTGGCTAACAAGCACACTTTAGGTATATATATGTATTCATATAATCACCTTCACTTCTCAATTGAATTTATTTCCTTAATAAATTCTCTACATGCATCATTAAAAATATTCTTACATTTAATTTCTAACAAATCAATTATGTTAAAAAAAATGTTTACCCATTTTCTACACATTTTACTTCTCAAATTCTAGGATTTAAACATTAACCTTTAATTAAATCAATTAAGATCTTATATAAAATCTTGAAAATATCTGGGATATTACAGATAGGATTGCTACTTTTGCGGCTAACCTATGTATAACGAAGTAATATGACTTTTAGTCACCTATTTGTTTGCAAATTTTGAGAAAATAACGAACGAAGAGCAAGTTTCCTCAAATGAAGACTTGTGTGCGTTGTACGCATTGTTTTCAATGCGAGAGTGATAGGATTGCTCCTTTTGAGGCTAACCGATGTATAACGAAGTAATATGACTCCTATTCACCTATTTGTTTGCAAATTTTGAGGAAATAACGAAACGAATAGCAAGTTTCCTCAAATGAAGACTTGTGTCCGTTGTACGCATTGTTTTCAATGCGAGAGTGATAGGATTCCTACTTTTGAGGCTAACCGATGTATAACGAAGTAATATGATTCTAATTCACCTATTTCTTTGCAAATTTGAAGGACATATCGAAACAAATACCAAGTTTCCTTCAGTGAAGACATGTGTGCGTTGTACGCATTGTTTTTAATGCGAGAGTGATATGATTCCTCCTTTTGAGGCTAACCGATGTGTCACGAAGTAATATGACTCTTAGTCACCTATTTGTTTGTAAATTTTGAGGAAATAACGAAACGAATAGCAAGTTTTCTCAAATGAAGACTTGTGTGCGTTGTACGCATTGTTTTCAATGCGAGAGTGATAGGATTCCTCCTTTTGAGGCTATCCGATGTATAACGAAGTAATATGGTTCTAATTCACCTATTTCTTTACAAATTTGGAGGACATATCGAAATAAATACCAAGTTTCCTTGGGTGAAGACTTGTGTGCGTTGTACGCATTGTTTTCAATGCCAGAGTGATAGGATTGCTCCTTTTGAGGCTAATCGATGTGTAACGAAGTAATATGACTCTTAGTCACCTATTTGTTTGCAAATATTCAGGAAATAACGAAACGAATAGCAAGTTTCCTCAAATGAAGACTTGTGTGTGTTGTACGCATTGTTTTCAATGCGAGAGTGATAGGATTGCAACTTTTGAGGCTAACCGATGTGTAACGAAGTAATATGAGTCCTAGTCACCTATTTGTTTACAAATTTTGAGGAAATAACGAAACGAATAGTATGTTTCCTCAAATGAAGACTTGTGTGCGTTGTACGCATTATTTTCAATGCGAGAGTGATAGGATTGCTTCTTTTGAGGCTAACCGATGTATAACGAAGTAATATGATTATAATTCACCTATTTGTTTGCAAATTTGGAGGACATATCGAAACAAATACCAAGTTTCCTTAAGTGAAGACTTGTGTGTGTTGTACGGATTGTTTTCAATGAGAGAGTGATAGGATTCCTCCTTTTGAGGCTAACCGATGTGTAACGAAGTAATATGACTCTTAGTCGCCTATTTGTTTGCAAATTTTGAGGAAAAAACGAAACGAATAGCAAGTTTCCTTAAGTGAAGACTTGTGTGCGTTATACGCACTGTTTTCAATGCGAGAGTAATAGGATTGCAACTTTTGAGGCTAACCGATGTGTAACAAAGTAATATGACTCCTAGTCGCCTATTTGTTTGTAAATGTTGAGGAAATAACGAAACGAAGAGCAAGTTTCCTTAAATGAAGACTTGTATGCGTTGTACGCATTATTTTCAATGCGAGAGTGATAGGATTGCTACTTTTGCGGCTAACCTATGTATAACGAAGTAATATGACTCTTAGTCACCTATTTGTTCGCAAATTTTGAGGAAATAACGAAACGAAGAGCAAGTTTCCTCAAATGAAGCCTTGTGTGCGTTGGACGCATTATTTTCAATGCGAGAGTGATAGGATTGCTACTTTTGAGGCTAACCTATGTATAACGAAGTAATATGACTCTTAGTCACCTATTTGTTTGCAAATTTTGAGGAAATAACGAAACGAATAGCAAGTTTCCTCAAATGAAGACTTGTGTGCGTTGTACGCATTGTTTTCAATGCGAGAGTGATAGTATTGCTCCTTTTGAGGCTAACCGATGTATAACGAAGTAATATGATTCTAATTCACCTATTTTTTGCAAATTTGGAGGACATATCGAAACAAATACCAAGTTTCCTTAACTGAAGACTTGTGTGCGTTGTACGCATTGTTTTCAATGCGAGAGTGATAGGATTCCTCCTTTTGAGGCTAACCGATGTATAATGAACTAATATGATTGTAATTCACCTATTTCTTTGCAAATTTGGAGGGCATATCGAAACAAATACCAAGTTTCCTTAAGAGAAGACTTGTGTGCGTTGTACGCATTGTTTTCAATGCAAGAGTGATAGGATTGCAACTTTTGAGGATAACAGATGTGTACCGAAGTAATATGACTCCTAGTCGCCTATTTGTTTGCAAATTTTGAGAAAATAACGAAACGAATAACAAGTTTCCTCAAATGAAGACTTGTGTGCGTTGTACGCATTATTTTCAATGCGAGAGTGAGAAGATTGCAACTTTTGAGGCTAATCGATGTGTAACGAAGTAATATGACTCCTAGTCGCCTATTTGTTTGCAAATTTTGAGGAAATAACGAAACGAATAGCAAGTTTCCTCAAATGAAGACTTGTGTGCGTTGTACGCATTGTTTTCGATGCGAGAGTGATAGGATTGCAACTTTTGAGGCTAACCGATGTGTAACGAAGGAATATGACTCCTAGTCGCCTATTTGTTTACAAATTTTGAAGAATTAACGAAACGAATAGTAAGTTTCCTCAAATGAAGACTTGTGTGCGTTGTACGCATTGTTTTCAATGCGAGAGTGATAGGATTGCTTCTTTTGAGGCTAACCGCTGTATAACGAAGTAATATGATTCTAATTCACCTATTTCTTTGCAAAGTTGGAGGACATATCGAAACAAATACCAGGTTTCCTTAAGTGAAGAATTGTGTGCGTTGTACGCATTGTTTTCAATGCGAGAGTGATTGGATTCCTCCTTTTGAGGCTAACCGATGTGTAACGAAGTAATATGACTCTTGGTCACCTATTTGTTTGCAAATTTTGAGGAAAAAACGAAACGAGTAGAAGGTTTCCTTAAGTGAAGACTTGTGTGCGTTGTACGCACTGTTTTCAATGCGAGAGTAATAGGATTGCAACTTTTGAGGCTAACCGATGTGTAACAAAGTAATATGACTCCTAGTCGCCTATTTGTTTGCAAATGTTGAGGAAATAACGAAACGAAGAGCAAGTTTCCTTAAATGAAGACTTGTGTACGTTGTACGGATTATTTTCAATGCGAGAGTGATAGGATTGCTACTTTTGCGGCTAACCTATGTATAACGAAGTAATATGACTCTTAGTCACCTATTTGTTTGCAAATTTTGAGGAAATAACGAAACGAAGAGCAAGTTTCCTCAAATGAAGACTCTTATGCGTTGTACGCATTATTTTCAATGCGAGAGTGATAGGATTGCTACTTTTGAGGCTAACCTATGTATAACGAAGTAATATGACTCTTAGTCACCTATTTGTTTGCAAATTTTGAGGAAATAACGAAACGAATAGTAAGTTTCCTCAAATGAAGACTTGTGTGCGTTGTACGCATTGTTTTCAATGCGAGAGTGATAGGATTGCTCCTTTTGAGGCTAACCGATGTATAACGAAGTAACATGATTCTAATTCAACTATTTCTTTGCAAATTTGGAGGACATATCGAAACAAATACCAAGTTTCCTTAAGTGAAGACATGTGTGCGTTGTACGCATTGTTTTCAATGCGAGAGTGATATGATTCCTCCTTTTGAGGCTAACCGATGTGTAACGAAGTAATATGACTCTTAGTCACCTATTTGTTTGCAAATTTTGAGGAAATAACGAAACGAATAGGAAGTTTCCTCAAATGAAGACTTGTGTGCGTTGTACGCATTGTTTTCAATGCGAGAGTGATAGGATTCCTCCTTTTGAGGGTAACCGATGTGTAACGAAGTAATATGACTCTTAGTCACCTATTTGTTTGCAAATTTTGAGGAAAAAATGAAACGAATAGCAAGTTTCCTCAAATGAAGACTTGTGTGCGTTGTACGCATTGTTTTCAATGCGAGAGTGATAGTATTGCTCCTTTTGAGGCTAACCGATGTATAACGAAGTAATATGATTCTAATTCACCTATTTTTTGCAAATTTGGAGGACATATCGAAACAAATACCAAGTTTCCTTAAGTGAAGGCTTGTGTGCGTTGTACGCATTGTTTTCAATGCGAGAGTAATAGGATTGCAACTTTTGAGGCTAACCGATGTGCAACAAAGTAATATGACTCCTAGTCGCCTATTTGTTTGCAAATTTTGAGGAAATAACGAAACGAATAACAAGTTTCCTCAAATGAAGACTTGTGTGCGTTGTACGCATTGTTTTCAATGCGAGAGTGATAGGATTGCTACTTTTGAGGCTAACCTATGTATAACGAAGTAATATGACTCTTAGTCACCTATTTGTTTGCAAATTTTGAGTAAATAACGAAACGAATAGCAAGTTTTCTCAAATGAAGACTTGTGTGCGTTGTACGCATTGTTTTCAATGCGAGAGTGATAGGATTCCTCCTTTTGAGGCTAACCGATGTGTAACGAAGTAATATGACTCTTAGTCACTTATTTGTTTGCAAATTTTGAGGAAAAAACGATACGAATAGAGAGTTTCCTCAAATGAAGACTTGTGTGCGTTGTACGCATTGTTTTCAATGCGAGAGTGATAGTATTGCTCCTTTTGAGGCTAACCGATGTATAACGAAGTAATATAATTATAATTCACCTATTTTTTGCAGATTTGGAGGACATATCGAAAGAAATACCAAGTTTCCTTAAGTGAAGACTTGTGTGCGTTGTACGCATTGTTTTCAATGCGAGAGTAATAGGATTGCAACTTTTGAGGCTAACCGATGTGTAACAAAGTAATATGACTCCTAGTCGCCTATTTGTTTGCAAATTTTGAGGAAATAACGAAACGAATAGCAAGTTTCTTCAAATGAAGACTTGTGTGCGTTGTACGCATTGTTTTTAATGCGAGAGTTATAGGATTGCTACTTTTGAGGCAAACCTATGTATAACGAGGTAATATGACTCTTAGTCACCTATTTGTTTGCAAATTTTGAGGAAATAACGAAACGAATAGCAAGTTTCCTCAAAAGAAGACTTGTGTGCGTTGTACGCATTGTTTTCAATGCGAGAGTGATAGGACTCCTCCTTTTGAGGCTAACCGATGTGTAACGAAGTAATATGACTCTTAGTCACCTATTTGTTTCCAAATTTTTAGGAAAAAACGAAACGAATAGCAAATTTTCCTCAAATGAAGACTTGTGTGCGTTGTACGCGTTGTTTTCAATGCGAGAGTGATGGTATTGCTCCTTTTGAGGCTAACCGATGTATAACGAACTAATACGATTCTAATTCACCTATTTCTTTGCAAATTTGGAGGACATATCGAAACAAATACCAAGTTTCCTTAAGTGAAGACTTGTGTGCGTTGTACGCATTGTTTTCAATGCGAGAGTGCTAGGATTGCTCCTTTTGAGGCTAACCGATGTATAACAAAATAATATGACTCTTAGTCACCTATTTGTTTGCAAATTTTGAGCAAATAACGAAACGAATACCAAGTTTCCTCAAATGAAGACTTGTGTGCGTTGTACGCATTGTTTTCAATGCGAGAGTGATAGGATTGCTCCTTTTGAGGCTAACCGATGTATAACGAAGTAATACGATTCTAATTCACCTATTTCTTTGCAAATTTGGAGGACATATCGAAACAAATACCAAGTTTCCTTAAGTGAAGACTTGTGTGCGTTGTACGCATTCTTTTCAATGCGAGAGTGATAGGATTGCCCCTTTTGAGGCTAACCGATGTATAATGAACTAATATGATTGTAATTCACCTATTTCTTTGCAAATTTGGAGGGCATATCGAAACAAATACCAAGTTTCCTTAAGAGAAGACTTGTGTGCGTTGTACGCATTGTTTTCAATGCAAGAGTGATAGGATTGCAACTTTTGAGGATAACAGATGTGTACCGAAGTAATATGACTCCTAGTCGCCTATTTGTTTGCAAATTTTGAGAAAATAACGAAACGAATAACAAGTTTCCTCAAATGAAGACTTGTGTGCGTTGTACGCATTATTTTCAATGCGAGAGTGAGAGGATTGCAACTTTTGAGGCTAATCGATGTGTAACGAAGTAATATGACTCCTAGTCGCCTATTTGTTTGCAAATTTTGAGGAAATAACGAAACGAATAGCAAGTTTCCTCAAATGAAGACTTGTGTGCGTTGTACGCATTGTTTTCGATGCGAGAGTGATAGGATTGCAACTTTTGAGGCTAACCGATGTGTAACGAAGGAATATGACTCCTAGTCGCCTATTTGTTCGCAAATTTTGAGGAAATAACGAAACGAATATCAAGTTTCCTCAAATGAAGACTTGTGTGCGTTGTACGCATTGTTTTCAATGCGAGAGTGATAGGATTGCTCCTTTTAAGGCTAACCGATGTATAACGAAGTAATATGATTGTAATTCACCTATTTCTTTGCAAATTTGAGGAAATAACGAAACGAATACCAAATTTCCTTAAGTGAAGACTTGTGTGCGTTGTACGCATTGTTTTCAATGTGAGAGTAATAGGATTGCAACTTTTGAGGCTAACCGATGTGTAACAAAGTAATATGACTCCTAGTCGCCTATTTGTTTGCAAATTTTGAGGAAATAACGAAACGAATAGCAAGTTTCCTCAAATGAAGACTTGTGTGCGTTGTACGCATTGTTTTCAATGCGAGAGTGATAGGATTGCAACTTTTGAGGCTAACCGACGTGTAACGAAGTAATATGACTCCTAGTCGCCAATTTGTTTGCAAATTTTGAGGAAATAACGAAACGAATAGCAAGTTTCCTCAAATGAAGACTTGTGTGCGTTGTACGCATTGTTTTCAATGCGAGAATGATAGGATTGTAACTTTTGAGGCTAACCCATGTGTAACGAAGTAATATGACTCCTAGTCGCCTATTTGTTTGCAAATTTTGAGGAAATAACGAAACGAATAGCAAGTTTTCTCAAATGAAGACTTGTGTGCATTGTACGCATTGTTTTCAATGCGAGAGTGATAGGATTGCTACTTTTGAGACTAACCTATGTATAACGAAGTAATATGACTCTTAGTCACCTATTTGTTTGCAAATTTTGAGGAAAAAACGAAATGAATAGCAAGTTTCCTCAAATGAATACTTGTGTGCGTTGTACGCATTGTTTTCAATGCGAGAGTGATAGGATTGCTCCTTTTGAGGCTAACCGATGTATAACGAAGTAATATGATTCTAATTCACCTATTTTTTGCAAATTTGGAGGACATATCGAAACAAATACCAAGTTTCCTTAAGTGAAGACTTGTGTGCGTTGTACGCACTATTTTCAATGCGAGAGTGATAGGATTGCAACTTTTGAGGCTAACCGACGTGTAACAAAGTAATATGACTCCTAGTCGCCTATTTGTTTGCAAATTTTGAGGAAATAACGAAACGAATAGCAAGTTTCCTCAAATGAAGACTTGTGTGCGTTGTACGCATTATTTTCAATGCGAGAGTGATAGGATTGCTACTTTTGAGGCTAACCTATGTATAACGAAGTAATATGACTCTTAGTCACCTATTTGTTTGCAAATTTTGAGGAAATAACGAAACGAATAGCAAGTTTTCTCAAATGAAGACTTGTGTGCGTTGTACGCATTGTTTTCAATGCGAGAGTGATAGGATTGCTCCTTTTGAGGCTAACCGATGTATAACAAAATAATTTGACTCTTAATCACCTATTTGTTTGCAAATTTTGAGTAAATAACGAAACGAATACCAAGTTTCCTCAAATGAAGACTTGTGTGCGTTGTACGCATTGTTTTCAATGCGAGAGTAATAGGATTGCTCCTTTTAAGGCTAACCGATGTATAACGAAGTTATACGATTCTAATTCACCTATTTCTTTGCAAATTTGGAGGACATATCGAAACAAATACCAAGTTTCCTTAGGTGAAGACTTGTGTGCGTTGAACGCATTGTTTTCAATGCGAGAGTGATAGCATTACTCCTTTTGAGGCTAACCGATGTATAACGAACTAATATGATTCTAATTCACCTATTTCTTTGCAAATTTGGAGGGCATATCGAAACAAATACCAAGTTTCCTTAAGAGAAGACTTGTGTGCGTTGTACGCATTGTTTTCAATGCGAGAGTGATAGGATTGCAATTTTTGAGGCTAACAGATGTGTACCGAAGTAATATGACTCCTAGTCGCCTATTTGTTTGCAAATTTTGAGGAAATAACGAAACGAACAGCAAGTTTCCTCAAATAAAGACTTGTGTGTGTTGTACGCATTGTTTTCAATGCGAGAGTGATAGGATTCCTCCTTTTGAGGCTAACCGATGTGTAACGAAGTAATATGACTCTTAGTCACCTATTTGTTTGCAAATTTTGAGGAAATAACGAAACGAATAGCAAGTTTCCTCAAATGAAGACTTGTGTGCGTTGTACGCATTGTTTTCAATGCGAGAGTGATAGGATTGCAACTTTTGAGGCTAACCGATGTGTAACGAAGTAATATGACTACTAGTCACCTATTTGTTTACAAATTTTGAGGAAATAACGAAACGAATAGTAAGTTTCCTCAAATGAAGACTTGTGTGCGTTGTACGCATTGTTTTCAATGCGAGAGTCATAGGATTGCTTCTTTTGAGGTAACCGATGTATAACGAAGTAATATGATTCTAATTCACCTATTTCTTTGCAAATTTGGAGGACATATCGAAACAAATACCAAGTTTCCTTAAGTGAAGACTTGTGTGCGTTGTACGCATTGTTTTCAATGCGAGATTGATAGGATTGCTCCTTTTGAGGCTAACCGATGTATAACAAACTTTCTTTGCAAATTTGGAGGGCATATCGAAACAAATACCAAATTTCCTTAAGAGAAGACTTGTGTGCGTTGTACGCATTGTTTTCAACGCGAGAGTGATAGGATTGCAACTTTTGAGGCTAACAGATGTGTACCGGAGTAATATGACTCCTAGTCGCCTATTTGTTTGCAAATTTTGAGGAAATAACGAAACGAATAGCAAGTTTCCTCAAATGAAGACTTGTGTGCGTTGTACGCATTATTTTCAATGCGAGAGTGATAGGATTGCAACTTTTGAGGCTAACCGATGTGTAACGAAGTAATATGACTCCTAGTCACCTATTTGTTTACAAATTTTGAGGAAATAACGAAACAAATAGTATGTTTCCTCAAATGAAGACTTGTGTGCGTTGTACGCATTGTTTTCAATGCGAGAGTGATAGGATTGCTTCTTTTGAGGCTAACCGATGTATAACGAAGTAATATGATTCTAATTCTGTAGCGACCCGAAATATTTTAATACGAAGAAATGGAATTATTGGCTGTAATTGTAAATTTCTAGAGGATTAAATTAAATCATTATATGATGGCTTGGTTTAATTAATTATGCATTGAAATAATTAAAGAAATTTAAGGAAGGTTCGATTAATGGGTTAATTAAATTAATGGACCAACCTAGGTTGTATAGTATCAAAGTTTGATAGGGTAAATGAGCTATGTGATATTTAATTAAATAGCTAGCAAGTTAAGCTGGATGTGTAAATTAATTAATATGGTTATTAATTAATGAAATTTCGTAAACATTAATAATGTTATATTTATTTACATTGGGAAAGTTATTGATAGTGGGGTATTAATATTTTATATTTTCACTAGGAATTTAATTTGGGCAACCTAAAGCTTAGTTGCAATATATGTAACAATTGGGCCACCATTTGTTTAATTAACAAAACAAATAGCAGCCCAGCCCAAGAGTAATAACATAACCAGGTGGAAAAGTAAGAGTGTCACTCATTTAGGGACAAAACCTCAGAAAAAGCAGAGCACGCGCAGTTTGTGCAAAGCTCAAGGAATCAGTGCTGAGAAAAGAAGGAACAAGTCAGGCATAGGGGAGGCTATAGGGTCCAACTCCTCAGAGTTGTCTAAGGCTGAGAAAGTGTTGTATAACCTCAGTCATTCTCTCATTTCCCCTTCGCGTTCATTTAGGATAAGAGAGATATTGAGCTTGAGAAGTAAATGCAAACTTCAGAGGAGTTCATGTTATTCGGAGAAGGCAGAATCTAAATGTAAATCATCTGTCAAAGATTGAAGGTATTATCCGGTTATTTTGATTTAACTAGTTTTATCTTATTTTGGATTAAGGAAACATAATATGCTAGAGTTGCATATGAGGTGTTTAAATGAGAGTAATGTGAACTCGGTAGTCGAATGTTGTTGAAACTAGTTAATGATTGAATTAGAACTAGAATAGTGGTTTCAGTTATTTTACACAGTCAACATTGTGAGTCTGAACCACAGTTGGTCTGTACTCAATGTTCATGTTCATCAAACTTTAGAATGAACTGGTAGTAGAGTGCTGGTAGTAGAGTGACCTGGTAGTAGAGTGCTCTGGTAGTAGAGTGAACTGGTAGTAGAGTGCTGCTGGTAGTAGAGTGCTCTGGTAGTATAGTGCTGCTGATAGTAGAGTGAACTGGTAGTAGAGTGCTGCTGCTGATAGTAGAGTGCTGCTGGTAGTAGAGTGAACTGGTAGTAGAGTGCTGCTGGTAGTAGAGTGGACTGGTAGTGGAGTGCTGCTGGTAGTAGAGTGCTGCTGGTGATAGTAGAGTGTTGCTGGTAGTAGAGTGCTCTGGTAGTAAAGTGCTGGTAGTAAAGTGAAAATCGTAGAGTGAAAAGTCCAAAACGTAGAGTGAAAATCGTAGAGTGAAAAGTCCAAAACGTAGAGTGAAAAGGGAAAAACGTAGAGTGAAAATCGTAGAGTGAAGTGAAAATCGTAGAGTGAAAATTGTAGAGTCTGGACAGCTTCAGCGTCAGTTAGTAATATGAGCATAACTTTCTCATATGAACTCGGATTGAGGTGATTCAAGATGTTTTGGAAAGATAATAGATAGACCTACAACTTTCATGCTTTACGAATTTCGATTTGACGTCTGTAGCAAGGTAGAAATTGGCCATTTTTGGGACTGTTTTGACGTCTTATAGTAAAATGAGTATAACTTTTGTATACGGATTCGGATTAATATGATTCAAGATGTTTTGGAAATCTAAGAGATATACCTATAACTTTTATTCTTTAACTTTTTCGATTTGAGGTATGTAACAGAGTCTAAATTGACCATCTTGAGGTATGATGGGTAATTGGAGGCAATCGGAGGGCGTCGGGCATGCACGTGTGCAACGTGCAATGTTTTCGACACTAAGTTATACTGTTCTTTGTATAAAGCATGAATATTATGATTTATAATGATATCTATCATTAATCAACGATTAATTAGATAAGTGTATGAGCATGCTAAACGTGTGCATATGAGGCGGGATAGACGTGTGGCGTATAAACGTCGAAACGCTGTGTAAAGTGTTATTTAACAATTTAATAACCTTAGAGGTTAATTGAAGTAATACTAATTGGGATTAGTAAGAGTTTTAAATATTGTCTGAGGAGGGTAATATTATGACAAGTTGATGAGGTAATTGTAGAATTAAACTTAGTAAAGTCCAGTAGTGACTAATTGGTAGATTGACCTAAATAATTATGAGGACCAAATGATAAGGTTATGGCATTAAGGAATGTCAGATATACAAAGTTAAGTATAGAAGGTTTACGGTGTTTATGTGAAACATCGTGATGAATCCACAATGGACTAATCTAATAAATCAACCCTAGTGAGTAAATGAGACGATAAAAGGAAGTAGACATCCTAAGAATAGGATTAAATATTGAGTCAAACTTTGACTAATATAATGCACCGTTGATCTCTCATGTTGTATAGGTGGTGCAAGGAATGCGAAAGGTTAGCGTAAAACTGGTATTGCAATCCAGGCAAGTCTTTCAGTGATATTTGTTCTCCCTACAAGTTGTTCAGTGTTATGTTTTATATGCATAAACTATTAAATGTGCACTCATGTTATGTGCTATCTGATTGTAAATGTGTCTGTGTACAACCATATGTTGTTAATAGCTGTTATGTATAATTAATGCTATGAATCGAATGTGTTATATGAGTTATATAACATGGTAACATTGACATGCATGGTAAGCATGGGTAGATTTTATAAATGCAACGCATGATAAGCATGATGCCTATATAAATGCCAAGCATGGAGCATAAAGCATAAATTAAATATAACCTACGTGTTATGTGTTAGCTGTTGGACTTGCTGAGCCGTCGTGCTCATTCTTGCTTTAAATTAACATTTTCAGCGAAGTGAATGAAGAAATTCTTAAAGGCTTTGGATATAAGGTATGTTGAATAGAAAACTCAGGTTGCTGTAATGGGAAACAGTTGTTGCATTGGCTTTACTGATCTGTGGTCATGATTGTAGAGTGAGCCTCAGCAATCGTAGAGTGAGCCTCATCAATCGTAGAGTGAGTCTCAGCGATCGTAGAGTGTGCCTCAGCGATCGTAGAGTGAGTCTCAGCCGATCGTAGAGTGCTTGGTCATAAAGTGACAAATCGTTGAGTAACTTCACTGTGAGATCGTAGAGTAAAATTCTACTGCCAAGTTTTTTTGCGAGCGTAGACTGCCAAGCCAGATGATCGTAGAGTGACTTCACAAGCGATAGTAGCATATCTTACAGTTGGTTGTTTTGATAATCTAGTTGCTGAATCATATATTTAGTTTACTGGATTATAAAGAATATCTCATAGAGGTAAAGATTATATATTACATTATAATGTATATGATCTAGAGTTGTAAAAGAGTAATGTAAAGATTACGATTTTGGGAATAGAAGATTTTTGAAAGTTAATTAAGTTTATCAATTAATATATTGAGTTTTAACAGCATTAAATTTTATCTTTTATGTAATGTTGTGTATAATAATGAGAAGGTTGTTCGTGTAACGACTTAAACTCAGGACTGAGATTACTTTTGACGGACCAGATCCGTGGTTATTGGAGGCGAATTTTGGGGCTGTCACAAATTCACCTATTTCTTTTCAAATTTGGAGTACATATCGAAACAAATACCAAGTTTCCTTAAGTGAAGACTTGTGTGCGTTGTACGCATTGTTTTCAATGCGAGAGTGATAGGATTGCTCCTTTTGAGGCTAACCGATGTATAACAAACTAATATGATTCTAATTCACCTATTTCTTTGCAAATTTGGAGGGCATATCGAAACAAATACCAAGTTTCCTTAAGAGAAGACTTGTGTGCGTCGTACGCATTGTTTTCAATGCGAGAGTGATAGGATTGCAACTTTTGAGGCTAACAGATGTGTACCGAAGTAATATGACTCCTAGTTGCCAATTTGTTTGCAAATTTTGAGGAAATAACGAAACGAATAGCAAGTCTCCTCAAATGAAGACTTGTGTACGTTGTACGCATTGTTTTCAATGCGAGAGTGATAGGATTGCTACTTTTGCGGCTAACCTATGTATAACGAAGTAATATGACTCTTAGTCACCTATTTGTTTGCATATTTTGAGGAAATAACGAAACGAAGAGCAAGTTTCCTCAAATGAAGACTTGTGTGCGTTGTACGCATTATTTTCAATGCGAGAGTGATAGGATTGCTACTTTTGAGGCTAACCTATGTATAACGAAGTAATATAACTCTTAGTCACCTATTTGTTTGCAAATTTTGAGGAAATAACGAAACGAATAGCAAGTTTCCTCAAATGAAGACTTGTGTGCGTTGTACGCATTGTTTTCAATGCGAGAGTGATAGGATTGCTACTTTTGCGGCTAACCTATGTATAACGAAGTAATATGACTCTTAGTCACCTATTTGTTTGCATATTTTGAGGAAATAACGAAACGAAGAGCAAGTTTCCTCAAATGAAGACTTGTGTGCATTGTACGCATTATTTTCAATGCGAGAGTGATAGGATTGCTACTTTTGAAGCTAACCTATGTATAACGAAGTAATATAACTCTTAGTCACCTATTTGTTTGCAAATTTTGAGGAAATAACGAAACGAATAGCAAGTTTCCTCAAATGAAGACTTGTGTGCGTTGTACGCATTGTTTTCAATGCGAGAGTGATAGGATTGCTCCTTTTGAGGCTAACCGATGTATAACAAAATAATATGACTCTTAATCACTTATTTGTTTGGAAATTTTGAGCAAATAACGAAACGAATACCAAGTTTCCTCAAACGAAGACTTGTGTGCGTTGTACGCATTGTTTTCAATGCGAGAGTGATAGGATTGCTCATTTTGAGGCTAACCGATGTATAACGAAGTAATATGATTCTAATTCACCTATTTCTTTGCAAATTTGGAGGACATATCGAAACAAATACCAAGTTTCCTTAAGTGAAGACTTGTGTGCGTTGTACGTATTTTTTTCAATGCGAGAGTGATAGGATTCCTCCTTTTGAGGCTAACCGATGTGTAACGAAGTAATATGACTCTTAGTCACCTATTTGTTTGCAAATTTTGAGAAAAAAACGAAACGAATAGCAAGTTTCCTCAAATTAAGACTTGTGTGCGTTGTACGCATTGTTTTCAATGTGAGAGTGATAGTAGCACCCTTTTGAGGCTAACCGATGTATAACGAAGTAATATGATTCTAATTCACCAATTTTTTGCAAATTTGGAGGACATATCGAAACAAATACCAAGTTCCCTTAAGTGAAGACTTGTGTGCGTTGTACGCATTGTTTTCAATGCGAGAGTAATAGGATTGCAACTTTTGAGGCTAACCGATGTGTAACAAAGTAATATGACTCCTAATCGCCTATTTGTTTCCAAATTTTGAGGAAATAACGAAAAGAATAGCAAGTTTCCTCAAATGAAGACTTGTGTGCGTTGTACGCATTGTTTTCAATGCAAGAGTGATAGGATTGCAACTTTTGAGGCTAACCGATGTGGAACGAAGTAATATGACTCCTACTCGCCTATTTTTTGCAAATTTTGAGGAAATTACGAAACGAATAACAAGTTTCCTCAAATGAAGACTTGTGTGCGTTGTACGCATTGTTTTCAATGCGAGAGTGATAGGATTGCTCCTTTTGAGGCTAACCGATGTATAACGAAGTAATATGATTCTAATTCAACTATTTCTTTGCAAATTTGGAGGACATATCGAAACAAATATCAAGTTTCCTTAAGTGAAGACTTGTGTGCGTTGTACGCATTGTTTTCAATGCGAGAGTGATAGGATTGCTCCTTTTGAGGCTAACCGATGTATAACAAACTAATATGATTCTAATTCACCTATTTCTTTGCAAATTTGGAGGGCATATCGAAACAAATACCAAGTTTCCTTAAGAGAAGACTTGTGTGCGTTGTACGCATTATTTTCAATGCGAGAGTGATAGGATTGCAACTTTTGAGGCTAACAGATGTGTACCGAAGTAATATGACTCCTAGTTGCCAATTTGTTTGCAAATTTTGAGGAAATAACGAAACGAATAGCAAGTCTCCTCAAATGAAGACTTGTGTACGTTGTACGCATTGTTTTCAATGCGAGAGTGATAGGATTGCTACTTTTGCGGCTAACCTATGTATAACGAAGTAATATGACTCTTAGTCACCTATTTGTTTGCATATTTTGAGGAAATAACGAAACGAAGAGCAAGTTTCCTCAAATGAAGACTTGTGTGCGTTGTACGCATTATTTTCAATGCGAGAGTGATAGGATTACTACTTTTGAGGCTAACCTATGTATAACGAAGTAATATGACTCTTAGTCACCTATTTGTTTGCAAATTTTGAGGAAATAACGAAACGAATAGCAAGTTTCCTCAAATGAAGACTTGTGTGCGTTGTACGCATTGTTTTCAATGCGACAGTGATAGGATTGCTCCTTTTGAGGCTAACCGATGTATAACAAAATAATATGACTCTTAATCACTTATTTGTTTGCAAATTTTGAGCAAATAACGAAACGAATACCAAGTTTCCTCAAACGAAGACTTGTGTGCGTTGTACGCATTGTTTTCAATGCGAGAGTGATAGGATTGCTCATTTTGAGGCTAACCGATGTATAACGAAGTAATATGATTCTAATTCACCTATTTCTTTGCAAATTTGGAGGACATATCGAAACAAATACCAAGTTTCCTTAAGTGAAGACTTGTGTGCGTTGTACGTATTTTTTTCAATGCGAGAGTGATAGGATTCCTCCTTTTGAGGCTAACCGATGTGTAACGAAGTAATATGACTCTTAGTCACCTATTTGTTTGCAAATTTTGAGAAAAAAACGAAACGAATAGCAAGTTTCCTCAAATTAAGACTTGTGTGCGTTGTACGCATTGTTTTCAATGTGAGAGTGATAGTAGCACCCTTTTGAGGCTAACCGATGTATAACGAAGTAATATGATTCTAATTCACCAATTTTTTGCAAATTTGGAGGACATATCGAAACAAATACCAAGTTCCCTTAAGTGAAGACTTGTGTGCGTTGTACGCATTGTTTTCAATGCGAGAGTAATAGGATTGCAACTTTTGAGGCTAACCGATGTGTAACAAAGTAATATGACTCCTACTCACCTATTTGTTTGCAAATTTTGAGGAAATAACGAAAAGAATAGCAAGTTTCCTCAAATGAAGACTTGTGTGCGTTGTACGCATTGTTTTCAATGCAAGAGTGATAGGATTGCAACTTTTGAGGCTAACCGATGTGTAACGAAGTAATATGACTCATACTCGCCTATTTTTTGCAAATTTTGAGGAAATTACGAAACGAATAACAAGTTTCCTCAAATGAAGACTTGTGTGCGTTGTACGCATTGTTTTCAATGCGAGAGTGATAGGATTGCTCCTTTTGAGGCTAACCGATGTATAACGAAGTAATATGATTCTAATTCAACTATTTCTTTGCAAATTTGGAGGACATATCGAAACAAATATCAAGTTTCCTTAAGTGAAGACTTGTGTGCGTTGTACGCATTGTTTTCAATGCGAGAGTGATAGGATTCCTCATTTTGAGGCTAACCGATGTGTAACGAAGTAATATGACTCTTGGTCACCTATTTGTTTGCAAATTTTGAGGAAATAACGAAACGAATAGCAAGTTTCCTCAAATGAAGACTTGTGTGCGTTGTACGCATTGTTTTCAATGCGAGAGTGATAGGATTCCTCCTTTTGAGGCTAACCTGTGACGACCCCGAATCCGGGTCCCTCGAACCTCGAATCCGGTTCATCACAGGTACTACCTTTTCTTATTGTTCATGAATTTTAACAATATTATAATTGCTAAATAATCATTTATTTACAATTATATAACATCTCCTTCTATTCCAGAATCGAAATCTTTATACATTCCTAGTATGTCTCAATATCATACGTGATACGACATTCTATTACAATCAATTTGAGTATTTAATACTCATATAACATACCAACTAAGTCTTATGCTACAGAAATTTACCTGTCCAATTCGGACTGATATCTACAATAGATATTTAGATCTTCAATGGAAGTAATATATTTTCCTGTTCCTTGTTCTTTATCGAGAACTTCAGGTAACTAGCCTTATCTGAAAATGTTGGTTTAGGCAAGAGTGAGCACGACGGCTCAGCAAGTTCAACAGCTACACATAACACATTACATGCTTCACATAAAATTTACAATTTATACTAACATCATGTTTTTCATGCATTTCAGTTTATGACATACTGCTCATGCATATCATGCCTCGCATTTAATCTATGCTTCATGTCTAACCTCTATCATGACATATAGTTCAATACAGAACAATTGTCTTAAATCAACTACCGCATATCAACAATTCAAATCAACTTATTGCACAAAGGCACATTAAAACATCTTTGCACATAACCACGTATGAGCACATCTCAGTTTAATAACAAACTTATAATTCATGCACATAATACAACACGTTCTGAAAAACTTGCCTGGACTTGTATAACCAGCTTACGTTAATCTTTGACGTTCCTTGCACCACCTACACGGTATGTGAGATCAACGGTGCACAATATCAGTCAAAGTTTGACTCAATACTAAATCTTATTTTAAAGATATTTATTTCTTCTTATCATCCCCTTTATTTAATAAGGTTAATTTCATATTTTCGTCTCTCTTTGACTTGACTCAGTGTTTCATATTCAACACCATAAATCTTTTGTTCGAGACTATGCAATTCTGACATTTATTAATGTCACTGCATTAAAACTTGGACCCTATATTTATTTAGGTCGATCCACCAATTAATCACTAATGGACCATACCCTTGGTTTAACTTAATCACATCATTTATCTTGATACTTATCATAATATTACCCACCTTGGATAATATTTTAAATTTTACTATCAATTAGTAATAACTTATAATGTTATTTAATTGTTAAATAACACTTTAAATAATCATTACTATTATTAATTTATTTTTAATAATAGTTTACCTTAATCATTATTATTAATCTTTTAATAATAATTTAATTGTTTGCTAATATTATTACCCTTTAATAATATTTTAATTGACTTCTCATTATTATCAATCATTTTAGTAACAATTTAATTGTTCATCAATATTATCAATCATTTAATAATATTTGAAATCCTCACGTATCATTAGTAATTATTTAATAACGATTCAACCCTTAACTATTATTACCCAATAGTTAATTACTTGTTAAACAATATTATTAATTCTTTAATAATATTCTAAATCTTTATTTATCATTATTATTTATTTAATAATGATTTAACTCTTAACTATTATTATTTAATAGTTAATTAAATGCTAAATAATATTATTAATCCTTTAATAATATTTTAAATTAATTACATATCATTATTAATTATTGAATAATGATTTAATTCTTAACTATTATCATTTAATAGTTAGTCAATAATATTATCAATATATTTTAATTACTTAAAAATCTTCTTTCGATTAAGTAATAATTTATTCCACTTAATTACCATTTAATTATTATTTAATATGAATTAAATTAATAATTAATTAACTAATTATCCGAACTCATTATTTAATATTAATTAAATAATAATTAATTAATTAATTAACCTTACTTATTATTTAATATTAATTAAATAATAAATAATTAGTTTATTAACCTTAATTATCCTTTAATTATTATTTAATATTAATTAAATAATAATTAATTACTTAATTAACCTTACTTATTATTTAATATTAATTAAATAATAAATAATTAGCTTTCTAACTTTAATATTCTTTAATTATTATTTAATATTAATTTAAATAATAATTAATTATTTATTTAACTTTACTTATTATTTAAGTGCAATTAAATAATAAATAACTAACTTATTCATCTTAACATCCTTTAATTATTATTTAATATTCATTAAATCATAATTAATTAATTACATAACTTCATATATTATTTAATATTTATTAAATAATATTTAATTAGATCATTAGCCTATTTATACACTAATAAATAGCTAATATATAGTGAATCACTCCAATAATTTCAAATTTTATTTTATAACACTTAACTAGCATGCCAATAGGTCAAATATTATTTTTCTGAAATTAAAAATAATTTTTCCATAATTATTAGCCATTTAGTAAGCTTTAATCCACTATTAATTCTAATAAATACCAAATTACAAAAAAAATCGGATTTTAAATTTTGATAATTTTCTTTATAAAATTATAAGCATTTTCTCTTTTGGAACCAACCCAAGAACCGGCCTAAAAATGCCCGAACCGGCCCTACCTAGAAATCATGAAAAACCGAAAAAAACCGAACCGGCCGGTTTTTTTAATAAAATAGGCAGATTACTTTCTTAGTTTTCCAGACTTGGGGTCTCCGACGGGAACTTGAATAAAATGAAATCCACAAGTCCGATTGAGGTCTATTAGGTATCGATGGATTCGTAACTTCCCGAACTACATGATTCTGTTATCAAACATCAAGTTTGGATTTTTTTTTTTGGTCACTGAAAATAGCTATAAACCCGACTGTTATGCACAGCCCTAAAATTAGTGGGGTGTTTTGGTAGAAAATCCATATCTTGCTCATTTTAAATCGGATTTTAGTCATTCAACTTGGAGAATCTTCATATTTCATGGATCTATCACCCAAAATTGACGGATCATAAATCCGACTTACGGATCGTGAACAGTAATTCCGTGAATGGGCTGCTATGATTTTTGTTACTTGGTTTTCGTCGGTAAAAACTTATTTGATGATTTTGATGAAATTTTTCATCACAAACACATATAAAAACTCATGTTAAACCCATCAAACTATGAATATACATATATTACATAGTTAAAGACTTCTAGACCATCAAAACAAGTTTTGATCGGTTAAAAATATATTTTAACCGTTTAAAACTTATTTAAACAACAAAAATGAAATTAAAAAGGTTTGGAGTACTTTTTAACCTCTTAGACATGGATGATCTCCTTCCTCTTGCTAGGAGCTAGGCTTGTGACTCCACCTTGATCATTCTCTAGCAACTTTCCTTAGTGGATCATCCATTTCTCAAAGCTTGCTAGCTTTTCTCTAGAATACTCTCTCTTTCTCTCTAGGAGTTCTTGAAAACTAACTAACAAACATAACAAAATGTTGATGGATGCTATATATAGACCCTCCCTAATCACCATTAACCTTCACTAATCAACTAGTGTTGGTGAATTTAAGGGTTAACCAAGCTTACTATAGCTTGAATGACCTATTGAGTGACATTTTGATTGACCAATGGAATGACTAGGGTTGGTGGGGAGTTGTTGAGACATTTTACACTCCAAATTCACCAACAAGCAACCTTTCATGTGGGGCCCCCTCCAAAATTCGGGATTCCTCTTTTATTACATCACTTTAGCTTTATTTTTACATCTTATATCATTATATAAGTATTCATATATATATACACCAATGTATATATATTGACCACCACTTTGACTTCCATTTGGGCTCCACATTGGATCAAATTAATATTTCTATTGGGCTCATCAATTAAATTTGTTTGGGCTCAATTTAATTATTACATTGGGCTAATATTAATTACCCTATGTTACATTTAATTAAAACAAGCATTGGGCTTGGTTAATTATTACATAAATCAATGTTCAAATTAAATTATATGAACTGCTAGGTTAATTTAATTTGACCTAGTTTCATACCTCAATTGGACTTATAATATAATCCAATTAGATTTGCTATAATTAATTCTACCACATTGGGTTACTTAATTAACCCATCCACGGTTAATTCTTAACCCCACATTTATTTATCTAGAAATTAACCAATGATTGGTTAATGTTATCTCTCTTGTCAACCAACTAGGGTTATTCAATTAACTAGACACTAGTTAATTCTCTACACTCAATCAATACTTGAAATGCTTCTCCCAACCATTGACCATCATTTGACTTTTAATGGTTTGGGCTACATAACTTACTTTTTATTGGCTCTCTTATTTAATTACCCATTTCATGCAAATATCTCCATATTGGGCTTACATCTATAACAACTTATTAATTAAGTAAATTACTTAATTAATTAACTTCTTAATATTGTCCTTCTAGGCAATATTCCACTTCCCTACTTGTTACTCATAACCTTAATTCATAACTTATATAATTAATTCAATTAATTATATTACATGACTTTTCTTTTTAATCCATACTAAAACTAATTAATTTATTAGTTTTATTAAGTATTTAATTTACTTCACACATCATCTTGTTTGACTAACAAACTCAACTATAGGTGTATATATATAAATATTAATATATTCACCTTCACTTCTCAATTGAATTTCTTTCTTAAATAAATTATCTACCTGCATCATTAAAATATTCTCACATTTAATTTCTAACAAATAATTTATGTTAAAAAAAAAAAAAAATGTTTACCCATTTTCTACACATCTTCCTTCTCACCTTCTAGGTTTAAACATTAACCTTTAATAAAATCAATTAAGATATTATTTAAAATCTTGAAATTATCTGGGATATTACATTCACCCCTTCTTATAAGAATTTCGTCCCCGAAATTATCTCATACACAATTCTACCAATTTTCATCACTGAGAATATCTCTTTACTCATCAAATTCTATGACCACCCTTTTCTAGGAAGTTCATACTTCTAAACTCATAATTCCAGAACAATGGAATATCTTGCAGAAGAATAAATTGAAAATCAATATCTTACAGAAGAATAAATTGAAAATCAAAATATTCATTAAAACTTTCATAATATGCTGAGGGGTCATCAAGACTGTGAACATCCGAATGGAATTAACTGAATTCCGAATAAATAGTATTTATCCCTGTAAATACTTATAAACAGAGTGTTTATCAATCACAAAGACTGAAAACATTCCATAGGTGTACGCTAGGTGATCAGCCTATTGTACCATACGTCGTGCAGAACGTCTTAATTTTTAGGCGCCAGTCGGAGCTATATGCCGACAAAAATATATCTGCTTTAGCCGACAGAATATATTTGTTTTTGCACTTGTTCACCTCAGACTTACTACAAAATTCCGTTCCAAAATAATTTGGATTGGATAATAAACTTGAGTCAATTCTGACCAAAAGTGTCCAGTTAAAATAAATGACAAAGACTCCCATCATTGAACTGTTCGTATATTACGATTCAAAAATTCATTTCAGTTTAGTTAAAATAACTAAAATTCATTTATAGGACTTCATGATACCGCATCATCTTGACAGTACGTTGAGGATTCCGTCATTAATTCATGACTTCATGATACCGCACATCTTGACAGTACGTTGAGGATTCCGTCCTTTTCATCCCCACACCATGGCTTTAATGGCATGTGATGATTTTATAAATACATTTTGATATTTTCAAATCAATTTGTCTAGCTGAAACAATTAGCATAGACTATTCTTTAAACGTTTTAAAATACTGAAAATCATTTTATGACTTTGTCATACTACATCATACCATAGTGGGCTTTAAACATCCAACACTAGGTTACTCTGCATTGATGACTCCATCGTTTATCATCTCTGCACTAAATGCATTAATGATTTCTAAAATACATTTGTCTTTTCAAAAGCACAAAAGTGCGAATTTAGCACGATTTTAAGAATTTCAAAGTCTAGCATAGCTAGAAGATTTGGAATGTCCTAAAACCTCAAAATACCTCAAATTTCTCCTCCGCATTCTTTTCCAGCTTAATAACTATATATGGTAAAGCTCTAGTCTTACTACTTAACTCTACCTATACTTATTGTTCATCAAACTTACCACACATTAGGAGTTCAGGTACTTGCCACAATCATATGGGTCGGAGAACTTATCCTAGTCAGACCAAAATCGTCCATTCGCTGAGGGGTTCCACCATACGATTATGAGTCACGAACTTACCATCAGTATGAGTTTTAAGAACACGTATTTATCTTAATATTCTCTACATATCCAATATATTATGAGAAAAGAATCACATTCTCACCATATATACATCGAATAGCATGACATCAGGTTCAAATCGATTATTACTATAGGAAGCTAAGTGGTTGTCAAACCAAACGCAATCTCCTGCCCCTACAAGAAATTGGTCAACTCGGCCACTAATCAATATAGAAAGTTAAGCGGTCGTTAAACCAAGAACAAATCCTCTGCCCATACAAAGAACTGTTAAACTCAACTACTATATTAATATAGGAAGCTAAGTGGTTCTAAAACCAAGCACAAATCCATACAAGGAATCGTACAACTCAGCCACTAATATGAGTTCTCAATTAAAAACCCACAAACCTTCTAATTTTCTTAACTGAATACGAATTCTCTCCATTCATATTTTAGCACATATGTCTCATTACGAGTTCATTTCTCTAGATCATTTCATGACCTTATTAGCATTTTTTTTTTATGCTTCTCAAAATCTTATCAAAAGATATTTTCTATCATTTCTTCAAATTAAGTACAACATGACCTTTTTCATCTCTCTTATATCTTCTTAAATCCATCTTTGGATAATCTTCTATATATGAATTTTCCAAATTCATCTTTTATAACTTACACTCTTCCGGAGTTTATTCATTTATCATTTTACTTATCTTCTACACGGTTATAGCCTAAGGTACTCTTACCTAAGGTTTTTAACCTATCAGCTCTGATACCAACTTGTGACGACCCCGAATCCGGGTCCCTCGAACCTCGAATCCGGTTCATCACAGGTACTACCTTTTCTTATTGTTCATGAATTTTAACAATATTATAATTGCTAAATAATCATTTATTTACAATTATATAACATCTCCTTCTATTCCAGAATCGAAATCTTTATACATTCCTAGTATGTCTCAATATCATACGTGATACGACATTCTATTACAATCAATTTGAGTATTTAATACTCATATAACATACCAACTAAGTCTTATGCTACAGAAATTTACCTGTCCAATTCGGACTGATATCTACAATAGATATTTAGATCTTCAATGGAAGTAATATATTTTCCTGTTCCTTGTTCTTTATCGAGAACTTCAGGTAACTAGCCTTATCTGAAAATGTTGGTTTAGGCAAGAGTGAGCACGACGGCTCAGCAAGTTCAACAGCTACACATAACACATTACATGCTTCACATAAAATTTACAATTTATACTAACATCATGTTTTTCATGCATTTCAGTTTATGACATACTGCTCATGCATATCATGCCTCGCATTTAATCTATGCTTCATGTCTAACCTCTATCATGACATATAGTTCAATACAGAACAATTGTCTTAAATCAACTACCGCATATCAACAATTCAAATCAACTTATTGCACAAAGGCACATTAAAACATCTTTGCACATAACCACGTATGAGCACATCTCAGTTTAATAACAAACTTATAATTCATGCACATAATACAACACGTTCTGAAAAACTTGCCTGGACTTGTATAACCAGCTTACGTTAATCTTTGACGTTCCTTGCACCACCTACACGGTATGTGAGATCAACGGTGCACAATATCAGTCAAAGTTTGACTCAATACTAAATCTTATTTTAAAGATATTTATTTCTTCTTATCATCCCCTTTATTTAATAAGGTTAATTTCATATTTTCGTCTCTCTTTGACTTGACTCAGTGTTTCATATTCAACACCATAAATCTTTTGTTCGAGACTATGCAATTCTGACATTTATTAATGTCACTGCATTAAAACTTGGACCCTATATTTATTTAGGTCGATCCACCAATTAATCACTAATGGACCATACCCTTGGTTTAACTTAATCACATCATTTATCTTGATACTTATCATAATATTACCCACCTTGGATAATATTTTAAATTTTACTATCAATTAGTAATAACTTATAATGTTATTTAATTGTTAAATAACACTTTAAATAATCATTACTATTATTAATTTATTTTTAATAATAGTTTACCTTAATCATTATTATTAATCTTTTAATAATAATTTAATTGTTTGCTAATATTATTACCCTTTAATAATATTTTAATTGACTTCTCATTATTATCAATCATTTTAATAACAATTTAATTGTTCATCAATATTATCAATCATTTAATAATATTTGAAATCCTCACGTATCATTAGTAATTATTTAATAACGATTCAACCCTTAACTATTATTACCCAATAGTTAATTACTTGTTAAACAATATTATTAATTCTTTAATAATATTCTAAATCTTTATTTATCATTATTATTTATTTAATAATGATTTAACTCTTAACTATTATTATTTAATAGTTAATTAAATGCTAAATAATATTATTAATCCTTTAATAATATTTTAAATTAATTACATATCATTATTAATTATTGAATAATGATTTAATTCTTAACTATTATCATTTAATAGTTAGTCAATAATATTATCAATATATTTTAATTACTTAAAAATCTTCTTTCGATTAAGTAATAATTTATTCCACTTAATTACCATTTAATTATTATTTAATATGAATTAAATTAATAATTAATTAACTAATTATCCGAACTCATTATTTAATATTAATTAAATAATAATTAATTAATTAATTAACCTTACTTATTATTTAATATTAATTAAATAATAAATAATTAGTTTATTAACCTTAATTATCCTTTAATTATTATTTAATATTAATTAAATAATAATTAATTACTTAATTAACCTTACTTATTATTTAATATTAATTAAATAATAAATAATTAGCTTTCTAACTTTAATATTCTTTAATTATTATTTAATATTAATTTAAATAATAATTAATTATTTATTTAACTTTACTTATTATTTAATTGCACTTAAATAATAAATAACTAACTTATTCATCTTAACATCCTTTAATTATTATTTAATATTCATTAAATCATAATTAATTAATTACATAACTTCATATATTATTTAATATTTATTAAATAATATTTAATTAGATCATTAGCCTATTTATACACTAATAAATAGCTAATATATAGTGAATCACTCCAATAATTTCAAATTTTATTTTATAACACTTAACTAGCATGCCAATAGGTCAAATATTATTTTTCTGAAATTAAAAATAATTTTTCCATAATTATTAGCCATTTAGTAAGCTTTAATCCACTATTAATTCTAATAAATACCAAATTACAAAAAAAATCGGATTTTAAATTTTGATAATTTTCTTTATAAAATTATAAGCATTTTCTCTTTTGGAACCAACCCAAGAACCGGCCTAAAAATGCCCGAACCGGCCCTACCTAGAAATCATGAAAAACCGAAAAAAACCGAACCGGCCGGTTTTTTTAATAAAATAGGCAGATTACTTTCTTAGTTTTCCAGACTTGGGGTCTCCGACGGGAACTTGAATAAAATGAAATCCACAAGTCCGATTGAGGTCTATTAGGTATCGATGGATTCGTAACTTCCCGAACTACATGATTCTGTTATCAAACATCAAGTTTGGATTTTTTTTTTTGGTCACTGAAAATAGCTATAAACCCGACTGTTATGCACAGCCCTAAAATTAGTGGGGTGTTTTGGTAGAAAATCCATATCTTGCTCATTTTAAATCGGATTTTAGTCATTCAACTTGGAGAATCTTCATATTTCATGGATCTATCACCCAAAATTGACGGATCATAAATCCGACTTACGGATCGTGAACAGTAATTCCGTGAATGGGCTGCTATGATTTTTGTTACTTGGTTTTCGTCGGTAAAAACTTATTTGATGATTTTGATGAAATTTTTCATCACAAACACATATAAAAACTCATGTTAAACCCATCAAACTATGAATATACATATATTACATAGTTAAAGACTTCTAGACCATCAAAACAAGTTTTGATCGGTTAAAAATATATTTTAACCGTTTAAAACTTATTTAAACAACAAAAATGAAATTAAAAAGGTTTGGAGTACTTTTTAACCTCTTAGACATGGATGATCTCCTTCCTCTTGCTAGGAGCTAGGCTTGTGACTCCACCTTGATCATTCTCTAGCAACTTTCCTTAGTGGATCATCCATTTCTCAAAGCTTGCTAGCTTTTCTCTAGAATACTCTCTCTTTCTCTCTAGGAGTTCTTGAAAACTAACTAACAAACATAACAAAATGTTGATGGATGCTATATATAGACCCTCCCTAATCACCATTAACCTTCACTAATCAACTAGTGTTGGTGAATTTAAGGGTTAACCAAGCTTACTATAGCTTGAATGACCTATTGAGTGACATTTTGATTGACCAATGGAATGACTAGGGTTGGTGGGGAGTTGTTGAGACATTTTACACTCCAAATTCACCAACAAGCAACCTTTCATGTGGGGCCCCCTCCAAAATTCGGGATTCCTCTTTTATTACATCACTTTAGCTTTATTTTTACATCTTATATCATTATATAAGTATTCATATATATATACACCAATGTATATATATTGACCACCACTTTGACTTCCATTTGGGCTCCACATTGGATCAAATTAATATTTCTATTGGGCTCATCAATTAAATTTGTTTGGGCTCAATTTAATTATTACATTGGGCTAATATTAATTACCCTATGTTACATTTAATTAAAACAAGCATTGGGCTTGGTTAATTATTACATAAATCAATGTTCAAATTAAATTATATGAACTACTAGGTTAATTTAATTTGACCTAGTTTCATACCTCAATTGGACTTATAATATAATCCAATTAGATTTGCTATAATTAATTCTACCACATTGGGTTACTTAATTAACCCATCCACGGTTAATTCTTAACCCCACATTTATTTATCTAGAAATTAACCAATGATTGGTTAATGTTATCTCTCTTGTCAACCAACTAGGGTTATTCAATTAACTAGACACTAGTTAATTCTCTACACTCAATCAATACTTGAAATGCTTCTCCCAACCATTGACCATCATTTGACTTTTAATGGTTTGGGCTACATAACTTACTTTTTATTGGCTCTCTTATTTAATTACCCATTTCATGCAAATATCTCCATATTGGGCTTACATCTATAACAACTTATTAATTAAGTAAATTACTTAATTAATTAACTTCTTAATATTGTCCTTCTAGGCAATATTCCACTTCCCTACTTGTTACTCATAACCTTAATTCATAACTTATATAATTAATTCAATTAATTATATTACATGACTTTTCTTTTTAATCCATACTAGAACTAATTAATTTATTAGTTTTATTAAGTATTTAATTTACTTCACACATCATCTTGTTTGACTAACAAACTCAACTATAGGTGTATATATATAAATATTAATATATTCACCTTCACTTCTCAATTGAATTTCTTTCTTAAATAAATTATCTACCTGCATCATTAAAATATTCTCACATTTAATTTCTAACAAATAATTTATGTTAAAAAAAAAAAAAAATGTTTACCCATTTTCTACACATCTTCCTTCTCACCTTCTAGGTTTAAACATTAACCTTTAATAAAATCAATTAAGATATTATTTAAAATCTTGAAATTATCTGGGATATTACATAACCGATGTGTACCGAAGTAATATGACTCTTAGTCACCTATTTGTTTGCAAATTTTGAGGACAAAACGAAACGAATAGCAAGTTTCCTCAAATGAAAACTTGTGTGCGTTGTACGCATTGTTTTCAATGCGAGAGTAATAGGATTGCAACTTTTGAGGCTAACCGATGTGTAACTAAGTAATATGACTCCTAGTCGCCTATTTGTTTGCAAATTTTGAGGAAATAACGAAACGAATAGCAAGTTTCCTCAAATGAAGACTTGTGTGCGTTGTACGCATTGTTTTCAATGCGAGAGTGATAGGATTGCAACTTTTGAGGCTAACCGATGTGTAACGAAGTAATATGACTCCTAGTCGCCTATTTGTTTGCAAATTTTGAGGAAATAACGAAACGAATAGCAAGTTTCCTCAAATGAAGACTTGTGTGCGTTGTACGCATTGTTTTCAATGCGAGAGTGATAGGATTGCTACTTTTGAGGCTAACCGATGTGTAACGAAGTAATATGACTCTTAGTCACCTATTTGTTTGCAAATTTTGAGGAAATAACGACACGAATAACAAGTTTCCTCAAATGAAGACTTGTGTGCGTTGTAGAAATTGTTTTCAATGCGAGAGTGATAGGATAGCTCCTTTTGAGGCTAACCGATGTATAACGAAGTAATATGATTCTAATTCTCCTATTTCTTTGCAAATTTGGAGGACATATCGAAACAAATACCAAGTTTCCTTAAGTGAAGACTTGTGTGCGTTGTACGCATTATTTTCAATGCGAGAGTGATAGGATTCCTCCTTTTGAGGCTAACCGATGTGTAACGAAGTAATATGACTCGTAGTCACCTATTTGTTTGCAAATTTTGAGGAAAAAACGAAACGAATAGCAAGTTTCTCAAACGAAGACTTGTGTGTGTTGTACGCATTGTTTTCAATGCGAGAGTGATAGTATTGCTCCTTTTGAGGCTAACCGATGTATAACGAACTAATATGATTCTAATTCACCTATTTTTTGCAAATTTGGAGGACATATCGAAACAAATACCAAGTTTCCTTAAGTGAAGACTTGTGTGCGTTGTACGCATTGTTTTCAATGCGAGAGTAATAGGATTGCAACTTTTGAGGCTAACCGATGTGTAACAAAGTAATATGACTCCTAGTCGCCTATTTGTTTGCAAATTTTGAGGAAATAACGAAACGAATAGCAAGTTTCCACAAATAAAGATTTGTGTGCGTTGTACGCATTATTTTCAATGCGAGAGTGATAGGATTGCTACTTTTGAGGCTAACCTCTGTATAACGAAGTAATATGTCTCTTAGTCACCTATTTGTTTGCAAATTTTGAGGAAATAACGAAATGAATAGCACGTTTCCTCAAATGAAGACTTGTGTGCGTTGTACGCATTGTTTTCAATGCGAGAGTGATAGGATTGCTCCTTTTGAGGCTAACCGATGTATAACGAACTAATACGATTCTAATTCACCTATTTCTTTGCAAATTTGGGGGACATATCGAAACAAATACCAAGTTTCCTTAAGTGAAGACTTGTGTGCGTTGTACGCATTGTATTCAATGCGAGAGTGATAGGATTCCTCATTTTGAGGCTAACCGATGTGTAACGAAGTAATATGACTCTTGGTCACCTATTTGTTTGCAAATTTTGAGGAAATAACGAAACGAATAGCAAGTTTCCTCAAATGAAGACTTGTGTGCGTTGTACGCATTATTTTCAATGCAAGAGTGATAGGATTCCTCCTTTTGAGGCTAACCGATGTGTAACGAAGTAATATGACTTGTAGTCACCTATTTGTTTGCAAATTTTGAGGAAAAAACGAAACGAATAGCAAGTTTCCTCAAATGAAGACTTGTGTGCGTTGTACGCATTGTTTTCAATGCGAGAGTGATAGTATTGCTCCTTTTGAGGCTAACCGATGTATAACGAACTAATATGATTCTAATTCACCTATTTTTTGCAAATTTGGAGGACATATCGAAACAAATACCAAGTTTCCTTAAGTGAAGACTTGTGTGTGTTGTACGCATTGTTTTCAATGCGAGAGTAATAGGATTGCAACTTTTGAGGCTAACCGATGTGTAACAAAGTAATATGACTCCTAGTCGCCTATTTGTTTGCAAACTTTGAGGAAATAACGAAACGAATAGCAAGTTTCCACAAATGAAGATTTGTGTGCGTTGTACGCATTATTTTCAATGCGAGAGTGATAGGATTGCTACTTTTGAGGCTAACCTATGTATAACGAAGTAATATGACTCTTAGTCACCTATTTGTTTGCAAATTTTGAGGAAATAACGAAATGAATAGCACGTTTCCTCAAATGAAGACTTGTGTGCGTTGTACGCATTGTTTTCAATGCGAGAGTGATAGGATTGAACCTTTTGAGGCTAACCGATGTATAACAAACTAATACGATTCTAATTCACCTATTTCTTTGCAAATTTGGAGGACATATCGAAACAAATACCAAGTTTCCTTAAGTGAAGACTTGTGTGCGTTGTACGCATTGTTTTCAAAGGAAGCGTGATAGGATTGCTCCTTTTGAGGCTAACCGATGTATAACGAACTAATACGATTCTAATTCACCTATTTCTTTGCAAATTTGGAGGACATATCGAAACAAATACCAAGTTTCCTTAAGTGAAGACTTGTGTACGTTGTACACATTGTATTCAATGCGAGAGTGGTAGGATTCCTCATTTTGAGGCTAACCGATGTGTAACGAAGTAATATGACTCTTTGTCACCTATTTGTTTGCAAATTTTGAGGAAATAACGAAACGAATAGCAAGTTTCCTCAAATGAAGACTTGTGTGAGTTGTACGCATTGTTTTCAATGCGAGAGTGATAGGATTCCTCCTTTTGAGGCTAACCGATGTGTAACGAAGTAATATGACTCGTAGTCACCTATTTGTTTGCAAATTTTGAGGAAAAAACGAAACGAATAGCAAGTTTCCTCAAATGAAGACTTGTGTGCGTTGTACGCATTGTTTTCAATGCGAGAGTGATAGTATTGCTCCTTTTGAGGCTAACCGATGTATAACGAACTAATATGATTCTAATTCACCTATTTTTTGCAAATTAGGAGGACATATCGGAACAAATACCAAGTTTCCTTAAGTGAAGACTTGTGTGCGTTGTACGCATTGTTTTCAATGCGAGAGTAATAGGATTGCAACTTTTGAGGCTAACCGATGTGTAACAAAGTAATATGACTCCTAGTCGCCTATTTGTTTGCAAATTTTGAGGAAATAACGAAACGAATAGCAAGTTTCCACAAATGAAGATTTGTGTGAGTTGTACGCATTATTTTCAATGCGAGAGTGATAGGATTGCTACTTTTGAGGCTAACCTATGTATAACGAAGTAATATGACTCTTAGTCACCTATTTGTTTGCAAATTTTGAGCAAATAACGAAATGAATAGCACGTTTCCACAAATGAAGACTTGTGTGCGTTGTACGCATTGTTTTCAATGCGAGAGTGATAGGATTGCTCCTTTTGAGGCTAACCGATGTATAACGAACTAATACGATTCTAATTCACCTATTTCTTTGCAAATTTGGAGGACATATCGAAACAAATACCAAGTTTCCTTAAGTGAAGACTTGTGTGCGTTGTACGCATTGTTTTCAATGCGAGAGTGATAGGATTCCTCATTTTGAGGCTAACCGATGTGTAACGAAGTAATATGACTCTTGGTCACCTATTTGTTTGCAAATTTTGAGGAAATAACGAAACGAATAGCAAGTTTCCTCAAATGAAGACTTGTGTGCGTTGTACGCATTGTTTTCAATGCGAGAGTGATAGGATTGCAACTTTTGAGGCTAACCGATGTGTAACGAAGTAATATGACTCCTAGTCGCCTATTTGTTTGCAAATTTTGAGGAAATAACGAAACGAATAGCAAGTTTCCACAAATGAAGATTTGTGTGCGTTGTACGCATTATTTTCAATGCGAGAGTGATAGGATTGCTACTTTTGAGGCTAACCTATGTATAACGAAGTAATATGACTCTTAGTCACCTATTTGTTTGCAAATTTTGAGCAAATAACGAAATGAATAGCACGTTTCCACAAATGAAGACTTGTGTGCGTTGTACGCATTGTTTTCAATGCGAGAGTGATAGGATTGCTCCTTTTGAGGCTAACCGATGTATAACGAACTAATACGATTCTAATTCTCCTATTTCTTTGCAAATTTGGAGGACATATCGAAACAAATACCAAGTTTCCTTAAGTGAAGACTTGTGTGCGTTGTACGCATTGTTTTCAATGCAAGAGTGATAGGATTGCTCCTTTTGAGGCTAACCGATGTATAACGAACTAATACGATTCTAATTCACCTATTTCTTTGCAAATTTGGAGGACATATCGAAACAAATACCAAGTTTCCTTAAGTGAAGACTTGTGTGCGTTGTACGCATTGTGTTCAATGCGAGAGTGATAGGATTGCTCCTATTGAGGCTAACCGATGTGTAACGAAGTAATATGACTCTTTGTCACCTATTTGTTTGCAAATTTTGAGGAAATAACGAAACGAATAGCAAGTTTCCTCAAATGAAGACTTGTGTGCGTTGTACGCAATGTTTTCAATGCGAGAGTGATAGGATTCCTCCTTTTGAGGCTAACCGATGTGTAACGAAGTAATATGACTCGTAGTCACCTATTTGTTTGCAAATTTTGAGGAAAAAACGAAACGAATAGCAAGTTTCCTCAAATGAAGACTTGTGTGCGTTGTACGCATTGTTTTCAATGCGAGAGTGATAGTATTGCTCCTTTTGAGGCTAACCGATGTATAACGAACTAATATGATTCTAATTCACCTATTTTTTGCAAATTAGGAGGACATATCGGAACAAATACCAAGTTTCCTTAAGTGAAGACTTGTGTGCGTTGTACGCATTGTTTTCAATGCGAGAGTAATAGGATTGCAACTTTTGAGGCTAACCGATGTGTAACAAAGTAATATGACTCCTAGTCGCCTATTTGTTTGCAAATTTTGAGGAAATAACGAAACGAATAGCAAGTTTCCACAAATGAAGATTTGTGTGCGTTGTACGCATTATTTTCAATGCGAGAGTGATAGGATTGCTACTTTTGAGGCTAACCTATGTATAACGAAGTAATATGACTCTTAGTCACCTATTTGTTTGCAAATTTTGAGCAAATAACGAAATGAATAGCACGTTTCCACAAATGAAGACTTGTGTGCGTTGTACGCATTGTTTTCAATGCGAGAGTGATAGGATTGCTCCTTTTGAGGCTAACCGATGTATAACGAACTAATACGATTCTAATTCTCCTATTTCTTTGCAAATTTGGAGGACATATCGAAACAAATACCAAGTTTCCTTAAGTGAAGACTTGTGTGCGTTGTACGCATTGTTTTCAATGCAAGAGTGATAGGATTGCTCCTTTTGAGGCTAACCGATGTATAACGAACTAATACGATTCTAATTCACCTATTTCTTTGCAAATTTGGAGGACATATCGAAACAAATACCAAGTTTCCTTAAGTGAAGACTTGTGTGCATTGTACGCATTGTGTTCAATGCGAGAGTGATAGGATTGCTCCTATTGAGGCTAACCGATGTGTAACGAAGTAATATGACTCTTTGTCACCTATTTGTTTGCAAATTTTGAGGAAATAACGAAACGAATAGCAAGTTTCCTCAAATGAAGACTTGTGTGCGTTGTACGCATTGTTTTCAATGCGAGAGTGATAGGATTCCTCCTTTTGAGGCTAACCGATGTGTAACGAAGTAATATGACTCGTAGTCACCTATTTGTTTGCAAATTTTGAGGAAAAAACGAAACGAATAGCAAGTTTCCTCAAATGAAGACTTGTGTGCGTTGTACGCATTGTTTTCGATGCGAGAGTGATAGTATTGCTCCTTTTGAGGCTAACCGATGTATAACGAACTAATATGATTCTAATTCACCTATTTTTTGCAAATTTGGAGGACATATCGAAACAAATACCAAGTTTCCTTAAGTGAAGACTTGTGTGCGTTGTACGCATTGTTTTCAATGCGAGAGTAATAGGATTGCAACTTTTGAGGCTAACCGATGTGTAACAAAGTAATATGACTCCTAATCGCCTATTTATTTGCAAATTTTGAGGAAATAACGAAATGAATAGCAAGTTTCCACAAATGAAGACTTGTGTGCGTTGTACGCATTATTTTCAATGCGAGAGTGATAGGATTGCTACTTTTGAGGCTAACCTATGTATAACGAAGTAATATGACTCTTAGTCACCTATTTTTTTGCAAATTTTGAGTAAATAACGAAATGAATGGCACGTTTCCTCAAATGAAGACTTGTGTGCGTTGTACGCATTGTTTTCAATGCGAGAGTGATAGGATTGGTCCTTTTGAGGCTAACCGATGTATAACGAACTAATACGATTCTAATTCACCTATTTCTTTGCAAATTTGGAGGACATATCGAAACAAATACCAAGTTTCCTTAAGTGAAGACTTGTGTGCGTTGTACGCATTGTTTTCAATGCAAGAGTGATAGGATTGTTCCTTTTGAGGCTAACCGATGTATAACGAACTAATACGATTCTAATTCACCTATTTCCTTGCAAATTTGGAGGACATATCGAAACAAATACCAAGTTTCCTTAAGTGAAGACTTGTGTGCGTTGTACGCATTGTTTTCAATGCGAGAGTGATAGGATTCCTCATTTTGAGGCTAACCGATGTGTAACGAAGTAATATGACTCTTGGTCACCTATTTGTTTGCAAATTTTGAGGAAATAACGAAACGAATAGCAAGTTTCCTCAAATGAAGACTTGTGTGCGTTGTACGCATTGTTTTCAATGCGAGAGTGATAGGATTGCAACTTTTGAGGCTAACCGATGTGTAACGAAGTAATATGACTCCTAGTCGCCTATTTGTTTGCAAATTTTGAGGAAATAACGAAACGAATAGCAAGTTTCCTCAAATGAAGACTTGTGTGCGTTGTACGCATTGTTTTCAATGCGAGAGTGATAGGATTGCAACTTTTGAGGCTAACCGATGTGTAACGAAGTAATATGACTCCTAGTTGCCTATTTGTTTGCAAAGTTTGAGGAAATAACGAAACGAATAGCAAGTTTCCTCAAATGAAGACTTGTGTGCGTTGTACACATTGTTTTCAATGCGAGAGTGATATGATTGCTACTTTTGAGGCTAACTTATGTATAACGAGGTAATATGACTCTTAGTCACCTATTTGTTTGCAAATTTTGAGGAAATAACGAAACGAATAGCAAGTTTCCTCAAATGAAGACTTGTGTGCGTTGTACGCATTGTTTTGAATGCGAGAGTGATTGGATTGCTACTTTTGAGGCTAACCTATGTATAACGAAGTAATATGACTCTTAGTCACCTATTTGTTTGCAAATTTTCAGGAAATAACGAAACGAGTAGCAAGTTTTCTCAAATGAAGACTTTTGTGCGTTGTACGCATTGTTTTCAATGCGAGAGTGATAGGATTCCTCCTTTTGAGGCTCACCGATCTGTAACGAAGTAATATGACTCTTAGTCACCTATTTGTTCGCAAATTTTGAGGAAAAAACGAAACGAATAGCTAGTTTCCTTAAATGAAGACTTGTGTGCGTTGTACGCATTGTTTTCAATGCGAGAGTGATAGTATTGCTCCTTTTGAGGCTAACCGATGTATAACGAAGTAATATGATTCTAATTCACCTATTTTTTGCAAATTTGGAGGACATATCGAAACAAATACCAAGTTTCCTTAAGTGAAGACTTGTGTGCGTTGTAAGCATTGTTTTCAATGCGAGAGTAATAGGATTGCAACTTTTGAGGTTAACCGATGTGTAACAAAGTAATATGACTCCTTGTCGCCTATTTGTTTGCAAAATTTTGAGGAAATAACGAAACGAATAGCAAGTTTCCTCAAATGAAGACTTGTGTGCGTTGTACACATTGTTTTCAATGCAAGAGTGATAGGATTGCAACTTTTGAGGCTAACCGATGTGTAACGAAGTAATATGACTCCTAGTCGCCTATTTGTTTGCAAATTTTGAGGAAATAACGAAACGAATAGCAAGTTTCCTCAAATGAAGACTTGTGTACGTTGTACGCATTGTTTTCAATGCGAGAGTGATAGGATTGCAACTTTTGAGGCTAACCGATGCGTAACGAAGTAATATGACTCCTAGTCGCCTATTTGTTTGCAAATTTTGAGGAAATAACGAAACGAATAGCAAGTTTCCTCAAATGAAGACTTGTGTGCGTTGTACGCATTGTTTTCAATGCGAGAGTGATATGATTGCTACTTTTGAGGCTAACTTATGTATAACGAGGTAATATGACTCTTAGTCACCTATTTGTTTGCAAATTTTGAGTATATAACGAAACGAATAGCAAGTTTCCTCAAATGAAGACTTGTGTGCGTTGTACGCATTGTTTTCAATGCGAGAGTGATAGGATTGCTCCTTTTGAGGCTAACCGATGTATAACAAAATAATATGACTCTTAATCACCTATTTGTTTGCAAATTTTGGGCAAATAACGAAAGGAATACCAAGTTTCCTTAAATGAAGACTTGTGTGCGTTGTACGCATTGTGTTCAATGCGAGAGTGATAGGATTGCTCATTTTGAGGCTAACCGATGTGTAACGAAGTAATATGAATCTAATTCACCTATTTCTTTGCAAATTTGGAGGACATATCGAAAAAAATACCAAGTTTCCTTAAGTGAAGAGTTGTGTGCGTTGTACGCATTGTTTTCAATGCGAGAGTGATAGGATTCCTTCTTTTGAGGCTAACCGATGTGTAACTGTGACGCCCCCAAATCACTATACTTACTATAGATGACTTGGTGCTCACTATAAATGCTAAATCAATAGGTTTATAGATGATTTCCTTTATTCTCAAACAAAGTTCTCATCTTAATTCCCAAAGATCTTTCATTATTTTTTATCAAGTCCTTGTAATCAATACAAGAGACTTAATACTCAAACATAACATTTTATCCTTAATATTTAGATATCCTATAACTTTATATGTTCCAACATTCACGACATTAAATCATTAGGACGGCTCTTGGGAAAAATGTTTGCATCTTCACCCGTGATAAATGTTTGCATCTTTATCCGTGACAAATGGTTGTATCTTTGTCCGGTGCAAAATTCTCTTTCCGTACAGAACATTACCCAAATAGTTAAAACCCTCATTCGAAACGTATTTGGTTATAGTGATATCTCTTCACATTAATAACCCTACTTATCCGACATTCAGAATAGTAATAACGAGTTATACCTGGGTCCGAGGAACCTTAACGATGGATTTGACTAGTCAACATCGCTTAGTCCTGTCTCGGATGTACAACACTCACAAGTTATTTACCGATCCTCATTCAGATAAATAGATCATTATTAATACTATGTTAAGTTTTAACAATTCTAAGTTTAATCAAAGTAAAGACGTAACAAGAGAATGTGATAAAACTTGATAATATTTATATAATATTCGGTTACATGTGTTGAACTTGTTCTTATTACAAAATGTCATTATGACTACAGTTAAGAACAGTTAAGGAAAGCAGTAAACTAGTCTACGCATTTCTTCTTTCCTTTCTTCTTCGAGCCGGAGCTCTCGGGTTTGTCTGCACATTAGGTTTATATGCAAGGGTGAGCTAAAATGCTCAGCAAGTCTTAAACACATAACATATAAGTGAACTCACACCGATAAGGATTGTAAGGACTTATGGAATAACAATTGATATTTACAAATGTTTTAACATAGTAAGACTGAGTGGTGGTTAGACCTTGAACTGTTCTTTGTCTTTCGACTTAGAACCTTTTACAGTGGATATAGAAAGGGGATCAACCTAACGACATCCTATGTTATGCATAACATACAATACACTGGACAGATCAAGAACAGTAATACATATTTGTTCATCTCAGTTTACTTCACATGTCAGGATCGCCCCAAGACGACTTGGTTTGATATAATAAAGCATGATTCGAATTTATCACGAATAATCATTTCATTTTGCAAGTTATGCCGAAACAAAAAGCAATAACTCTCGTATCAAAGATTTATAACACGTTGCATACACAAAATGTATAAATCACATAGAAAGCAAGTAAACAAGGTTTAAGGATAGAAAACTTGCCTTTAGCACAATTTAGGGTTTCCCGGTAATCGTTTAAAGCACCTATACAAAGGGTTTTGCGTACCAAATGTTAGTTTATCGAATTTTTTCGTTCTATACGTGTTTTTATCACTAAACTAGACTATTTTCATTGGTAGAATTTTTAGAAAATTTGGCTAACTCAAAAACTCAAAAATTAGTGCTTCCACCCGAATGCCCCTTAAAATTTTCAGCTTTGACGTCCTTTCCGGTAACTGCCATAACTTTGTCATCCGGAATTATTTTAAAGTTATTTTTGAGTCTAAATTGCTTAGAATTTCATGATCTACAACTTTAATTTAGGTTACTAAGGCAGATTCTGACTTTAAAATTTCGTAATTTTAGCAAAAAGGTCAGTATGCTTACATTGAACAATATTTTTAGGGTTAACCATGTGAAACATGGTACCGCTTGCTTTAACTCTTTATGAAATCATGTTGTAAGACTCAATATCACTTTATAACATAAAAATAACAAATCACAAACCTTCTCATAGAAAGATTCATGACTTTTGCTCAAGAACATACGAAGAACACGAAGAACGGTTAAACCGTACATGGTAACGACTATGTTCTTGAGCTTTTGGTTTTCGTACATGAAATAATTTGAGCATTATAACTGCTTACATAAGTGATTATAACACTTAATAGTTGACAAAAATTGGTCATTATAACGGCTTGTATAATTGATTAAAACAATTTATAAAAATGCTCGAGAACATACGCATACGCGGAGAACGGATGAATCGTACATGACCACTACGTATGTTCATTGAGCTTTAAACTATGAATTGAAATTTGACATTATAACTACTACAAAATGTAGAAAGGCTCAAGAACACGTGAAGAACACGGAGAACGACAATCGTACATGGCTACGACTTGCGTTCTTGAGCTTTTGAAAATTTAAGACGAAAGAAAAAATCAAACATAAAAACTATAAGAGATTGTACCTTTGGTGTTTGCAAGCTTTAACTATTTCTTTGCAATATCCAAGATAGTAACTCACTAGAACTCTCTCTCAATATATGTATAGCTTTGATACTTGATTTTTGAGCTTGAAAATGAATGATAGAATGGGTGAATATTGCTTGCTATTTATAGGCCAACCAAAGCTAGGGCAAAAGGGTCTTTGTTACAAAACTTTCAAGCTAAGCTAACTTCAAGTGCACCACCCTTGCCCACTTGATATGAACGACCCAAAGGTCTGATTTTATGCCATTAAATGCTAGTAATCATCATGTTTGGTGACATCACAAAACCATACATGTTAGCTTTTGATTGGTCCACCAATTAGCCTACCAAATGAATAGTATTAGGTCTTGTTTGGTTGGTCATTTAAGCATTTATTTGAGGGGTAGTCATGGTCATTTACCAAGCTTGACCAAGGTTAGATTAGTCCATTTGATAATCTATCTTAATCAAGGTTAGGTTAATTAGCAATAACTTAGGTTAAATAGGTTTATTAATTCACCTATTAGTTTAACATATAGATTAGATTAATCTATAGTTTAATTAATCTTAATCCTACTTAGGTTAAGTTTAATTATATGATAATTAGGTTAAATGGTAATCTAGTTACCTTAACCTAGTTCAATTCCAACCGGATTAGTGATAATTACCTAATTAGGTTAATTAGTTAGATAATTTAATTATTCTGTAACTAGGTTTAAGTCTAGATTAGGGTTCCTAATCTAGTTATCTCTAACCTAGTTCATTTCTAAATATTCCAGTTGAATTGGTCTTTACTGATTTAAAAAGTCAGATATTACGAAGTTTTGTTCCGAATAAACACTATTATGTAAAACGAAAAGTGAAAAAGACATTGCACGTTTTTCGGTGAATAGTGTTTTTGATTTCTATATCTCAGAAAATGGTTAGACGATCAAAAAGACAAAAAAAATATTTTTCGTCTTTTCCCTATTTCGTCCTTACCCCGACGCGTTTTTCAAGAAAAACTTTTATCGGCTATATCGTGTTTTCAAAGTGCGGGAAAGATGAATCCTGAAACAGAATGTCATTTCGATGTCTACGTTTTGCTCGGGGGCTTAGGTTAAATTTCCTAGGGTTTAGACCCTAGGGTTTAGGGTTTAGGTTTTATCTTCTTTTCAGATTTTTGAAAAAAAACTTTTATGCTCCTTTTTCGTGCTAAGGCTGGATACTTGAACCGAAACACATAAATAAACAATAACGAAGATTCCATAACACATATAAGATGTAATTCAAGCTTTATTTATTCACATAAAGTCGGATTACAACTCTCTCGGAAGTTCGGAATATTACATTCACCCCTCCTTAAAAGAATTTCGTCCCCGAAATTAGCTTATACAATTAAGAAAATAAATGTGGATATTCTATCTTCATTTTATCTTCTAACTCCCACGTTGCTTCTTCGATGGATTGATTTCTCCATATGACCTTGACTGAAGGTATGACCTTGTTTCGCAAGACTTGTTCCTTCCTATCAACAATTTTAACAGGAATCTCTTCATAGCTTAGATCCTTCTCGATTTGAATGGGTTCATAGCTGATGACGTGTTTGTAATCGGGTTTATAGGGACGTAATACTGAAACATGAAATACATTATGTATATGTTCCAGCTCTGGAGGTAAGGCTACTTCATAAGCTACCTCACCTATTCTTCGTAATATTTCGAATGGTCCTATAAACCTTGGACTCAGTTTTCCTTTCTTTCCAAAACGAATTTTTCCTTTCCAGGGAGATACTTTTAGGAAAACATGACTACCAACTTCAAAGTCTCTCTTTTGTCGATGTAGATCGGCATATCTCTTCTGTCTTTCTTGAGCAGCTCGTAACCTCAGTTGAATTGTTCGAACTACCTCCGCTGTTTGTTGAACCAATTCTGGCCCAAGCATCTTCCGTTCACTAACTTCGTCCCAACACATCGGTGTTCTACACTTCCTTCCATATAGAGCTTCATATGGTGGCATTCCTATACTAGCGTGATAACTATTGTTGTAAGAGAATTCCACCAGAGGTAAGTGATCTTCCCAACTTCCCTCAAAATCCATCATACAAGCTCTCAGCATATCCTCCAAGGTTTGGATAGTCCTTTCACTTTGACCATCTGTTTGTGGGTGATAAGCAGTACTCATTCTCAATTGTGTACCTAGATGTTCTTGAAGACTTTTCCAGAAGTTCGAGGTGAACCTTGGGTCTCGATCTGACACAATTGAAACTGGCACGCCATGTCTAGAGATAACCTCCTTAATGTATAGCTTTGCTAATCGATCTAAAGTGAACTTAACCTTAATTGGTAAAAAGTGAGCTGACTTGGTTAGTCTATCCACTATTACCCAAATGGCATCATGACCCTTCTGTGTGGTTGGTAGGCCTACTACAAAATCCATTGTAATATGCTCCCATTTCCACTCTGGAATTTCTAACGGTTGTAACAATCCGCTTGGTCTTTGATGCTCAGCTTTAACTTGCTGACATGTCAAACACCTACTAACGAATTCAGCCACCTCTCTTTTCATGTTTGGCCACCAAAAATGTTGACTTATGTCTTTGTACATTTTGGTACTGCCTGGGTGTACTGAAAACTTAGCACTATGTGCTCCTGACATGATTTCTTCCTTGAGTTCTTGAACTGCAGGAATCCAAATTCTAGATTCAAATATAATGATTCCTTCCTTATCCATCTTGTATTTGCTGTCTATAACCTCTGTTGACTTTTTCAACTTCCTATAATTTCCATCCTCCTCTTGGATTTTCTTAATGTTACCCAACAAGGTTGAGTGATCTTCCATTACGAACAATTTCCTTGTCGAGACTGAAGGAACTCTCACTTCTATGTCGAGTCTAGCGAACTCTTTAATCAATTCCTCCTGAGTTGTTAATACATTTAACTTCTCTTGATTCTTCCTACTCAAAGCATCTGCAACTACGTTGGCTTTTCCTGGATGATATAGGATTTCACAATCATAATCCTTAATCAATTCCAACCATCGTCTTTGCCTCATATTCAACTCTCGTTGTGTAAAAATATACTTTAAACTCTTGTGATCTGTATAAATTTCACACTTCTCCCCGTACAAGTAATGCCTCCATATCTTCAAAGCAAATACTACCGCCGCTAATTCTAGATCGTGAGTAGGATACCTTAACTCATAATCCTTTAGCTGTCGCGAAGCATAAGCTATTACTTTGCCATGTTGCATTAAAACACATCCTAATCCTTTATGTGAGGCATCACTGTAGACTACAAGACCTCCACTATTATCAGGTAGTGATAATACTGGTGCCTCACTTAACCTCTTCTTTAGCTCTTGAAAGCTCTTTTCACATTTATCTGTCCAAGCATACTTCACGGTCTTCCTGGTTAAGTTGGTTAACGGGGTTGCTATCTTTGAAAAATCTTGAATGAAACGTCTATAGTATCCCGCTAAACCTAAGAAACTTCTCACTTCAGTTGGGGTCTTTGGTTGTTCCCAGTTTATTACTGCTTCTATCTTTGATGGATCCACTGAAACTCCATTCTTGTCAATCACATGACCTAAGAACTGAACTTTCTCTAACCAGAACTCACATTTTGAAAATTTGGCATAGAGTTGTTCCTTTCGTAAGGTTTCTAGTACACTTCTCAAGTGCATAGCATGTTCTTCTAGTGTTTTCGAGTATATAAGAATATCGTCAATGAACACCACAACATACTTGTCTAAGCAAGACCTAAAAACCCTATTCATCAAGTCCATGAATGCTGCCGGTGCATTTGTTAATCCAAAGGACATCACTAGAAACTCGTAATGTCCATAACGTGTTCTAAATGCTGTCTTCGGCACATCTTCCTTTCTCACTTTTAGTTGGTGGTAACCTGACCGTAGATCAATCTTAGAGAAATACTCTGCTCCCTTGAGTTGATCAAACAAGTCATCGATCCTAGGTAATGGATACTTATTCTTTATGGTCAATTTATTGAGTTCACGATAATCAACACATAATCTTAAAGTTCCATCTTTTTTCTTGACAAACAACACTGGTGCTCCCCATGGAGAAACACTTGGTTGAATGTATTTCTTATCCAACAATTCTTGTAATTGTACCATCAACTCCTTCAATTCCACAGGCGCCATTCTGTATGGGGCCTTTGAAACCGGTGCAGTTCCAGGAGCTAAATCAATAACGAACTCAATCTCCCTATCAGGTGGAAGACCGGGTAGATCATCGGGAAAGACATTCTGAAACTCTCTAACCACTGGTATTTGGTCTATATCTAACCCTTTCTGTTGGGTGTCTACGATATATGCCAAATAGCCCTGACATCCCTTCTGAAGTAATCCCTTTGCTTGATTTGCAGTTAGACATCGGGATTTTCTTGGTGACTGACTTCCGTTGAAAACTACCGTTGACTTGGATGTTGTAAGAAGTTTAACGGACTTTTGTTGATAATCGATCATCGCTTGGTGATTGGTCAACCAATCCATGCCTAGAATTACATCAAATTCCCCTAATTGGATTGGAATAAGATCGACTCTCAGCTCATGACCCTTGATCACTATGCAACAACCTTTTATGACCTTATTAACAGGAATTAGTTCTTTATTAGCAATCTCTATCATTAAAGGACTTTCTAACAATTCACTAGGCACGTTTAGTTTTCTAGCAAATTCATGGGAAATAAAAGAGCAAGTAGCACCCGAATCAAATAGCACGTAAGCACTTATGGTGTTGATCGGAATGATACCTGACACTACATCCTGTGATGCTACAGCATCTCCCACGGTCATGTTGAATGTCCTTGCTGTTGGACGACCTGGATTAGTTGTTGGGGTAGATTTGTTGTTATTGTCCCCTCCGGCATTTCCTCCCTTTTTGGGGCACAATTTAGCTGGATGCCCCGTGGCTCCACAGTGAAAACATGTGTCTTTCCTTGGGCTAGGACATGCTGTTGCTATGTGTCCCTCTTGTTTGCAATTGTAGCAAACATTTTTCCCTTTTAGACACTCTCCTGCGTGTTGTTTACCGCAGTTTTTACATGGCTCGAATGTTTTCTTTTTATTTTCCCCTCCTTGTTGGGAGTTTCCGCCATTAAACCTTCTTTTATTATTATTATTATTTCCTCCCCCATTTCCTCCCTTATTATTTTTCCCCCCTTCATTCCCTCCTTTATTATTATTCCTTTCCTTATTAAATTTTGTGATGGCGTCACTACTGCCTTCAGCAATGATAGCCTTTTCTAGAAGATGGGCGTAACTATCTATTTGTAAGACAGCTACCTTACCATGAATCCAGGGTTTTAAACCCTCTTCAAACCTTCTTGCCTTTCGTTCCTCCGTATCTACTTGATTTGGAGCGAAACGAGCAAGTTCATTAAATTTGGAGGCATACTGGGGAACAGTCATGTCCCCTTGTTTTAAATTCAGAAATTGTACCTCCATTCTATTCTTCAAGCTTCGAGGGAAGTAATTCTCAAAGTATATTTCCTTGAATGCTTCCCACGTAACCACACCTCCCCCAGCACGGGCTTTCGTGGCCTCCCACCAGAAGTTTGCCTCCCCCTTCATAAGATAAGTGGCAAACTTTGTCTTTTTATCCTCAGTAACCTCTGCTAAGTCAAAGGCTTTTTCTATTTCATTGATCCAGCACTGAGCCTCTATAGGCTCAGCGGTTCCTTTGAATTCGGGAGGACCTACATTTTTAAAGTCTTTAAATAAGACTTTCTGTGGTTGGGGTTGTGGCTGAGGTGGTGGTATTTGTATTTGTGGTTGTGGTTGTGGTTGTGGGGGTGGTGGTGGGACATTATTTGCAGTTCTATTATCTAAGACTCCTATTAGCCTATCTAGGAATTGTTGCATAGGATCGGGAGTCTGAACATTACTTTCGTCACTAACACTTGCTGCTGTTGCCCTGGTTCTTGGTCTTTGTGGTGCCATTTTCTAAATAAAATGAAACATATGTGTAAATATGAAAGCATTAAAAATTGCAAGACATATTTCTTAAACAAACTTCTTATAAAATTTGTACAGTACATTATCCGAATGAGCTTAATTACTTAACAACTATTAGCATCCCTTATAAAAATGGGAAATGCTAAACAAAACATTTACAACATACTAATATATTACACGTTATTCGACTAGATCTTTCTAGCCTTCTTTTTGATCTTGTGGATCATACTAAGTACCACAGACCTATTTATTTCGAACCCCAAATCTTTAGCTGGTGAGGGGAATTTAATTACTTTTTTCTCGAGCTTGGCATAAGTAGCACTATAAGCTCGTTTAATATGAGCACGATTTGCTCGCAGGAGGTATACTTCCTCTTGGGAAGCTTCTAGCTGCATCTGTAGTTGGTAGCTTCTTTCAGCTTCATCCAACCACCTCCTTTCTAGTACCTCCATAATACCATTGGCCTTGTTCATGTTGGCCTGGTTTTCATTTTGGAGTTGTTCCACCCGCTCTTCTTGAGCTTCTCCATAGGCTATCATTTCAGCAGCATCCTCTTCCAACTCGGCGATGATCTCATCGTAAGTTGGTAAGTCTATTACATCTGCATCTTCTATTAGGTTTGCCTCTCCGGCATCATGTAATTCCAAGTTCTGATTTGGCTCCTCTGCTTCAGATTCACTACTAGAATACTCGCTCGGATCACTTTCGTAGTCCAAGGCCTGAGCATTGTCTTCGTGTATGTCAGCCATTTCTACAAAACAAGATTGACTTTAATTAGTATAGTTCTTTCACATAATGTCTTTTAATTAATTAAGATTTAAAGTTTATTATCATCTTTTAATTATCTATTAGACTCTTCACAAGTCTATTTAACTTAAACGATCAGATTATATCCTAAAGTACTTGCTACTTTAGAGCTATAATCTACAGCTTTGATACCAACCTGTGACGCCCCCAAATCACTATACTTACTATAGATGACTTGGTGCTCACTATAAATGCTAAATCAATAGGTTTATAGATGATTTCCTTTATTCTCAAACAAAGTTCTCATCTTAATTCCCAAAGATCTTTCATTATTTTATATCAAGTCCTTGTAATCAATACAAGAGACTTAATACTCAAACATAACATTTTATCCTTAATATTTAGATATTCTATAACTTTATATGTTCCAACATTCACGGCATTAAATCATTAGGACGACTCTTGGGAACAGAGAATCTCGCGGTGAATGTTTGCATCTTCACCCGTGATAAATGTTTGCATCTTTATCCGTGACAAATGGTTGTATCTTTGTCCGGTGCAAAATTCTCTTTCCGTACAGAACATTACCCAAATAGTTAAAACCCTCATTCGAAACGTATTTGGTTATAGTGATATCTCTTCACATTAATAACCCTACTTATCCGACATTCAGAATAGTAATAACGAGTTATACCTGGGTCCGAGGAACCTTAACGATGGATTTGACTAGTCAACATCGCTTAGTCCTGTCTCGGATGTACAGCACTCACAAGTTATTTACCGATCCTCATTCAGATAAATAGATCATTATTAATACTATGTTAAGTTTTAACAATTCTAAGTTTAATCAAAGTAAAGACGTAACAAGAGAATGTGATAAAACTTGATAATATTTATATAATATTCGGTTACATGTGTTGAACTTGTTCTTATTACAAAATGTCATTATGACTACAGTTAAGAACAGTTAAGGAAAGCAGTAAACTAGTCTACGCATTTCTTCTTTCCTTTCTTCTTCGAGCCGGAGCTCTCGGGTTTGTCTGCACATTAGGTTTATATGCAAGGGTGAGCTAAAATGCTCAGCAAGTCTTAAACACATAACATATAAGTGAACTCACACCGATAAGGATTGTAAGGACTTATGGAATAACAATTGATATTTACAAATGTTTTAACATAGTAAGACTAAGTGGTGGTTAGACCTTGAACTGTTCTTTGTCTTTCGACTTAGAACCTTTTACAGTGGATATAGAAAGGGGATCAACCTAACGACATCCTATGTTATGCATAACATACAATACACTGGACAGATCAAGAACAGTAATACATATTTGTTCATCTCAGTTTACTTCACATGTCAGGATCGCCCCAAGACGACTTGGTTTGATATAATAAAGCATGATTCGAATTTATCACGAATAATCATTTCATTTTGCAAGTTATGCCGAAACAAAAAGCAATAACTCTCGTATCAAAGATTTATAACACGTTGCATACACAAAATGTATAAATCACATAGAAAGCAAGTAAACAAGGTTTAAGGATAGAAAACTTGCCTTTAGCACAATTTAGGGTTTCCCGGTAATCGGTTAAAGCACCTATACAAAGGGTTTTGCGTACCAAATGTTAGTTTATCAAATTTTTTCGTTCTATACGTGTTTTTATCACTAAACTAGACTATTTTCATTGGTAGAATTTTTAGAAAATTTGGCTAACTCAAAAACTCAAAAATTAGTGCTTCCACCCGAATGCCCCTTAAAATTTTCAGCTTTGACGTCCTTTCCGGTAACTGCCATAACTTTGTCATCCGGAAACATTTTAAAGTGATTTTTGAGTCTAAATTGCTTAGAATTTCATGATCTACAACTTTCATTTAGGTTACTAAGGCAGATTCTGACTTTAAAATTTCGTAATTTTAGCAAAAAGGTCAGTATGCTTACATTGAACAATATTTTTAGGGTTAACCATGTGAAACATGGTACCGCTTGCTTTAACTCTTTATGAAATCATGTTGTAAGACTCAATATCACTTTATAACATAAAAATAACAAATCACAAACCTTCTCATAGAAAGATTCATGACTTTTGCTCAAGAACATACGAAGAACACGAAGAACGGTTAAACCGTACATGGTAACGACTATGTTCTTGAGCTTTTGGTTTTCGTACATGAAATAATTTGAGCATTATAACTGCTTACATAAGTGATTATAACACTTAATAGTTGACAAAAATTGGTCATTATAACGGCATGTATAATTGATTAAAACAATTTATAAAAATGCTCGAGAACATACGCATACGCGGAGAACGGATGAACCGTACATGACCACTACGTATGTTCATTGAGCTTTAAACTATGAATTGAAATTTGACATTATAACTACTACAAAATGTAGAAAGGCTCAAGAACACGTGAAGAACACGGAGAACGACAATCGTACATGGCTACGACTCGCGTTCTTGAGCTTTTGAAAATTTAAGACGAAAGAAAAAATCAAACATAAAAACTATAAGAGATTGTACCTTTGGTGTTTGCAAGCTTTAACTATTTCTTTGCAATATCCAAGATAGTAACTCACTAGAACTCTCTCTCAATATATGTATAGCTTTGATACTTGATTTTTGAGCTTGAAAATGAATGATAGAATGGGTGAATATTGCTTGCTATTTATAGGCCAACCAAAGCTAGGGCAAAAGGGTCTTTGTTACAAAACTTCCAAGCTAAGCTAACTTCAAGTGCACCACCCTTGCCCACTTGATATGAACGACCCAAAGGTCTGATTTTATGCCATTAAATGCTAGTAATCATCATGTTTGGTGACATCACAAAACCATACATGTTAGCTTTTGATTGGTCCACCAATTAGCCTACCAAATGAATAGTATTAGGTCTTGTTTGGTTGGTCATTTAAGCATTTATTTGAGGGGTAGTCATGGTCATTTACCAAGCTTGACCAAGGTTAGATTAGTCCATTTGATAATCTATCTTAATCAAGGTTAGGTTAATTAGCAATAACTTAGGTTAAATAGGTTTATTAATTCACCTATTAGTTTAACATATAGATTAGATTAATCTATAGTTTAATTAATCTTAATCCTACTTAGGTTAAGTTTAATTATATGATAATTAGGTTAAATGGTAATCTAGTTACCTTAACCTAGTTCAATTCCAACCGGATTAGTGATAATTACCTAATTAGGTTAATTAGTTAGATAATTTAATTATTCTGTAACTAGGTTTAAGTCTAGATTAGGGTTCCTAATCTAGTTATCTCTAACCTAGTTCATTTCTAAATATTCCAGTTGAATTGGTCTTTACTGATTTAAAAAGTCAGATATTACGAAGTTTTGTTCCGAATAAACACTATTCTGTAAAACGAAAAGTGAAAAAGACATTGCACGTTTTTCGGTGAATAGTGTTTTTGATTTCTATATCTCAGAAAATGGTTAGACGATCAAAAAGACAAAAAAAATATTTTTCGTCTTTTCCCTATTTCGTCCTATCCCCGACGCGTTTTTCAAGAAAAACTTTTATCGGCTATATCGTGTTTTCAAAGTGCGGGAAAGATGAATCCTGAAACAGAATGTCATTTCGATGTCTACGTTTTGCTCGGGGGCTTAGGTTAAATTTCCTAGGGTTTAGACCCTAGGGTTTAGGGTTTAGGTTTTATCTTCTTTTCAGATTTTTGAAAAAAAACTTTTATGCTCCTTTTTCGTGCTAAGGCTGGATACTTGAACCGAAACACATAAATAAACAATAACGAAGATTCCATAACACATATAAGATGTAATTCAAGCTTTATTTATTCACATAAAGTCGGATTACAACTCTCTCGGAAGTTCGGAATATTACAGTAACGAAGTAGTATGACTCTTAGTCACTTATTTGTTTGCAAATTTTGCGAAAAAAACGAAACGAATAGCAAGTTTCCTCAAATGAAGACTTGTGTGTGTTGTAGGCATTGTTTTCAATGCGAGAGTGATAATATTGCTTCTTTTGATGCTAATCGATGAATAACGAAGTAATATGATTCTAATTCACCTATATCTTTGCAAATTTGGAGGACATATCGAAACAAATATCAAGTTTCCTTAAGTGAAGACTTGTGTGCGTTGTACGGATTGTTTTCAATGCGAGAGTAATAGGATTGCAACTTTTGAGGCTAACCGATGTGTAACAAAGTAATATGACTCTTAGTCACCTATTTGTTTGCAAATTTTGAGGAAAAAACGAAACGAATAGCAAGTTTCCTCAAATGAAGAATTGTGTGCGTTTTACGCATTGTTTTCAATGCGAGAGTGATAGTATTGCTCCTTTTGAGGCTAACCGATGTATAACGAAGTAATATGATTCTAATTCACCTATTTCTTTGCAAATTTGGAGGACATATCGAAACAAATACCAAGTTTCCTTAAGTGAAGACTTGTGTGCGTTGTACGCATTGTTTTTAATGCGAGAGTAATAGGATTGCAACTTTTGAGGCTAACCGATGTGTAACAAAGTAATATGACTCCTAGTCGCCTATTTGTTTGCAAATTTTGAGGAAATAACGAAACGAATAGCAAGTTTCCTCAAATGAAGACTTGTGTGCGTTGTACGCATTGTTTTGAATGCGAGAGTGATTGGATTGCTACTTTTGAGGCTAACCTATGTATAACGAAGTAATATGACTCTTAGTCACCTATTTGTTTGCAAATTTTGAGGAAATAAGGAAACGAGTAGCAAGTTTTCTCAAATGAAGACTTTTGTGCGTTGTACGCATTGTTTTCAATGCGAGAATGATAGGATTCCTCCTTTTGAGGCTCACCGATCTGTAACGAAGTAATATGACTCTTAGTCACCTATTTGTTCGCAAATTTTGAGGAAAAAATGAAACGAATAGCAAGTTTCCTTAAATGAAGACTTGTGTGGGTTGTACGCATTGTTTTCAATGCGAGAGTGATAGGATTGCTCCTTTTGAGGCTAACCGATGTATAACGAAGTAATATGATTCTAATTCACCTATTTCTTTGCAAATTTGGAGGACATATCGAAACAAATACCAAGTTTCCTTAAGTGAAGACTTGTGTGCGTTGTACGCATTGTTTTCAATGCGAGAGTGATAGGATTCCTCCTTTTGAGGCCAACCGATGTGTAACGAAGTAATATGACTCTTAGGCACCTATTTGTTTGCAAATTTTGAGGAAATAACGAAACGAATAGTAAGTTTCCTCAAATGAAGACTTGTGTGCGTTGTACGCATTGTTTTCAATGCGAGAGTGATAGGATTGCTCCTTTTGAGGCTAACCGATGTATAACAAAGTAATATGATTCTAATTCACCTATTTCTTTGCAAATTTGGAGGACATATCGAAACAAATACCAAGTTTCCTTAAGTGAAGACTTGTGTGCGTTGTACGCATTGTTTTCAATGCGAGAGTGATAGGATTCCTCCTTTTGAGGCTAACCGATGTATAACGAAGTAATATGATTCTAATTCACCTATATCTTTGCAAATTTGGAGGACATATCGAAACAAATACCAAGTTTCCTTAAGTGAAGACTTGTGTGCGTTTTACGCATTGTTTTCAATGCGAGAGCGATAGGATTCCTCCTTTTGAGGCTAACCGATGTGTAACGAAGTAATATGACTCTTAGTCACCTATTTGGTTGCAAATTTTGAGGAAATAACGAAACGAATAGTAAGTTTCCTCAAATGAAGACTTGTTTGCGTTGTACGCATTGTTTTCAATGCGAGAGTGATATGATTGCTCCTTTTGAGGCTAACCGATGTATAACGAAGTAATATAATTCTAATTCACCTATTTCTTTGCAAATTTGGAGGACATATCGAAACAAATACCAAGTTTGCTTAAGTGAAGACTTGTGTGCGTTGTACGCATTGTTTTCAATGCGAGAGTGATAGGATTCCTCCTTTTGAGGCTAACCGATGTGTAACGAAGTAATATGACTCTTAGGCACCTATTTGTTTGCAAATTTTGAGAAAATAACGAAACGAATAGCAAGTTTCCTCAAATGAAGACTTATGTGCGTTGTACGCATTGTTTTCAATGCGAGAGTGATAGGATTGCTCCTTTTGAGGCTAACCGATGTATAACAAAGTAATATGATTCTAATTCACCTATTTCTTTACAAATTTGGAGGACATATCGAAACAAATACCAAGTTTCCTTAAGTGAAGACTTGTGTGCGTTGTACGCATTGTTTTCAATGCGAGAGTGATATGATTCCTCCTTTTGAGGCTAACCGATGTGTAACGAAGTAATATGACTGTTAGTCACCTATTTGTTTGCAAATTTTGAGGAAATAACGAAACGAATAGCAAGTTTCCTCAAATGAAGTCTTGTGTGCGTTGTACGCATTGTTTTCAATGCGAGAGTGATAGGATTGCTCCTTTTGAGGCTAACCGATGTATAACGAAGTAATATGAATCTAATTCACCTATTTTTTGCAAATTTGGAAGACATATCGAAACAAATACCAAGTTTCCTTAAGTGAAGACTTGTGTGCGTTGTACGCATTGTTTTCAATGCGAGAGTAATAGGATTGCAACTTTTGAGGCTAACCGATGTGTAACAAAGTAATATGACTCCTAGTCGCCTAGTTGTTTGTAAATTTTGAGGAAATAACGAAACGAATAGCAAGTTTCCACAAATGAAGACTTGTGTGCGTTGTACGCATTATTTTCAATGCGAGAGTGATAGGATTGCTACTTTTGAGGCTAACCTATGTATAACGAAGTAATATGACTCTTAGTCACCTATTTGTTTGCAAATTTTGAGGAAATAACGAAATGAATGGCACATTTCCTCAAATTAAGACTTGTGTGCGTTGTACGCATTGTTTTCAATGCGAGAGTGATAGGATTGGTCCTTTTGAGGCTAACCGATGTATAACGAACTAATACGATTCTAATTCACCTATTTCTTTGCAAATTTGGAGGACATATCGAAACAAATACCAAGTTTCCTTAAGTGAAGACTTGTGTGCGTTGTACGCATTGTTTTCAATGCAAGAGTGATAGGATTGTTCCTTTTGAGGCTAACCGATGTATAACTAACTAATACGATTCTAATTCACCTATTTCCTTGCAAATTTGGAGGACATATCGAAACAAATACCAAGTTTCCTTAATTGAAGACTTGTGTGCGTTGTACGCATTGTTTTCAATGCGAGAGTGATAGGATTCCTCATTTTGAGGCTAACCGATGTGTAACGAAGTAATATGACTCTTGGTCACCTATTTGTTTGCAAATTTTGAGGAAATAACGAAACGAATAGCAAGTTTCCTCAAATGAAGACTTGTGTCCGTTGTACGCATTGTTTTCAATGTGAGAGTGATAGGATTCCTCCTTTTGAGGCTAACCGATGTGTAACGAAGTAATATGACTCTTAGTCACCTATTTGTTTGCAAATTTTGAGGAAAAAACGAAACGAATAGCAAGTTTCCTCAAATGAAGACTTGTGTGCGTTGTACGCATTGTTTTCAATGCGAGAGTGATAGTATTGCTCCTTTTGAGGCTAACCGATGTATAACGAAGTAATATGATTCTAATTCACCTATTTTTTGCAAATTTGGAGGACATATCGAAACAAATACCAAGTTTCCTTAAGTAAAGATTTGTGTGCGTTGTAAACATTGTTTTCAATGCGAGAGTAATAGGATTGCAACTTTTGAGGTTAACCGATGTGTAACAAAGTAATATGACTCCTTGTCGCCTATTTGTTTGCAAAATTTTGAGGAAATAACGAAACGAATAGCAAGTTTCCTCAAATGAAGACTTGTGTGCGTTGTACGCATTGTTTTCAATGCGAGAGTGATAGGATTGCAACTTTTGAGGCTAACCGATGTGTAACGAAGTAATATGACTCCTAGTCGCCTATTTGTTTGCAAATTTTGAGGAAATAACGAAACGAAAAGCAAGTTTCCTCAAATGAAGACTTGTGTGCGTTGTACGCATTGTTTTCAATGCGAGAGTAATAGGATTGCAACTTTTGAGGCTAACCGATGTGTAACGAAGTAATATGGCTCCTAGTCGCCTATTTGTTTGCAAATTTTGAGGAAATAACGAAACGAATAGCAAGTTTCCTCAAATGAAGACTTGTGTACGTTGTACGCATTGTTTTCAATGCGAGAGTGATAGGATTGCAACTTTTGAGGCTAACCGATGTGTAACGAAGTAATATGACTCCTAGTCGCCTATTTGTTTGCAAATTTTGAGGAAATAACGAAACGAAAAGCAAGTTTCCTCAAATGAAGACTTGTGTGCGTTGTACGCATTGTTTTCAATGCGAGAGTGATAGGATTGCAACTTTTGAGGCTAACCGATGTGTAACGAAGTAATATGGCTCCTAGTCGCCTATTTGTTTGCAAATTTTGAGGAAATAACGAAACGAATAGCAAGTTTCCTCAAATGAAGACTTGTGTGCGTTGTACGCATTGTTTTCAATGCGAGAGTGATATGATTGCTACTTTTGAGGCTAACTTATGTATAACGAGGTAATATGACTCTTAGTCACCTATTTGTTTGCAAATTTTGAGTAAATAACGAAACGAATAGCAAGTTTCCTCAAATGAAGACTTGTGTGCGTTGTACGCATTGTTTTCAATGCGAGAGTGATAGGATTGCTCCTTTTGAGGCTAACCGATGTATAACAAAATAATATGACTCTTAATCACCTATTTGTTTGCAAATTTTGGGCAAATAACGAAAGGAATACCAAGTTTCCTTAAATGAAGACTTGTGTGCGTTGTACGCATTGTGTTCAATGCGAGAGTGATAGGATTGCTCATTTTGAGGCTAACCGATGTGTAACGAAGTAATATGATTCTAATTCACCTATTTCTTTGCAAATTTGGAGGACATATCGAAAAAAATACCAAGTTTCCTTAAGTCAAGACTTGTGTGCGTTGTACGCATTGTTTTCAATGCGAGAGTGATAGGATTCCTCCTTTTGAGGCTAACCGATGTGTAACGAAGTAGTATGACTCTTAGTCACTTATTTGTTTGCAAATTTTGCGAAAAAAACGAAACGAATAGCAAGTTTCCTCAAATGAAGACTTGTGTGCGTTGTAGGCATTGTTTTCAATGCGAGAGTGATAATATTGCTTCTTTTGAGGCTAATCGATGAATAACGAAGTAATATGATTCTAATTCACCTATATCTTTGCAAATTTGGAGGACATATCGAAACAAATACCAAGTTTCCTTAAGTGAAGACTTGTGTGCATTGTACGCATTGTTTTCAATGCGAGAGTAATAGGATTGCAACTTTTGAGGCTAACCGATGTGTAACAAAGTAATATGACTCCTAGTCGCCTATTTGTTTGCAAATTTTGAGGAAATAACGAAACGAATAGCAATTTTCCTCAAATGAAGACTTGTGTGCGTTGTACGCATTGTTTTGAATGCGAGAGAGATTGGATTGCTACTTTTGAGGCTAACCTATGTATAACGAAGTAATATGACTCTTAGTCACCTATTTGTTTGCAAATTTTGAGGAAATAACGAAACGAGTAGCAAGTTTTCTCAAATGAAGACTTTTGTGCGTTGTACGCATTGTTTTCAATGCGAGAGTGATAGGATTCCTCCTTTTGAGGCTCACCGATCTGTAACGAAGTAATATGACTCTTAGTCACCTATTTGTTCGCAAATTTTGAGGAAAAAACGAAACGAATAGCAAGTTTCCTTAAATGAAGACTTGTGTGCGTTGTACGCATTGTTTTCAATGCGAGAGTGATAGGATTGCTCCTTTTGAGGCTAACCGATGTATAACGAAGTAATATGATTCTACTTCACCTATTTCTTTACAAATTTGGAGGACATATCGAAACAAATACCAAGTTTCCTTAAGTGAAGACTTGTGTGCGTTTTACGCATTGTTTTCTATGCGAGAGCGATAGGATTCCTCCTTTTGAGGCTAACCGATGTGTAACGAAGTAATATGACTCTTAGTCACCTATTTGTTTGCAAATTTTGAGGAAATAACGAAATGAATAGTAAGTTTCCTCAAATGAAGACTTGTGTGCGTTGTACGCATTGTTTTCAATGCGAGAGTGATATGATTGCTCCTTTTGAGGCTAACCGATGTATAATGAAGTAATATGATTCTAATTCACCTATTTCTTTGCAAATTTGGAGGATATATCGAAACAAATACCAAGTTTCCTTAAGTGAAGACTTGTGTGCGTTGTACGCATTGTTTTCAATGCGAGAGTGATAGGATTCCTCCTTTTGAGGCTAACCGATGTGTAACGAAGTAATATGACTCTTAGGCACCTATTTGTTTGCAAATTTTGAGGAAATAACGAAACGAATAGCAAGTTTCCTCAAATGAAGACTTGTGTGCGTTGTTCGCATTGTTTTCAATGCGAGAGTGATAGGATAGCTCCTTTTGAGGCTAACCGATGTATAACGAAGTAATATGATTCTAATTCACCTATATCTTTGCAAATTTGGAGGACATATCGAAACAAATACCAAGTTTCCTTAAGTGAAGACTTGTGTGCGTTGTACGCATTGTTTTCTGTAATATCCCAAATATTTCAAAAGTGATCTAACAAGATCTAAGCAAGGTTGTCAATTCAAAACCTAAGATCGATTGCTCAAGCAACCCTTGAGCTATCTTAAAGAATATATACGACTCGAAACTACGATCATATATAACTAAGAGGTTAAAATCTTTAACCTAAACTATATGTTATGTGATTAGTAAAGCTTGGATTGAGCTTTTAAATGAGTTATGTAAATTATCTATGTGTAGGATTTTATGTTTTGGTTTGAGTGGTTAACCTTAACACTTATTAAAAAATCAGAAGTCAATTTAGGGCAAAAACCTAAATTGGAAAAAGAGTTAAAACCTAAACCCTAACCGTAGGGTCTAAACCCTAGAAAATAACCTAGGCCCTTGAGCAAAATGTGAAGGTCAAATTGACATTCCGTTTCAAGATTCAACCTTCCCACGATTTGAAAACACGTAATAGTCAATAAAAGTTTTTCTCGAAAAACGTGTAAAAGCACTATTCACGAGGTGACATTTTTCATTCGTTTGACTGTTTCTTTCATCTGTAGGACTTCTTACATTTCACAACATAGTGATAATATGAGGTTTAGATGCCAGGGAATCAATAAAATTTTCTTGGAAAAAAGACGAAAAATACACGATTTACGAGAAAACGTTTGTCGTTTTTTTGAACGTTCTTTTCAACGTTTGGACTTTTTCCATTTCACGATATAGCATTTATACGGGGAATAGATACTAGGGAGCCACTGATATTTTTCCTAAAATAAAACGTAAAACGCTCTTCAAACGAAAACGCTTTCCATTTTTGATCAAACCGTTGATGGATACAGTGTTTGTATGCAACACCGGTGCGTAATAAGCAATAAAAGATTTTCTCGAAAAGTGTGTCGGGAATAAGACGAAATAGGGAAAAGACGAAAATAAATATTATTTTTGACTTTTTGGTCTTCTAACTATTTTCTGAGAAATGGTCGCCAAAAACACTATTCACCGAAAAACGTGCCAAGTCTTTTGGACTTTTCACTTTACAGAAAAGTGTTTATTCGGAACAAAACTCAGTAATATCAAAATTTTAAATCAGTATAAGTTAGCCATTTAGTTGGAATCAGACTGTTATATAATTAAACTGGTAATTCATCCGTATTGTTTTCATCAAACGGAACATGAGATAGGTTAACATTAAATTTGAATAATCAAATTTATCAGATTAATACCTAATTATATTATTCAGTCATAATTAGTGTCGAGAATGAAAGAAATTTATCAATCGCGTCGCCCGGTAGGTGTATTCGAGAAAAATATACGGAAGATTATCCGAGATTAATTCAAGGAAAACTTCGAGGGTCAGACGAGACATCATATTAATACTGTATGATGTATTTTATTAATAAAATACATATAAGTAATTAAAACTTATATTACTAATGCGGAATATTTTAAATTAATCGCACGCGATTTATCCGATATACCGAAATCGGAAGAAATAATGACAAAACAGCTCGGGAAGCTTCTAGAAGCTTGGCTTGGAAAATATCTAGATATTATTCTAGTTTTATTAATTAAATAATGTGCGAAATGACTAAAATGCCCTTGGCTTTTAAACTAATGACCAAACTACCCCGACCCTTGGTTTTCCTATAAATAGAAGGCTTAAGTTCATTAGTTCTTTACGATTTTTGAAAGCTAAAGAGCAAATATAGAGAGAGTTCTTGTGAGACAAGAATCGATTGCAAAGAAATAGTTAAAGCTTGCAATAATAAAAGGCGTTTAACGATTTCCCGGGAAGCCCTAAAACAGTTTCAAGGCAAGTTCTAAACCCTTATGTGTTATTTGTTATGTAATAGATGTTATGTGAAGTCTTTAACTAATAGTTTCAAGCCTTCTAACTGTTATGTGTTATGTTTATGATTTATGAACATGATTTATACACTTTGTGTGTCAATGTGATATAAATTGTTGGAATGTGAGTTATATGTGATATTAAATGGAGAATTATATTCAGTCAAGGCATGTTAAAGTTTATATGAAAGCATAAGCTGCGTATGTGCTGTATGTTAGACTTGCTGAGCCGTCGTGCTCATTCTTGCGAATAAAACCTTATTTGCAGATTAAAGATGAACGTTAAGAAGATCATGAACGTAAAGATGAAGCGTAGATTAGGTTTTCATGTTTATTACTTGTATTTGTATAAGTCATAACGACTGTTGTAATACGAACAAACAAACATGTAACCGAATATTGAATGAATGATATAAATTATTATCATCAGAATGTTGTTATGTCTTTATTTTGATATAACCTAGAATTGTTAAGACTTAACATAGTATTGATAATGATCTACTTATCTGGATGAGGATCGGTAAATAACTTGTGAGTGCTGTACATCCGAGACAGGACTAAGCGATGTTGACTGGTCAAATCCATCGTTAAGGTTCCTCGGACCCAGGTATAACTCGTTATTACTATTCTGAATACCATATAAGTAGGATTATTGATATGAAGAGATATCACTATAACCAAATATGTTTCGAATGAGGGTTTTAACTAGTTGGGTAATGTTCTGTACGGAAAGAGAATTTTGCACCGGACAAAGACACAACCATTTGTCACGGATAAAGATGCAAACATTTATCACGGGTGAAGATACAAACATTCACCGCGAGATTCTCTGTTCCCAAGAGCCGTCCTAATGATTTAATACCGTGGATGTTGGAACATGTAAAGTTATAGAATATTTAAATCTTAAGGTTAAAATTTGACCGTTATATATGGTTTTATCCATTTATACGAATGAAATACGAGTTGATACTTGTATACTTATGAGACTGAGATCAAGTTAAGATCCAGGGACAACGTTAAGAGAAATTTTTAATGTATAGTCTAAAATAAGACTAATTCAACCAATATGATTATGGGATCATTGGTTAAGTCAATAGATGTACGAAAGTAACGCACAAGGTCTGCCGCAGGTAAAAGTGCGGGGATTTTGGGGTCGTTACAGTTGGTATCAGAGAGCTGTGGATTATAGTTTCGAGGTAACAAGTACCTTGGAGTATAATCTGATAAATTAAAAAGAAATGGACTTGTGAAGAGTCCGTATATAATTAAAAGATATGCATAAATCTTATTAAATCTTAATACATAAAAATTATTATGTGAAAAAAAATATAATGAATAAAGATAAACTCTTTACGAGAATATCTGAAGATAAATGGACTCTTAAAGAGTTCTCAAAGCAAGCAATAAGATAAAATAATCTTATTAGTTTTTGTGTGAAACTGTTTCATAAAAATGAAATGGTGTGTTTGGTATGTTGTGTAATTATACCTAAGAAAGGAGATGAGTAAACTCATAGAGAGATGATAATGAGAAATTCATTTGGAGATAATCAAAATTCATTTGGAGATAGTAGAAATTCATTTGGAGATTGTAAGAATTAAACTCATAAGGAATGTAAATGATGAAGGAATGAATTAAGAAAAGAAAGTGACTAAGATAGTTACAGAACGATTAGGGATTTCAATTGAAAACTCATATTAGTAAAACTGAGTAGAACGACTCTCTTGTATGGGAAAGAGTTTAATATGCTTCATAGAACCGATCTAACTACATTGTTGGTATGAATGATTCATGGTCAGTGTTCTCAAAGTGGGTTACACACTGAATGAAATCATTTGAGGATAGTGTTGATGAGACGGGGAACTGATTCATTAGTTCTTGGGTGGAGGAATAACTCAGTTTGCTATATTGATAAGTAAATTAAAATCTTGTGTCAAACTCTTCTTTGTATATATTTTGAGAAGGTGATTCTTTTCTCATATGTATATTGGCTAGTTAGTAGTTGTTACGTCATAACTATAGTTTTAAAAATATTTGTATGTTAGTTACTGAGCGAACGAACCTTGTTATGGACTTGGGCTATGATATGTTAGTCGAACCGACTTGTGAGATGTGGCTACGATTTGTCTATTCAGTGCAATATTGATCAGTACCAATGTGCGCTGAGACATTTCAATTCCGTGTTGATGAGAAGGGGAACTAATATATTTGTTTGTACTTGGTTTAATACAACCAATCAGTTTACTATATTACTATATATTGCAAAACTTGTGTTATGGTTAGAGAATAATGGAAAAGATAGAGGATTGAGGGTATTTCAAAAATCTTCTAGCTATGCTAGATCTTCATGGTTATATTCGCACTTGTATGCCTTTGAAAAGAGTGGTTCACTAGTTGAACTCGAAAATTTTGTTAGTTCTTCACTAGCTATGTTATTCATATGTTTATGCTAATTGTTTTGGCTAGACGGATTTAATGTGAAGAATAAAAATGATTTATTCATCAACACCCCATTTAACCTGGTGTGAAGATGATACATGATGAGTTATCAACGCACATTGCAAGGTGCGGTATACAGTCATAAAATTGCTTTTCAAAAGTTTGAATGGTTTAAATATGAGTCAATGCCAATTGTTTCGGCTAGACACCTTTGGTTATGAAAAAAGAACGGATGTAGGAATTCTATAGACGCAATAAACCGCGTCTTTAAAGATAATATGGTACGACAGGCTGATCACCTAAAGTACAACGTATGGTGTTCTCAATCTTAATTGATTGCTACACAAAGTATGAAGTGTTCTCAATCTTAATTGATTGCTACACAAGATATGGTTTTCCAGTCCGGATGATGATTTAAAAAAATTATGGGTTATATAGTATTCATAGTTTTTGAATAAGGTAAATGTCTTGATTGACCGCTGTATAAGTGAGAAGAATCCAAGATAAAGGAAGAATGAGACTGAATGTCGAGTATGAAAAGAGGTTTAAAACCTAAAGTTATGAACGGAAATGTGTAGAGATAAGTGAACATTGTTCAGACCTAATCAAAGTATAGGAGGTTTAATGTGAGTAAAAGATGAATTTAGAAAATTCATATTGAAGAGTAAATTGGAGATGATTATATTATAATTTCGAGGACGAAATTCTTATAAGAATGAGAGAATGTAATATCCTGAATATTTATAACACTTATAAATATGATATTAAATGACTAAAGTAATTGTAAAGTTAATTTCGAGGACGAAATTCCTGTAAGTTGGGTTGAATGTAATATCCCAAATATTTCAAAAGTGATCTAACAAGATCTAAGCAAGGTTGTCAATTCAAAACCTAAGATCGATTGCTCAAGCAACCCTTGAGCTATCTTAAAGAATATATACGACTCGAAACTACGATCATATATAACTAAGAGGTTAAAATCTTTAACCTAAACTATATGTTATGTGATTAGTAAAGCTTGGATTGAGCTTTTAAATGAGTTATGTAAATTATCTATGTGTAGGATTTTATGTTTTGGTTTGAGTGGTTAACCTTAACACTTATTAAAAAATCAGAAGTCAATTTAGGGCAAAAACCTAAATTGGAAAAAGAGTTAAAACCTAAACCCTAACCGTAGGGTCTAAACCCTAGAAAATAACCTAGGCCCTTGAGCAAAATGTGAAGGTCAAATTGACATTCCGTTTCAAGATTCAACCTTCCCACGATTTGAAAACACGTAATAGTCAATAAAAGTTTTTCTCGAAAAACGTGTAAAAGCACTATTCACGAGGTGACATTTTTCATTCGTTTGACTGTTTCTTTCATCTGTAGGACTTCTTACATTTCACAACATAGTGATAATATGAGGTTTAGATGCCAGGGAATCAATAAAATTTTCTTGGAAAAAAGACGAAAAATACACGATTTACGAGAAAACGTTTGTCGTTTTTTTGAACGTTCTTTTCAACGTTTGGACTTTTTCCATTTCACGATATAGCATTTATACGGGGAATAGATACTAGGGAGCCACTGATATTTTTCCTAAAATAAAACGTAAAATGCTCTTCAAACGAAAACGCTTTCCATTTTTGATCAAACCGTTGATGGATACAGTGTTTGTATGCAACACCGGTGCGTAATAAGCAATAAAAGATTTTCTCGAAAAGTGTGTCAGGAATAAGACGAAATAGGGAAAAGACGAAAATAAATATTATTTTTGACTTTTTGGTCTTCTAACTATTTTCTGAGAAATGGTCGCCAAAAATACTATTCACCGAAAAAAGTGCCAAGTCTTTTGGACTTTTCACTTTACAGAAAAGTGTTTATTCGGAACAAAACTCAGTAATATCAAAATTTTAAATCAGTATAAGTTAACCATTTAGTTGGAATCAGACTGTTATATAATTAAACTGGTAATTCATCCGTATTGTTTTCATCAAACGGAACATGAGATAGGTTAACATTAAATTTGAATAATCAAATTTATCAGATTAATACCTAATTATATTATTTAGTCATAATTAGTGTCGAGAATGAAAGAAATTTATCAATCGCGTCGCCCGGTAGGTGTATTCGAGAAAAATATACGGAAGATTATCCGAGATTAATTCAAGGAAAACTTCGAGGGTCAGACGAGACATCATATTAATACTGTATGATGTATTTTATTAATAAAATACATATAAGTAATTAAAACTTATATTACTAATGCGGAATATTTTAAATTAATCGCACGCGATTTATCCGATATACCGAAATCGGAAGAAATAATGACAAAACAGCTCGGGAAGCTTCTAGAAGCTTGGCTTGGAAAATATCTAGATATTATTCTAGTTTTATTAATTAAATATTGTGCGAAATAACTAAAATGCCCTTGGCTTTTAAACTAATGACCAAACTACCCCGACCCTTGGTTTTCCTATAAATAGAAGGCTTAAGTTCATTAGTTATTTACGATTTTTGAAAGCTAAAGAGCAAATATAGAGAGAGTTCTTGTGAGACAAGAATCGATTGCAAAGAAATAGTTAAAGCTTGCAATAATAAAAGGCGTTTAACGATTTCCCGGGAAGCCCTAAAACAGTTTCAAGGGAAGTTCTAAACCCTTATGTGTTATTTGTTATGTAATAGATGTTATGTGAAGTCTTTAACTAATAGTTTCAAGCCTTCTAACTGTTATGCGTTATGTTTACGATTTATGAACATGATTTATACACTTTGTGTGTCAATGTGATATAAATTGTTGGAATGTGAGTTATATGTGATATTAAATGGAGAATTATATTCAGTCAAGGCATGTTAAAGTTTATATGAAAGCATAAGCTGCGTATGTGCTGTATGTTAGACTTGCTGAGCCGTCGTGCTCATTCTTGCAAATAAAACCTTATTTGCAGATTAAAGATGAACGTTAAGAAGATCATGAACGTAAAGATGAAGCGTAGATTAGGTTTTCATGTTTATTACTTGTATTTGTATAAGTCATAACGACTGTTGTAATACGAACAAACAAACATGTAACCGAATATTGAATGAATGATATAAATTATTATCATCAGAATGTTGTTATGTCTTTATTTTGATATAACCTAGAATTGTTAAGACTTAACATAGTATTGATAATGATCTACTTATCTGGATGAGGATCGGTAAATAACTTGTGAGTGCTGTACATCCGAGACAGGACTAAGCGATGTTGACTGGTCAAATCCATCGTTAAGGTTCCTCGGACCCAGGTATAACTCGTTATTACTATTCTGAATACCATATAAGTAGGATTATTGATATGAAGAGATATCACTATAACCAAATATGTTTCGAATGAGGGTTTTAACTAGTTGGGTAATGTTCTGTACGGAAAGAGAATTTTGCACCAGACAAAGACACAACCATTTGTCACGGATAAAGATGCAAACATTTATCACGGGTGAAGATACAAACATTCACCGCGAGATTCTCTGTTCCCAAGAGCCGTCCTAATGATTTAATACCGTGGATGTTGGAACATGTAAAGTTATAGAATATTTAAATCTTAAGGTTAAAATTTGACCGTTATATATGGTTTTATCCATTTATACGAATGAAATACAAGTTGATACTTGTATACTTATGAGACTGAGATCAAGTTAAGATCCAGGGACAACGTTAAGAGAAATTTTTAATGTATAGTCTAAAATAAGACTAATTCAACCAATATGATTATGGGATCATTGGTTAAGTCAATAGATGTACGAAACTAACGCACAAGGTCTGCCGCAGGTAAAAGTGCGGGGATTTTGGGGTCGTTACATTTTCAATGCGAGAGTAATAGGATTGCAACTTTTGAGGCTAACCGATGTGTAACAAAGTAATATGACTCCTAGTCGCCTATTTGTTTGCAAATTTTGAGGAAATAACGAAACGAATAGCAAGTTTCCTCAAATGAAGACTTGTGTGCGTTGTACGCATTGTTTTCAATGCGAGAGTGATTGGATTGCTACTTTTGAGGCTAACCTATGTATAACGAAGTAATATGACTCTTAGTCACCTATTTGTTTGCAAATTTTGAGGAAATAACGAAACGAGTAGCAAGTTTCCTTAAATGAAGACTTGTGTGCGTTGTACGCATTGTTTTCAATGCGAGAGTGATCGGATTGCTCCTTTTGAGGCTAACCGATGTATAACGAAGTAATATGATTCTAATTCACCTATTTCTTTGCAAATTTGGAGGACATATCGAAACAAATACCAAGTTTCCTTAAGTGAAGACTTGTGTGCGTTTTACGCATTGTTTTCAATGCGAGAGCGATAGGATTCCTCCTTTTGAGGCTAACCGATGTGTAACGAAGTAATATGACTCTTAGTCACCTATTTCTTTGCAAATTTTGAGGAAATAACGAAACGAATAGTAAGTTTCCTCAAATGAAGACTTGTTTGCGTTGTACGCATTGTTTTCAATGCGAGAGTGATATGATTGCTCCTTTTGAGGCTAACCGATGTATAACGAAGTAATATGATTCTAATTCACCTATTTCTTTGCAAATTTGGAGGACATGTCGAAACAAATACCAAGTTTCCTTAAGTGAAGACTTGTGTGCGTTGTACGCATTGGTTTCAACGCGAGAGTGATAGGATTCCTCATTTTGAGGCTAACCGATGTGTAACGAAGTAATATGACTCTTAGGCACCTATTTGTTTGCAAATTTTGAGGAAATAACGAAACGAATAGCAAGTTTCCTCAAATGAAGACTTATGTGCGTTGTACGCATTGTTTTCAATGCGAGAGTGATAGGATTGCTCCTTTTGAGGCTAACCGATGTATAACGAAGTAATATGATTCTAATTCACCTATTTCTTTGCAAATTTGGAGGACATATCGAAACAAATACCAAGTTTCCTTAAGTGAAGACTTGTGTGCGTTGTACGCATTGTTTTCAATGCGAGAGTGATAGGATTCCTCCTTTTGAGGCTAACCGATGTGTAACGAAGTAATATGACTCTTAGTCACCTATTTGTTTGCAAATTTTGAGGAAAAAACGAAACGAATAGCAAGTTTCCTCAAATGAAGACTTGTGTGCGTTGTACGCATTGTTTTCAATGCGAGAGTGATAGTATTGCTCCTTTTGAGGCTAACCGATGTATAACAAAGTAATATGATTCTAATTCACCTATTTTTTGCAAATTTGGAGGACATATCGAAACAAATACCAAGTTTCCTTAAGTGAAGACTTGTGTGCGTTGTACGCATTGTTTTCAATGCGAGAGTAATAGGATTGCAACTTTTGAGGCTAACCGATGTGTAACAAAGTAATATGACTCCTAGTCGCCTATTTGTTTGCAAATTTTGAGGAAATAACGAAACGAATAGCAAGTTTCCACAAATGAAGACTTGTGTGCGTTGTTCGCATTGTTTTCAATGCGAGAGTGATAGGATAGCTCCTTTTGAGGCTAACCGATGTATAACGAACTAATACGATTCTAATTCACCTATTTCTTTGCAAATTTGGAGGACATATCGAAACAAATACCAAGTTTCCTTAAGTGAAGACTTGTGTGCGTTGTACGCATTGTTTTCAATGCGTGAATGATAGGATTTCTACTTTTGAGGCTAATCGATGTATAACGAACTAATATGATTCTAATTCACCTATTTCTTTGCAAATTTGGATGACATATCGAAACAAATACCAAGTTTTCTTAAGTGAAGACTTGTGTGCGTTGTACGCATTGTTTTCAATGCGAGAGTGATAGGATTGCTCCTTTTGAGGCTAACCGATGTATAACGAACTAATACGATTCTAATTCACCTATTTGTTTGCAAATTTTGAGGAAAAAATGCAACGAATAGCAAGTTTCCTCAAACGAAGACTTGTGTGCGTTGTAGGCATTGTTTTCAATGCGAGAGTGATAGTATTGCTCCTTTTGAGGCTAACCGATGTATAACGAAGTAATATGATTCTAATTCACCTATTTTTTGCAAATTTGGAGGACATATCGAAACAAATACCAAGTTTCCTTAAGTGAAGACTTGTGTGCGTTGTACGCATTGTTTTCAATGCGAGAGTGATAGGATTCCTCCTTTTGAGGCTAACCGATGTGTAACAAAGTAATATGACTCCTTGTCGCCTATTTGTTTGCAAATTTTGAGGAAATAACGAAACGAATAGCAAGTTTCCTCAAATGAAGACTTGTGTGCATTGTACGCATTGTTTTCAATGCGAGAGTGATAGGATTGCAACTTTTGAGGCTAACCGATGTGTAACGAAGTAATATGACTCTTAGTCACCTATTTGTTTGTAAATTTTGAGGAAAAAACGAAACGAATAGCAAGTTTCCTCAAATGAAGACTTGTGTGCGTTGTACGCATTGTTTTCAATGCGAGAGTGATAGGATTGCAACTTTTGAGGCTAACCAATGTGTAACGAAGTAATATGACTCCTAGTCGCCTATTTTTTTGCAAATTTTGAGGAAATAACGAAACGAATAGCAAGTTTCCTCAAATGAAGACTTGTGTGCGTTGTACGCATTGTTTTCAATGCGAGAGTGATAGGATTGCAACTTTTGAGGCTAACCGATGTGTAACGAAGTAATATGACTCCTAGTCGCCTATTTGTTTGCAAATTTTGAGGAAATAACGAAACGAATAACAAGTTTCCTCAAATGAAGACTTGTGTGCGTTGTACGCATTGTTTTCAATGCGAGAGTGATAGGATTCCTCCTTTTGAGGCTAACCGATGTGTAACGAAGTAATATGACTCTTTGTCACCTATTTGTTTCCAAATTTTTAGGAAAAAATGAAACGAATAGCAAGTTTCCTCAAATGAAGACTTGTGTGCGTTGTACGCATTGTTTTCAATGCGAGAGTGATGGGATTTGTGACGACCCCAAATCCGGGTTCCTTTAACCCTAGACTTGGTACGTCACGATACATCATCTTCATACATGTTCTATAACTAATGCGGAATATATAAACATAAATTGTTTATTCTACAATATTTCCCAAGGTTTCTAACCTTAACTTACATATATACCTTTAGATTCATAAAAAGGTTTACAAAATTACTTACATCATATAACAATTTAGTTATCATGCATAACACTATAATCTTGTCTTTTGCTTCTGTCTCCGTCTCTTCTCGGACATTCGTATTATTCTGAAATTTGTTATCATGATATAGCAAGAGTGAGCAACGACTTTGCTCAGCAAGTTTAAATACAATAACGATATATCATGATTGAAAGAAAGAACAAGCTTTCGGATTTTCAACAATATAATAATTGTGAAAGAGTACGAATCATAATTTCAATAATTGAATGACTGAATCAAGTAATGTGAGTGTCAATAATGACCATGAACAATTTTAACTGAACCTTATGGTAATGAAGGTGATCAGCCTTTCATACCTGATGAACACATGCAACAAGCACTATGTGCGAATCAACAATTTAAAGATGTGGAATAATTATACAAAATTAAACCATAGCATGCTTGAAACGTAATAACTTGAATTTGAGTTAGGGACTTGAACAATAAAATAATATATCCTGCTCGAATATAAATTGAGTAGGGTTTAGGAAACTTGCCTGTCTGCTCAGCTACAATAAATGTCTAGCTTTAACTAACTGGCTTGGAAAGACCTAACATCAATAAAGTTGGTCTAATAATTAATACGGCGTATTTGCACAACTATACGCTTATTAAGGAACTTATCTATCACATAAGTACTAACACATAATTTACATCAGTTAAAACAATATTATTAACCTTATAGACCCTCAATCATATTGGGTTAATAATTTAATAAGTTAGAAAATATTTTTCTTTAAGTGTTGCACACTTATTAAACTATTAAACAATTTATTATAATTGTTTAAACAAAAGAGTTAAAAGACATTTTCTTTATTCCATTAAATCTAATTTCATTTAATTACTATTTATCATTAATTAAATAGTAAGTAATTAACTACCTTTAGTTATTATTTAATAATAAATAATAACTTACAAGATTTATTTATTATTTAAAATTAATCAAATAATAAATAATTATATTATATTAAAAATAATCAAATATCTTTAGTTATTATTTAATAATAAATAATAACTAATTAACTAGATTCATTTATTATTTAAAGTTAATTAAATAATAATAAAATTATATAGTAAATACTCAAATATCATTAGTTATTATTTAATAATAAATAATAACTACTAAATTTATTTATTATTTAAAGTTAATCAAATAATAAATAATTAAATAATCAATCTTAGTTGTCTTTAATTATTATTTAATAGTAATTAAATAATAATTAATTAATTATTCATCCTTGTTTATTATTTAATATTAATTAAATAATAATTAGTTTAATCGTAAATTCAGAAGATATAATATTAACTAGATTAATATTTACAACATTTAAATATTAATCCAAAATACCTATTATATTTAAAAAAATATAATATTAAACTAACTAGATTAATATTTACAACATTTAAATATTAATCCTAAATGCTTATTATATTTAAAAAAAAATATAATATTAAACTAACTAGATTAATATTTACAACATTTAAATATAAATCCTAAATACTTATTATATTTGAAAAAATATAATATTAAACTAACTAGATTAATATTTACAACATTTAAATATTAATCCTAAATACTTATTATATTTGAAAAAATATAATATTAAACTAACTAGATTAATATTTACAATCATTTAAATATTAATCCTAAATACTTATTATATTTAAAAAAAAATATAATATTAAACTAACTAGATTAATATTTAAAATATTTAAATATTAATCCTAAATATTTATTATATTTGAAAAATATAATATTAAACTAACTAGATTAATATTTACAATCATTTAAATATTAATCCTAAATACATATTATATTTGAAAAATATAATATTATATACCTAAATATCATTTTTGTATTATTATTATTTTTGTTATAATTTTAAATTAATTTTTAAACATTTAAATTAATTAAAATTATCCAGAATGGCAATTCTGTAATTAAGTCGAAAAACTGATACGAGGGCAATTTCGTAATTACGCAGAAAAAGACCGGAGGGGCAAAATAGTAATTTTCGCCGAAAACTTACGCCCGCGCATTGCGCGCTTTAAGAAATTAGAGGCCCCAAAACGGTGCCGTTTTACTGTCACCGAAACTGGCTTCCGCGCATAGCGCGCAGATGAATTTCTTACACGCCAAAACGACGTCGTTTTTCGGTCCGCGGCCGACAGTGAACAGGGTCGCGCGCATTGCGCGGCACCCCTTTTTTCTTTCCCCTTAGCAGATTGTGAATAGTAGTTTTAATACACTACTTTAATAAAAATTATACATTCAAGTAAGCTTTAAAAATCCAAAAAAATTACCAATCACTTAATCTCAATTTATAACATGAAAATTTAATTTTTCATGATTTAATATTAAATTTTTTCTATAAAAATTTTTACATCACATAAACTACCACAAATCATAACTTTTTGTGTATAACTCCATTTTGAGTGATTCAAACTTTGTTTTTCTCATGATTTAATGTTCTATAATATTATAACATTAAATCTAAGTTTTATAAAAATATTTTTGGACATAAATTCCAAAACTTATTTACACACTATTAAATACATATTTTAGCATATAAAATATACCAAAATACAAACCAAGCATATTAAACTCAAGCATGGCATAAATATTACTAATACACATGACTAACTATATTAGCATATTTATACCAACATGATGGTTTAATTAATTTAAAACAAAGGTAGATTTAAAATAACCATTACCTCATTCTAATGGCTATCTTCATTTTTCTTCCAAACTAGGTTGTGAATGTCATGAACTAACTTATGCTTTCTTCTTCTTCCTTGAAGCTCCACCCAAAATCTCTCTCAAATATTTATCCTCTCAATATTTGCAAAGTGAAAGAAGAAAAATGACTAACAATTCTCTCTCTCTAAAGACTTAAGTCTTCCATAATGTATAGATATATATCTTATATCTATGAAATTATATCAACACAAGTTAGCTATTGGATGCTTACACAAGGAAGTTCACCCATGCCTTAGTTGGTGAGGATTTTATGGGAAAAGACTCACCAAAAATTAAAACAAGCAACCTAATTATTTAAATAATTAAATAATAAAATAGCAATCAACTAACTCTTTTCTTTTCTCATCCTTGCCGGCTGATTTCTTCTTTTCTTGTCCCAAATTCATTGTCCAAGTCACTTTTTAAATTAATAATAGTTAAATTAAGTATTTTCCAAGTGGGCCAAACATTGGGCTTTAATTTAAAATACCAATTGGGCTTCTATTAAATTGTTTGGGCTACTAAATTGTCAAATTTTATTATTCTCCACTTGAGCTACTAATTGACCCATGTTGGGCTAATTTAATAATTTACACATTATTTATTCAATCCATGATTAAATAAATAATTAAATTGAATAAATAATTAAATATTTTAACCCATAGGTATTAAATTACGAAATGGACTAATAAATATTCTTATTAATATTTCACATTATTTACATTAATTAATAATCATATTAATTAATTTATTATATTTAATTCACTCATTATATTCAATTTAATTGAATATTTAATTAATGACAACTTATCAATTATTTTGATATTAAAACTTTAGAGTGTATTCGCTAATAATAATATATATAATCTATATATATTATTTATACACATTACTTTACCTCAAAAACAATTTCACAATAAATTATGAAATTAAAATAAATACAATATATATATTATTTAGGCCATAAATTAAATTATTTAATACATTTACATTAAATAATTCATTTATCATCAATTATGGAAATAATTCCATTTACCCGAAAATACATTGAAATAATAATATATTTACTCAATTTCTTATTTAAATAATTTATTTAATTATTTAATTAATATTACACAAATAATTGTATAATTAAATTTCTCACTCTCATAAATCATTTACAATGATTTGTTTAATTATAGAATATATTCATTTAATATATTCAATTACAATTTAAAATTTCTCAATTAATTTAAACCATTTATATATATGTACATATATTAAATATTGTACAATATATATAATTACTAATCTCCTTTAATTAATTCAACTACTTTATATAATTATAATTATATAATTTACATAATTATTCCTCACAAATAATTTATCAACAATTTGCATAATTGTTGATTAATGAATAAATTAATTCCACAATAAACCTTTTAATTCAATTCGGATTAATTTAATATTAATCTATCTATTTATCACAATTTAATTAACCATTAAATTATGTTACTAAATGTGCACGCATATATATATTCATATAAATACATATTTAATTTACACGCAACCACGTCGCTTAATTACATAACTCCACTAATTAATTCTCTTAATTTAATTAGACTTGTTGTTAGTCAAGTTTATTGAATTATCACTTTACTTGCTAACTTATCAAAAATTTTGATATCACCATATCTAAGTTAGTCCGTTAAATTTAATTTGGACCTCTATTTATCTATCACTACTAGGTTATCAAACTCCAACCTTTATTAAATATTAAATATTTTATTTCTAATTCATTTAAATATCCGGGATATTACATTCTCCCCTTCTTCTAAAAATTTCGTCCCCGAAATTATCTCATACACATTTCTACCAATTTTCATCTCTGAGTATAACTCTTTACTCATCAAATTCTATGACCACCCTTTTCTAGGAACTTCATACTTCTAAACTCATAATTCCAGAACAATGGAATATCTTGCAGAAGAATAAATTGAAAATCAATATCTTATAGAAGAATAAATTGAAAATCAAAATATTCATTAAAACTTTCATACTATTCTGAGGAGTCATAAAGACTGTGAACATGGAATTAACTGAATTCCGAATAAATAGTATTTATCCCTGTAAATACTTATAAACAGAGTGTTTATCAATCACAAAGACTGAAAACATTCCATAGGTGTACGCTAGGTGATCAGCCTATCGTACTTCTGCGTTGTGCACAACGACTTCTCACGGGGTCGAACTCTTTGGATTTACCAACCCATATCAGCATGCCACCACTGTTGGGCGCCCCCTCGCGGGTTCTTTATTCATGGCTCTGACATATCCCCCATTACGGGGTTGTTCACCTCAGACTTACTACAAAATTCCGCTCCAGCATAAGTTGGATTGGAAAATAAAACTCGAGTCATTTCTGACCAAAAAGTGTCCAGTCAAAATAAATGACATAGACTCACATCATTGAACTGTTCGTATATTACGACTCAAAAATCATTTCAGATTAGTTAAAATAACAAAAATTCATTTATAGGACTTCATGATACCGCACCGTTGCAACAGTGCGTTGAGGATTCCGTCTTTTCATCTCTGCACCATGGCTTTAATGGCGTGTGATGATTTTATAAATACATTTTGATATTTTCAAATCAATTTGTCTAGCCGAAACAATTAGCATAGACTCTTCTTTAAACGTTTCAAAATACTAAAAATCATTTTGACTTTGTCATATTACATCATACCATAGTGGGCTTAAAAATACATCCAACACTAGGTTACTCTGCATTGATGACTCCATCGGTTATCATCTCTGCACTAAATGCATTAATGATTTCAAAAATACATTTGTCTTTTCAAAAGCACAAAAGTGCGAATTTGGCACGATTTTTAAGAATTTCAAAGTCTAGCATAGCTAGAAGATTTGGAATATCCTAAAACCTCAAAACACCACAAATTTTTTCCTCCACATTCTTTTCCAGCTTAATAACTATATCTATTATAGCCTTAACCTAACTACTTAACTCTATCCATACCTACTGTTCATCAAACTTACCACGTATTTGGGCTCAGCAACTTACCACAATCATATGGTTTGAGGAACTTGTCCTAGTCAGGCCAAAGTCGCCCATTCGCTGAGGGGCTCCACCACATGACTATGAGTCACGAACTTACTATGCGTGTCAGTTCTCAGAACACGAACTTATCTTAACATCCTCTACCTATCCGTTATACACATGAGAAAAGAATCACCTTCTCATCATACATATAGTGAATAGCGCGACTCCAGGTTTCAGTTGATTATCATTATAGGAAGCCAAGTGGTCGTCAAACCAAACACAATCTCCTGCCCATACAAGAAATTGGTCAACTCAGCCACTAATCAATATAGGAAGTTAAGCGGTCGTTAAACCAAGAACAAATCCCCTGCCCATACAAAGGACTGTTCAACTAAACCACTGTATCAATATAGAAAACTAAGCGGTTCTAAAACCAAGCACTAATTCCCCGCCCATACAAGGAATTGTACAACTCAGCCACTAATATGAGTCCTCAATTAAAAACCTACAAACCTTTAGCTTCTCTTAACTTGATATGAATTTTGTCAATTCATACCTTATCACACTCAACACTTCAAGAATCCACTTGTTACTATTTCAGTATCTTCATTGTTATAGCACCATGCTATCAAAACCACTTCTTTAATCATTTAATAGACCATTTGTTATTCCATGATTTTACTATGATCATCGGGATCTTATATCAAAATTGATTTCACTGTACTATTTCTCCTTTATTCTAGGATCGTTTAATTCTATCATCTTATCATTCATCTCTGATCATTTTACTGTACGATCCTTCTCTTTTTAAATTCTTGAATCAAGTGTTCCCTGATTCTTATTCCATTTATTTGGATTACACTCTTTGAAGATCCTTCTTTGAATCTTTTCATATATCTATGTATCTATATAGATTTATTTTCTCCTTTATGAACTGTGTATGTTCATTTCTAAACTCTATCTGAGTTTATCCTTTCACTGTCTTCATTATCTTTCCATGATTATAGCCTAAGGTACTGCTACCTAAGAACTATAACCTATCAGCTCTGATACCAACTTGTGACGACCCCAAATCCGGGTTCCTTTAACCCTAGACTTGGTACGTCACGATACATCATCTTCATACATGTTCTATAACTAATGCGGAATATATAAACATAAATTGTTTATTCTACAATATTTCCCAAGGTTTCTAACCTTAACTTACATATATACCTTTAGATTCATAAAAAGGTTTACAAAATTACTTACATCATATAACAATTTAGTTATCATGCATAACACTATAATCTTGTCTTTTGCTTCTGTCTCCGTCTCTTCTCGGACATTCGTATTATTCTGAAATTTGTTATCATGATATAGCAAGAGTGAGCAACGACTTTGCTCAGCAAGTTTAAATACAATAACGATATATCATGATTGAAAGAAAGAACAAGCTTTCGGATTTTCAACAATATAATAATTGTGAAAGAGTACGAATCATAATTTCAATAATTGAATGACTGAATCAAGTAATGTGAGTGTCAATAATGACCATGAACAATTTTAACTGAACCTTATGGTAATGAAGGTGATCAGCCTTTCATACCTGATGAACACATGCAACAAGCACTATGTGCGAATCAACAATTTAAAGATGTGGAATAATTATACAAAATTAAACCATAGCATGCTTGAAACGTAATAACTTGAATTTGAGTTAGGGACTTGAACAATAAAATAATATATCCTGCTCGAATATAAATTGAGTAGGGTTTAGGAAACTTGCCTGTCTGCTCAGCTACAATAAATGTCTAGCTTTAACTAACTGGCTTGGAAAGACCTAACATCAATAAAGTTGGTCTAATAATTAATACGGCGTATTTGCACAACTATACGCTTATTAAGGAACTTATCTATCACATAAGTACTAACACATAATTTACATCAGTTAAAACAATATTATTAACCTTATAGACCCTCAATCATATTGGGTTAATAATTTAATAAGTTAGAAAATATTTTTCTTTAAGTGTTGCACACTTATTAAACTATTAAACAATTTATTATAATTGTTTAAACAAAAGAGTTAAAAGACATTTTCTTTATTCCATTAAATCTAATTTCATTTAATTACTATTTATCATTAATTAAATAGTAAGTAATTAACTACCTTTAGTTATTATTTAATAATAAATAATAACTTACAAGATTTATTTATTATTTAAAATTAATCAAATAATAAATAATTATATTATATTAAAAATAATCAAATATCTTTAGTTATTATTTAATAATAAATAATAACTAATTAACTAGATTCATTTATTATTTAAAGTTAATTAAATAATAATAAAATTATATAGTAAATACTCAAATATCATTAGTTATTATTTAATAATAAATAATAACTACTAAATTTATTTATTATTTAAAGTTAATCAAATAATAAATAATTAAATAATCAATCTTAGTTGTCTTTAATTATTATTTAATAGTAATTAAATAATAATTAATTAATTATTCATCCTTGTTTATTATTTAATATTAATTAAATAATAATTAGTTTAATCGTAAATTCAGAAGATATAATATTAACTAGATTAATATTTACAACATTTAAATATTAATCCAAAATACCTATTATATTTAAAAAAATATAATATTAAACTAACTAGATTAATATTTACAACATTTAAATATTAATCCTAAATGCTTATTATATTTAAAAAAAAATATAATATTAAACTAACTAGATTAATATTTACAACATTTAAATATAAATCCTAAATACTTATTATATTTGAAAAAATATAATATTAAACTAACTAGATTAATATTTACAACATTTAAATATTAATCCTAAATACTTATTATATTTGAAAAAATATAATATTAAACTAACTAGATTAATATTTACAATCATTTAAATATTAATCCTAAATACTTATTATATTTAAAAAAAAATATAATATTAAACTAACTAGATTAATATTTAAAATATTTAAATATTAATCCTAAATATTTATTATATTTGAAAAATATAATATTAAACTAACTAGATTAATATTTACAATCATTTAAATATTAATCCTAAATACATATTATATTTGAAAAATATAATATTATATACCTAAATATCATTTTTGTATTATTATTATTTTTGTTATAATTTTAAATTAATTTTTAAACATTTAAATTAATTAAAATTATCCAGAATGGCAATTCTGTAATTAAGTCGAAAAACTGATACGAGGGCAATTTCGTAATTACGCAGAAAAAGACCGGAGGGGCAAAATAGTAATTTTCGCCGAAAACTTACGCCCGCGCATTGCGCGCTTTAAGAAATTAGAGGCCCCAAAACGGTGCCGTTTTACTGTCACCGAAACTGGCTTCCGCGCATAGCGCGCAGATGAATTTCTTACACGCCAAAACGACGTCGTTTTTCGGTCCGCGGCCGACAGTGAACAGGGTCGCGCGCATTGCGCGGCACCCCTTTTTTCTTTCCCCTTAGCAGATTGTGAATAGTAGTTTTAATACACTACTTTAATAAAAATTATACATTCAAGTAAGCTTTAAAAATCCAAAAAAATTACCAATCACTTAATCTCAATTTATAACATGAAAATTTAATTTTTCATGATTTAATATTAAATTTTTTCTATAAAAATTTTTACATCACATAAACTACCACAAATCATAACTTTTTGTGTATAACTCCATTTTGAGTGATTCAAACTTTGTTTTTCTCATGATTTAATGTTCTATAATATTATAACATTAAATCTAAGTTTTATAAAAATATTTTTGGACATAAATTCCAAAACTTATTTACACACTATTAAATACATATTTTAGCATATAAAATATACCAAAATACAAACCAAGCATATTAAACTCAAGCATGGCATAAATATTACTAATACACATGACTAACTATATTAGCATATTTATACCAACATGATGGTTTAATTAATTTAAAACAAAGGTAGATTTAAAATAACCATTACCTCATTCTAATGGCTATCTTCATTTTTCTTCCAAACTAGGTTGTGAATGTCATGAACTAACTTATGCTTTCTTCTTCTTCCTTGAAGCTCCACCCAAAATCTCTCTCAAATATTTATCCTCTCAATATTTGCAAAGTGAAAGAAGAAAAATGACTAACAATTCTCTCTCTCTAAAGACTTAAGTCTTCCATAATGTATAGATATATATCTTATATCTATGAAATTATATCAACACAAGTTAGCTATTGGATGCTTACACAAGGAAGTTCACCCATGCCTTAGTTGGTGAGGATTTTATGGGAAAAGACTCACCAAAAATTAAAACAAGCAACCTAATTATTTAAATAATTAAATAATAAAATAGCAATCAACTAACTCTTTTCTTTTCTCATCCTTGCCGGCTGATTTCTTCTTTTCTTGTCCCAAATTCATTGTCCAAGTCACTTTTTAAATTAATAATAGTTAAATTAAGTATTTTCCAAGTGGGCCAAACATTGGGCTTTAATTTAAAATACCAATTGGGCTTCTATTAAATTGTTTGGGCTACTAAATTGTCAAATTTTATTATTCTCCACTTGAGCTACTAATTGACCCATGTTGGGCTAATTTAATAATTTACACATTATTTATTCAATCCATGATTAAATAAATAATTAAATTGAATAAATAATTAAATATTTTAACCCATAGGTATTTGTGACGACCCCAAATCCGGGTTCCTTTAACCCTAGACTTGGTACGTCACGATACATCATCTTCATACACGTTCTATAACTAATGCGGAATATATAAACATAAATTGTTTATTCTACAACATTTCCCAAGGTTTCTAACCTTAACTTACATATATACCTTTAGATTCATAAAAAGGTTTACAAAATTACTTACATCATATAACAATTTAGTTATCATGCATAACACTATAATCTTGTCTTTTGCTTCTGTCTCCGTCTCTCCTCGAACATTCTTATTAATCTGAAATTGGTTATCATGATATAGCAAGAGTGAGCAATGAATTTGCTCAGCAAGTTTAAGTACAATAAAGATATATCATGATTGAAAGAAAGAATAAGCTTTTGGATTTTCAACAATATAATAATTGTGAAAGAGTACGAATTATAATTTCAATAATTGAATGACTGAATCAATAAATGTTGAGTGTCAATAATGACCATGAACAATTTAACTGAACCTTATGGTAATGAAGGTGATCAGCCTTTCATACCTGATGAACACATGCAACATGCACTATGTGCGAATCAATAATTTACGGAGGTTGAATAATTTTACAGAATTAAACCATAGCATGCTTGAAACATAATAACTTGAGTTTGAATTAGGAACTCGAACAATAAAATAATATATCCTGCTCGAATATAAATTGAGTAGGGTTTAGGAAACTTGCATGTCTGCTCAGCTACAATTAATGTCTAGCTTTAACTAACTGGCTTTGAAAGATCTAACATTAATAAAGTTGGTCTAATAATTAGCACTACGTAAAATTGTACAATTATGCGCTCAATTATGCTATTTATCTAGCAAATAAAAGTTACATAACAAATAATTTAATATACTATCATTAACCTATAAAACAATTAATCAATCTTAGGTTAATAATTTAATTAATTTACATCAATTTTCTCAAGTGTTAAACACTTATTAAACTATTAAACAATTTATTATAATTGTTTAAAAAAAAAAAGAGTTAAAAGACATTTTCTTCATTTCATTTAATTACTATTTAACATTAATTAAATAGTAAGTAATTAACTACCTTTAGTTATTATTTAATAATAAATAATAACTTACTAGATTTATTTATTATTTAAAGTTAATCAAATAATAAATAATTATATTATATTAAAAACAATCAAATATCTTTAGTTATTATTTAATAATAAATAATAACTAACTAACTAGATTCATTTATTATTTAAAGTTAATTAAATAATAAATAATAAAATTATATAGTAAATACTCAAATATCATTAGTTATTATTTAATAATAAATAATAACTAACTGAATTTATTTATTATTTAAAGTTAATCAAATAATAAATAATTAAATAATCAATCTTAGTTGTCTTTAATTATTATTTAATAGTAATTAAATAATAATTAATTAATTTATCATCCTTGTTTATTATTTAATATTAATTAAATAATAACTAATTAATTTAATCATAAATTTAGAAGATATAATATTAAACTAACTAGATTAATATTTAAAACATTTAAATATTAATCCTAAATATTTATTATATTTGGAAAATATAATATTAAGCTAACTAGATTAATATTTAAAATATTTAAATATTAATCCTAAACATTTATTATATTTGGAAAATATAATATTAAGCTAACTAGATTAATATTTAAAATATTTAAATATTAATCCTAAATATTTATTATGTTTGAAAAATATAATATTAAACTAACTAGATTAATATTTAAAACATTTAAATATTAATCCTAAATATTTATTATATTTGGAAAATATAATATTAAACACCTAAATATCATTTTTGTATTTTTACTATTTTTTTTATAATTTTTAATTAATTTTTAATCATTTAAATTAATTAAAACTAAAATCGGATGGCATTTTTGTAATTTGGCCAAAATCACAAAAATTCTCAATTCTTCCTGCTACCGACTTTGACTTCGCTGGTTCTACTACTTCATCTTCTTCGCGGTAGCACAAATCTCCATTAAAATACCATCAAGCAAGCTTAAATCTACCCAAAAATTTCTAAATCAATTACCAAAAACTTAACAACAATTAATAACATAAAAATTTAAATACCCATGAATTATTTCACAAATTTTTGGAGAAAAATTTGTTCACATAATTAATTCCATAAATACATCAAAATTATGATTTTCAACCTCAAATACCATAAATAATCACATAATCAAATACTACAAGTTATTCTATACCGAAATACTAATTTTTCTGCATTATCCAAACAATTTATTACATAGCAAACAATTCTTTTGGATAATTAAAATAGGAAAGAAAGTATACTTTCAAAAATCAAAATAAAATAAGAATTACCTCATTTGAGAGCTAGATTAATATTCTTCCTCTAGAAATTTTCTTGATGGCAATGAAACTTTCGGATGCAAATTCTATGGAGGATTTTGTGAAAAAAAATGAATTTCCGTAGAAAGAAGAGAGAGAGATGATGAACAAAGGAAAAAAACTCCTCATTCTTCTACTGACTTGTAAATAAGGCAACAAAGAAATCCCACGAAACACGGCAGAAAATCTGCCGTGACTTTTAATAAATTAATTAAATATTAATTATACAATAAATATTTCTTAATTATACACACAGTGTAAAAAAATATCACCATATGTATAAAAATTAAATATACCATAAAATAGTATATATCTTCACGGTCATTTTAAAATTCGTTTCACTAAAAACGGATGTACTTTATTTTACCACATAATAATAATTTAGTACACTTTACACCTCCAAAAATAATTAAATAATATATATAATTAATATATATATTATTTTTATAATTTAATTCATTATATAAATATTTTCACCATTTATTGTGAAATTAAATAATTGAAATATATATATATATCATGCCATGCCAAGAAAGTCCGAAACAAACATAACCACGCATGCTTTTATATATATATATGCTAATACGATTCTTACATATATATATATATATCTTATACATTTACACACATTAAAATAATATATTTTTAATGTATTTAAAAATAACAATTTATTTAATTAATTCCTTATTGAAATAATTTATTAAATTATTTAAATATTACACAAATAATTGTGTAATTAAATTACTCACCTCCATAAATTATTTACAATGATTTACTTAATTATAGAATATATTCATTTAATATATTCAATTACTATTTAAAATTACACAATTAATTTAATCCCTTTATATATATGTACATATATATGAAATTAAATATTGTACAATATATATAATTACTATTATCCCTTAATTAATCCAACTATTTTATATAATTTATAATTATATAAATTACATAATTATTCCTCACAAATAAATTATCAATAATTTACATAAATATTGATTAATGAGTATAATCAATATAATAACTAAATTAATTTCACAATAAACCTTTTAATTCAATTCAGATTAATTTAATATTAATCTATTTATTTACCACAATTTAATTAACCATTAAATTATGTTACTAAATATGCACGCATATATATATATTCATATAAATACATATTTAATTTACACGCAACCACGTCGCATAATTACATAGCTCCACTAATTAAATTATTTTAATCTAATTAGACTTGCTATTAGCCAAGTTCATTGAATTATCACTGTACCTGCTAACTTAAAAAATAAATTTGATATCACCATATCTAAGTTAGTCCGTTAAATTTAATTTGGACATCTATTTATCTACCACAACTAGGTTATCAACTCCAACCTTTATTAAATATTAGATATTTTATTTCTAATTCATTTAAATATCTGGGATATTACATTCACCCCTTCTTCTAAAAATTTCGTCCCCGAAATTTCATCATACTCATTTCTACAAATTTTCATCTCTGAGAATATCTCTTTACTCATCAAATTCTATGACCACCCTTTTCTAGGAAGTTCATACTTTTCACAATTCCAGAACAATGGAATATCTTGCAGAAGAATAAATTGAAAATCAATATCTTACAGAAGGATAATTTGAAAATCAAAATATTCATTAAAACTTTCATAATATGCTGAGGGGTCATAAAGACCGTGAACATCTGCGAGAAGGTTTATCAATCACAAAGACTGAAAACATTCCACAATTGTTTTGTACGCTAGGTGATCAGCCTATCGTACGCTAGCGCTGTGCACAACGACTTCGATTAGGGTTGAACTCTCTGGATTTACCAGCCCATATTTTGTTCTATCAGCATGCCACCACTCTTGGGCGCCCCCTCGTGGGTTCTTTATTCATGACTCTGACATATCCCCCATTATAGGGTTGTTCACCTCAGACTTACTACAAAATTCCGCTCCAAATAATTTGGATTGGATAATAAAACTTGAGTCATTTCTGACCAAAAGTGTCCAGTCAAAATAAATGACGTAGACTCACATCATTGAACTGCTCGTATATTACGAACTGAAAATCATTTAGATTGGTTAAAATAACCGAAATTCATTTTTAGGACTTTATACTACCGCACCGTTGCAACAGTGCGTTGAATATTCCGTCTTTTTCATCTCTGCACCATGGCTTTAATGGCACGTGATGATTTTATAAATACATTTTGATATTTTCAAATCAATTTGTCTAGCCGAAGCAATTAGCATAGACTCTTCTTTAAACGTTTCAAAATATTGAAAATCATTTTATGACTTTGTCATATTACATCATACCACAGTGGGCTTAAGGCAACATCAACCACTAGGTTACTCTGTATTGATGACTCCATCATTTATCATCTCTGCACCAAGTGCATTAATGATTACTAAAACATATTTTGATATTTTCAAAAGCACAAAAGTGCGAATTTAGCACGATTTTAAGAATTTCAAAGTCTAGCATAGCTAGAAGATTTGGAATATCCTAAAACCTCAATTAATCACCAATTTTACTCTTCATCTTTTCCAGCTTAATAACTATCTCTATTATAACCTTAATCTTGCTACTTAACTCTACCCACACTCGCTGTTCATCAAACTTACCACGTATTTGGGCTCAAGAACTTACCACAATCATATGGTTCGAGGAGCTTGTCCTAGTCAGGCCAAAGTCGCCCATTCGCTGAGGGGCTCCACCACACGACTATGAGTCACAAACTTACCATACGTGTCGGTTATCAGAACACGAACTTATCTTAACATTCTCTACCTATCCGTTATACACATGAGAAAAGAATCACCTTCTCAGCATACATATAACGAATAGCGCGACACTAGGTTTCAATTGATTATCACTATAGGAAGCTAAGTGGTCGTCAAACGAAACACAATCTCCTGCCCATACAAGAAATTGGTCAACTCAGCCATTAATCAATATAGGAAGTTAAGCGGTCGTCAAACCAAGAACAAGTCCCCTGCCCATACAAAGAACTGTTCAACTCAACCACTATATCAATATAGGAAGCTAAGCGGTTCTAAAACCAAGCACAAATTCCCCGCCCATACAAGGAATTGTACAATTCAGCCACTAATATGAGTCCTCAATTAAAAACCCACACTCCTCTAACTTCTCTTAACTTGATATGAATTTTGTCAATTCATACCTTATCACACTCAACACTTCAAGAGTCAACTTATTACTATTTCACAGTATCTTCATTGTTATAGCACCATGCTATCAACACAACCTCTTAATCATTTAACAGACCATTTGTCATTCCATCATTTTACTATGATCATCGTGATTTTATAACACAATTGATTTCACTGTACTATTTCTCCTTTATTCTAGGATCGTTTAATTCTATCATCTTATCATTCATATCTGATCATTTTACTGTACGATCATTCTTTATAAATTCTTGAATCAAGTGTACCCTGATTCTTTTCCATCCATTTGGAATATATCCATGAAGATCCTTCTTTGAATCTCCTTAAATATACGCTCATTTTCTCCTTTATAATTTTGCTATATTCAACTCTTATAGCTTAAACTCCATATGAGTTTATCCTTTCACTACCTTTCAATATATTTTCACGATTATAGCCTAAGGTACTGCTACCTAAGAACTATAACCTATCAGCTCTGATACCAACCTGTGACGACCCCAAATCCGGGTTCCTTTAACCCTAGACTTGGTACGTCACGATACATCATCTTCATACACGTTCTATAACTAATGCGGAATATATAAACATAAATTGTTTATTCTACAACATTTCCCAAGGTTTCTAACCTTAACTTACATATATACCTTTAGATTCATAAAAAGGTTTACAAAATTACTTACATCATATAACAATTTAGTTATCATGCATAACACTATAATCTTGTCTTTTGCTTCTGTCTCCGTCTCTCCTCGAACATTCTTATTAATCTGAAATTGGTTATCATGATATAGCAAGAGTGAGCAATGAATTTGCTCAGCAAGTTTAAGTACAATAAAGATATATCATGATTGAAAGAAAGAATAAGCTTTTGGATTTTCAACAATATAATAATTGTGAAAGAGTACGAATTATAATTTCAATAATTGAATGACTGAATCAATAAATGTTGAGTGTCAATAATGACCATGAACAATTTAACTGAACCTTATGGTAATGAAGGTGATCAGCCTTTCATACCTGATGAACACATGCAACATGCACTATGTGCGAATCAATAATTTACGGAGGTTGAATAATTTTACAGAATTAAACCATAGCATGCTTGAAACATAATAACTTGAGTTTGAATTAGGAACTCGAACAATAAAATAATATATCCTGCTCGAATATAAATTGAGTAGGGTTTAGGAAACTTGCATGTCTGCTCAGCTACAATTAATGTCTAGCTTTAACTAACTGGCTTTGAAAGATCTAACATTAATAAAGTTGGTCTAATAATTAGCACTACGTAAAATTGTACAATTATGCGCTCAATTATGCTATTTATCTAGCAAATAAAAGTTACATAACAAATAATTTAATATACTATCATTAACCTATAAAACAATTAATCAATCTTAGGTTAATAATTTAATTAATTTACATCAATTTTCTCAAGTGTTAAACACTTATTAAACTATTAAACAATTTATTATAATTGTTTAAAAAAAAAAAGAGTTAAAAGACATTTTCTTCATTTCATTTAATTACTATTTAACATTAATTAAATAGTAAGTAATTAACTACCTTTAGTTATTATTTAATAATAAATAATAACTTACTAGATTTATTTATTATTTAAAGTTAATCAAATAATAAATAATTATATTATATTAAAAACAATCAAATATCTTTAGTTATTATTTAATAATAAATAATAACTAACTAACTAGATTCATTTATTATTTAAAGTTAATTAAATAATAAATAATAAAATTATATAGTAAATACTCAAATATCATTAGTTATTATTTAATAATAAATAATAACTAACTGAATTTATTTATTATTTAAAGTTAATCAAATAATAAATAATTAAATAATCAATCTTAGTTGTCTTTAATTATTATTTAATAGTAATTAAATAATAATTAATTAATTTATCATCCTTGTTTATTATTTAATATTAATTAAATAATAACTAATTAATTTAATCATAAATTTAGAAGATATAATATTAAACTAACTAGATTAATATTTAAAACATTTAAATATTAATCCTAAATATTTATTATATTTGGAAAATATAATATTAAGCTAACTAGATTAATATTTAAAATATTTAAATATTAATCCTAAACATTTATTATATTTGGAAAATATAATATTAAGCTAACTAGATTAATATTTAAAATATTTAAATATTAATCCTAAATATTTATTATGTTTGAAAAATATAATATTAAACTAACTAGATTAATATTTAAAACATTTAAATATTAATCCTAAATATTTATTATATTTGGAAAATATAATATTAAACACCTAAATATCATTTTTGTATTTTTACTATTTTTTTTATAATTTTTAATTAATTTTTAATCATTTAAATTAATTAAAACTAAAATCGGATGGCATTTTTGTAATTTGGCCAAAATCACAAAAATTCTCAATTCTTCCTGCTACCGACTTTGACTTCGCTGGTTCTACTACTTCATCTTCTTCGCGGTAGCACAAATCTCCATTAAAATACCATCAAGCAAGCTTAAATCTACCCAAAAATTTCTAAATCAATTACCAAAAACTTAACAACAATTAATAACATAAAAATTTAAATACCCATGAATTATTTCACAAATTTTTGGAGAAAAATTTGTTCACATAATTAATTCCATAAATACATCAAAATTATGATTTTCAACCTCAAATACCATAAATAATCACATAATCAAATACTACAAGTTATTCTATACCGAAATACTAATTTTTCTGCATTATCCAAACAATTTATTACATAGCAAACAATTCTTTTGGATAATTAAAATAGGAAAGAAAGTATACTTTCAAAAATCAAAATAAAATAAGAATTACCTCATTTGAGAGCTAGATTAATATTCTTCCTCTAGAAATTTTCTTGATGGCAATGAAACTTTCGGATGCAAATTCTATGGAGGATTTTGTGAAAAAAAATGAATTTCCGTAGAAAGAAGAGAGAGAGATGATGAACAAAGGAAAAAAACTCCTCATTCTTCTACTGACTTGTAAATAAGGCAACAAAGAAATCCCACGAAACACGGCAGAAAATCTGCCGTGACTTTTAATAAATTAATTAAATATTAATTATACAATAAATATTTCTTAATTATACACACAGTGTAAAAAAATATCACCATATGTATAAAAATTAAATATACCATAAAATAGTATATATCTTCACGGTCATTTTAAAATTCGTTTCACTAAAAACGGATGTACTTTATTTTACCACATAATAATAATTTAGTACACTTTACACCTCCAAAAATAATTAAATAATATATATAATTAATATATATATTATTTTTATAATTTAATTCATTATATAAATATTTTCACCATTTATTGTGAAATTAAATAATTGAAATATATATATATATCATGCCATGCCAAGAAAGTCCGAAACAAACATAACCACGCATGCTTTTATATATATATATGCTAATACGATTCTTACATATATATATATATATCTTATACATTTACACACATTAAAATAATATATTTTTAATGTATTTAAAAATAACAATTTATTTAATTAATTCCTTATTGAAATAATTTATTAAATTATTTAAATATTACACAAATAATTGTGTAATTAAATTACTCACCTCCATAAATTATTTACAATGATTTACTTAATTATAGAATATATTCATTTAATATATTCAATTACTATTTAAAATTACACAATTAATTTAATCCCTTTATATATATGTACATATATATGAAATTAAATATTGTACAATATATATAATTACTATTATCCCTTAATTAATCCAACTATTTTATATAATTTATAATTATATAAATTACATAATTATTCCTCACAAATAAATTATCAATAATTTACATAAATATTGATTAATGAGTATAATCAATATAATAACTAAATTAATTTCACAATAAACCTTTTAATTCAATTCAGATTAATTTAATATTAATCTATTTATTTACCACAATTTAATTAACCATTAAATTATGTTACTAAATATGCACGCATATATATATATTCATATAAATACATATTTAATTTACACGCAACCACGTCGCATAATTACATAGCTCCACTAATTAAATTATTTTAATCTAATTAGACTTGCTATTAGCCAAGTTCATTGAATTATCACTGTACCTGCTAACTTAAAAAATAAATTTGATATCACCATATCTAAGTTAGTCCGTTAAATTTAATTTGGACATCTATTTATCTACCACAACTAGGTTATCAACTCCAACCTTTATTAAATATTAGATATTTTATTTCTAATTCATTTAAATATCTGGGATATTACAGTATTAAATTACGAAATGGACTAATAAATATTCTTATTAATATTTCACATTATTTACATTAATTAATAATCATATTAATTAATTTATTATATTTAATTCACTCATTATATTCAATTTAATTGAATATTTAATTAATGACAACTTATCAATTATTTTGATATTAAAACTTTAGAGTGTATTCGCTAATAATAATATATATAATCTATATATATTATTTATACACATTACTTTACCTCAAAAACAATTTCACAATAAATTATGAAATTAAAATAAATACAATATATATATTATTTAGGCCATAAATTAAATTATTTAATACATTTACATTAAATAATTCATTTATCATCAATTATGGAAATAATTCCATTTACCCGAAAATACATTGAAATAATAATATATTTACTCAATTTCTTATTTAAATAATTTATTTAATTATTTAATTAATATTACACAAATAATTGTATAATTAAATTTCTCACTCTCATAAATCATTTACAATGATTTGTTTAATTATAGAATATATTCATTTAATATATTCAATTACAATTTAAAATTTCTCAATTAATTTAAACCATTTATATATATGTACATATATTAAATATTGTACAATATATATAATTACTAATCTCCTTTAATTAATTCAACTACTTTATATAATTATAATTATATAATTTACATAATTATTCCTCACAAATAATTTATCAACAATTTGCATAATTGTTGATTAATGAATAAATTAATTCCACAATAAACCTTTTAATTCAATTCGGATTAATTTAATATTAATCTATCTATTTATCACAATTTAATTAACCATTAAATTATGTTACTAAATGTGCACGCATATATATATTCATATAAATACATATTTAATTTACACGCAACCACGTCGCTTAATTACATAACTCCACTAATTAATTCTCTTAATTTAATTAGACTTGTTGTTAGTCAAGTTTATTGAATTATCACTTTACTTGCTAACTTATCAAAAATTTTGATATCACCATATCTAAGTTAGTCCGTTAAATTTAATTTGGACCTCTATTTATCTATCACTACTAGGTTATCAAACTCCAACCTTTATTAAATATTAAATATTTTATTTCTAATTCATTTAAATATCCGGGATATTACAGGATTGCTCCATTTGAGGCTAATCGAAGAATAACGAAGTAATATGATTCTAATTCACCTATTTCTTTGCAAATTTGGAGGACATATCGAAACAAATACCAAGTTTCCTTAAGTGAAGACTTGTGTGCGTTGTACGCATTGTTTTCAATGCGAGAGTAATAGGATTGCAACTTTTGAGGCTAACCGATGTGTAACAAAGTAATATGACTCCTAGTCGCCTATTTGTTTGCAAATTTTGAGGAAATAACGAAACGAATAGCAAGTTTCCTCAAATGAAGACTTGTGTGCGTTGTACGCATTGTTTTCAATGCGAGTGTGATAGGATTGCTACTTTTGGGGCTAACCTATGTATAACGAAGTAATATGACTCTTAGTCACCTATTTGTTTGCAAATTTTGAGAAAATAACGAAACGAGTAGTAAGTTTTCTCAAATGAAAACTTGTGTGCGTTGTACGCATTGTTTTCAATGCGAGAGTGATAGGATTCCTCTTTTTGAGGCTAACCAATGTGTAACGAAGTAATATGACTCTTAGTCACCTATTGGTTTGCAAATTTAGAGGAAAAAACGAAACGAATAGCAAGTTTCCTCAAATGAAGACTTGTGTGCGTTGTACGCATTGTTTTCAATGCGAGAGTTATAGGATTGCTCCTTTTGAGGCTAACCGATGTATAACGAAGTAATATGATTCTAATTCACCTATTTCTTTGCAAATTTGGAGGACATATCGAAACAAATACCAAGTTTCCTTAAGTGAAGACTTGTGTGCGTCTTACGCATTGTTTTCAATGCGAGAGCGATAGGATTCCTCCTTTTGAGGCTAACCGATGTGTAACGAAGTAATATGACTCCTAGTCGCCTATTTGTTTGCAAATTTTGAGGAAATAACGAAACGAATAGCAAGTTTCCTCAAATGAAGACTTGTGTGCGTTGTACGCATTGTTTTCAATGCGAGAGTGATAGGATTGCAACTTTTGAGGCTAACCGATGTGTAACGAAGTAATATGACTCCTAGTCGCCTATTTGTTTGCAAATTTTGAGGAAATAACGAAACGAATAACAAGTTTCCTCAAATGAAGACTTGTGTGCGTTGTACGCATTGTTTTCAATGCGAGAGTGATAGGATTGCTACTTTTGAGGCTAACCTAAGTATAACGAAGTAATATGCCTCTTAGTCACATATTTGTTTGCAAATTTTGAGGAAATAACGAAACGAGTAGCAAGTTTTCTCAAATGAAGACTTGTGTGCGTTGTACGCATTGTTTTCAATGCGAGAGTGATAGGATTCCTCCTTTTGAGGCTAACCGATGTGTAACGAAGTAATATGACTCTTAATCACCTATTTGTTTGCAAATTTTTAGGAAAAAACGAAACGAATAGCAAGTTTCCTCAAATGAAGACTTGTGTGCATTGTACGCATTGTTTTCAATGCGAGAGTGATGGGATTGCTCCTTTTGAGGCTAATCGATGAATAACGAAGTAATATGATTCTAATTCATCTATTTCTTTGCAAATTTGGAGGACATATCGAAACAAATACCAAGTTTCCTTAAGTGAAGACTTGTGTGCATTGTACGCATTGTTTTCAATGCGAGAGTAATAGGATTGCAACTTTTGAGGCTAACCGATGTGTAACAAAGTAATATGACTCCTAGTCGCCTATTTGTATGCAAATTTTGAGGAAATAACGAAACGAATAGCAAGTTTCCTCAAATGAAGACTTGTGTGCGTTGTACGCATTATTTTCAATGCGAGTGTGATAGGATTGCTACTTTTGGGGCTAACCTATGTATAATGAAGTGATATGACTCTTAGTCACCTATTTGTTTGCAAATTTTGAGAAAATAACGAAACGAGTAGTAAGTTTTCTCAAATGAAAACTTGTGTGCGTTGTACGCATTGTTTTCAATGCGAGAGTGATAGGATTCCTCCTTTTGAGGCTAACCAATGTGTAACGAAGTAATATGACTCTTAGTCACCTATTGGTTTGCAAATTTAGAGGAAAAAACGAAACGAATAGCAAGTTTCCTCAAATGAAGACTTGTGTGCGTTGTACGCATTGTTTTCAATGCGAGAGTTATAGGATTGCTCCTTTTGAGGCTAACCGATGTATAACGAAGTAATATGATTCTAATTCACCTATTTCTTTGCAAATTTGGAGGACATATCGAAACAAATACCAAGTTTCCTTAAGTGAAGACTTGTGTGCGTCTTACGCATTGTTTTCAATGCGAGAGCGATAGGATTCCTCCTTTTGAGGCTAACCGATGTGTAACGAAGTAATATGACTCCTAGTCGCCTATTTGTTTGCAAATTTTGAGGAAATAACGAAACGAATAGCAAGTTTCCTCAAATGAAGACTTGTGTGCGTTGTACGCATTGTTTTCAATGCGAGAGTGATAGGATTGCAACTTTTGAGGCTAACCGATGTGTAACGAAGTAATATGACTCCTAGTCGCCTATTTGTTTACAAATTTTGAGGAAATAACGAAACGAATAACAAGTTTCCTCAAATGAAGACTTGTGTGCATTGTACGCATTGTTTTGAATGCGAGAGTGATAGGATTGCTACTTTTGAGGCTAACCTAAGTATAACGAAGTAATATGCCTCTTAGTCACCTATTTGTTTGCAAATTTTGAGGAAATAACGAAACGAGTAGCAAGTTTTCTCAAATGAAGACTTGTGTGCGTTGTACGCATTGTTTTCAATGCGAGAGTGATAGGATTCCTCCTTTTGAGGCTAACCGATGTGTAACGAAGTAATATGACTCTTAGTCACCTATTTGTTTGCAAATTTTTAGGAAAAAACGAAACGAATAGCAAGTTTCCTCAAATGAAGACTTGTGTGCGTTGTACGCATTGTTTTCAATGCAAGAGTGATGGGATTGCTCCTTTTGAGGCTAATCGATGAATAACGAAGTAATAGGATTCTAATTCACCTATTTCTTTGCAAATTTGGAGGACATATCCAAACAAATACTAAGTTTCCTTAAGTAAAGACTTGTGTGCGTTGTACGCATTGTTTTCAATGCGAGAGTAATAGGATTGCAACTTTTGAGGCTAACCGATGTGTAACAAAGTAATATGACTCCTAGTCGCCTATTTGTTTGCAAATTTTGAGGAAATAACGAAACGAATAGCAAGTTTCCTCAAATGAAGACTTGTGTGCGTTGTACGCATTGTTTTCAATGCGAGTGTGATAGGATTGCTACTTTTGGGGCTAACCTATGTATAACGAAGTAATATGACTCTTAGTCACCTATTTGTTTGCAAATTTTGAGAAAATAACGAAACGAGTAGTAAGTTTTCTCCAATGAAAACTTGTGTGCGTTGTACGCATTGTTTTCAATGCGAGAGTGATAGGATTCCTCCTTTTGAGGCTAACCAATGTGTAACGAAGTAATATGACTATTAGTCACCTATTGGTTTGCAAATTTAGAGGAAAAAACGAAACGAATAGCAAGTTTCCTCAAATGAAGACTTGTGTGCGTTGTACGCATTGTTTTCAATGCGAGAGTTATAGGATTGCTCCTTTTGAGGCTAACCGATGTATAACGAAGTAATATGATTCTAATTCACCTATTTCTTTGCAAATTTGGAGGACATATCGAAACAAATACCAAGTTTCCTTAAGTGAAGACTTGTGTGCGTCTTACGCATTGTTTTCAATGCGAGAGCGATAGGATTCCTCCTTTTGAGGATAACCGATGTGTAACGAAGTAATATGACTCTTAGTCACCTATTTGTTTGCAAATTTTGAGGAAATAACGAAACGAATAGCAAGTTTCCTCAAATGAAGACTTGTGTGCTTTGTACGCATTGTTTTCAATGCGAGAGTAATAGGATTGCAACTTTTGAGGCTAACCGATGTGTAACAAAGTAATATGACTCCTAGTCGCCTATTTGTTTGCAAATTTTGAGGAAATAACGAAACGAATAGCAAGTTTCCTCAAATGAAGACTTGTGTGCGTTGTACGCATTGTTTTCAACGCGAAAGTGATAGGATTCCTCCTTTTGAGGCTAACCGATGTGTAACGAAGTAATATGACTCTTAGTCACCTATTTGTTTGCAAATTTTGAGGAAATAACAAAACGAATAGCAAGTTTCCTCAAATGAAGACTTGTGTGCGTTGTACGCATTGTTTTCAAAGCGAGAGTGATAGGATTGCTACTTTTGAGGCTAACCTATGTATAACGAAGTAATATGACTCTTAGTCACCTATTTGTTTGCAAATTTTGAGGAAATAACGAAACGAGTAGCAAGTTTTCTCAAATGAAGACTGGTGTGCGTTATACGCATTGTTTTCAATGCGAGAGTGATAGGATTCCTCCTTTTGAGGCTAACCGATGTGTAACGAAGTAATATGACTCTTAGTCACCTATTTGTTTGCAAATTTTGAGGAAAAAACGAAACGAAATCAAGTTTCCTCAAATGAAGACTTGTGTGCGTTGTACGCATTATTTTCAATGCGAGAGTGATAGGATTGCTCCTTTTGAGGCTAACCGATGTATAACGAAGTAATATGATTCTAATTCACCTATTTCTTTGCAAATTTGGAGGACATATCGAAAAAAATACCAAGTTTCCTTAAGTGAAGACTTGTGTGCGCTGTACGCATTGTTTTAAATGCGAGAGTGATAGGATTCCTCCTTTTGAGGCTAACCGATGTGTAACGAAGTAGTATGACTCTTAGTCACCTATTTGTTTGCAAATTTTGAGGAAAAAACGAAACGAATAGCAAGTTTCCTCAAATGAAGACTTGTGTGCGTTGTAGGCATTGTTTTCAAAGCGAGAGTGATAGTATTGCTCCTTTTGAGGCTAATCGATGAATAACGAAGTAATATGATTCTAATTCATCTATTTCTTTTCAAATTTGGAGGACATATCGAAACAAATACCAAGTTTCCTTAAGTGAAGACTTGTGTGCGTTGTACGCATTGTTTTCAATGCGAGAGTAATAGGATTGCAACTTTTGAGGCTAACCGATGTGTAACAAAGTAATATGACTCCTAATAGCCTATTTGTTTGCAAATTTTGAGGAAATAACGAAACGAATAGCAAGTTTCCTCAAATGAAGACTTGTGTATGTTGTACGCATTGTTTTCAATGCGAGAGTGATAGGATTACTACTTTTGAGGCTAAACTATGTATAACGAAGTAATATGACTCTTAGTCACCTATTTGTTTGCAAATTTTGAGGAAATAACGAAACGAGTAGCAAGTTTTCTCAAATGAAGACTTGTGTGCGTTGTACGCATTGTTTTCAATGCGAGAGTGATAGGATTGCTCCTTTTAGGCTAACCGATTTATAACAAAATAATATGACTCTTAATCACCTATTTGTTTGCAAATTTTGAGTAAATAACGAAACGAATAGCAAGTTTCCTCAAATGAAGACTTGTGTGCGTTGTACGCCTTGTTTTCAATGCGAGAGTGATAGGATTGCTCCTTTTGAGGCTAACCGATTTATAACAAAATAATATGACTCTTAATCACCTATTTGTTTGCAAATTTTGGGCAAATAACGAAAGGAATACCAAGTTTCCTCAAATGAAGACTTGTGTGCGTTGTACGCATTGTTTTCAATGCGAGAGTGATAGGATTGCTCCTTTTGAGGCTAACCGATGTATAACGAAGTAATATGATTCTAATTCACCTATTTCTTTGCAAATTTGGAGGACATATCGAAAAAAATACCAAGTTTCCTTAAGTGAAGACTTGTGTGCGTTGTACGCATTGTTTTCAATGCGAGAGTGATAGGATTCCTCCTTTTCAGGCTAACCGATGTGTAACGAAGTAGTATGACTCTTAGTCACCTATTTGTTTGCAAATTTTGAGGAAAAAACGAAACGAATAGCAAGTTTCCTCAAATGAAGACTTGTGTGCGTTGTAGGCATTGTTTTCAATGCGAGAGTGACAGTATTGCTCATTTTGAGGCTAATCGATGAATAACGAAGTAATATGATTCTAATTCACCTATTTCTTCGCAAATTTGGAGGACATATCGAAACAAATACCAAGTTTCCTTAAGTGAAGACTTGTGTGCGTTGTACGCATTGTTTTCAATGCGAGAGTAATAGGATTGCAACTTTTTAGGCTAACCGATGTGTAACAAAGTAATATGACTCCTAGTCGCCTATTTGTTTGCAAATTTTGAGGAAAGAACGAAACGAATAGCAAGTTTCCTCAAATGAAGACTTGTGTGCGTTGTACGCATTGTTTTCAATGCGAGAGTGATAGGATTGCTACTTTTGAGGCTAACCTATGTATAACGAAGTAATATGACTCTTAGTCACCTATTTGTTTGCAAATTTTGAGGAAAAAACGAAACGAATAGCAAGTTTCCTCAAATGAAGACTTGTGTGCGTTGTACGCATTATTTTCAATGTGAGAGTGATAGGATTGCTCCTTTTGAGGCTAACCGATGTATAACGAAGTAATATGATTCTAATTCACCTATTTCTTTGCAAATTTGGAGGACATATCGAAAAAAATACCAAGTTTCCTTAAGTGAAGACTTGTGTGCGTTGTACGCATTGTTTTAAATGCGAGAGTGATAGGATTCCTCCTTTTGAGGCTAACCGATTTATAACAAAATAATATGACTCTTAATCACCTATTTGTTTGCAAATTTTGGGCAAAAAACGAAAGGAATACCAAGTTTCCTCAAATGAAGACTTGTGTGCGTTGTAGGCATTGTTTTTAATGCGAGAGTGACAGTATTGCTCATTTTGAGGCTAATCGATGAATAACGAAGTAATATGATTCTAATTCACCTATTTCTTTGCAAATTTGGAGGACATATCGAAACAAATACCAAGTTTCCTTAAGTGAAGACTTGTGTGCGTTGTACGCATTATTTTCAATGCGAGAGTAATAGGATTGCAACTTTTGAGGCTAACCGATGTGTAACAAAGTAATATGACTCCTAGTCGCCTATTTGTTTGCAAATTTTGAGGAAAGAACGAAACGAATAGCAAGTTTTCTCAAATGAAGACTTGTGTGCGTTGTACGCATTGTTTTCAATGCGAGAGTGATAGGATTGCTACTTTTGAGGCTAACCTATGTATAACGAAGTAATATGACTCTTAGTCACCTATTTGTTTGCAAATTTTGAGGAAAAAACGAAAGGAATAACAAGTTTCCTCAAATGAAGACTTGTGTGCGTTGTACGCATTATTTTCAATGCGAGAGTGATAGGATTGCTCCTTTTGAGGCTAACCGATGTATAACGAAGTAATATGATTCTAATTCACCTATTTCTTTGCAAATTTGGAGGACATATCGAAAAAAATACCAAGTTTCCTTAAGTGAAGACTTGTGTGCGTTGTACGCATTGTTTTAAATGCGAGAGTGATAGGATTCCTCCTTTTGAGGCTAACCGATTTATAACAAAATAATATGACTCTTAATCACCTATTTGTTTGCAAATTTTGGGCAAATAACGAAAGGAATACCAAGTTTCCTCAAATGAAGACTTGTGTGTGTTGTACGCATTGTTTTCAATGCGAGAGTGATAGGTGTTGGGTGTCAAACCGTGCGTATGACAAATCAACACTTACACGCAAGTGCACGTGGTCAACAAGTAATATAAAGTAAGTAAAGTATCGTTCCCACGAGGACTATGGATAGCTATTACACTATCATGCAGCAGCTTTATAACTATTTTGGTTTCTTTAAACACTATCAAGTAAATTAAGGAATTGTGAAATGAATTTAAGTTATGAAAATTAAAGACAACTAATTAATAAACGATTTTAACAGACAAAGGAGGTATGGGATTATAACTTCACCTAGGGCGTCATTCAACTGCGCTACTTCCTGTTAAACCTAACTGATTATTTCGGATTGTTAGTCGAAAACACGAAACTAAAGTATGACCAACTCTCGTTGCATCATACCCATATCCAACCCAGATCCGACCCAAAGGGCAACAGAATGGGAAAGAACACCCAAGTTAAATAAATCACTATATGTCTATGTGACCTAGAGAAAAACGGGTTTAAGCACAGGTTTTCAAAAGACTACGTGCGGTGCTTCGGATATGTCTATCCTTAGCACTAATCATGCAATCCAACGTCATGTGAAATCATGAACACAAGCTAACATGGTCGGTTCTAAACTCACACTCCCCATCTCGGTTCCGTGTGAGTTAACATGGTAAATGATGATCAAGCATTTAAACAATTAAAACAAACCACATTAGACAATCCATACATATTCATTTAGCCAAAACAAGGAAGCATACAAATTGAACTAAACCCTAGGTTTCATTATAATCCCATAAGAGAAGTTAGTTCATAATAGAAATAACAACCATCATCCACATATGTTCATACATTGAAGCTACAAATGAAAAGAAAGAGAAAACAAAGTTAAGAAATGCAAAGCTCGGTTTCTCTTCTTCAAATCCGAAGTTACAAGGTTGACACAATGCTTCAAATGTCCAATGCCCAGCTCTAAGCTATACTACTCTAGCTAAATCACAAGGAACAAGAGAGAACAAAGAAAACAAAGAATGAAAATCAACAATGCACTCTCTCTTCTTCCTTTTGACCTAGCTTTTCTATTTCCTATCTTCCCTCCCTTTTTTTTTTGGCTAGGACTGATACTATTGATATATATAGCCCCAAACGCTTCATGCCCGATCACTGTAGCAAGAAGATTGCAATTGGCTCGTTTAAAATAAGTCTTCTCAGATTTTGGAGCGAAGGACCGGCGCAGCTGCGCCGGGATTGTACTGAAATGGGGCGCAGCTGCGCCTCACGGCAGTCACAGAGGCATCAGAGGTGCTGCACAGCTGCGCAGCAAATGCGAAGGAATTCGGCGCAGCTGCGCCGTGCACCAGTCGAACAGCTTGTAGAGCTACTGCGCAGCTGCGCAGGGTTTGTGAAGGATTGCGGCGCAGCTGCGCCGTGCACCAGTCTTGGACTCTGTGCCATCTTTTCTGCTGCACCCGTTCATCACGCATATCACTCCCGCATTGAGCCACTTTTGTCCCAAAAATTGCAATTCTTCCTCCCCGCACAAGTTCTAGTCCAAAACACGCCGGTTTGTCCACAAAAAGGCGGAAATGGCCAATAATAAGCTATGGAGCATGAAACCTACAAAAGAGACGTAAACGCATGAAAAGTAATAAAAACTAATGAGAACAAGCGAAAGTTAAAGCAAGTTGGCATCGAAATAGTAGGTATAAAACCTACTTATCAAATACCCCCAAACTTAACCCGTTGCTTGCCCTCAAGCTACATAATAAGCAAAATGAAATGCAAGTTAAGCTACAAATGCAGTTTACGCTACATGCAAGTGAATCCACGTCAGTCAGTACAAAGCTTAATTGAATAGCCTCAGAAAAGATGCAAAGATCATTAAACATAGCATCTAACCAAGAAACCGTCAATAGGTCATATCAATCGACAATTCCACAACATATTATTACTGATACAGTGTGTAGTGTGCTTGGCCATCATTAAGGTTGGTATGATGCAAATATTGTCATAATGCGCTTCTTAGAGGGAAAATCACAGTTTTAACTCAAGAAAGACGATAATAGGAAAAATGTCAGCTATGACTTCACATTAATCATATCAGGGTTAATCAGAATTAACCGACTTTATATACAACCACGAGGGCAATAAATGCACTATCTCGCGTTTACACCCGGCTGTGCAATGTCTAGTCCTATTAGGCTTCGAAGATACCCATGTAGCAAGCTTTCGACCAACGACTCCCAAACCAGTCGGCTTTAGGGCGCTAGGTGTAAAGACACCCCTACGGGCCTATTAACTCAAGTATCTACGGCCACAGAACTAAACTAGCCAACGTGCTTATTTATTATTATTATTATTATTATTTTATTATTATTTTTTTTATCTTATTTTATTTTATTTTTTATTTATTTATTTTTTTTATTTTTATTTTTTTAAGTGAGTGCGTTTTAACGCTCCATCTCACGCAAAAGCTTTCTTAACCCCCAAACTTGATTTCTGTGTTATTATAGCCGACAAAACCCATTCACCAAAATTCTATTGTTTTAACGAAAAATTTTCCACCAGAAGACACTTATGCACAAATTTAGATTAAACCAAACAAAACGATTACACATAAAGTGCTATCCGGTTATATCAGAGTCAAATAAGTTAGGAATCGTAAATCAACATGACACTAAGACTATGACTCGATTTTCAACCCCGTTACATGACCAAGCAAAGCCAAGTATCATCATAGGCCAATATGACTTCGACCGACAAAACGCTAGGATTCATGCAATAAAATGCAAATAACCTAAATGCAGTACGAGAAATAAATATGATGCTGTATTTATTTTTATTTTTCAAATTTAACTAAATGCGATGCAACTAAACATAAACTACAAATTTAAATGACAAGCAAAATATGATAATAATTAAGACATAGCTAAATATGGCATGCACCCAATACCCCCAAACTTAAATATAACAATGTCCTCATTGGAGATAAGGGTGAGAGAAAACTCCCCTAGGCCTCGGGTGGTGAATCTGGCGGTGGGTACAAGCCTCCTTGCCCGAAGGTCGGGAACTGTACGTCCGCGCCTAGCTGAGAGAATGCACTGGTCAATGCCGCTGAGAAGTCGGCAGTATATGAACTGAAGTCCGTGTGCATCGCGTCCATGCGCCTCTGCAAGCGACGCATCTCTCTATCATGCCTAGCTACAAAATCAGGAGGCAGCCCTCCGGCCTGTGGCTCCTCATCTGCCACAACCTGCTCCTCCGGCACCTCTTCCCTAATAAAACCGAGACCCCTTGGATGCGATCTCATCCCCTTCCAGATCGTGAACTTCTCAATGACAGTATGATCGATATCCCTCATCGGCAACTGAGAAGACTCCTCACCCCACTCTACCTCTGCTGCTGAACATAACCGCGTAATGATGGAGGCATGCGGGATTCCGCCCGAAGTACTGGCTCTCATGAATTTAAGCATAGAGTGATGGATGATGTATCCTACATCCATACTCTGACCCTTGCAGATGCCATACAAAATTATCGCCCTCTCCTTAGTCACATCCTGATGGTGGGTCGTCGGCAGTATGCTGCCACATATGAAACTGTACCAGGCCTTAACATACCTACTCAAGGCCGTCTGAGGGAAATGCACCTTCTGATGCGTATCTGGCCTAACCTTCCATTCCACACCGGGCCTGCACATCTCCTCCATCAGGGTGTCCAAGTTGGTCTGGAACCGCAGTTCTCGGGTCCACTGAATCGCCTCCGCAGTCAAGGCTGGCATCCTGAATAGCTCGTTTATGGCTCGAGGGGAGTAGTCTACTTGCTTGCCCCGAACGTATGAAATCCCATTCTGAGTCTCTCGGGCATTAGCATAGAACTCCCGCACAATAGACATCGGTGCCGCTAAGGGCGTTTCCACCAGCAAAACCCACCCACGACTCCTGATTTGCTGTAGCAACCCTCCATCCGCAGGACTGGGCTTGAAGCCCCTTTCTAACACAAACGATTTCGTTATCATGACGTCCCAGTAATAGTGTTGTGCAGAAAGGTTGACAAATCTGGAGGTATCAAGCGTGTTTCTGTCATCGCCTTCTCCCCCCGCATCACTACTGGCCGATGAAGACGACGGGGTACGGATGCGCTTCGGCATTTTGAAAGTGTTAGGTTTAGACGTGTTTCTCTGTCAAAACGCTGCTTCTCAACCTTGAAGAACCCCCAAACTTGCTTCACACAACCCTAATGTTGGTAATCTGATTGTATGCTCGACTAGGGCTAGGTGAGGATGGTGTGCTAGGAGGATTCTATGGATGGAGAATATTGAGCAATAGTGTGATAGGAAATGGGTAGGGGAAACTAGGGTTTGCTATTCTTTGAGAGCTCTCGTGATCTGATGAGGAAGGGAATAAGAAACGGGTATGATGAGAAGTGAAGAGGGAAGCCAATCGGTCGGTTTTTAAAAGAGATTCGAAAACTGAAACTGGCGTGCGGCGCAGCTGCGCAGAAAAAGCAAGGGAACACGGCGCAGCTGCGCTGTGTCCTGTCTTCAGAAACCGGTCCTGCTTCCCGGCGCAGCTGCGCCTCTGGGCAGTGTAAATACGGCGCAGCTGCGCCTTCTGCCAGTCAGCCCAAAAATTGAGGCTTCTTTTTCTGTGATCCGTGCATGCTTATTCAGCTCTACTCCTCCTGAAATAAATCACAAAAACAAAATTCAAATCTCCAAGAGTATTTCAAACAGTAAGCTTAACAATTTCAAAATTTAAAAATTTAACAAATGGAGATGAGACAAAAAGTGGGGTGCCTCCCAACAAGCGCTTTAGTTATAGTCGTAGCTCGACTGTTCTTCGGCTCATTCGGCCTCCTCGAGGGCAATTGAGGACTGTTGGCGATCAATATCGCCTCCCCAATAATGCTTCAGACACTGCCCATTAACCTTGAACGGTCGATCATGCTCTTTTCCCACAATTTCGATGGCGCCATGAGGGTAGACAGTTTTGATAGTGAATGGTCCTGACCATCGAGACTTGAGTTTACCCGGGAAAAATCGAAGCCTGGAATTGAATAACAGTACAGCTTGCCCCGGCTCGAACTTCCTTTCGATGATTTTCCGATCATGCCATCGCTTCACCTTCTCCTTGTACAATTTCATATTCTCATAGGCTCGCAGTCGAAATTCATCTAACTCATTAAGTTGGAGCAGTCGCTGCTCTCCTGCGGCTGAGAGATCGAAATTCAACTTTTTTATGGCCCAGTAAGCCTTGTGCTCTAACTCAGCTGGAAGGTGACAAGCCTTACCATAACCCATCTGAAAAGGAGACATGCCAATGGGAGTCTTATAGGCTGTCCTGTATGCCCATAGTGCATCATCAAGCTTCATTGACCAATCCTTCCTTGACGGATTTACCATCTTCTCTAGAATTCTCTTTACATCTCTATTCGACACTTCCGCTTGGCCACTGGTCTGGGGGTGGTAGGCTGTGGCTACTCTGTGCTTTACCCCATACTTGGCTAATAACGCTGTGAAGAGCCTGTTGCAGAAATGGCTCCCTCCATCACTGATGATTGCTCGAGGAGTGCCAAATCTAGTGAAGATGTTCCTTTGCAGGAATTTCAGGACGACTCTGGCATCGTTGGATGGTAGAGCACTGGCTTCTACCCATTTCGAGACGTAATCGACTGCCAAGAGAATATAAAGATTTCCGGCCGATGATGGAAATGGGCCCATGAAGTCGATTCCCCAAACATCAAAGATTTCCACTTCCAGAATTGAATTTAGTGGCATTTCATTTCGTCTGGAAATGTTACCCACTCGTTGACATCGATCACAGCTTTTTACAAACTGGTGGGCTTCTTTGAATATAGAAGGCCAATAGAACCCTGCTTGAAGCACTTTAGATGCGGTACGTTCTGTTCCATAATGACCTCCATAGAGAGAAGAATGGCATGCATGCAGTATACTAGACGTCTCACTGTTAGGGATGCATCTGCGGATTATCTGATCTGCACACTGTCTGAACAAGAAGGGTTCATCCCACAGGTAACTCTTTACTTCATAGAAAAACTTTTTCTTTTGCTGGCGAGTTAACTCTGGTGGGAGAACATTGCTTACTATGTAGTTGACAAAGTCAGCGTACCAAGGAATCTCTGAGGTCACAGTGAAGAGCTGCTCATCCGGAAAATACTCATTTATATCCGCCTCGTCCTTCCCATCCTGTTCCGGATGTTCCAATCTAGAAAGATGATCTGCCACTTGGTTTTCTGAACCCTTTTTGTCTCGAATTTCTAGATTGAACTCTTGGAGAAGAAGAATCCATCTGATAAGTCTCGGCTTTGCATCTTTCTTAGAAATCAGATATCTAATAGCAGCATGATCCGTGTACACCACGACTTTTGTTCCAACGAGATACGACCTGAATTTGTCGAAAGCGTATACAACCGCTAATAGCTCTTTCTCGGTGGTGGTGTAGTTTAGTTGAGCATCTGTTAAGGTCTTGCCAGCATAGTAGATAGCATGAAAAATCTTTTCCTTGCGCTGACCCAAAACTGCCCCCACTGCATAATCGCTAGCATCGCACATCAACTCGAATGGTATAGACCAATCCGGTACTACAATTATGGGTGCTGATGTTAGCTTTGACTTTAACAGCTCAAATGCCTTTAAACAGTCTTCATCAAATTTGAACTGGACCTCTTTTTCTAGTAGACTGCATAAAGGCTTGGAGATTTTGGAGAAGTCCTTGATGAATCGTCTGTAAAAGCCCGCATGACCTAAAAAACTACGCACCCCTTTAACAGTTGTAGGTGGTGGCAATTTCTCAATAATCTCCAGCTTCGCCTTGTCAACCTCCAATCCTTTCCCTGAAACCTTGTGTCCAAGTATGATTCCTTCCTGTACCATGAAATGGCATTTCTCCCAGTTTAGAATCAGATTTGTCTCTATGCAGCGTTTCAATACCAGAATCAAATTCTCCAGGCACAATTCAAAGGAATCCCCAAATACAGAGAAGTCGTCCATGAAGACTTCCACATTCTGCTCCACCATGCCAGAAAAGATGGCCATCATACACCTTTGAAATGTTGTTGGTGCATTGCAAAGCCCGAAGGACATCCGTCTGAATACAAACGTCCCGTAGGGGCAAGTGAAGGTTGTCTTTTCCTGGTCCTCAGGTGCAATGGCTATCTGATTGTACCCCGAATAGCCATCCAGCAGACGGTAGTATTCATGACCCGCAAGTCTGTCCAACATTTGGTCAATGAATGGCAATGGAAAGTGGTCTTTTCTGGTGGCTTTGTTCAGTTTTCTGTAGTCCATACACACCCTCCAACCGGTCACTGTCCTTGTTGGTATCAATTCATTATGCTCATTCTTCACAACTGTCATCCCTCCTTTCTTGGGCACACATTGTACAGGGCTCACCCATGCACTGTCGGAGATAGGATATATGATCCCAGCATCTAGCAATTTCAGAATCTCCTTCTTGACAACCTCTTTCATAATGGGGTTGAGCCTTCTCTGATGCTCCACAGTTGGTTTACTGTCCTCTTCCATAAGAATCTTGTGCATACAGAAGGACGGACTAATGCCCTTGATGTCGGCGATTGTCCATCCGATAGCTTCCTTGAATTCTCTCAAGATTCTTATCAGCTTACTTTCCTGTAAAGGGGTTAGTGCAGATGCAATAATCACAGGTAAAGTATTTGATTCACCTAAATAAGCATACCTGAGATGTGATGGGAGCGTTTTAACCTCAAGAGTAGGAGGTACCTCCAAAGATGGTTTCAAACGATCTGGAGGTTCTTTCGCATTTTCTAACTGCTCAACAAGTATCTCGCATGTATTCACCTGTGGTAGTGCTTCCAGCTCATAGATACAGTCATCCATCCCCGACTCATCATTGTCACTGTCACTATCCTTCACCAAAGTAGTTTCCATCGGATCTTTACTTGCAATTTTCAGAAACTCTTCTTCCACAACCCTTTCTACCACATCCATTCGGAAGCATTCTTCTTCATCGGACGGGAACTTCATTGCCCTGAACACATTGAAGGTTATTCTTTGGTCCTGGACTCTCATTGTTAGTTCACCCTTTTGTACATCGATGAGAGTTCTCCCCGTGGCTAGAAATGGTCTCCCCAAAATGATGGGAATATCCTTGTCCTCTTCATAGTCCAGGATAATGAAGTCCGCGGGGAATATGAACTGGTCAACTTTGACCAGAATGTCCTCCACAATCCCTCTTGGATATGTTATTGATCTATCTGCGAGCTGTAGGGATATGTTTGTGGGCTTTGGTGCAGGAAGTCCCAACTGTGTGTAAATTGACAATGGCATGAGGTTAATGCTTGCTCCTAAGTCACACAAGCATATGTTGAAAGACACACTCCCTATCTCGCAAGGAATGGTGAAACTCCCCGGATCTTTCAATTTAGGAGGTAGTTTCCTTTGTAAGACTGCACTGCATTCCTCAGTTAGAGCCACAGTCTCAAAGTCTTCCAATCTCTTCTTTCTTGACAGAATCCCTTTCATGAACTTAGCATAGCTCGGCATCTGTTCTAAAGCTTCTGCAAATGGTATGTTTATTTGCAGCTTCTTGAAAATTTCCAGGAACTTAGTGAACTGCTTGTCCAATTTCTGTTTCTGAAGCCTCTGTGGAAAAGGTACTGGAGGATAGACTCGTGTATGAGTAACCGGAGGCTTTTCTGGTTGATCCTTGTTTCCTGCTTCAGTCTCTACAACAACTTCCTCCTTTTCCTTAGAGCTTTCTGCACCAACTGAGTCCGAGGCGGGGTGCAACTGTTCTGTTTCTCTTTGTACTGTCGGCTCATTTGCGCCAGTTGGCATAAACTGTTTCCCGCTTCTAGTCATGACAGCTTTGCAGTGCTCCTTTCCCTCTCTTCTTGGGTTTTCTTCTGTATTGCTTGGAAGAGATCCTTGAGGTCTGTTTGCCAGCAAATTGGCCATTTGGCCCACTTGGTTCTCCAAATTCTTGATGGAAGCAGACTGACTCTTTATCAACACATCAGTGTTAGCCATGTATTTCAGCATTAATTCTTCTAAGTCTGGCTTTCTTTCTGGTTGGGACGGTTGTGCTGCATGTTGATGACTTTGAAATCCCGGTGGATAGTGTGGTCTTGGAGCTTGTTGATGGTTCTGATTATTGCTCCATGATGAGTTTGGGTGATTCCTAGCTCCAGAGTTATATGTATTCTGATACTGATTCGGTTGCCTCTGGTAGCTACTCACAAACTGTACTGATTCTGAGTTGATAGCACATTGATCTGTAGGATGTTCCCCTGCACATAGCTCACATACATAAGCCACCTGCTGCACTTTGTTATCCGCAATTGCATCAATCTTCTTGGACATGACTGATAATTGAGCTGCTAAGGCTGTGATAGCATCTACTTCTATAACCCCGGCCACTTTTGGTTGATTTAGCCTAGAAGTAGGCCATTGATAATTGTTGGCAGCCATAGTTTCAAGCAGCTCGTATGCCTCATCGAAATTCTTTGCCATAAATTCCCCTCCAGATGCTGCGTCAATGCTAGTCCGAGTGTTACCACTCAAACCACTATAAAAAGTGTTCATCTGCATCCATTGGGGTAGTGCATGATGCGGGCATCTTCTTAGCAACTCTTTAAACCTCTCCCATGCTTCATATAATGACTCTCCATGTTGTTGTGCAAACATAGAAATATCATTTCTCATCTTATTGGTCTTTGCAGGAGGAAAGAATTTCTTCAGGAATTTTTGTGCCAAGTCTTCCCATGTAGTGATTGACCCCGGAGGTAATGAGTGAAGCCAACTCTTTGCTTTATCTCTCAGTGTAAATGGAAAGAGTCTGAGTCTCACTGCATCATCCGTTACTCCATTAAACTTGAACGTGTCACAGATTTCCAAGAAGCTCAGCAAGTGATCGTTCGGATCATCATTAGCCATTCCCCCAAACTGTACTGAATTCTTCACCATTTGAATGGTGCTCGGTTTAATTTCAAAGGAGAGGGCTGTGATTGCCGGCCTTGTGATACTTGCTTGCAACTCATTTATCCGCGGCGTTGCATAGTCTCTTAGTGGTTTAGGTGCCTCTTGTTCTCCGGCCATGACTTCTGGCTGTTCAATTTTCTCTTGACTGTCAGGGCAACTCTCAATCACTTGTTGAACTTGTGTATTACCGTTGTCGTTGTGAGCCAACAACCTACGTTTCTTTGATCGAGTTAGCATGCACAAGTCACAAGTACCTGAAACCAAAGAAATAGATAAAAAGAAATGAGGTACGAAAAGATTGTTTAAATAAACCAATCTAATTTAAACTGACGATGAAAGTAATAAAAACTACTCAAAGTCCCCGGCAACGGCGCCAAAAACTTGTTGGGTGTCAAACCGTGCGTATGACAAATCAACACTTACACGCAAGTGCACGTGGTCAACAAGTAATATAAAGTAAGTAAAGTATCGTTCCCACGAGGACTATGGATAGCTATTACACTATCATGCAGCAGCTTTATAACTATTTTGGTTTCTTTAAACAGTATCAAGTAAATTAAGGAATTGTGAAATGAATTTAAGTTATGAAAATTAAAGACAACTAATTAATAAACGATTTTAACAGACAAAGGAGGTATGGGATTATAACTTCACCTAAGGCGTCATTCAACTGCGCTACTTCCTGTTAAACCTAACTGATTATTTCGGATTGTTAGTCGAAAACACGAAACTAAAGTATGACCAACTCTCGTTGCATCATACCCATATCCAACCCAGATCCGACCCAAAGGGCAACAGAACGGGAAAGAACACCCAAGTTAAATAAATCACTATATGTCTATGTGACCTAGAGAAAAACGGGTTTAAGCACAGGTTTTCAAAAGACTACGTGCGGTGCTTCGGATATGTCTATCCTTAGCACTAATCATGCAATCCAACGTCATGTGAAATCATGAACACAAGCTAACATGGTCGGTTCTAAACTCACACTCCCCATCTCGGTTCCGTGTGAGTTAACATGGTAAATGATGATCAAGCATTTAAACAATTAAAACAAACCACATTAGACAATCCATACATATTCATTTAGCCAAAACAAGGAAGCATACAAATTGAACTAAACCCTAGGTTTCATTATAATCCCATAAGAGAAGTTAGTTCATAATAGAAATAACAACCATCATCCACATATGTTCATACATTGAAGCTACAAATGAAAAGAAAGAGAAAACAAAGTTAAGAAATGCAAAGCTCGGTTTCTCTTCTTCAAATCCGAAGTTACAAGGTTGACACAATGCTTCAAATGTCCAATGCCCAGCTCTAAGCTATACTACTCTAGCTAAATCACAAGGAACAAGAGAGAACAAAGAAAACAAAGAATGAAAATCAACAATGCACTCTCTCTTCTTCCTTTTGACCTAGCTTTTCTATTTCCTATCTTCCCTCCCTTTTTTTTTGGCTAGGACTGATACTACTGATATATATAGCCCCAAACGCTTCATGCCCGATCACTGTAGCAAGAAGATTGCAATTGGCTCGTTTAAAATAAGTCTTCTCAGATTTTGGAGCGAAGGACCGGCGCAGCTACGCCGGGATTGTACTGAAATGGGGCGCAGCTGCGCCTCACGGCAGTCACAGAGGCATCAGAGGTGCTGCGCAGCTGCGCAACAAATGCGAAGGAATGCGGCGCAGCTGCGCCGTGCACCAGTCGAACAACTTGTAGAGCTACTGCGCAGCTGCGCAGGGTTTGTGAAGGATTGCGGCGCAGCTGCGCCGTGCACCAGTCTTGGACTCTGTGCCATCTTTTCTGCTGCACCCGTTCATCACGCATATCACTCCCGCATTGAGCCACTTTTGTCCCAAAAATTGCAATTCTTCCTCCCCGCACAAGTTCTAGTCCAAAACACGCCGGTTTGTCCACAAAAAGGCGAAAATGGCCAATAATAAGCTATGGAGCATGAAACCTACAAAAGAGACGTAAACGCATGAAAAGTAATAAAAACTAATGAGAACAAGCGAAAGTTAAAGAAAGTTGGCATCGAAATAGTAGGTATAAAACCTACTTATCAATAGGATTGCTCCTTTTGAGGCTAACCGATGTATAACGAAGTAATATGATTCTAATTCACCTATTTCTTTGCAAATTTGGAGGACATATCGAAAAAATACCAAGTTTCCTTAAGTGAAGACTTGTGTGCGTTGTACGCATTGTTTTCAATGCGAGAGTGATAGGATTCCTCCTTTTAAGGCTAACCGATGTGTAACGAAGTAGTATGACTCTTAGTCACCTATTTGTTTGCAAATTTTGAGGAAAAAACGAAACGAATAACAAGTTTCCTCAAATGAAGACTTGTGTGCGTTGTAGGCATTGTTTTCAATGCGAGAGTGACAGTATTGCTCATTTTGAGACTAATCGATGAATAACGAAGTAATATGATTCTAATTCACCTATTTCTTTGCAAATTTGGAGGACATATCGAAACAAATACCAAGTTTCCTTAAGTGAAGACTTGTGTGCGTTATACGCATTGTTTTCAATGCGAGAGTAATACGATTGCAACTTTTGAGGCTAACCGATGTGTAACAAAGTAATATGACTCCTAGTCACCTATTTGTTTGCAAATTTTGAGGAAAAAACGAAACGAATAGCAAGTTTCCTCAAATGAAGACTTGTGTGCGTTGTACGCATTGTTTTCAATGCGAGAGTGATAGGATTGCTACTTTTGAGGCTAACCTATGTATAACGAAGTAATATGACTCTTAGTTACCTATTTGTTTGCAAATTTTGAGGAAATAACGAAACGAATAGCAAGTTTCCTCAAATGAAGACTTGTGTGCGTTGTACGCATTGTTTTCAATGCAAGAGTGATAGGATTGCTCCTTTTGACGCTAACCGATGTATAACGAAGTAATACGATTCTAATCACCTATTTCTTTGCAAATCTGGAGGACATATCGAAAAAAATACCAAGTTTCCTTAAGTGAAGACTTGTGTGCGTTGTACGGATTGTTTTCAATGCGAGAGTGGTAGGATTGCAACTTTTGAGGCTAACAGACGTGTACCGAAGTAATATGACTCCTAGTCGCCTATTTGGTTGCAAATTTTGAGGAAATAACGAAACGAATAGCAAGTTTCCTCAAATGAAGACTTGTGTGCGTTGTACGCATTATTTTCAATGCGAGAGTGATAGGATTGCTACTTTTGAGGATAACCTATGTATAACGAAGTAATATGACTCTTAGTCACCTATTTGTTTGCAAATTTTGAGGAAATAACGAAACGAATAGCAAGTTTCCTCAAATGAAGACTTGTGTGCGTTGTACGCATTGTTTTCAATGCGAGAGTGATAGGATTGCTCCTTTTGAGGCTAACCGATGTATAACAAAATAATATGACTCTTAATCACCTATTTGTTTGCAAATTTTGAGAAAATAACGAAACGAATACCAAGTTTCCTCAAATGAAGACTTGTGTGCGTTGTACGCATTGTTTTCAATGCGAGAGTGATAGGATTGTTCCTTTTGAGGCTAACCGATGTATAACGAAGTAATACGATTCTAATCACCTATTTCTTTGCAAATCTGGTAGACATATCGAAAAAAATACTAAGTTTCCTTAAGTGAAGACTTGTGTGCGTTGTACGCATTGTTTTCAATGCGAGAGTGATAGGATTCCTCCTTTTGAGGCTAACCGATCTGTAACGACGTAGTATGACTCTTAGTCACCTATTTGTTTGCAAATTTTGAGGAAAAAACGAAACGAATAGCAAGTTTCCTCAAATGAAGACTTGTGTGCGTTGTAGGCATTGTTTTCAATGCGAGAGTGATAGGATTGCTCCTTTTGAGGCTAACCGATGTATAACGAAGTAATACGATTCTAATCACCTATTTCTTTGCAAATCTGGAGGACATATCGAAAAAAATACCCAGTTTCCTTAAGTGAAGACTTGTGTGCGTTGTACGCATTGTTTTCAATGCGAGAGTGATAGGATTGCAACTTTTGAGGCTAATAGATGTGTACCGAAGTAATATGACTCCTAGTCGCCTATTTGTTTGCAAATTTTGAGGAAATAACGAAACGAATGGCAAGTTTCCTCAAATGAAGACTTGTGTGCGTTGTACGCATTGTTTTCAATGCGAGAGTGATAGGATTGCTACTTTTGAGGCTAACCTATGTATAACGAAGTAATATGACTCTTAGTCACCTATTTGTTTGCAAATTTTGAGGAAATAACGAAACGAGTAGCAAGTTTTCTCAAATGAAGACTTGTGTGCGTTGTACGCATTGTTTTCAATGCGAGAGTGATAGGATTCCTCCTTTTGAGGCTAACCGATGTGTAACGAAGTAATATGACTCTTAGTCACCTATTTGTTTGCAAATTTTGAGGAAAAAACGAAACGAATAGCAAGTTTCCTTAAGTGAAGACTTGTGTGCGTTGTACGCATTGTTTTCAATGCGAGAGTGATAGGATTGCTCCTTTTGAGGCTAACCGATGTATAATGAAGTAATATGATTCTAATTCACCTATTTCTTTGCAAATTTGGAGGACATATCGAAACAAATACCAACTTTCCTTAAGTGAAGACTTGTGTGCGTTTTACGCATTGTTTTCAATGCGAGAGTGATAGTGTTGAATGTTGTTTGATTTGATGATGATGACTATTGTGCAAAAAGGACTGGGCTAAATGTGCTTATGTGGTTATTTGACAAAGCGATTTTATAATGTGCTTATATGGTTAATTGTCAATATGTATCTGACAAAGTGCATGTGTTAATGTGCTTGTGTGCTTAATTGATTATGTGCTTATGTGCTTAATTGATCATGTGCTTAGATACTCTGAAAGTGTTTATGTGCTTACATGATTGATTGTCATGATTGATATACAATGTGAATCTGAAAAAGTGCGTAGATGTTCTACTTGTTTTTATGTGCACAGCTTGTCTAAAAGTGTTTAAAAGGTTATTTGACAAAGTGATTATATGTTAATCTAATTATGTGCTTACATTGTTATGGGTGTATGATATATATTATCTATCTTAAATACTGTGATGTGCACACACTTGTATAGCACAAATATGATCTTGTTATAAACTATCTGCTTCTTATTAAAGAGAATGAAAGTTATTGGATTAAAAAGTTGTAAAGTCCTTTTTTAGATATATGTGTACAAAGGACTTAGATTTTAAAGATCAGAAATGTTAGGTTGATCTTTCAATAGAAGTCACTCTGCATAAAAGACGTATGATATTAGCAGGGTAGCATAAGAATGAATCATTGATGTATTTGTGTATGTCAAAGTCTGTAAAAGTCCTTTCAATATGTAATGATGTAATAATGTAAGAAAGGACTTAGTAAGAAAAGATCAAATCTGTTAGGTTGATCAGTCTATACGATCGTAGAATGGACACTGCGATTTCTTTCAAAGAAGACTCAACGATTTTGTATAAATTGTAGAGTTAACTCTACGACTCCTTACCAGGATAACTCTACGATCATCAAAGAGAGACAGATATGCAAGAAGTCTACAGGATATACGAGTAAAGTTAAAGAACTGTTCAAAGTACAAATCGTAGAGCTGAACTCTACGATCGTCGAACAGACAGCCAAGCTAGCCTGCAGTTAACGCTGAACCAGAGAAGAAATATAGAAGAGATCGTAGAGTGGAACAAAATGACAAGGCAATACAGAAGATTGCTATACACATGGAACAATCGTTGAGTAGAATTAAAGGATGAAGCAACACAGACTGCAACTCAACGATTCCACTAAGAAGCACTACAGTTAACTAACTCTACGATTTGATCAAACCTACAAGATCGTAGAACGAAATCAAAGCAAAGCATTGCAAGCACAAACTCTACGATCTGACCAGAGCAACAAGGTCGCAGAGTTAGAGAAAAGATTGTTCTAACTCAACGTTTCACTTGACATACCTCAAGTAACATTCATGAAGCTGAATTCGCAGAAACAAAGTAGACAGTCTATCACTCAACGAATTCATTAAGCAGGTCAAGGCAAGTAGACTAACAGAACGGCTATATAGTGCAAGAGAAAAGGGAATACTCCTCGCCCAGATTAAAGAAAGATTAAGTGCTGTTGAGATACAGATGCTTGTCAGAGTCACAGTAGATATTGTGCCCAACCGACTATAAGTCAGGACCCACTGCTCAGGAAAATGGTGAATAAAGTCAGACCAATGGGACATCTCTGAATGCATCAGAACAGTTGGTCCTAAAAGTCAAGGAAGATATTTATTGATGAATCAGAAGATTAATTAACAAAGGAAATAATAATCCTTACTGAACAACTATGGGAGTGCAACGGCTATATATTCAGAGAAAACTGAGCTACAGGTCAATATATCAGAACATGTCAGAAAAGGGAAAAGCACTGACACAAGTGGCAAGAAAGTCAAACATCGAAGATATTTAAGATCTGCACAAAGCCAAAGGAAACCAACGGGATTTATCTCAACGGTAAAATATGCTCAGAGATATAAATGCATACATAACAAACAAAAGAAAGAAGGGGTTGTTGCAGTTGACAAACATACACGAGAGATATGATGGTAGACAACAACCGATCGTAGAGTGGAACAGAAAATGAAGATGCTGAAGGACTCTACGATTCATCAGAACACTAACACTGAATTAAGAGAAACATAGAGATGTATAACTCTATTACAAGAGAAGCGTTCAGAGCTGCTAGGCACATGGAAGAGAGAAGCTTAAACGCCAACTTGATACATACATGGTAGCAACTGAGTATCAAAAGGAAGGAGCATCACAGTCATCTCAGAAGCCCATCTCGAGAAGCTATGATCTGTCTATAATAAGAAGGAACAACTGAGTACCAAAAGAAAGGAGCATCACAGTCATCTCAGGAGTTCATCTCGAGAAGTTATCAAGTATCAAAGGAGCTGAAGTACAAAAGCCTAGCAGCACCATGGGTGATCACAAGAAGATATTGAGCATATAAAGAAGTCAAGCATCATTGTCGAACTCAATATTATCCCAGGAATGATCACACCCTGCTACTGAGTGTTTAAAGATAATAGGACTTAAAGTACAACTCAGTAGCAACTTCAACTTCTTTCAAATGATCAGGGAGCCAAGTCTATTGGACTTGAAGAGGGCAGTTGTCCTTGTCATAATGACTAAAGGAGCCAAGTCTGCTGGACTTGAAGAGGGCAGTAATGTCCTTGTCTTTGTGACTAAACTAACCAAACCTGCTGGGTTTGAAGGGTTCTTAGTGAACCAGAGTTTCCAGGCTAATGAGCTTGAAGGGTTCCGTATGAACCATCCTTAGTGGATTTCCTACTCGTTGTAGTAGAAGAGTGGAGTAGGAGTTATTCAGTCTCCGAACCACTTTAAACTCTCTGGTGTCATTTACATTCATTCATTTACATTCTGTATAATGATGTATAACGAAGTAATATGATTCTAATTCACCTATTTCTTTGCAAATTTGGAGGACATATCGAAACAAATACCAAGTTTCCTTAAGTGAAGACTTGTGAGCGTTGTACGCATTGTTTTCAATGCGAGAGTGATAGGATTCCTCCTTTTGAGGCTAACCGATGTGTAACAAAATAATATGACTCTTAGTCACCTATTTGTTTGCAAATTTTAAGGAAATAACGAAACAAATAGCAAGTTTCCTCAAATGAAGACTTGTGTGGATTGTACGCATTGTTTTCAATGCGAGAGTGATAGGATTCCTCCTTTTGAGGCTAACCGATGTATAACGAAGTAATATGATTCTAATTCACCTATTTCTTTGCAAATTTGGAGGACATATTGAAACAAATACCAAGTTTCCTTAAGTGAAGACTTGTGTGCGTTGTACGCATTGTTTTCAATGCGAGAGTGATAGGATTGCAACTTTTGAGGCTAACAGATGTGTACCGAAGTAATATGACTCCTAGTCGCCTATTTGTTTGCAAATTTTGAGGAGATAACGAAACGAATAGCAAGTTTCCTCAAATAAAGACTTGTATGCGTTGTACGCATTATTTTCAATGCGAGAGTGATAGGATTGCTACTTTTGAGGCTAACCTATGTATAACGAAGTAATATGACTCTTAGTCACCTATTTGTTTGAAAATTTTGAGGAAATAACGAAACGAATAGCAAGTTTCCTCAAATGAAGACTTGTGTGCGTTGTACGCATTGTTTTCAATGCGAGAGTTATAGGATTGCTCCTTTTGAGCCTAACCGATGTATAACGAAGTAATATGATTCCAATTCACCTATTTCTTTGCAAATTTGGAGGACATATCGAAACAAATACCAAGTTTCCTTAAGTGAAGACTTGTGTGCGTTGTACGCATTGTTTTCAGTGCGAGAGTGATAGGATTCCTCCTTTTGAGGCTAACCGATGTGTAACGAAGTAATATGACTCTTAGTCACCTATTTGTTTGCAAATTTTGAGGAAATAACGAAACGAATAGCAAGTTTCCTCAAATGAAGCCTTGTGTGCGTTGTACGCATTGTTTTCAATGCGAGAGTGATAGTATTGCTCCTTTTGAGGCTAACCGATGTATAACGAAGTAATATGATTCTAATTCACCTATTTCTTTGCAAATTTGGAGGACATATCGAAACAAATACCAAGTTTCCTTAAGTGAAGACTTGTGTGCGTTGTACGCATTGTTTTCAATGCGAGAGTAATATGATTGCAACTTTTGAGGCTAACCGATGTGTAACAAAGTAATATGACTCCTAGTCGCCTATTTCTTTGCAAATTTTGAGGAAATAACGAAACGAATAGAAGGTTTCCTCAAATGAAGACTTGTGTGCGTTGTACGCATTGTTTTCAATGCGAGAGCCTATGATTGCAACTTTTGAGGCTAACCGATGTGTAACGAAGTAATATGACTCCTAGTCGCCTATTTGTTTGCAAATTTTGAGGAAATAACGAAACCAATAGCAAGTTTCCTCAAATGAAGACTTGTGTGCGTTGTACGCATTGTTTTCAATGCGAGAGTGATAGGATTGCTCCTTTTGAGGCTAATCGATTGTATAACGAAGAAATATGATTCTAATTCACCCATTTCTTTGCAAATTTGGAGGACATATTAAAACAAATACCAAGTTACCTTAAGTGAAGACTTGTGTGCGTGGTACGCATTGTTTTCAATGCGAGAGTGATAGGATTGCTCCTTTTGAGGCTAACCGATGTATGACGAAGTAATATGATTCTAATTCACCTATTTCTTTGCAAATTTGGAGGACATATCGAAACAAATACCAAGTGTCCTTAAGTGAAGACTTGTGTGCGTTGTACGCATTGTTTTCAACGCGAGAGTGATAGGATTGCTCCTTTTGAGGCTAACCGATGTATAACAAAATAATATGACTCTTAATCACCTATTTGGTTGCAAATTTTGAGGAAATAACGAAACGAATACCAAGTTTCCTCAAATGAAGACTTGTGTGCGTTGTGCGCATTGTTTTCAATGCGAGAGTGATAGGATTGCTCCTTTTGAGGCTAAGCGATGTATAACGAAGTAATACGATTCTAATCACCTATTTCTTTGCAAATCTGGAGGACATATCGAAAAAAATACCAAGTTTCCTTAAGTGAAGACTTGTGTGGATTGTACGCATTGTTTTCAATCCGAGAGTGATAGGATTCCTCCTTTTGAGGCTAACCGATGTGTAATGAAGTAATATGACTCTTAGCCACCTATTTGTTTGCAAATTTTGAGGAAAAAACGAAACGAATAGCAAGTTTCCTCAAATGAAGACTTGTGTACGTTGTAGGCATTGTTTTCAATGCGAGAGTGATAGTATTGCTCCTTTTGAGGCTAATCGATGAATAACGAAGTAATATGATTCTAATTCACCTATTTCTTTGCAAATTTGGAGGACATATCGAAACAAATACAAAGTTTCCTTAAGTGAAGACTTGTGTGCGTTGTACGCATTGTTTTCAATGCGAGAGTAATAGGATTGCAACTGTTGCGGCTAACCGATGTATAACAAAGTAATATGACTCCTAGTCGCTTATTTGTTTGCAAATTTTGAGGAAATAACGAAACGAATAGCAAGTTTCCTCAAATGAAGACTTGTGTGCGTTGTACGCATTGTTTTAAATGCGAGAGTGATAGGATTGCTACTTTTGAGGCTAACCTATGTATAACGAAGTAATATGACTCTTAGTCACCTATTTGTTTGCAAATTTTGAGGAAATAACGAAACAAGTAGCAAGTTTTCTCAAATGAAGACTTGTGTGCGTTGTACGCATTGTTTTCAATGCGAGAGTGATAGGATTCCTCCTTTTGAGGCTAACCGATGTGTAACGAAGTAATATGACTCTTAGTCACCTATTTGTTTGCAAATTTTGAGGAAAAAACGAAACGAATTGCAAGTTTCCTCAAATGAAGACTTGTGTACGTTGTACGCATTGTTTTCAATGCGAGAGTGATAGGATTGCTCCTTTTGAGGCTAACCGATGTATAACGAAGTAATATGATTCTAATTCACCTATTTCTTTGCAAATTTGGAGGACATATCGAAACAAATACCGAGTTTCCTTAAGTGAAGACTTGTGTACGTTGTACGCATTGTTTTCAATGCGAGAGTGATAGGTTTCCTCCTTTTGAGGCTAACCTATGTGTAACGAAGTAATATGACTCTTAGTCACCTATTTGTTTGTAAATTTTGAGGAAATAACGAAACGAATAGCAAGTTTCCTCAAATGAAGACCAGTGTGCGTTGTACGCATTGTTTTCAATGCGAGAGTGATAGGATTGCTCCTTTTGAGGCTAACCGATGTATAACGAAGTAATATGATTCTAATTCACCTATTTCTTTGCAAATTTGGAGGACATATCGAAACAAATACCAAGTTTCCTTAAGAGAAGACTTGTGTGCGTTGTACGCATTGTTTTCAATGCGAGAGTGATAGGATTGCAACTTTTGATGCTAACAGATGTGTACCGAAGTAATATGACTCCTAGTCGCCTATTTGTTTTCAAATTTTGAGGAAATAACGAAACGAATAGCAAGTTTCCTCAAATGAAGACTTGTGTGCGTTGTACGCATTATTTTCAATGCAAGAGTGATAGGATTGCTACTTTTGAAGCTAACCTATGTATAACGAAGTAATATGACTCTTAGTTACCATTTGTTTGCAAATTTTGGGAAAATAACGAAACGAATAGCAAGTTTCCTCAAATGAAGACTTGTGTGCGTTGTGCGCATTGTTTTCAATACGAGAGTGGTAGGATTGCTCCTTTTGAGGCTAACCGATGTATAACGAAGTAATATGATTCTAATTCACCTATTTCTTTGCAAATTTGGAGGACATATCGAAACAAATACCAAGTTTCCTTAAGAGAAGACTTGTGTGCGTTGTACGCATTGTTTTTAATGCGAGAGTGAAATGATTGCAACTTTTGAGGCTAACTGATGTGTACCGAAGTAATATGACTCCTAGTCGCCTATTTGTTTGCAAATTTTGAGGAAATAACTAAACGAATAGCAAGTTTCCTTAAATGAAGAGTTGTGTGCGTTGTACGCATTATTTTGAATGGGAGAGTGATTGGGTTGCTACTTTTGAGGCTAACCTAAGTATAACGAAGTAATATGACTCTTAGTCACCATTTGTTTGCAAATTTTGAGGAAATAACGAAACGAATAGCAAGTTTTCTCAAATGAAGACTTGTGTGCGTTGTACGTGTTGTTTTCAATGCAAGAGTGATAGGATTGCTCCTTTTGAGGCAAACCGATGTATAACGAAGTAATATGATTCTAATTCACATATTTCTTTGCAAATTTGGAGGACATATCGAAACAAATACCAAGTTTCCTTAAGTGAAAACTTGTGTGCGTTGTACGAAATGTTTTCAATGCGAGGGTGATAGGATTGCTCCTTTTGAGGCTAACCGATGTATAACGAAGAAATATGATTCTAATTCACCTATTTCTTTGCAAATTTGGAGGACATATCGAAGCAAATACCAAGTTTCCTTCAGTGAAGACTTGTGTGCGTTGTACGCATTGTTTTCAATGCGTGAGTGATAGGATTCCTCCTTTTGAGGCTAACCGATGTGTAACGAAGTAATATGACTCTTAGTCACCTATTTGTTTGCAAATTTTGAGGAAATAACGAAACGAATAGCAAGTTTCCTCAAATGAAGACTTGTGTGCTTTGTACGCATTGTTTTCAATGCGAGAGTGATAGGATTGCTCCTTTTGAGGCTAACCGATGTATAACAAAGTAATACGATTCTAATCACCTATTTCTTTGCAAATCTGGAGGACATATTGAAAAAAATACCAAATTTCCTTAAGTGAAGACTTGTGTGCGTTGTACGCATTGTTTTCAATGCGAGAGTGATAGGATTGCAACTTTTGAGGCTAACAGATGTGTACCGAAGTAATATGACTCCTAGTCGCCTATTTGTTTGCAAATTTTGAGGAAATAACGAAACGAACAACAAGTTTCCTCAAATGAAGACTTGTGTGCGTTGTACGCATTATTTTCAATGCGAGAGTGATAGGATTGCTACTTTTGAGGCTAACCTATGTATAACGAAGTAATATGACTCTTAGTCACCTATTTGTTTACAAATTTTGAGGAAATAACGAAACGAATAACATGTTTCCTCAAATGAAGACTTGTGTGCGTTGTACGCATTGTTTTCGATGCGAGAGTGATAGGATTGCTCCATTTGAGGCTAACCGATGTATAACAAAATAATATGACTCTTAATCACCTATTTGTTTGCAAATTTTGAGGAAATAACGAAACGAATACTAAGTTTCCTCAAATGAACACTTGTGTCCGTTGTACGCATTATTTTCAATGCGAGAGTGATAGGATTGCTCCTTTTGAGGCTAACCGATGTATAACGAAGTAATACGATTCTAATCACCTATTTCTTTGCAAATCTGGAGGACATATCGAAAAAAATACCAAGTTTCCTTAAGTGAAGACTTGTGTGCGTTGTACGCATTGTTTTCAATCCGAGAGTGGTAGGATTCCTCCTTTTGATGATCTAGAAGTATCTAACTATGTCATATATGTATATTCATAGATCTATGTGTTTATAACATGTTTTGGTATGTTAGAAATACATAAAAATGGTAGAAAAGTTCATAACACAATTTTACCGGTAAACCCTAACTATGCATGCTAGGTTTATGTATGTATTTTGAAATGTACAAATCGAAAATTTGATTTATATGGCTAGAAAGCTAGATCTATGAGTTTTAAAGAAAAACCCTTTTTGAACCTTTCACAAATATTGAATAACAAAGAAGTTATAGCTTTAACCACAAAAGATGTCATTTTTAAACCCTAAGTGGTTCGATCCGTAAATTTCGTGTAAAACGTTTTAAAAATGTGATTGAACCATGGAATATTGTAAAACAAGAAGTTACAAGGTTAACAAAACTGAGTTTGTGTCATTTGGACATATAGATCACATTGTATTCAAGTTTGAACCAATAAAATCAATGATTTGTGAAGTTAGTTTTTCACTTTGTCATTGTAAGCCGTTTTTAGTCCAGTTCCGTTTGGAATTTGGATTTGTGATACAAAGAGAAATTGTAGATCGTGAAATTCTAATGAATTTAGACTCAAAAATCACCTCCAAATGTTTCCGTATGAAAAAGTTATGGCAGTTTTTCGAAAGGAGGTCCGGACAGCCAAAGTGAGCGCCGCCAGCGCTCGGACATTCTGTTTTGAGCGCTGGCAGCTCTCAAATAAGCCTATGGCCAGCGCCGCCAGCGCTGGCCCAGTTTTAAAAAAAGTCAAATTTTGATATTTTAAAGTTTTATCAAGTTGGAACTCCGGTTTAACTTGTCGGTTAATGAAAAGTCTAAACAAAACACCGTTAGGGACTTAAAACCTAAGATAAACTTGTATAATGAAAGTATTTGAATATTAAATCAATATATATATAAAGTCTATTAGTGACTAATTGGTAGTTAAATGTATAAAATAAAGACAATAGTTAAAAACTATTAAAAAGTTAATTATTGGTATGATTTGAGGATTGTTAAAATATTGTTAAAGAATTAAATATGTATGTAACTAAAATGTTATGAAATATGTAATAACATTAGTATATGATGAAAATGTTATTAAATAATTAATGACATTAGTAAGTGATTAAAATATTATTAAATGGTTAATAATATTAATAAATGATTAAAATATTATTAATGATTAATAATATTAATAAGTGATTAAAATATTATTAAATGGTTAATAATATTAATAAATAATTAAAATATTATTAAATAATTAATAATATTAATAAGATATTAAAATATTATTAAATGATTAATAATATTGGATAATTAATAAAATATTATTAAATGATTAATAATATTAGATACCTAATAAAATATTATTAAATGATTAATAATATTAGATACTTAATAAAATATTGTTAAATGATTAATAATATTAGATATTTATTTTGAACTATATTAAACAATTAATATAAGTTCTTGGTGTTTGAAATATTATCAAATAATGATAATATTTCCTAAGTGTTTAATTACCCATAATTAATCAATTATGTGGTTCGTAAGGTTTATAAAAGTCATTATACTTACAAGTATATGATACTAATTTAAGATCAAATTGATTTAATTGTTAGGTCCGTTCAAGGATTGTTAAATTAATTCGGTTAGCAGTAAACAACGCACAAGGCAAGTTTTCTAACTTTAGCTTGTAATTTCTATTGCAAGTCTTCTACCCTTAACTTGTACTTATTGTTGCAATTATTATTCAACTTTAATTACTTTGAGCAATTCTATTATTGTTGAGCAAGTATCTACACTCGTAGATATTTGACAGACCTTTGAGTGAATTAATTATCGAAAATTACTTCACATCGTTATTGATTATTATATTCGCACGTAGTGCTTTTGCAAACTGTTTAAGAACGTCTAAGCTAATTGTTTCGGCTAGACAAATGCATGTTAAATTCATTTAGTTGAATATTATAAAAGCTTATCCAAACCATTGGCTGGTGCGGATTCTTACAGTAAGACTGAGATGGAACAACCCTAGTTAAAGGGGATTTTTATTTGTCGGAGACCCGACAGCGCGCAAGAAAACTAAATGTGATGCATATACATAGGACATGAGAGGACTGATCCCCTCAAGTGTCCCGTTATTTTAACAAGGAGTCAGACATTGTATGTCTGTTCTACCTTAGTAGCAGTTTAGGGTCATTAAAGACCACTCAGCAGTAAAGAGTCAATTCCTTCTTTTATTGAACATTGATTCTTGTTATATTTCACAATTACTATTGTTGAAACCTTGAAGTTATTTCCCTTCATCATGATATATCGTATGATTGTTGTTTATAAACTTGCTGAGCCATTTAGTTGCTCATTCTTGCTATATCATGACTATATTTCAGCCATTCCCGAAAGCTCTAAATCGGACAAAGGCAAGGGGAAAGCGAATGCTTAGTTTTAGTAATTGCATGCTAGTTTATATTACTGTTATGTAATTACTGTTGTAAATCTTTTGTATTTCCCTTAAGATATGTAATGTTAAGATTAAGGTATTAGACCTTGGGAAGTTGTAGCCTTTTGATTAAGGAACTTTTTGTATTATTCCGCGAAGTTGAATACAATTTATGTATTTCATTATGGTTAAGTATTGTACAGTGAGAACCAAACCCGAGGTTAAAGAACCCGGATTTGGGGTCGTCATAGATAGGATTGCTCCTTTTGAGGCTAACCGATGTATAACGAAGTAATATGATTCTAATTCACCTATTTCTTTTCAAATTTGGAGGACATATCGAAACAAATACCAAGTTTCTGTTAGGTTTTCGACACAGTGAAAGCAGCGGAATTTAAAAAAAATTTCGAAACCCTAAGACAGGATCCATGCGAAAACAGATTAATCAGAGGTTTAGATTATTTTACCGATTATCTGAGATGTTGAGAAGACGATGGATTTCTGGACGGCTTCGAATCTTCAACGCAATCCAGCGACTGCGTCTCTACAGTATCCACACGAACGCTCCGCGAATCGTCCCACGATCTGCAGCAAAAGGAATCTGCGGTACTAGCCACCAAGATCAGGATTTCTAACCTATTTTTCTCTCTAGCCTCTTTCTGAAAGCGGCTAGGGTTTTAGTTTTTCCTTACGTAACTTTTAGACTACTGATATATCATATATATAGTAGTTAATAGGAATTAACTAAAACCTAAAATAAATAGAAAAATAAAATCCGAATTTATATATATTATATTTAATTAAGTCTTACTTAATTAATATACATATATATAAATTATCCTATTAATTTAAATTCGTAATTTTTAAATACTATCAATCATATTGACATATTTAAAATACTTACAATTTAAATTAATTCCCTTTTAATTACGTTCTAAGTGTGTGACCCTATAGGTTATTATTATGTTGGCAATAATTTTAAAATCATATTATAAAATTATAAACAGTGAGCGGCATCTAGTAATGCATCACTGCTACCCAAATAATAATAAGATCAGTGATTCGATACAACCTTTTCGTGACCAATGCTTCAATGTAATTTAATCCTTTTAACCTTATATCCTAGATTAAACTCGAGGCATAGAATGTGTCATACTCTTCATAATTTAATCTGAGTTTTCTTGATCAATGAGTAGACTATATGAAACAAATCAATATTTGAGCATGGCCATGCATTTCATAGTCCTACTCAATCAAGAGGCCTATGGATATCACCCCTAATATATAGGAGGGTTAAATTCCATCTAGATCACTCATATTCCTCACACGATTCATGATGTACCCAATAATCACCTTTATTGTCCACCATATTAAAGGTGACATTTGATGATATCAAAGTACACAAATTCTCGTGTAACAATATAGTGACTTCAGGTCGGAGGATCATTACATCATTGTCACTATAAGAATTTCTTATGACACTTTGCATAATGCTCCATGTAGAATTCTCATGGTGGGTCAGTCCAGTACATTGTTCTCTAACATGTACCTATGCATTGACTCAAATATCTCATATATTTATGACCAATGAGATTTGGCCATCAGTCAATCCACATACTAGTCTCAATGCATCATTGTTATCCCATTAACAATGATACTCGACTAGGGACATTTAAGAGCAATAATACTAATTATAATTATATAATCTCATGTTCAAGTCACATACTTAAAGCTATATAATTCGTATCATTATTCTAAGGGCTTTTATTATGTTAACATTTATATAACGCAGTAAATGAAATCATAATAAAATAATCAATTTATTCAATCAAATATAATATCAAAAATGTTAAGCAATTACATCAAATAATTAGCCTCTAGGGCATAAACTCTAACAGTTTCCTTAAGAGAAGACTTGTGTGCGTTGTACGCATTGTTTTCAATGCGAGAGTGATAGGATTGCAACTTTTGAGGCTAACAGATGTGTACCGAAGTAATATGACTCCTAGTCCCCTATTTGTTTTCAAATTTTGAGGAAATAACGAAACGAATAGCAAGTTTCCTCAAATGAAGACTTGTGTGCGTTGTACGCATTATTTTCAATGCAAGAGTGATAGGATTGCTACTTTTGAGGCTAACCTATGTATAACGAAGTAATATGACTCTTAGTTACCATTTGTTTGCAAATTTTGAGGAAATAACGAAACGAATAGCAAGTTTCCTCAAATGAAGACTTGTGTGCGTTGTGCGCATTGTTTTCAATGCGAGAGTGGTAGGATTGCTCCTTTTGTGGCTAACCGATGTATAACGAAGTAATATGATTCTAATTCACCTATTTCTTTGCAAATTTGGAGGACATATCTAAACAAATACCAAGTTTCTTTAAGAGAAGACTTGTGTGCGTTGTACGCATTGTTTTTAATGCGAGAGTGAAAGGATTGCAACTTTTGAGGCTAACAGATGTGTACCGAAGTAATATGACTCCTAGTCGCCTATTTGTTTGCAAATTTTGAGGAAATAACTAAACGAATAGCAAGTTTCCTTAAATGAAGACTTGTGTGCGTTGTACGCATTATTTTCAATGGGAGAGTGATAGGATTGCTACTTTTGAGGCTAACCTAAGTATAACGAAGTAATATGACTCTTAGTCACCATTTGTTTGCAAATTTTGAGGAAATAACGAAACGAATAGCAAGTTTCCTCAAATGAAGACTTGTGTGCGTTGTACGCGTTGTTTTCAATGCAAGAGTGATAGGATTGCTCCTTTTGAGGCTAACCGATGTATAAAGAAGTAATATGATTCTAATTCGCCTATTTGTTTGCAAATTTGGAGGACATATCGAAATAAAATACAAAGTTTCCTTAAGTGAAGACTTGTGTGCGTTGTACGCATTGTTTTCAATGCGAGAGTGATAGGATTCCTTCTGTTGAGGCTAACTGATGTGTAACGAAGTAATATGACTCTTAGTCACCTATTTGTTTGCAAAATTTGAGGAAAAAACGAAACGAATAGCAAGTTTCCTCAAATGAAGACTTGTGTGCGTTGTACGCATTATTTTCAATGCGAGAGTGATAGGATTGCAACTTTGGAGGCTAACCGATGTGTAACGAAGTAATATGACTCCTAGTCGCCTATTTGTTTGCAAATTTTGAGGAAAAAACGAAATGAATAGCAAGTTTCCTCAAATGAAGACTTGTGTGCGTTGTACGCATTGTTTTCAATGCGAGAGTGATAGGATTGCTACTTTTGAGGCTAACCTATGTATAACGAAGTAATATGACTCTTAGTCACCTATTTGTTTGCAAATTTTGAGTAAATAACGAAACGAATAGCAAGTTTCCTCAAATGAAGACTTGTGTGCGTTGTACGCATTGTTTTCAATGCGAGAGTCATAGGATTGCTCCTTTTGAGGCTAACCGATGTATAACGAAGTAATAGGATTCTCATTCACCTATTTCTTTGCAAATTTGGAGGACATATCGAACCAAATACCAAGTTTCCTTAAGTGAAGACTTGTGTGCGTTGTACGCATTGTTTTCAATGCGAGAGTGATAGGATTGCTCCTTTTGAGGCTAACCGATGTATAACGAAGTAATATGATTCTAATTTACTTATTTCTTTGCAAATTTGGAGGACATATCGAAACAAATACCAAGTTTCCTTAAGTGAAAACTTGTGTGCGTTGTACGCATTGTTTTCAATGCGAGGGTGATAGGATTCCTCCTTTTGAGGCTAACCGATGTGTAACGAGGTAATATGACTATTAGTCACCTATTTGTTTGCAAATTTTGAGGAAATAACGAAACGAATAGCAAGTTTCCTCAAATGAAGACTTGTGTGCATTGTACGCATTGTTTTCAATGCGAGAGTGATAGGATTGCTCCTTTTGAGGCTAACCGATGTATAACGAAGTAATATGATTCTAATTCACTTATTTCTTTGCAAATTCGGAGGACATATCGAAACAAATACCAAGTTTCCTTAAGTGAAGACTTGTGTATGTTGTACGCATTGTTTTCAATGCGACAGTGATAGGATTCCTCCTTTGGAGGCTAACCGATGTGTAACAAAGTAATATGACTCTTAGTCACCTATTTGTTTGCAAATTTTGAGGAAATAACGAAACGAATAGCAAGTTTCCTCAAATGAAGACTTGTGTGCGTTGTACGCATTGTTTTCAATGAGAGAGTGATAAGATTGCTCCTTTTGAGGCTAACCGATGTATAACGAAGTAATATGACTCTTAGTTACCATTTGTTTGCAAATTTTGAGGAAATAACGAAACGAATAGCAAGTTTCCTCAAATGAAGACTTGTGTGCGTTGTGCGCATTGTTTTCAATGCGAGAGTGGTAGGATTGCTCCTTTTGAGGCTAACCGATGTATAACGAAGTAATATGATTCTAATTCACCTATTTCTTTGCAAATTTGGAGGACATATCGAAACAAATACCAAGTTTTCTTAAGAGAAGACTTGTGTGCGTTGTACGCATTGTTTTTAATGCGAGAGTGAAAGGATTGCAACTTTTGAGGCTAACAGATGTGTACCGAAGTAATATGACTCCTAGTCGCCTATTTGTTTGCAAATTTTGGGGAAATAACTAAACGAATAGCAAGTTTCCTCAAATGAAGACTTGTGTGCGTTGTACGCATTATTTTCAATGCGAGAGTGATAGGATTGCTACTTTTGAGGCTAACCTATGTATAACGAAGTAATATGACTCTTAGTCACCATTTGTTTGCAAATTTTGAGGAAATAACGAAACGAATAGCAAGTTTCCTTAAATGAAGACTTGTGTGCATTGTACGCGTTGTTTTCAATGCAAGAGTGATAGGATTGCTCCTTTTGAGGCTAACCGATGTATAACGAAGTAATATGATTCTAATTCGCCTATTTGTTTGCAAATTTGGAGGACATATGGAAACAAATACCAAGTTTCCTTAAGTGAAGATTTGTGTGCGTTGTACGCATTGTTTTCAATACGAGAGTGCTAGGATTCCTTCTTTTGAGGCTAACCGATGTGTAACGAAGTAATATGACTCTTAGTCACCTATTTGTTTGCAAATTTTGAGGAAAAAACGAAACGAATAGCAAGTTTCCTCAAATGAAGACTTGTGTGCGTTGTACGCATTGTTTTCAATGCGAGAGTGATAGGATTGCTCCTTTTGAGGCTAACCGATGTGTAACGAAGTAATATATGACTCTTAGTCGCCTATTTGTTTGCAAATTTTGAGGAAATAACGAAACGAATAGCAAGTTTCCTCAAATGAAGATTTGTGTGCATTGTACGCATTGTTTTCAATGCGAGAGTGATAGGATTGCTACTTTTGAGGCTAACCTATGTATAACGAAGTAATATGACTCTTAGTCACCTATTTATTTGCAAATTTTGAGTAAATAACGAAACGAATTGCAAGTTTCCTCAAATGAAGAATTGTGTGCGTTGTACGCATTGTTTTCAATGCGAGAGTGATAGGATTGCTCGTTTTGAGGCTAACTGATGTATAACGAAGTAATAGGATTCTAATTCACCTATTTCTTTACAAATTTGGAGGACATATCAAAACAAATACCAAGTTTCCTTAAGTGAAGACTTGTGTGCGTTATACGCATTGTTTTCAATGCGAGAGTGATAGGATTGCTCCTTTTGAGGCTAACCGATGTATAATGAAGTAATATGATTCTAATTCACTTATTTCTTTGCAAATTTGGAGGACATATCGAAACAAATACCAAGTTTCCTTAACTGAAGACTTGTGTGCGTTGTACGCATTATTTTCAATGCGAGGGTGATAGGATTCTTCCTTATGAGACTAACCGATGTGTAACGAAGTATTATCACTCATAGTCACCTATTTGTTTGCAAATTTGGAGGAAATAACAAAACGAATAGCAAGTTTCCTCAAATGAAGACTTGTGTGCATTGTACGCATTATTTTCAATGGGAGAGTGATAGGATTGCTACTTTTGAGGCTAACCTATGTATAACGAAGTAATATGACTCTCAGTCACCATTTGTTTGCAAATTTTGAGAAAATAACGAAACGAATAGCAAGTTTCCTCAAATGAAGACTTTTGTGCGTTGTACGCGTTGTTTTCAATGCAAGAGTGATAGGATTCCTCCTTTTGAGGCTAACCGATGTATAACGAAGTAATATGATTCTAATTCGCCTATTTGTTTGCAAATTTGGAGGACATATCGAAACAAATACCAAGTTTCCTTAAGTGAGGATTTGTGTGCGTTGTACGCATTGTTTTCAATGCGAGAGTGCTAGGATTCCTTCTTTTGAGGCTAACCGATGTGTAAGGAAGTAATATGACACTTAGTCACCTATTTGTTTGCAAATTTTGAGGAGAAAACGAAACGAATAGCAAGTTTCCTCAAATGAAGACTTGTGTGCGTTGTACGCGTTGTTTTCAATGCGAGAGTGATAGGATTGCTCGTTTTGAGGCTAACCGATGTGTAACGAAGTAATATGACTTCTAGTCGCCTATTTGTTTGCAAATTTTGAGGAAATAACGAAACGAAGAGCAAGTTTCCTCAAATGAAGACTTGTGTGCGTTGTACGCATTGTTTTCAATGCGAGAGTGATAGGATTGCAACTTTGGAGGCTAACCGATGTGTAACAAAGTAATATGACTCCTAGTCGCCTATTTGTTTGCAAATTTTGAGGAAATAACGAAACGAATAGCAAGTTTCCTCAAATGAAGAGTTGTGTGCGTTGTACGCATTGTTTTCAATGCGAGAGTGATAGGATTGCAACTTTTGAGGCTAACCGATGTGTAACGAAGTAATATGACCCCTAGTCGCCTATTTGTTTGCAAATTTTGAGGAAATAACGAAACGAATAGCAAGTTTCCTCAAATGAAGATTTGTGTGCGTTGTACGCATTGTTTTCAATGCGAGAGTGATAGGATTGCTACTTTTGAGGCTAACCTATGTATAACGAAGTAATATAGTCCTTAGTCACCTATTTGTTTGCAAATTTTGAGTAAATAACGAAACGAATAGCAAGTTTCCTCAAATGAAGAATTGTGTGCGTTGTACGCATTGTTTTCAATGCGAGAGTGATAGGATTGCTCCTTTTGAGGCTAACCGATGTATAACGAAGTAATATGATTCTAATTCACCTATTTCTTTGCAAATTTGGAGGAAATATCAAAACAAATACCAAGTTTCCTTAAGTGAAGACTTGTGTGCGTTGTACGCATTGTTTTCAATGCGAGGGTGATAGGATTCCTCCTTTTGAGGCTAACCGATGTATAATGAAGTAATATGATTCTAATTCACTTATTTCTTTGCAAATTTGGAGGACATATCGAAACAAATACCAAGTTTCCTTAACTGAAGACTTGTGTGCGTTGTACGCATTGTTTTCAATGCGAGGGTGACAGGATTCCTCCTTTTGAGACTAACCGATGTGTAACGAAGTAATATGACTCCAAGTCACCTATTTGTTTGCAAATTTTGAGGAAATAACAAAACGAATAGCAAGTTTCCTCAAATGAAGACTTGTGTGCGCTGTACGCATTATTTTCAATGGGAGAGTGATAGGATTGCTACTTTTGAGGCTAACCTATGTATAACGAAGTAATATGACTCTTAGTCACCATTTATTTGCAAATTTTGAGGAAATAACGAAACGAATAGCAAGTTTCCTCAAATGAAGACTTGTGTGCGTTGTACGCGTTGTTTTCAATGCAAGAGTGATAGGATTGCTCCTTTTGAGGCTAACCGATGTATAACGAAGTAATATGATTCTAATTCGCCTATTTGTTCGCAAATTTGGAGGACATATCGAAACAAATACCAAGTTTCCTTAAGTGAAGATTTGTGTGCGTTGTACGCATTGTTTTCAATGCAAGAGTGATAGGATTCCTTCTTTTGAGGCTAACCGATGTGTAATATGACTCTTAGTCATCTATTTTGTTTGCAAATTTTGAGGAAAAAAACGAAACGAATAGCAAGTTTCCTCAAATGAAGACTTGTGTGCGTTTGTACGCATTGTTTTCAATGCGAGAGTGATAGGATTGCTCCTTTTGAGGCTAACCGACGTATAACAAAGTAATAGGATTCTAATTCACCTATTTCTTTGCAAATTTGGAGGGACATATCAAAACAAATACCAAGTTTCCTTAAGTGAAGACTTGTGTGCGTTGTACGCATTGTTTTCAATGCGAGGGTGATAGGATTGCTCCTTTTGAGGCTAACCGATGTATAACCAAATAATAAGACTCTTAATCACCTATTTGTTTGCAAATTTTGAGGAAATAACGAAAACGAATACCAAGTTTCCCTCAAATGAAGACATGTGTGCGTTGTACGCATTGTTTTCAATGCTGAGAGTGATAGGATTGCTCCTTTTGAGGCTAACCGATGTATAACGAAGTAATACGATTCTAATCACCTATTTCTTTGCAAATTTGGAGGGACATATCGAAACAAATACCAAGTTTCCTTAAGAGAAGACTTGTGTGCGTTGTACGCATTGTTTTTCAATGCGAGAGTGATAGGATTCCTTCTTTTGAGGCTAACCGATGTGTAACGAAATAATATGACTCTTAGTCACCTATTTGTTTGCAAATTTTAAGGAAATAACGAAACAAATACCAAGTTTCCTCAAATAAAGACTTGTGTGGATTGTACGCATTGTTTTCAATGCGAGAGTGATAGGATTCCTCCGTTTGAGGCTAACCGATGTATAACGAAGTAATATGATTCTAATTCACCTATTTCTTTGCAAATTTGGAGGACACATCGAAACAAATACCAAGTTTCCTTAAGTGAAGGACTTGTGTGCGAGTTGCACGCATTGTTTTCAATGCGAGAGTGATAGGATTGCGACTTTTGAGGCTAATAGATGTGTACCGAAGTAATATGACTCCTAGTTGCCTATTTGTTTGCAAATTTTGAGGAAATAACGAAACGAATAGCAAGTTTCCTCAAATAAATACTTGTGTGCGTTGTACGCATTATTTTCAATGCGAGAGTGATAGGATTGCTCCTTCTGAGGCTAACCTATGTATAACGAAGTAATATGACTCTTAGTCACCTATTTGTTTGAAATTTTGAGGAAATAACGAAACAAATACCAAGTTTCCTCAAGTGAAGACTTGTGTGCGTTGTACGCATTGTTTTTCAATGCGAGAGTTATAGGATTGCTCCTTTTGAGCCTAACCGATGTATAACGAAGTAATATGATTCTAATTCACCTATTTCTTTGCAAATTTGGAGGACATATCGAAACAAATACCAAGTTTCCTTAAGTGAAGACTTGTGTGCGTCGTACGCATTGTTTTCAGTGCGAGAGTGATAGGATTCCTGCTTTTGAGGCTAACCGATGTGTAACGAAGTAATATGACTCTTAGTCACCTATTTGTTTGCAAATTTTGAGGAAAAAACGAAACGAATAGCAAGTTTCCTCAAATGAAGACTTGTGTGCGTTGTACGCATTGTTTTCAATGCGAGAGTGATAGGATTGCTCCTTTTGAGGCTAACCGACGTATAACGAAGTAATAGGATTCTAATTCACCTATTTCTTTGCAAATTTGGAGGACATATCAAAACAAATACCAAGTTTCCTTAAGTGAAGACTTGTGTGCGTTGTACGCATTGTTTTCAATGCGAGAGTGATAGGATTCCTCCTTTTGAGGCTAACCGATGTGTAACGAAGTAATATGACTCCTAGTCACCTATTTGTTTGCAAATTTTGAGAAAATAACAAAACGAATAGCATGTTTCCTCAAATGAAGACTTGTGTGCATCGTACGCATTATTTTCAATGGGAGAGTGATAGGATTGCTACTTTTGAGGCTAACCTATGTATAACGAAGTAATATGACTCTTAGTCACCATTTGTTTGCAAATTTTGAGGAAATAACGAAACGAATAGCAAGTTTCCTCAAATGAAGACTTTTGTGCGTTGTACGCATTGTTTTCAATGCAAGAGTGATAGGATTGCTCCTTTTGAGGCTAACCGATGTATAACGAAGTAATATGATTCTAATTCGCCTATTTGTTTGCAAATTTGGAGGACATATCGAAACAAATACCAAGTTTCCTTAAGTGAAGATTTGTGTGCGTTGTACGCATTGTTTTCAATGCAGAGAGTGATAGGATTCCTTCTTTTGAGGCTAACCGATGTGTAACGAAGTAATATGACTCTTAGTCACCTATTTGTTTGCAAATTTTGAGGAAATAACGAAACGAATAACAAGTTTCCTCAAATGAAGACTTGTGTGCGTTGTACGCATTGTTTTCAATGCGAGAGTGATAGGATTGCTCCTTTTGAGGCTAACCGATGTATAACGAAATAATACGACTCTTAATCACCTATTTGTTTGCAAATTTTGAGGAAATAACGAAACGAATACCAAGTTTCCTCAAATGAAGACATGTGTGCGTTGTACGCATTGTTTTCAATGCGAGAGTGATAGGATTGCTCCTTTGAGGCTAAACCGATGTATAACGAAGTAATACGATTCTAATCACCTATTTCTTTGCAAATTTGGAGGACATATCGAAACAAATACCAAGTTTCCTTAAGAGAAGACTTGTGTGCGTTGTACGCATTGTTTTCAATGCGAGAGTGATAGATTCCTTCTTTTGAGGCTAACCGATGTGTAACGAAATAATATGACTCTTAGTCACCTATTTGTTTGCAAATTTTAAGGAAATAACGAAATAAATACCAAGTTTCCTCAAATGAAGACTTGTGTGGATTGTACGCATTGTTTTCAATGCGAGAGTGATAGGATTCCTCCGTTTGAGGCTAACCGATGTATAACGAAGTAATATGATTCTAATTCACCTATTTCTTTGCAAATTTGGAGGACACATCGAAACAAATACCAAGTTTCCTTAAGTGAAGACTTGTGTGCGTTGCACGCATTGTTTTCAATGCGAGAGTGATAGGATTGCGACTTTTGAGGCTAATAGATGTTGTACCGAAGTAATATGACTCCTAGTCGCCTATTTGTTTGCAAATTTTGAGGAAATAACGAAACGAATAGCAAGTTTCCTCAAATAAATACTTGTGTGCGTTGTACGCATTATTTTCAATGCGAGAGTGATAGGATTGCTACTTTTGAGGCTAACCTATGTATAACGAAGTAATATGACTCTTAGTCACCTATTTGTTTGAAAATTGTTGGGGGAAATATCGAAACGAATAGTAACTTTCCTCAAGTGAAGACTTGTGTGCGTTGTACGCATTGTTTTCAATGCGAGAGTTATAGGATTGCTCCTTTTGAGCCTAACCGATGTATAACGAAGTAATATGATTCTAATTCACCTATTTCTTTGCAAATTTGGAGGACATATCGAAACAAATACCAAGTTTCCTTAAGTGAAGACTTGTGTGCGTCGTACGCATTGTTTTCAGTGCGAGAGTGATAGGATTCCTTCTTTTGAGGCTAACCGATGTGTAACGAAGTAATATGACTCTTAGTCACCTATTTGTTTGCAAATTTTGAGGAAAAAACGAAACGAATAGCAAGTTTCCTCAAATGAAGACTTGTGTGCGTTGTACGCATTGTTTTCAATGCGAGAGTGATAGGATTGCTCCTTTTGAGGCTAACCGACGTATAACGAAGTAATAGGATTCTAATTCACCTATTTCTTTGCAAATTTGGAGGACATATCAAAACAAATACCAAGTTTCCTTAAGTGAAGACTTGTGTGCGTTGTACGCATTGTTTTCAATGCGAGGGTGATAGGATTCCTCCTTTTCAGGCTAACCGATGTGTAACGAAGTAATATGACTCCTAGTCACCTATTTGTTTGCAAATTTTGAGAAAATAACAAAACGAATAGCAAGTTTCCTCAAATGAAGACTTGTGTGCATCGTACGCATTATTTTCAATGGGAGAGTGATAGGATTGCTACTTTTGAGGCTAACCTATGTATAACGAAGTAATATGACTCTTAGTCACCATTTGTTTGCAAATTTTGAGGAAATAACGAAACGAATAGCAAGTTTCCTCAAATGAAGACTTTTGTGCGTTGTACGCGTTGTTTTCAATGCAAGAGTGATAGGATTGCTCCTTTTGAGGCTAACCGATGTATAACGAAGTAATATGATTCTAATTCGCCTATTTGTTTGCAAATTTGGAGGACATATCGAAACAAATACCAAGTTTCCTTAAGTGAAGATTTGTGTGCGTTGTACGCATTGTTTTCAATGCGAGAGTGATAGGATTCCTTCTTTTGAGGCTAACCGATGTGTAACGAAGTAATATGACTCTTAGTCACCTATTTGTTTGCAAATTTTGAGGAAATAACGAAACGAATAACAAGTTTCCTCAAATGAAGACTTGTGTGCGTTGTACGCATTGTTTTCAATGCGAGAGTGATAGGATTGCTCCTTTTGAGGCTAACCGATGTATAACCAAATAATAAGACTCTTAATCACCTATTTGTTTGCAAATTTTGAGGAAATAACGAAACGAATACCAAGTTTCCTCAAATGAAGACATGTGTGCGTTGTACGCATTGTTTTCAATGCGAGAGTGATAGGATTGCTCCTTTTGAGGCTAACCGATGTATAACGAAGTAATACGATTCTAATCACCTATTTCTTTGCAAATTTGGAGGACATATCGAAACAAATACCAAGTTTCCTTAAGAGAAGACTTGTGTGCGTTATTTTCAATGCGAGAGTGATATGATTCCTTCTTTTGAGGCTAACCGATGTGTAACGAAATAATATGACTCTTAGTCACCTATTTGTTTGCAAATTTTAAGGAAATAACGAAACAAATACCAAGTTTCCTCAAATGAAGACTTGTGTGGATTGTACGCATTGTTTTCAATGCGAGAGTGATAGGATTCCTCCGTTTGAGGCTAACCGATGTATAACGAAGTAATATGATTCTAATTCACCTATTTCTTTGCAAATTTGGAGGACACATCGAAACAAATACCAAGTTTCCTTAAGTGAAGACTTGTGTGCGTTGCACGCATTGTTTTCAATGCGAGAGTGATAGGATTGCGACTTTTGAGGCTAATAGATGTGTACCGAAGTAATATGACTCCTAGTCGCCTATTTGTTTGCAAATTTTGAGGAAATAACGAAACGAATAGCAAGTTTCCTCAAATAAATACTTGTGTGCGTTGTACGCATTATTTTCAATGCGAGAGTGATAGGATTGCTACTTTTGAGGCTAACCTATGTATAACGAAGTAATATGACTCTTAGTCACCTATTTGTTTGAAAATTTTGAGGAAATAACGAAACGAATAGCAAGTTTCCTCAAGTGAAGACTTGTGTGCGTTGTACGCATTGTTTTCAATGCGAGAGTTATAGGATTGCTCCTTTTGAGCCTAACCGATGTATAACGAAGTAATATGATTCTAATTCACCTATTTCTTTGCAAATTTGGAGGACATATCGAAACAAATACCAAGTTTCCTTAAGTGAAGACTTGTGTGCGTCGTACGCATTGTTTTCAGTGCGAGAGTGATAGGATTCCTTTTTTTGAGGCTAACCGATGTGTAACGAAGTAATATGACTCTTAGTCACCTATTTGTTTGCAAATTTTGAGGAAAAAAACGAAACGAATAGCAAGTTTCCTCAAATGAAGACTTGTGTGCGTTGTACGCATTGTTTTCAATGCGAGAGTGATAGGATTGCTCCTTTTGAGGCTAACCGACGTATAACGAAGTAATAGGATTCTAATTCACCTATTTCTTTGCAAATTTGGAGGACATATCAAAACAAATACCAAGTTTCCATAAGTGAAGACTTGTGTGCGTTGTACGCATTGTTTTCAATGCGAGGGTGATAGGATTCCTCCTTTTCAGGCTAACCGATGTGTAACGAAGTAATATGACTCCTAGTCACCTATTTGTTTGCAAATTTTGAGAAAATAACAAAACGAATAGCAAGTTTCCTCAAATGAAGACTTGTGTGCATCGTACGCATTATTTTCAATGGGAGAGTGATAGGATTGCTACTTTTGAGGCTAACCTATGTATAACGACGTAATATGACTCTTAGTCACCATTTGTTTGCAAATTTTGAGGAAATAACGAAACGAATAGCAAGTTTCCTCAAATGAAGACTTTTGTGCGTTGTACGCGTTGTTTTCAATGCAAGAGTGATAGGATTGCTCCTTTTGAGGCTAACCGATGTATAACGAAGTAATATGATTCTAATTCACCTATTTCTTTGCAAATTTGAAGGACATATCGAAACAAATACCAAGTTTCCTTAAGTGAAGACTTGTGTGCGTTGTACGCATTGTTTTCAATGCGAGAGTGATAGGATTCCTCCTTTTGAGGCTAACCGATGTGTAACGAAATAATATGACTCTTAGTCACCTATTTGTTTGCAAATTTTAGGGAAATAACGAAACAAATAGCAAGTTTTCTCAAATGAACACTTGTGTGGATTGTACGCATTGTTTTCAATGCGAGAGTGATAGGATTCCTCCTTTTGAGGCTAACCGATGTATAACGAAGTAATATGATTCTAATTCACCTATTTCTTTGCAAATTTGGAGGACATATCGAAACAAATACCAAATTTCCTTAAGTGAAGACTTGTGTGCGTTGTACGCATTGTTTTCAATGCGAGAGTGATAGGATTCCTCCTTTTGAGGCTAACCGATGTGTAACGAAGTAATATGACACTTAGTCACCTATTTGTTTGCAAATTTTGAGGAAATAACGAAACGAATAGCAAGTTTCCTCAAATGAAGACTTGTGTGCATTGTACGCATTGTTTTCAATGCTAGAGTGATAGGATTCCTCCTTTTGAGGCTAACCGATGTATAACGAAGTAATATGATTCTAATTCACCTATTTCTTTGCAAATTTGGAGGACATATTGAAACAAATGCCAAGTTTACTTAAGTGAAGATTTGTGTCCGTTGTACGCATTATTTTCAATGCGAGAGTGATTGGATTCCTCCTTTTGAGGCTAACCGATGTGTAACGAAGTAATATGACTCTTAGTCCCCTATTTGTTTGCAAATTTTGAGGAAAAAACGAAACGAATAGCAAGTTTCCTCAAATGAAGACTTGTGTGCGTTGTACGCTTTGTTTTCAATGCGAGAGTGATATGATTGCTCCTTTAGAGGCTAACCGATGTATAACGAAGTAATATGACTCCTAGTCGCCTATTTGTTTGCAAATTTTGAAGAAATATCGAAACGAATAGCAAGTTTCCTCAAATGAAGACTTCTGTGCGTTGTACGCATTATTTTCAATGCGAGAGTGATAGGATTGCTACTTTTTGAGGCTAACTTATGTATAACGAAGTAATATGACTCTTAGTCACCATTTGTTTGCAAATTTTGAGGAAATAACGAAACGAATAGCAAGTTTCCTCAAATGAAGACTTGTGTGCGTTGTACGCATTGTTTTCAATGCGAGAGTGATAGGATTGCTCCTTTTGAGGCTAACCGATGTATAACGAACTAATAGGATTCTAATTCACCTATTTCTTTGCAAATTTGGAGGACATATCGAAACAAATACCAAGTTTCCTTAAGTGAAGACTTGTGTGCGTTGTACGCATTGTTTTCAATGCGAGAGTGATAGGATTCCTCCTTTTGGGGCTAACCGATGTGTAACGAAATAATATGACTCTTAGTCACCTATTTGTTTGCAAATTTTTAGGAAATAACGAAACAAATAGCTAGTTTCCTCAAATGAAGACTTGTGTGGATTGTACGCATTGTTTTCAATGCGAGAGTGATAGGATTCCTCCTTTTGAGGCTAACCGATGTATAACGAAGTAATATGATTCTAATTCACCTATTTCTTTGCAAATTTGGAGGACATATCGAAACAAATATCAAGTTTCCTTAAGTGAAGACTTGTGTGCGTTGTACGCATTGTTTTCAATGCGAGAGTGATAGGATTGCAACTTTTGAGGCTAACAGATGTGTACCGAAGTAATATGACTCCTAGTCGCCTATTTGTTTGCAAATTTTGAGGAAATAACGAAACGAATAGCAAGTTTCCTCAAATAAAGACTTGTGTGCGTTGTACGCATTATTTTCAATGCGAGAGTGATAGGATTGCTACTTTTGAGGCTAACCTATGTATAACGAAGTAATATGACTCTTAGTCACCTATTTGTTTGAAAATTTTGAGGAAATAACGAAACGAATAGCAAGTTTCCTCAAGTGAAGACTTGTGTGCGTTGTACGCATTGTTTTCAATGCGAGAGTTATAGGATTGCTCCTTTTGAGCCTAACCGATGTATAACGAAGTAATATGATTCTAATTCACCTATTTCTTTGCAAATTTGGAGGACATATCGAAACAAATACCAAGTTTCCTTAAATGAAGACTTGTGTGCGTTGTACGCATTGTTTTCAGTGCGAGAGTGATAGGATTCCTTCTTTTGAATCTAACCGATGTGTAACGAAGCAATATGACTCTTAGTCACCTATTTATTTGCAAATTTTGAGGAAAAAACGAAACGAATAGCAAGTTTCCTCAAATGAAGACTTGTGTGCGTTGTACGCATTGTTTTCAATGCGAGAGTGATAGTATTTCTCCTTTTGAGGCTAACCGATGTATAACGAAGTAATATGATTCTAATTCACCTATTTCTCTACAAATTTGGAGGACATATCGAAACAAATACCAAGTTTCCTTAAGTGAAGACTTTTGTGCGTTGTACGCATTGTTTTCAATGCGAGAGTGATAGGATTCCTCCTTTTGAGGCTAACCGATGTCTAACGTAATAATATGACTCTTAGTCACCTATTTGTTTGCAAATTTTAAGGAAATAACGAAACAAATAGCAAGTTTCCTCAAATGAAGACTTGTGTGGGTTGTACGCATTGTTTTCAATGCGAGAGTGATAGGATTCCTCCTTTTGAGGCTAACCGATGTATAACGAAGTAATATGATTCTAATTCACCTATTTCTTTGCAAATTTGGATGACATATCGAAACAAATACCAAATTTCCTTAAGTGAAGACTTGTGTGCGTTGTACGCATTGTTTTCAATGCGAGAGTGATAGGATTCCTCCTTTTGAGGCTAACCGATGTGTAACGAAGTAATATGACACTTAGTCACCTATTTGTTTGCAAATTATGAGGAAATAACGAAACGAATAGCAAGTTTCCTCAAATGAAGACTTGTGTGCGTTGTACGCATTGTTTTCAATGCTAGAGTGATAGGATTCCTCCTTTTGAGGCTAACCGATGTATAACGAAGTAATATGATTCTAATTCACCTATTTCTTTGCAAATTTAGAGGACATATCGAAACAAATGCCAAGTTTCCTTAAGTGAAGATTTGTGTACGTTGTACGCATTGTTTTCAATGCGAGAGTGATTGGATTCCTCCTTTTGAGGCTAACCGATGTGTAACGAAGTAATATGACTCTTAGTCCCCTATTTGTTTGCAAATTTTGAGGAAAAAACGAAACGAATAGCAAGTTTCCTCAAATGAAGACTTGTGTGCGTTGTACGCATTATTTTCAATGCGAGAGTGATATGATTGCTCCTTTAGAGGCTAACCGATGTATAACGAAGTAATATGACTCCTAGTCGCCTATTTGTTTGCAAATTTTGAGGAAATATCGAAACGAATAGCAAGTTTCCTCAAATGAAGACTTGTGTGCGTTGTACGCATTATTTTCAATGCGAGAGTGATAGGATTGCTGTAACGACCCCAAATCCGGGTTCCTTTAACCCTAGACTTGGTACGTCACGATACATCATCTTCATACACGTTCTATAACTAATGCGGAATATATAAACATAAATTGTTTATTCTACAACATTTTCCCAAGGTTTCTAACCTTAACTTACATATATACCTTTAGACTCATAAAAAGGTTTACAAAATTACTTACATCATATAACAATTTAGTTATAATGAATAACACTATAATCTTGTCTTTTGCTTCTGCCTCCGTCTCTCCTCGGACATTCGTATTATTCTGAAATTTGTTATCATGATATAGCAAGAGTGAGCAACGACTTTGCTCAGCAAGTTTAAATACAATAACGATATATCATGATTGAAAGAAAGAACAAGCTTTCGGATTTTCAACAATATAATAATTGTGAAAGAGTACGAATCATAATTTCAATAATTGAATGACTGAATCAAGTAATGTTGAGTGTCAATAATGACCATGAACAATTTTAACTGAACCTTATGGTAATGAAGGTGATCAGCCTTTCATACCTGATGAACACATGCAACAAGCACTATGTGCGAATCAACAATTTAAAGATGTGGAATAATTATACAGAATTAAACCATAGCATGCTTGAAACGTAATAACTTGAATTTGAGTTAGGGACTTGAACAATAAAATAATATATCCTGCTCGAATATAAATTGAGTAGGGTTTAGGAAACTTGCCTGTCTGCTCAGCTACAATAAATGTCTAGCTTTAACTAACTGGCTTTGAAAGACCTAACATCAATAAAGTTGGTCTAATAATTAATACGGCGTATTTGCACAACTATACGCTTATTAAGGAACTTATCTATCGCATAAGTACTAACACATAATTTACATCAGTCAAAACAATATTATTAACCTTATAGACCCTCAATCATATTAGGTTAATAATTTAATAAGTTAGAAAATATTTTTCTTTAAGTGTTGCACACTTATTAAACTATTAAACAATTTATTATAATTGTTTAAACAAAAGAGTTAAAAGACATTTTCTTTATTCCATTAAATCTAATTTCATTTAATTACTATTTATCATTAATTAAATAGTAAGTAATTAACTACCTTTAGTTATTATTTAATAATAAATAATAACTTACTAGATTTATTTATTATTTAAAATTAATCAAATAATAAAGAATTATATTATATTAAAAATAATCAAATATCTTTAGTTATTATTTAATAATAAATAATAACTAATTAACTAGATTCATTTATTATTTAAAGTTAATTAAATAATAAATAATAAAATTATATAGTAATACTCAAATATCATTAGTTATTATTTAATAATAAATAATAACTAACTGAATTTATTTATTATTTAAAGTTAAAACGGCACCGTTTTGGGAATAAGGTTTGTCGGCGCGCGCAATGCGCGGAAACAGATTTTTTTCCGGAAATTACGATACTGCCCCTCCGGTCTTTTTCTGCGTAATTACGAAATTGCCCTCGTATCAGTTTTTCGACTTAATTACAGAATTGCCATTCTGAATAATTTTAATTAATTTAAATGTTTAAAAATTAATTTAAAATTATAACAAAAATAATAATAATACAAAAATGATATTTAGGTATATAATATTATATTTTTCAAATATAATAAGTATTTAGGATTAATATTTAAATGTTGTAAATATTAATCTAGTTAGTTTAATATTGTATTTTTCAAATATAATAAGTATTTAGGATTAATATTTAAAGGTTGTAAATATTAATTTAGTTAGTTTAATATTATATTTTTCCAAATATAATAAGTATTTAGGATTAATATTTAAATGTTGTAAATATTAATCTAATTAGTTTAATGTTATATTTTTCAAATATAATAAGTATTTAGGATTAATATTTAAATGTTGTAAACATTAATCTATTTAGTTTAATATTATATTTTTCAAATATAATAAGTATTTAGGATTAATATTTAAATGTTAAATATTAATCTAGTTAGATTAATATTATATCTTCTGAATTTATGATTAATATTAAATAATAAACAAGGATGATAAATTAATTAATTATTATTTAATTACTATTAAATAATAATTAAAGACAACTAAGATTGAGTATTTAATTATTTGTTATTTGATTAACTTTAAATAATAAATAAATTCAGTTAGTTATTATTTATTATTAAATAATAACTAATGATATTTGAGTATTACTATATAATTTTATTATTTATTATTTAATTAACTTTAAATAATAAATGAATCTAGTTAATTAGTTATTATTTATTATTAAATAATAACTAAAGATATTTGATTATTTTTAATATAATATAATTATTTATTATTTGATTAATTTTAAATAATAAATAAATCTAGTAAGTTATTATTTATTATTAAATAATAACTAAAGGTAGTTAATTACTTACTATTTAATTAATGATAAATAGTAATTAAATGAAATTAGATTTAATGGAATAAAGAAAATGTCTTTTAACTCTTTTGTTTAAACAATTATAATAAATTGTTTAATAGTTTAATAAGTGTGCAACACTTAAAGAAAAATATTTTCTAACTTATTAAATTATTAACCTAATATGATTGAGGGTCTATAAGGTTAATAATATTGTTTTGACTGATGTAAATTATGTGTTAGTACTTATGTGATAGATAAGTTCCTTAATAAGCGTATAGTTGTGCAAATACGCCGTATTAATTATTAGACCAACTTTATTGATGTTAGGTCTTTCCAAGCCAGTTAGTTAAAGCTAGACATTTATTGTAGCTGAGCAGACAGGCAAGTTTCCTAAACCCTACTCAATTTATATTCGAGCAGGATATATTATTTTATTGTTCAAGTCCCTAACTCAAATTCAAGTTATTACGTTTCAAGCATGCTATGGTTTAATTCCGTATAATTATTCCACATCTTTAAATTGTTGATTCGCACATAGTGCTTGTTGCATGTGTTCATCAGGTATGAAAGGCTGATCACCTTCATTACCATAGGGTTCAGTTAAAATTGTTCATGGTCATTATTGACACTCAACATTACTTGATTCAATCATTCAATTATTGAAATTATGATTCGTACTCTTTCACAATTATTATATTGTTGAAAATCCGAAAGCTTGTTCTTTCTTTCAATCATGATATATCGTTATTGTATTTAAACTTGCTGAGCAAAGTCGTTGCTCACTCTTGCTATATCATGATAACAAATTTCAGAATAATACGAATGTCCGAGGAGAGACGGAGGCAGAAGCAAAAGACAAGATTATAGTGTTATTCATTATAACTAAATTGTTATATGATGTAAGTAATTTTGTAAACCTTTTTATGAGTCTAAAGGTATATATGTAAGTTAAGGTTAGAAACCTTGGGAAAATGTTGTAGAATAAATAATTTATGTTTATATATTCCGCATTAGTTATAGAACGTGTATGAAGATGATGTATCGTGACGTACCAAGTCTAGGGTTAAAGGAACCCGGATTTGGGGTCGTTACAATTGCTACTTTTTGAGGCTAACCTATGTATAACGAAGTAATATGACTCTTAGTCACCATTTATTTGCAAATTTTGAGGAAATAACGAAACGAATAGCAAGTTTCCTCAAATGAAGACTTGTGTGCGTTGTACGCATTGTTTTCAATGCGAGAGTGATAGTATTGCTCCTTTTGAGGCTAACCGATGTATAACGAAGTAATATGATTCTAATTCACCTATTTCTCTGCAAATTTGGAGGACATATCGAAACAAATACCAAGTTTCCTTAAGTGAAGACTTGTGTGCGTTGTACGCATTGTTTTCAATGCGAGAGTGATAGGATTCCTCCTTTTGAGGCTAACCGATGTCTAACGAAATAATATGACTCTTAGTCACCTATTTGTTAGCAAATTTTAAGGAAATAACGAAACAAATAGCAAGTTTCCTCAAATGAAGACTTGTGTGGATAGTACGCATTGTTTTCAATGCGAGAGTGATAGGATTCCTCCTTTTGAGGCTAACCGATGTGTAACGAAGTAATATGATTCTAATTCACCTATTTCTTTGCAAATTTGGAGAACATATCGAAACAAATACCAAATTTCCTTAAGTGAAGACTTGTGTGCGTTGTACGCATTGTTTTCAATGCGAGAGTGATAGGATTCCTCCTTTTGAGGCTAACCAATGTGTAACGAAGTAATATGACACTTAGTCACCTATTTGTTTGCAAATTTTGAGGAAATAACGAAACGAATAGCAAGTTTCCTCAAATGAAGACTTGTGTGCGTTGTACGCATTGTTTTCAATGCTAGAGTGATAGGATTCCTCCTTTTGAGGCTAACCGATGTATAACGAAGTAATATGATTCTAATTCACCTATTTCTTTGCAAATTTGGAGGACATATCGAAACAAATACCAAGTTTCCTTAAGTGAAGACTTCTGTGCGTTGTACGCATTGTTTTCAATGCGAGAGTGATTGGATTCCTCCTTTTGAGGCTAACCGATGTGTAACGAAGTAATATGACTCCTAGTCACCTATTTGTTTGCAAATTTTGAGGAAATATCGAAACGAATAGCAAGTTTCCTCAAATGAAGACTTGTGTGCGTTTTACGCATTATTTTCAATGCGAGAGTGATATGATTGCTACTTTTTGAGGCTAACCTATGTATAACGAAGTAATATGACTCTTAGTCACCGTTTGTTTGCAAATTTTGAGGAAATAATGAAACGAATAGCAAGTTTTCTCAAATGAAGACTTGTGTGCGTTGTACGCATTGTTTTCAATGCGAGAGTGATAGGATTGCTCCTTTTGAGGCTAACCGATGTATAACGAAGTAATATGATTCTAATTCACCTATTTCTTTGCAAATTTGGAGGACATAACGAAACAAATACCAAGTTTCCTTAAGTAAAGACTTGTGTACGTTGTACGCATTGTTTTCAATGCGAGAGTGATAGGATTCCTTCTGTAGCAACCCGAAATATTTTAATATAAAGAAATGAAATTATTGACAGTAATTGTAAATTTCTGGACGATTAATTAAATCAGTGTATGATGACTTAGGTATTTAATTATATGTTGATATAATTAAAGGAATTAAAGGAAGGTTCAGTTAATAGATTGATTAAATTAATGGATCAACCTATGTTGTTTAATATCAAAGTTGATATGGTAAATGATGTGATGATTTAACACTTGTTAAATAACGAGTTAAATTGGAGGAGTAAATTAATTAATGCGGTTATTAGTTAATGAGAATGTGTAACCAAGATGGTTCGTATGGAACCCTCGTGAATTGAAATAGACCAATGAGAGGAGAGTAAAACTTACCATAAATGGAAAGTTAGGAAGTTTCTATAAATGAAAAGTTAGGAGAAATTAGCAAAATGGTCAAATAGTCAAAGATCGACTAAAGGAAGTCAACAATCCGAATTTGAGTTCGGGATGGAATTTGGAGACGCGGACTGCACCGTTGAGTCTGGAACGTCAAATTTAGCTAGAAGAGATGGTAAACACATTTTGGTGTTGGGATTGACTTTTGGTCAAAGTCAATAGTTTGGCCGGTCAAGGTGAAAAGTCAAACTTTGAGTTTGAAGAGGGATTTTGAGAAACGGACTTTACCATGACGACGGGAACGTCAAATTTAGTGAGTATGGATTGTAAAGACGATATGTGTTTCGATTGACTTTTTGGTCAAAGTTGACCGTTTGACTTTTTAGGGTAACATGTCAAACTTGAAGTTCGGAAGTGAATTTGAAGAAACGGATGTTACCATGACGAAGGGGACGTCCAAATTAGTAGGAATTAACTGTAATATCGAAAATTTGGTTTTTCGGGTCAAAAAGTCAAAGAGCGGGTCAAATAATTAAATGTATGACCCAAAAGAGAAATTTAATCCTACAGATTTTGGAGTGGGCCAGCTGGATTTCTCAGCAATTTAGTGTGGGAATTAATTAAGCCAACTCATCCTAAGGAAATCCACTCCAACCAATCACATTTCATTCTCATATCTTATCTTAGATATTATCAATTAAATTATTTAAACTAAACCCACTATATTGAGAGCATATTCAGCAAATTAGAAGAGAAAGAGAGAGCTGAGACTCACGCGAAGAGAGAGAGAGAGAAGAAGCCATGGAAATGGAAGAAGAAAAGCTTAAGCTTGATGAGCTAGAATGGTCGGATGAACATGGAGCAAGAATTAAAGATGAAGCCCTCCTCATGGGGAGTCTCTAGAGCCAAGAAAGAAGATCATCCATGAAGGTTTAAAAGTTTTCTAAACTCCAACTTTTGTAGAAATTATGTTTTAAGGTTTCCTATATAGTTATTGTAGGAAAGCTTTGTATTTTGTGTGTTGGATCGTAGTGAATCCAAGTTCTAAGATGGTCAAGAGTTGGGGTTATGTGTATCTAGATGTATATAGCATGCTAGATACATAGATAAGTAAAAATGATTAAGGTTTTGTGTTGGTGAAACCTAGTTTTGATGGTTTTATTTTGATATAAACCAATTTTATGGTGAAAGGTTATATTTAAATATTTATAGGTGTTTATTATGAGTCTATAAATATTGGAGATGAGTTTATACGTGTTGATGATGTATTTTTGTGTGCTATGAATTGATAAATAGCATACAAGAGGCTTTGAAGATTAAGAAACATGTTTTGTGCAAGAAAGTTACAATATTAGGCTATACTTTGTGTATAGACTACGTAATAATCTGTAAAGTGACTTGAAAGGTATATAAGGAAGTTATGTGAATACATAAAGTGGTTAAATGTATATATGTTAAGGTATTTGATGTGTAGAGTACAAGAATTCAAAGAGGGTTTAAAGTTATATTATGAAAGTTAGGCAAAAATGTCACCCATGTGTGAATTTGGCCATTTTGTGTAATTGGTGATCAAATAAGGCCAAAAAGCTAAGTTTGATATATATATACGTGTGTTCAAGTTGATTTGGAAGTTATTTGGTTCGTATGGCGACAATTGTGGATTTTAAACGTTTTAAAACGTTCGCCGACGCCTAAAATGAACCTTTTGGAAAAATGAATTCAAATGAAAAGTTTTAAATAATTTGACGGCCCATGTAAGTTAAATAGGTTCTATATGTGTTAAATGAAGTGTTAGAATTAAGTATTGCACAAAGGGGCCAAGAATAGCTTATGTTTTGGAAATGATAAATTTGTGAAAAGTTGATGAAAATGACGTCAAAGTGTGATTTTTGGCAATTTTGAGAAATTAAAGTTAAAAGGGAGTCTAATGATTAAGTTTTATGTTATTAGACATGTTTAGATTGATTTGGAAATCAATTGATGGAAGTTTGAATGAAAATGAGTTTCGAACGATCGAAATCGATCGTTTCGACCCGAAATGGATTTTAACGGACAAATATCGCCTCGTGCGAAGTTTTATGGTTTTGAAAGTTTGGACATGTCATATATAGGTTATATGAACTATGTCAAGTGTTGGAATTGAGTTTTGAAGCTTATGGCCAAAAATCACAAAGTTGGATTTCAAAGTTCAAAAATTTTCTAAGTCTGGAAATCAGTCGGACAGCCCTCTTACAAGCTAGCTTATCTCTAATTTTAAGAAGCCAAATGAGGCAATAGAAAATTTAATAAAATACTATGGTATGAGGTCTACATGTGTACCAAATTTGGTGTCAATTGGATGTACGGTTAAAGAATTAAAAATCACCAAAGCAGCAGCAAAAATCAAAATTTCAGATTTCTGGGCCACGGCCTAGGCCAGATTTTCTAGTCCAAAAGCCGGCCGGGGCCAGAATTGGCTGAGAGGTCACGGCCTGGGCCGTGGATTTCTAGGCCAAAAGCCGGCCGGGGCCGCGGTTGACAGATTTCAAAAAAATGATATTTTTGACCCAAAATGAAATGTTTGATACTAAATGATAGAGATAAGTTATGAAAATCCTAGATTGATAAAAAGGGACTATGTAAAGGGTGTTGTGGTATAATGAGATAATGAATGGCATAATGTAACATGCCTAAAGCTAAGTTAAAGTATGTTTAAGGTTATGAAAAAGGTCGGGAACAAGCTAGGATGTATTATTAACCTATGTAAGGTATAATACATCAAATGTGAAATGATTAGAGACTAATGGTCTAATAATTATGGTTTAAGTGAAAGGAGTTATATAAAGTTTTATGATCCTATATTGATGCATGCAGTACAATGTTTACAGATAGTGCTCGAAGTAGCAACCCAATGCAATGAAGGATAGAAAAGACTATCAAGGAAGTAAAGGTTAAACTAAATAAAAGCGTGCAGGCAAGTCTTTCAGAACTTGCTCCTATGTGTTAAATGTTTTTATGTGAAAACATGTGATTATATGCCTTTGTACAAAAACATGTGATATATTGTCAATGTGCATAGATGTTTATTTTATATTGAGCTGATATGATATTATGAATGCGGTACATGAGATGTATGAAGCATAGTATTAAATGCAGAGCATGATATGCATAATATATGTATGAATTGCAAAGCATGAGATGCATGAAGCATGATAAAATGTAGCTACTTGTTACGTGTTAACTGTTGGACTTGCTGAGCCGTCGTGCTCATTCCACTTTAGAACAAACAGTTTCAGGAAAATGCGAGAAGGCAGGAATTTCCGATAAAGCTAAAGGTTATAGAAGACTAATTGCGTAGTTTCGCGCGGAGTGTTAAATTGTTTGTTATAATTAATCAATTGGATGAATGAGATTCATTAAAGGTATAAATCGTCTAACGTGTATTTTGATATTGAATCTTATCGTTAGAAATTGATGGGTGTGATTGTATGAATCTATTAAAGTTAACCTCAGTTGTAAATTTGATTATAGAAGTTTGTAATAAGATACCATCAGAGTATCAGGGTCCAATTAGAGGTATATGTAAATAAATCTCAAATTATCGATTAGAGATGTGTAAATACAAAAAGATTTGTATGGCTAGGTGAATGATAATTATATTCACAGGTTTTTATATTTGTTTAAAAATCATAGTGTTTATGATTTCAATGATATTAGATTTGATCATGAGGTTATGATCGGAGATCTAAAGACGGAATGTAAAGATTTCGATTCTGAGACCAAATCATGCTAAAGTTATATAAACTCTATTTTAAACAACTATAATTTTGTTATAAGTTATGAATGAGATTGTAATAGTTTTAAAATAAACTAGTTTCATCAATGATATTATTGAGGTATATTATGGATTTAAGTACAAGATTGTACGGTTAACGAACGGAGGTCCGTTGTGGCCAGCACGCGGATTTCCGGGTCGTTACAGTTGGTATCAGAGCTGATAGGTTATAAACCTTAGGTAGAAGTACCTTAGGCTATAACCTTGGTAAGAAAGAGTAAGGTTAGTTGCGTGTTCTAAAAAACCCAAGCGTATAGTAAGCTCATGACTCACGATTGTCTGGTGGAGCCCCTCAGCGAATGGGCGACTATGGCCTGACTAGGACAAGCTCCTCAAGCCATATGATTGTGGTAAGTTTCTGAGCCCAAATACGTGATAAGTTTGATGAACATGGAAGGATTAGAGTAGAGAGCCATAAGTTGAGAAATATAGTTCTCAGATATTGGCTAAGGTTAAGAAAAATGTTAAATGATCTGTTAAAGGATTAACAGCATGTTTAGACAGCAAGATGCTATAACCAAAAGATACTATGAGAAATAGTAGTAAACTCGTAAAGAGTGGTATGTGTTGAAATATGGAGTTTAAGCCATAAGTGCTGAATATATGAAATCCATAAGGTATATTTGAGGGGATTCAAGGAAGGATCTTCATGGATGTATTCAAAGCGAATAAAAAGGAAGGATCGTATAGTAGAATGATTTAAGATGAGTGAGTAGACTGTGAAATTAAACGATCCTAGAATAGAGGAGAAATTGTACTGTGAAATCAATTATAAAATAAGATCATGGTGATCAGAGTAAAATCATGGAATGACAAATGGTCTGTTAAATGATTAAGAGAATTTATAAATAGCATTATGCTATAAGAATGAAGATACTATGAAATAGTAATAAGTAAACTCTTGAAGTGCTGAGTATTATAAGGTATGAATTGAGAAAATTCATATCAAGTTAAGAAGCAGCTAGAGGTTTGTGGGTTTGTAATTGAGGACTCATGTTAGTAGCTGAGTTGTACAATTCCTTGTATGGGCGGGGAATTTGTGCTTGGTTTTAGAACCGCTTAGCTTCTTATATTGATATAGTGGTTGAGTTGAACAGTTCTTTGTATGGGCAGGGGATTTGTTCTTGGTTTAACGACCGCTTAACTTCCTATATTGATTAGTGGTTGAGTTGACAAATTTCTTGTATGGGCAGGAGATTGTGTTTGGTTTGACGACCACTTGGTTTCCTATAGTGATAATCAATTGAAACCTGGTGTCGCGCTATTTGTTATATGTATGTTGAGAAGGTGATTCTTTTCTCATGTGTATAACAGATAGGTAAAGGATGTTAAGATAAGTTCGTGTTCTGAGAACTGACACGTACGGTAAGTTCGTGACTCATAGTCATGTGGTGGAGCCCCTCAGCGAATGGGCGACTTTGGCCTGACTAGGACAAGCTCCTCAAACCATATGATTGTGGTAAGTTCCTGAGCCCAAATACGTGGTAAGTTTAATGAACAATGAGTGTGGGTAGAGTTAAGTAGCAAGATTAAAGCTATAATAGATATAGTTATTAAGCTGGAAAAGATGAGGAAAAAAAAAATTGGTGAATATTTGAGGTTTTAGGATATTTTAAATCTTCTAGCTGTGCTAGACTTTGAAATTTCTGAAATCGTGCCAAAAAATTGCACTTATGTGCCTTTTGAAAGAATTGAATGATGATTTTCAGTTGTTTTTGAAACGTTATTTTTGAAACGTTTAAATGAGGGTCTATGCCATTTTGTATCGGCTAGGCATTGTTGATTTTAACTTGAAGTGATGAACTTCAAGAATTTTATTGCACATGTGTGCTCTTGCAAAGTTTAAAGTTTCGATTAATATTCGAACTATTATTATAAGTCTATGTCATTTGTATCGACTAGACATTGTTAATTTTAACTTGAAGTGATGAACTTCCCAAATTTTATCGCACGAATGTGCTCTTGAAGAGTTTAAAGTTCCGATTGATATCCGAACTATTATTGTAAGTCTATGCCAATTGTTTCAGCTAGACATTTGCATGTTTGACATTTAAAAGCTATCCAAACCTTTTGTTGGTACGGATTCTGAAGCTGAGAGAACAACCCATAATGGGGAGCAACCTAAGTATCGGATAAATGATACATGGAATAACCTAAGAGGGTCAAGGAAGAGACTGATGCCTCAAGTGTGGTCTAGACATGTAACCTAAGAGGGTCAATCAAGTGACTGATGCCTCACCAGACGTTCATGGTCAAGGTGACCACTCAGCATTTAAAATCAATTACCACTTATCAAATTGTGCATTGATTATATCGAGTTCATATTATTGAATCATTTTGTGAATTTAAAAAGGGTCAATCGAATGATTGATTCCTTGGTATTTGTTCATGGTTTTTATGACCCTTCAGTCAGATATGACATTATTTTAAAGGAATTCTTTTTACTTCCTATTTATTCAAGCTCCTTCACAATTATTGAACAATTGTTGAAGATTTCTGGGAAATATCCCAATATTCTGGAAATTGAATGGGTAGAGGTGTAAATTTGAGAGGAGATGGGTCATAGGATTAGATGATCAATGAAGAATCCTCAGAGAATGAAAAATTTGATAGGTTTGGTTGATAACCTAATGGTTAGAATGAACAGAAATAAGTATACTGTAATTTCGAGGTCGAAATTCTTAGAAGAAGGGGTGAATGTAATGACCCGAAAATTTATAAGACTGATGAGTATGGTCTTAGGCAAATTGAGGATATTCATAAGACTGATAAGTACGGTCTTAGGTAATTGATGTGATTTAAGGCTACGCTAATCCCTGGATGAGGAAGTAGTGGATAGTCGATTTGAGGAAATTTTAAGCTTTCGAGGATTCGAGCAAAATTTGAGGTTAAGATATAAAGCTAACCCTGGTAAAGTGATGGGCGATCACTGGAAAGGAATTAGAGTCCTGTCGCGAAGAGACTAGGACAGTGCTCATAAAACAATAAGTAAAGCGATGCCTAGAATAAGATAATCGATGCGATTTGTCGGATAGGCATGGGGTTGTAAAGAGTTTGAAATGAAACAAACTCTGATATTTTATTGGTAATAGAAATTCCAAGGATGAATCATTCGTAAGGATTGAGTTTGATATTTAATCTGAGGAAAACAATTGTTGGGAGTTTAAAATCTAGAATTGGTTGGAGGGGTATACGATAAGGTATACACTAAGTTAGGTATCTATATGATATATAGGTACAGAGAACATGATGAGGAAGAATTACCCTCATATTTTTGGAATTACCTTATATTGAAATTTCGGGGACGAAATTATTATAAGGGGGGAAGAATGTAGCAACCCGAAATATTTTAATATAAAGAAATGAAATTATTGACAGTAATTGTAAATTTCTGGGCGATTAATTAAATCAGTGTATGATGACTTAGGTATTTAATTATATGTTGATATAATTAAAGGAATTAAAGGAAGGTTCAGTTAATAGATTGATTAAATTAATGGATCAACCTATGTTGTTTAATATCAAAGTTGATATGGTAAATGATGTGATGATTTAACACTTGTTAAATAACGAGTTAAATTGGAGGAGTAAATTAATTAATGCGGTTATTAATTAATGAGAATGTGTAACCAAGATGGTTCGTATGGAACCCTCGTGAATTGAAATAGACCAATGAGAGGAGAGTAAAACTTACCATAAATGGAAAGTTAGGAAGTTTCTATAAATGAAAAGTTAGGAGAAATTAGCAAAATGGTCAAATAGTCAAAGATCGACTAAAGGAAGTCAACAATCCGAATTTGAGTTCGGGATGGAATTTGGAGACGCGGACTGCACCGTTTAGTCCGGAACGTCAAATTTAGCTAGAAGAGATGGTAAACACATTTTGGTGTTGGGATTGACTTTTGGTCAAAGTCAATAGTTTGGCCGGTCAAGGTGAAAAGTCAAACTTTGAGTTTGAAGAGGGATTTTGAGAAACGGACTTTACCATGACGACGGGAACGTCAAATTTAGTGAGTATGGACTGTAAACACGATATGTGTTTCGATTGACTTTTTGGTCAAAGTTGACCGTTTGACTTTTTAGGGTAACATGTCAAACTTGAAGTTCGGAAGTGAATTTGAAGAAACGGATGTTACCATGACGAAGGGGACGTCCAAATTAGTAGGAATTGACTGTAATATCGAAAATTTGGTTTTTCGGGTCAAAAAGTCAAAGAGCGGGTCAAATAATTAAATGTATGACCCAAAAGAGAAATTTAATCCTACAGATTTTGGAGTGGCCCAGCTGGATTTCTCAGCAATTTAGTGTGGGAATTAATTAAGCCAACTCATCCTAAGGAAATCCACTCTAACCAATCACATTTCATTCTCATATCTTATCTTAGATATTATCAATTAAATTATTTAAACTAAACCCACTATATTGAGAGCATATTCAGCAAATTAGAAGAGAAAGAGAGAGCTGAGACTCACGCGAAGAGAGAGAGAGAGAAGAAGCCATGGAAATGGAAGAAGAAAAGCTTAAGCTTGATGAGCTAGAATGGTCGGATGAACATGGAGCAAGAATTAAAGATGAAGCCCTCGTCATGGGGAGTCTCTAGAGCCAAGAAAGAAGATCATCCATGAAGGTTTAAAAGTTTTCTAAACTCCAACTTTTGTAGAAATTATGTTTTAAGGTTTCCTATATAGTTATTGTAGGAAAGCTTTGTATTTTGTGTGTTGGATCGTAGTGAATCCAAGTTCTAAGATGGTCAAGAGTTGGGGTTATGTGTATCTAGATGTATATAGCATGCTAGATACATAGATAAGTAAAAATGATTAAGGTTTTGTGTTGGTGAAACCTAGTTTTGATGGTTTTATTTTGATATAAACCAATTTTATGGTGAAAGGTTATATTTAAATATTTATAGGTGTTTATTATGAGTCTATAAATATTGGAGATGAGTTTATACGTGTTGATGATGTATTTTTTTGTGCTATGAATTGATAAATAGCATACAAGAGGCTTTGAAGATTAAGAAACATGTTTTGTGCAAGAAAGTTACAATATTAGGCTATACTTTGTGTATAGACTACGTAATAATCTGTAAAGTGACTTGGAAGGTATATAAGGAAGTTATGTGAATACATAAAGTGGTTAAATGTATATATGTTAAGGTATTTGACGTGTAGAGTACAAGAATTCAAAGAGGGTTTAAAGTTATATTATGAAAGTTAGGCAAAAATGTCACCCATGTGTGAATTTGGCCATTTTGTGTAATTGGTGATCAAATAAGGCCAAAAAGCTAAGTTTGATATATATATACGTGTGTTCAAGTTGATTTGGAAGTTATTTGGTTCGTATGGCGACAATTGTGGATTTTAAACGTTTTAAAACGTTCGCCGACGCCTAAAATGAACCTTTTGGAAAAATGAATTCAAATGAAAAGTTTTAAATCATTTGACGGCCCATGTAAGTTAAATAGGTTCTATATGTGTTAAATGAAGTGTTAGAATTAAGTATTGCACAAAGGGGCCAAGAATAGCTTATGTTTTGGAAATGATAAATTTGTGAAAAGTTGATAAAAATGACGTCAAAGTGTGATTTTTGGCAATTTTGAGAAATTAAAGTTAAAAGGGAGTCTAATGATTAAGTTTTATGTTATTAGACATGTTTAGATTGATTTGGAAATCAATTGATGGAAGTTTGAATGAAAATGAGTTTCGAACGATCGAAATCGATCGTTTCGACCCGAAATGTATTTTAACGGACAAATATCGCCTCGTGCGAAGTTTTATGGTTTTGAAAGTTTGGACATGTCATATATAGGTTATATGAACTATGTCAAGTGTTGGAATTGAGTTTTGAAGCTTATGGCCAAAAATCACAAAGTTGGATTTCAAAGTTCAAAAATTTTCTAAGTCTGGAAATCAGTCGGACAGCCCTCTTACAAGCTAGCTTATCTCTAATTTTAAGAAGCCAAATGAGGCAATAGAAAATTTAATAAAATACTATGGTATGAGGTCTACATGTGTACCAAATTTGGTGTCAATTGGATGTACGGTTAAAGAATTAAAAATCACCAAAGCAGCAGCAAAAATCAAAATTTCAGATTTCTGGGCCACGGCCTAGGCCAGATTTTCTAGGCCAAAAGCCGGCCGGGGCCAGAATTGGCTGAGAGGTCACGGCCTGGGCCGTGGATTTCTAGACCAAAAGTCGGCCGGGGCCGCGGTTGACAGATTTCAAAAAAATGATATTTTTGACAAAAAATGAAATGTTTGATACTAAATGATAGAGATAAGTTATGAAAATCCTAGATTGATAAAAATGGACTATGTAAAGGGTGTTGTGGTATAATGAGATAATGAATGGCATAATGTAACATGCCTAAAGCTAAGTTAAAGCATGTTTAAGGTTATGAAAAAGGTCGGGAACAAGCTAGGATGTATTATTAACCTATGTAAGGTATAATACATCAAATTTGAAATGATTAGAGACTAATGGTCTAATAATTATGGTTTAAGTGAAAGGAGTTATATAAAGTTTTATGATCCTATATTGATGCATGCAGTACAATGTTTACAGATAGTGCTCGAAGTAGCAACCCAATGCAATGAATGATAGAAAAGACTATCAAGGAAGTAAAGGTTAAATTAAATAAAAGCGTGCAGGCAAGTCTTTCAGAACTTGCTCCTATGTGTTAAATGTTTTTATGTGAAAACATGTGATTATATGCCTTTGTGCAATAACATGCGATATATTGTCAATGTGCATAGATGTTTATTTTATATTGAGCTGATATGATATTATGAATGCGGTATATGAGATGTATGAAGCATAGTATTAAATGCAGAGCATGATATGCATAATATATGTATGAATTGCAAAGCATGAGATGCATGAAGCATGATAAAATGTAGCTACTTGTTACGTGTTAACTGTTGGACTTGCTGAGCCGTCGTGCTCATTCCACTTTAAAACAAACAGTTTAAGGAAAATGCGAGAAGGCAGGAATTTTCGATAAAGCTAAAGGTTATAGAAGACTAATTGCGTAGTTTCGCGCGGAGTGTTAAATTGTTTGTTATAATTAATCAGTTGGATGAATGAGATTCATTAAAGGTATAAATCGTCTAACGTGTATTTTGATATTGAATCTTATCGTTAGAAATTGATGGGTGTGATTGTATGAATCTATTAAAGTTAACCTCAGTTGTAAATTTGATTATAGAAGTTTGTAATAAGATACCATCAGAGTATCAGGGTCCAATTAGAGGTATATGTAAATAAATCTCAAATTATCGATTAGAGATGTGTAAATACAAAAAGATTTGTATGGCTAGGTGAATGATAATTATATTCACAGGTTTTTATATTTGTTTAAAAATCATAGTGTTTATGATTTCAATGATATTAGATTTGATCATGAGGTTATGATCGGAGATCTAAAGACGGAATGTAAAGATTTCGATTCTGAGACCAAATCATGCTAAAGTTATATAAACTCTATTTTAAACAACTATAATTTTGTTATAAGTTATGAATGAGATTGTAATAGTTTTAAAATAAACTAGTTTCATCAATGATATTATTGAGGTATATTATGGATTTAAGTACAAGATTGTATGGTTAACGAACGGAGGTCCGTTGTGGCCAGCACGCGGATTTTCGGGTCGTCACACCTTCTTTTGAGGCTAACCGATGTGTAACGAAGTAATATGACTCTTAGTCACCTATTTGTTTGCAAATTTTGAGGAAAAAACGAAACGAATACCAAGTTTCCTCAAATGAAGATTTGTGTGCGTTGTACGCATTGTTTTCAATGCGAGAGTGATAGGATTCCTCCTTTTGCGGCTAACCGATGTATAACGAAGTAATATGATTCTAATTCACCTATTTCTTTGCAAATTTGGAGGGCACATCGAAACAAATACCAAGTTTCCTTAAGAGAAGACCTGTGTGCCTTGTACGCATTGTTTTCAATGCCAGAGTGATAGGATTGCAACTTTTGAGGCTAACCGATGTGTAACGAAGTAATATGACTCCTAGTCGCCTATTTGTTTACAAATTTTGAGGAAATAACGAAACGAATAGCAAGTTTCCTCAAATGAAGACTTGTGTGCATTGTACGCATTGTTTTCAATGCGAGAGTGATAGGATTGCTCCTTTTGAGGCTAACCGATGTATAACGAAGTAATATGATTCTAATTCACCTATTTCTTTGCAAATTTGGAGGACATATCGAAACAAATACCAAGTTTCCTTAAGTGAAGACTTGTGTATGTTGTACGCATTGTTTTCAATGCGAGAGTGATAGGATTCCTCCTTTTGAGGCTAACCGATGTGTAACGAAGTAATATGACTTTTAGTCACCTATTTGTTTGCAAATTTTAAGGAAATAACGAAACAAATAGCAAGTTTCCTCAAATGAAGACTTGTGTGGATTGTACGCATTGTTTTCAATGTGAGAGTGATAGGATTCCTCCTTTTGAGGCTAACCGATGTATAACGAAGTAATATGATTCTAATTCACCTATTTCTTTGCAAATTTGGAGGACATATCGAAACAAATACCAAATTTCCTCAAGTGAAGACTTGTGTGCGTTGTACGCATTGTTTTCAATGCGAGAGTGATAGGATTCCTCCTTTTGAGGCTAACCGATGTGTAACGAAGTAATATGACACTTAGTCACCTATTTGTTTGCAAATTTTGAGGAAAATAACGAAACGAATAGCAAGTTTCCTCAAATGAAGACTTGTGTGCGTTGTACGCATTGTTTTCAATGCTAGAGTGATATGATTCCTCCTTTTGAGGCTAACCGATGTATAACGAAGTAATATAATTCTAATTCACCTATTTCTTTGCAAATTTGGAGGACATATCGAAACAAATACCAAGTTTCCTTAAGTGAAGACTTGTGTATGTTGGACGCATTGTTTTCAATGCGAGAGTGATAGGATTCCTCCTTTTGAGGCTAACCGATGTGTAACGAAGTAATATGACTCTTAGTCACCTATTTGTTTGCAAATTTTGAGGAAATAACGAAACGAATAGCAAGTTTCTTCAAATGAAGACTTGTGTGCGTTGTACGCATTGTTTTCAATGCGAGAGTGATAAGATTGCTCCTTTTGAGGCTAACCAATGTATAACGAAGTAATATGATTCTAATTCACATATTTCTTTTCAAATTTGGAGGACATATCGAAACAAATACCAAGTTTCCTTAAGTGAAGACTTGTGTACGTTGTACGAATTGTTTTCAATGCGAGGGTGATAGGATTGCTCCGTTTGAGGCTAACCGATGTATAACGAAGTAATATGATTCTAATTCACCTATTTCTTTGCAAATTTGGAGGACATATCGAAACAAATACCAAGTTTCCTTAAGTGAAGACTTGTGTACGTTGTACGAATTGTTTTCAATGCGAGGGTGATAGTATTGCTCCGTTTGAGGCTAAACGATGTATAACGAAGTAATATGATTCTAATTCACCTATTTGTTTGCAATTTTTGAGGAAAAAACGAAACGAATACCAAGTTTCCTCAAATGAAGACTTGTGTGCGTTGTACGCATTGTTTTCAATGCGAGAGTGATAGGATTCCTCCTTTTGAGGCTAACCGATGTGTAACGAAGTAATATGACTCTTAGTCACCTATTTGTTTGCAAATTTTGAGGAAATAACGAAACGAATAGCAAGTTTTCTCAAATGAAGACTTGTGTGCGTTGTACGCATTGTTTTCAATGCGAGAGTGATAAGATTGCTCCTTTTGAGGCTAATCGATGTATAACGAAGTAATATGATTCTAATTCACATATTTCTTTGCAAATTTGGAGGACATATCGAAACAAATACCAACTTTCCTTAAGTGAAGACTTGTGTGCGTTGTACGCATTGTTTTCAATGCGAGGGTGATAGGATTGCTCCTTTTGAGGCTAACCGATGTATAACGAAGTAATATGATTCTAATTCACCTATTTCTTTGCAAATTTGGAGGACATATCGAAACAAATACCAAGTTTCCTTAAGAGAAGACTTGTGTGCGTTGTACGCATTGTTTTCAATGCGAGAGTGCTAGGATTCCTCCTTTTGAGGCTAACCGATGTGTAACGAAGTAATATGACTCTTAGTTACCTATTTGTTTGCAAATTTTAAGGAAATAACGAAACGAATAGCAAGTTTCCTCAAATGAAGACTTGTGTGCGTTGTACGCATTGTTTTCAATGCGAGAGTGATAGGATTCCTCCTTTTGAGGCTAACCGATGTATAACGAAGTAATATGATTCTAATTCACCTATTTCTTTGCAAATTTGGACGACACATCGAAACAAATACCAAGTTTCCATAAGAGAAGACTTGTGTGCGTTGTACGCATTGTTTTCAATGCGAGAGTGATAGGATTGCAACTTTTGAGGCTAACCGATGTGTAACGAAGTAATATGACTCCTACTCACCTATTTGTTTACAAATTTTGAGGAAATAACGAAACGAATAGCAAGTTTCCTCAAATGAAGACTTGTGTGCATTGTACGCATTGTTTTCAATGCGAGAGTGATAGGATTGCTACTTTTGAGGCTAACCGATGTATAACGAAGTAATATGATTCTAATTCACCTATTTCTTTGCAAATTTGGAGGACATATCGAAACAAATACCAAGTTTCCTTAAGTGAAGACTTGTGTATGTTGTACGCATTGTTTTCAATGCGAGAGTGATATGATTCCTCCTTTTGAGGCTAACCGATGTCTAACGAAATAATATGACTCTTAGTCACCTATTTGTTTGCAAATTTTAAGGAAATAACGAAACAAATAGCAAGTTTCCTTAAATGAAGACTTGTGTGGATTGTACGCATTGTTTTCAATGCGAGAGTGATAGGATTCCTCCTTTTGAGGCTAACCGATGTGTAACGAAGTAATATGACACTTAGTCACCTATTTGTTTGCAAATTTTGAGGAAATAACGAAACGAATAGCAAGTTTCCTCAAATGAAGACTTGTGTGCGTTGTACGCATTGTTTTCAATGCTAGAGTGATAGGATTACTCCTTTTGAGGCTAACCGATGTATAACGAAGTAATATGATTCTAATTCACCTATTTCTTTGCAAATTTGGAGGGCATATCGAAACAAATACCAAGTTTCCTTAAGTGAAGACTTGTGTGGGTTGTACGCATTGTTTTCAATGCGAGAGTGATTGGATTCCTCCTTTTGAGGCTAACCGATGTGTAACGAAGTAATATGACTCTTAGTCACCTATTTGTTTGCAAATTTTGAGGAAAAAACGAAACAAATAGCAAGTTTCCTCAAATGAAGACTTGTGTGCGTTGTACGCATTGTTTTCAATGCGAGAGTGATATGATTGCCCCTTCTGAGGCTAACCGATGTATAACGAAGTAATATGACTCCTAGTCGCCTATTTGTTTGCAAATTTTGAGGAAATATCGAAACGAATAGCATGTTTCCTCAAATGAAGACTTGTGTGCGTTGTAAGCATTATTTTCAATGCGAGAGTGATAGGTGTAATATCCCAAATATTTCAAAAGTGATCTAACAAGACCTAAGCAATGTTGTCAATTCAAAACCTAAGAAGGTTTGCTCGAGCATACCTTGAGCTATCTGAAAGAATATATACGACACGAAACTACGATCGTATACAACTAAGAGGTTAAATTCTTTAACCTAAACTATGTGTTATGTGATTAGTAAAGCTTGAATTGAGCTTTTAAAATGTGTAGTATGAAATATCTATGTGTAGGATTTTGTGTTTTGGTTCGAGTTGTTAACCTTAACACTTATTAAAAATCAGAAGTCAACTTAGGGCAAAAACCTAAATTGGAAAAAGAGTTAAAACCTAAACCCTAACCCTAGGGTCTAAGCCCTAGAAAATAACCTAGGCCCTCGAGCAAAATGTGAAGGTCAAATTGACATTCCGTTTAAGGATTCAACCTTCCCATGATTGGAAAACACGTAACAGTCAGTAAAAGTTTTTCTCGAAAAACGTGTAAAAGCACTATTCATGAAGAAACATTTTTCATTCGTTTGATCGTTTCTTTCATCTGTAAGACTTCTTGTATTTCACGACATAGTGATAATATGAGGTTTAGATGTCAGGGAATCAATAAAATTTTCTGGAGAAAAAGACGAAAAAAGACACGATTTACGAGAAAACGTTTGTCATCTTTTTGAACGTTCTTTTCAACGTTTGGACTTTTTCCATTTCACGATATAGCATTTACACGGGGAATAGATACCAGGGAGCCACTGATATTTTTCCAAAGATAAAACGTAAATCGCTCTTCAAATGAAAACGTTTTTCATTTTTGATCAAACCGTTGACGGATACAGTGTTTGTATGCAACACCGGTGCGTAATAAGCACTAAAAGATTTTCTCGAAAAGTGTATCGAGAATAAGACGAAATAGGGAAAAGACAAAAATAAATATTATTTTTGACTTTTTGATCGTTTAAGCATATTCTGAGAAATGGTAGTCAAAAACAGTATTCACCGAAAAACGTGCCAAGTCTGTTGGACTTTCAACTTTACAAAATAGTGTTTATTCGGAACAAAACTCTGGAATATCAGACTTTTAAATCAGTTGAGGTCAATTTAACTGGAAGACTTAGAAATGAACTAGAATTAGTTAAGGATGAACTAATTTCTGTTGAGATGTAATTGAGTTAGATGTAACTGGGTTAGGAACCTAACTAGGAACTAAACCTAGTTACAAACTAACTAAGCTTATGAAATAGTTAACCTAATCTAGTTGATATAAAACTAGGTTAGATGACATTTAGTTGAAATGAAACTAAGTTATGTTAAACCTAGTTGGAATCGAACTAGGTTAGGGTAATTAGATTACCATTTAACCTAATTATCAATTAATTAAACTAAACCTAAATAGGATTAAGTTTAATTAAACTAAAGATTAACCTAAATTACAAGTTAATCTAATCGGTGAAGTAATAACCTAATCGAATAATCAAATTCCTAGGTTTATTGCTAATTAACCTAATCCTAACTAAGCTAGATTATCAAAAGGACTAATCTAACCTTGATCAAGCTTGGTAAATGACCTTGACTACCCCTCAATTAAATGATTAAATGACCAACCAAACAAGCCCTAGAACTATTCCTTTGGTAGGCTAAGTTGTGGACCAATTGGAAGCTAACATGTGGATTATTGTGGTGTCACCAAAATGTGATGATTTCAAGCATTAATGGCATTAATTTGGCTAATTTGGTCGTTCATATCAAGTGGAAAAGGGAGGTGCACTACATGTTAGCTTAGCTTGGAAGTTTGGTAACAATGACCATTTTACCCTAGCTTTGCATGGCCTATAAATAGCAAGCATTCCCCACTTGTTTGATCATTCATTTTCAAAGCAAAAATGCTTGTATCAAAGCTATATACAATATGAGAGAGAGTTCTAGTGAGTTATAATCAAAGGAAGTGCAAAGAAATAGTTAAAGCTTGCATTTCGAGAGGTAAATCGTTAGTCATTTTTATGTTCGATTAATTTTCGTAGTTTAAAAGCTCAAGAACGCGAGTCGTAGCCATGTACGATTGTCGTTCTCCGTGTTCTTCACGTGTTCTTGAGCCTTTCTATATTTTATAGTAGTTATAATGTCGAATTTCAATTCGTAGTTTAAAGCTCAATGAACATACGTAGTGGTCATGTACGGTTTATCCGTTCTCCGCGTTTGCATATGTTCTTGAGCATTTTTATAAATTGTTATAATTCAATTTACAAGCCGTTATAATGACCAAATTTTGTCAATTATAAAGTGTTATAATCACTTATATAAGCAGTTATAATGCTCAAATTATTTCAAGTACGAAAACCAAAAGCTCAAGAACATAGTCGTTACCATGTACGGTTTATCCGTTCTTCGTATTCTTCGTGTGTTCTTGAGCAAAAGTCATGAATATTTCTATGAGAAGATTTGTGATTTATTATTTTTATGTTATAAAGTGATATTGAGTCTTACAACATGATTTCTTAAAGAGTTAAAGCAAGCGGTACCATGTTTCACATGGTTAACCCTAAAAATATTGATCAAAGTAAGCATTCTGACCTTTCTGCTAATATTACGAAATTTTAAAGTCCGAATCTGCCTTATCAACCTAAATTAAAGTTGTAGATCATGAAATTATAAGCAATTTAGACTCAAGAATCACTTTAAAATGTTTCCGGATGACAAAGTTATGGCAGTTACCGGAAATGACGTCAAAGCTGAAAATTTTAAGGGGCATTCGGGTGGAAGCACTAAATTTTGAGATTTTGAGTTCACCACTTAACGAAATGATTCCACCAATGAAAATAGTCTAGTTAAGTTATTCTAAGACTTATTCAAAAGGAAAATTTGATAAACTAACGTTCGGGGTCGCGTAACCCTTTTTGTAGGCGTTTAACGATTTCCCGGGAAAACCCTAACATGGTTTTAAGGCAAGTCTTCTAACTCTTGCTATGTGCTACTTGTGTAGTATTGTTAAAATGATAAATGAGATGTGTAATGTCATGTTATTATGAAATAGATGATATGTGAAGTCTTTAACTGATGTTTACAAGCCTTCTAACTGTTATGCGTTATGTTTACGATGTATGAACATGATTTATACACTTTGTGTGTCAATGCGATATAAATTATTGGAGCGTGAGTTATATGTGATATTAAATGGAGAATTATGTTCAGTCAATGCATGTTAAAGTTTATATGAAAGCATGAACTGCTTATGTGCTGTATGTTAGACTAGCTGAGCCGTCGTGCTCATTTTTGCGAATAAAACCTTATTTGCAGATTAAAGATGAACGTTAAGAAGATCATGAACGTAAAGATGAAGCGTAGATTAGGTTTTCATGTTTATTACTTGTATTTGTATAAGTCATAACGACTGTTGTAATACGAACAAACAAACATGTAACCGAATATTGAATGAATGATTTAAAGTATTATCATCAGAATGTTGTTATGTCTTTATTTTGACATAACCTAGAATTGTTAAGACTTAACATAGTATTGGTAATGATCTACTTATCTGGATGAGGATCGGTAAATAACTTGTGAGTGCTGTACATTCGAGACAGGACTAAGCGATGTTGACTGGTCAAATCCATCGTTAAGGTTCCTCGGACCCAGGTATAACTCGTTATTACTATTCTGAATACCATATAAGTAGGATTATTGATATGAAGAAATATCACTATAAACAAATATGTTTCGAATGAGGGTTTTAACTAGTTGGGTAATGTTCTGTACAGAAAGAGAATTTTGCACCGGACAAAGATACAACCATTTGTCACGGATAAAGATGCAAACATTTATCACGGGTGAAGATACAAACATTCACCGCGGGATTCTCTGTTCCCAAGAGCCGTCCTAATGATTTAATACCGTGGATGTTGGAACATGTAAAGTTATAGAATATTTAAATCTTAAGGTTAAAATTAGACCGTTATATATGGTTTTATCCATTTATACGGATGAAATACAAGTTGATACTTGTATACTTATGAGACTGAGATCAAGTTAAGATCCAGGGACAAAGTTAAGAGAAAATTTTAATGTATAGTCTAAAATAAGACTAATTCAACCAATATGATTATGGGATCATTGGTTAAGTCGATAATGTATGGAGTTAACGCACAAGGTCCGCCGCAGTCGAAAGCGCGGGGATTTTGGGGGCGTTACAGTTGGTATCAGAGAAGTGGATTATAGTTTTGAGGTAACAAGTACCTTGGAGTATAATCTGATGGATTAAAAAGAAATGGACTTGTGAAGAGTCCGTATATAATTAAAAGATATGCATAAATCTTATTAAATCTTAATACATAAAAATTAGTCCGTATATAATTAAAAGATATGCATAAATCTTATTAAATCTTAATACATAAAAATTATTATGTGAAAAGAAATATAATGAATAAAGATAAACTCTTTACGAGAATATCTGAAATTAAATAGACTCATAAAGAGTTCTCAAAGCAAGTAATAAGATAAAATAATCTTATTTTATGTGGAACTGTTTCATAAAAATGAAATGGTGTGTTTGGTATCATGTGTAATTATACCTAAGAAAGGAGATGAGTAAACTCACAGAGAGATGTTAATGAGAAATTCATTTGGAGATAGTATGAAGTTATTTGGAAATTATAAGAATTAAGCTTATAATGAGTTGTAATGATAAAGGAATGAATTCAGGAAAATTCATAAGATAGTCAGAGAACGATTAGAGATTGCAATTGAAAACTCATATTAGTAAAACTGAGTAGAACGACTCTCTTGTATGGGAAAGAGTTTAATATGCTTCATAGAACCGATCTAACTACATTGTTGGTATGAATGATTCATGGTCAGTGTTCTCAAAGTGGGTTACACACTGAATGAAATCATTTGAGGATAGTGTTGATGAGACGGGGAACTGATTCATTAGTTCTTGGGTGGAGGAATAACTCAGTTTGCTATATTGATAAGTAAATTAAAATCTTGTGTCAAACTCTTCTTTGTATATATTTTGAGAAGGTGATTCTTTTCTCATATGTATATTGACTAGTTAGTAGTTGTTACGTCATAACTATAGTTTTAAAAATATTTGTATGTTAGTTACTGAGCGAACGAACCCTTGTTATAGTAGACTTGGGCTATGATATGTTAGTCGAACTGACTTGTGAGATGCGGCTACGATTTGTCTATTCTGTGCGATATTGATCAGTACCAATGTGCGCTGAGACATTTCAATTCCGTGTTGATGAGAAGGGGAACTAATATATTTGTTTGTACTTGGTTTAATACAACCAATCAGTTTACTATATTACTATATATTTGCAAAACTTGTGTTATGGTTAGAGAATAATGGAAAAGATAGAGGATTGAGGGTATTTCAAAAATCTTCTAGCTGTGCTAGATCTTCATGGTTATATTCGCACTTGTGTGCCTTTGAAAAGAGTGGTTCACTAGTTGAACTGGAAAATTTTGTTAGTTCTTCACTAGCTATGTTATTCATATGTCTATGCTAATTGTTTTGGCTAGACAGATTTAATGTGAAGAATAAAAATGATTTATTCATCAACACCCCATTTAGCCTGGCGTGGAGATGATACATGATGAGTCATCAACGCACTTTGCAAGGTGCGGTATACAGTCATAAAATTGCTTTTCAAAAAGTTTGAATGGTTTAAATACGAGTCAATGCCAATTGTTTCGGCTAGACACCTTTGGATTATGAAAAAAGAACGGACGTAGGAATTCGATAGACGCAATAAACCGCGTCTTTAAAGATAATATGGTACGACAGGCTGATCACCTAAAGTACAACGTATGGTGTTCTCAATCTTAATTGATTGCTACACAAAGTATGAAGTGTTCTCAATCTTAATTGATTGCTACACAAGATATGGTTTTCCAGTCCGGATGATGATTTAAAAATTTATGGGTTATATAGTATTCATAGTTTTTGAATAAGGTAAAGGTCTTGATTGACCGTTGTATAAGTGAGAAGAATCCAAGATAAAGGATGAATGAGACTGAATGTCGAGTATGAAAAGAGGTTTAAAACCTAGAGTTATGAAAGGAAATGTGTAGAGATAAGTGAACATTGTTCAAACCTAATCAAAGTATTGGAGGTTTAATGTGAGTAAAAGATGAATTTAGAAAATTCATATTGAAGAGTAAATTGGAGATGATTATATTATAATTTCGAGGACGAAATTCTTATAAGAAGGAGAGAATGTAATATCCTGAATATTTATAGCACTTATAAATATGATATTAAATGACTAAAGTAATTGTAAAGTTAATTTCGAGGACGAAATTCCTGTAAGTTGGGTTGAATGTAATATCCCAAATATTTCAAAAGTGATCTAACAAGACCTAAGCAATGTTGTCAATTCAAAACCTAAGAAGGTTTGCTCAAGCATACCTTGAGCTATCTGAAAGAATATATACGACACGAAACTACGATCGTATACAACTAAGAGGTTAAATTCTTTAACCTAAACTATGTGTTATGTGATTAGTAAAGCTTGAATTGAGCTTTTAAAATGTGTTGTATGAAATATCTATGTGTAGGATTTTGTGTTTTGGTTCGAGTTGTTAACCTTAACACTTATTAAAAATCAGAAGTCAACTTAGGGCAAAAACCTAAATTGGAAAAAGAGTTAAAACCTAAACCCTAACCCTAGGGTCTAAGCCCTAGAAAATAACCTAGGCCCTCGAGCAAAATGTGAAGGTCAAATTGACATTCCGTTTAAGGATTCAACCTTCCCATGATTGGAAAACACGTAACAGTCAGTAAAAGTTTTTCTCGAAAAACGTGTAAAATCACTATTCATGAAGAAATATTTTTCATTCGTTTGATCGTTTCTTTCATCTGTAAGACTTCTTGTATTTCACGACATAGTGATAATATGAGGTTTAGATGTCAGGGAATCAATAAAATTTTCTGGAGAAAAAGCCGAAAAAAGACACGATTTACGAGAAAACGTTTGTCATCTTTTTGAACGTTATTTTCAACGTTTGGACTTTTTCCATTTCACGATATAGCATTTACACGGGGAATAGATACCAGGGAGCCACTGATATTTTTCCAAAGATAAAACGTAAATCGCTCTTCAAACGAAAACGTTTTTCATTTTTGATCAAACCGTTGACGGATACAGTGTTTGTATGCAACACCGGTGCGTAATAAGCAATAAAAGATTTTCTCGAAAAGTGTGTCGGGAATAAGACGAAATAGGGAAAAGACAAAAATAAATATTATTTTTGACTTTTTGATCGTTTAAGCATATTCTGAGAAATGGTAGTCAAAAACACTATTCACCGAAAAACGTGCCAAGTCTGTTGGACTTTCAACTTTACAAAATAGTGTTTATTCGGAACAAAACTCTGGAATATCAGACTTTTAAATCAGTTGAGGTCAATTTAACTGGAAGACTTAGAAATGAACTAGAATTAGTTAAGGATGAACTAATTTCTGTTGAGATGTAATTGAGTTAGATGTAACTGGGTTAGGAACCTAACTAGGAACTAAACCTAGTTACAAACTAACTAAGCTTATGAAATAGTTAACCTAATCTAGTTGATATAAAACTAGGTTAGATGACATTTAGTTGAAATGAAACTAAGTTATGTTAAACCTAGTTGGAATCGAACTAGGTTAGGGTAATTAGATTACCATTTAACCTAATTATCAATTAATTAAACTAAACCTAAATAGGATTAAGTTTAATTAAACTAAAGATTAACCTAAATTACAAGTTAATCTAATCGGTGAAGTAATAACCTAATCGAATAATCAAATTCCTAGGTTTATTGCTAATTAACCTAATCCTAACTAAGCTAGATTATCAAAAGGACTAATCTAACCTTGATCAAGCTTGGTAAATGACCTTGACTACCCCTCAATTAAATGATTAAATGACCAACCAAACAAGCCCTAGAACTATTCCTTTGGTAGGCTAAGTTGTGGACCAATTGGAAGCTAACATGTGGATTATTGTGGTGTCACCAAAATGTGATGATTTCAAGCATTAATGGCATTAATTTGGCTGATTTGGTCGTTCATATCAAGTGGAAAAGGGAGGTGCACTACATGTTAGCTTAGCTTGGAAGTTTGGTAACAATGACCATTTTACCCTAGCTTTGCATGGCCTATAAATAGCAAGCATTCCTCACTTGTTTGATCATTCATTTTCAAAGCAAAAATGCTTGTATCAAAGCTATATACAATATGAGAGAGAGTTCTAGTGAGTTATAATCAAAGGAAGTGCAAAGAAATAGTTAAAGCTTGCATTTCGAGAGGTAAATCGTTAGTCATTTTTATGTTCGATTAATTTTCGTAGTTTAAAAGCTCAAGAACGCGAGTCGTAGCCATGTACGATTGTCGTTCTCCGTGTTCTTCACGTGTTCTTGAGCCTTTCTATATTTTATAGTAGTTATAATGTCGAATTTCAATTCGTAGTTTAAAGCTCAATGAACATACGTAGTGGTCATGTACGGTTTATCCGTTCTCCGCGTTTGCATATGTTCTTGAGCATTTTTATAAATTGTTATAATTCAATTTACAAGCCGTTATAATGACCAAATTTTGTCAATTATAAAGTGTTATAATCACTTATATAAGCAGTTATAATGCTCAAATTATTTCAAGTACGAAAACCAAAAGCTCAAGAACATAGTCGTTACCATGTACGGTTTATCCGTTCTTCGTATTCTTCGTGTGTTCTTGAGCAAAAGTCATGAATATTTCTATGAGAAGATTTGTGATTTATTATTTTTATGTTATAAAGTGATATTGAGTCTTACAACATGATTTCTTAAAGAGTTAAAGCAAGCGGTACCATGTTTCACATGGTTAACCCTAAAAATATTGATCAAAGTAAGCATTCTGACCTTTCTGCTAATATTACGAAATTTTAAAGTCCGAATCTGCCTTAGCAACCTAAATTAAAGTTGTAGATCATGAAATTCTAAGCAATTTAGACTCAAGAATAACTTTAAAATGTTTCCGGATGACAAAGTTATGGCAGTTACCGGAAATGACGTCAAAGCTGAAAATTTTAAGGGGCATTCGGGTGGAAGCACTAAATTTTGAGATTTTGAGTTCGCCACTTAACGAAATGATTCCACCAATGAAAATAGTCTAGTTAAGTTATTCTAAGACTTATTCAAAAGGAAAATTTGATAAACTAACGTTCGGGGTCGCGTAACCCTTTTTGTAGGCGTTTAACGATTTCCCGGGAAAACCCTAACATGGTTTTAAGGCAAGTCTTCTAACTCTTGCTATGTGCTACTTGTGTAGTATTGTTAAAATGATAAATGAGATGTGTAATGTCATGTTATTATGAAATAGATGATATGTGAAGTCTTTAACTGATGTTTACAAGCCTTCTAACTGTTATGCGTTATGTTTACGATGTATGAACATGATTTATACACTTTGTGTGTCAATGCGATATAAATTATTGGAGCGTGAGTTATATGTGATATTAAATGGAGAATTATGTTCAGTCAATGCATGTTAAAGTTTATATGAAAGCATGAACTGCTTATGTGCTGTATGTTAGACTTGCTGAGCCGTCGTGCTCATTTTTGCGAATAAAACCTTATTTGCAGATTAAAGATGAACGTTAAGAAGATCATGAACGTAAAGATGAAGCGTAGATTAGGTTTTCATGTTTATTACTTGTATTTGTATAAGTCATAACGACTGTTGTAATACGAACAAACAAACATGTAACCGAATATTGAATGAATGATTTAAAGTATTATCATCAGAATGTTGTTATGTCTTTATTTTGATATAACCTAGAATTGTTAAGACTTAACATAGTATTGGTAATGATCTACTTATCTGGATGAGGATCGGTAAATAACTTGTGAGTGCTGTACATTCGAGACAGGACTAAGCGATGTTGACTGGTCAAATCCATCGTTAAGGTTCCTCGGACCCAGGTATAACTCGTTATTACTATTCTGAATACCATATAAGTAGGATTATTGATATGAAGAAATATCACTATAAACAAATATGTTTCGAATGAGGGTTTTAACTAGTTGGGTAATGTTCTGTACGGAAAGAGAATTTTGCACCGGACAAAGATACAACCATTTGTCACGGATAAAGATGCAAACATTTATCACGGGTGAAGATACAAACATTCACCGCGGGATTCTCTGTTCCCAAGAGCCGTCCTAATGATTTAATACCGTGGATGTTGGAACATGTAAAGTTATAGAATATTTAAATCTTACGGTTAAAATTAGACCGTTATATATGGTTTTATCCATTTATACGGATGAAATACAAGTTGATACTTGTATACTTATGAGACTGAGATCAAGTTAAGATCCAGGGACAAAGTTAAGAGAAAATTTTAATGTATAGTCTAAAATAAGACTAATTCAACCAATATGATTATGGGATCATTGGTTAAGTCGATAATGTATGGAGTTAACGCACAAGGTCCGCCGCAGTCGAAAGCGCGGGGATTTTGGGGGCGTTACAATAGGATTGCTACTTTTTGAGGCTAACCTATGTATAACGAAGTAATATGACTCTTAGTCACCATTTGTTTGCAAATTTTGAGGAAATAACGAAACGAATAGCAAGTTTCCTCAAATGAAGACTTGTGTGCGTTGTACGCATTGTTTTCAATGCGAGAGTGATAGGATTGCTCCTTTTGAGGCTAACCGATGTATAACGAAGTAATATGATTCTAATTCACCTATTTCTTTGCAAATTTGGAGGACATATCGAAACAAATACCAAGTTTCCTTAAGTAAAGACTTGTGTACGTTGTACGCATTGTTTTCAATGCGAGAGTGATAGGATTCCTCCTTTTGAGGCTAACCAATGTGTAACAAAGTAATATGACTCTTAGTCACCTATTTGTTTGCAAATTTTGTGAAAAAAATGAAACGAATAGCAAGTTTCCTCAAATTAGGACTTGTGTGCGTTGTACGCATTGTTTTCAATGCGAGAGTGATAGGATTGCTCCTTTGGAGGCTAACCGATGTATAACGAAGTAATATGATTCTAATTCACCTATTTCTTTGCAAATTTGGAGAGCATATCGAAACAAATACCAAGTTTCCTTAAGTGAAGACTTTTGTGCGTTGTACGTATTGTTTTCAATGCGAGAGTGATAGGATTCCTTCTTTTGAGGCTAACCGATGTGTAACGAAGTAATATGACTCTTAGTCACCTATTTGTTTGCAAATTTAGAGGAAATAACGAAACGAATAGCAAGTTTCCTCAAATGAAGACTTGTGTGCGTTGTACGCATTGTTTTCGATGTGAGAGTGATAGGATTACTCCTTTTGCGGCTAACCGATGTATAACGAAGTAATATGATTCTAATTCACCTATTTCTTTGCAAATTTGGAGGACACATCGAAACAAATACCAAGTTTCCTTAAGAGAAGACTTGTGTGCGTTGTACGCATTGTTTTCAATGCGAGAGTGATAGGATTGTAACTTTTGAGGCTAACCGATGTGTAACGAAGTAATATGACTCCTAGTCGCCTATTTGTTTGCAAATTTTGAGGAAATATCGAAACGAATAGCTAGTTTCCTCAAATGAAGACTTGTGTGCGTTGTACGCATTATTTTCAATGCGAGAGTGATAGGATTGCTACTTTTTGAGGCTAACCTATGTATAACGAAGTAATATGACTCTTAGTCACCATTTGTTTGCAAATTTTGAGGAAATAACGAAACGAATAGCAAGTTTCCTCAAATGAAGACTTGTGTGCGTTGTACGCATTGTTTTCAATGCGAGAGTGATAGGATTGCTCCTTTTGAGGCTAACCGATGTATAACGAAGTAATATGATTCTAATTCACCTATTTCTTTACAAATTTGGAGGACATATCGAAACAAATACCAAGTTTCCTTAAGTAAAGACTTGTGTACGTTGTACGCATTGTTTTCAATGCGAGAGTGATAGGATTCCTCCTTTTGAGTCTAACCAACGTGTAACGAAGTAATATGACTCTTAGTCACCTATTTGTTTGCAAATTTTGAGGAAAAAACGAAACGAATAGCAAGTTTCCTCAAATGAAGACTTGTGTGCGTTGTACGCATTGTTTTCAATGCGAGAGTGATAGGATTGCTCCTTTTGAGGCTAACCGATGTATAACGAAGTAATATGATTCTAATTCACCTATTTCTTTACAAATTTGGAGGACATATCGAAACAAATACCAAGTTTCCTTAAGTGAAGACTTTTGTGCTTTGTACGCATTGTTTTCAATGCGAGAGTGATAGGATTCCTTCTTTTGAGGCTAACCGATGTGTAACGAAGTAATATGACTCTTAGTCACCTATTTGTTTGCAAATTTTGAGGAAATAACGAAACGAATAGCAAGTTTCCTCAAATGAAGACTTGTGTGCGTTGTACGGATTGTTTTCAATGTGAGAGTGATATGATTCCTCCTTTTGCGGCTAACCGATGTATAACGAAGTAATATGATTCTAATTCACCTATTTCTTTGCAAATTTGGAGGACACATCGAAACAAATACCAAGTTTCCGTAAGAGAATACTTGTGTGCGTTGTACGCATTGTTTTCAATGCGAGAGTGATAGGATTGCAACTTTTGAGGCTAACCGATGTGTAACGAAGTAATATGACTCCTAGTCGCCTATTTGTTTGACAAATTTTGAGGAAATAACGAAACGAATAGCAAGTTTCCTCAAATGAAGACTTGTGTGCATTGTACGCATTGTTTTCAATGCGAGAGTGATATGATTGCTCCTTTTGAGGCTAACCGATGTATAACGAAGTAATATGATTCTAATTCACCTATTTCTTTGCAAATTTGGAGGACATATCGAAACAAATACCAAGTTTCCTTAAGTGAAGACTTGTGTATGTTGTACGCATTGTTTTTAATGCGAGAGTGATAGGATTCCTCCTTTTGAGGCTAACCGATGTGTAGCGAAGTAATATGACTCTTAGTCACCTATTTGTTTGCAAATTTTCTGTAAATAACGAAACGAATAGCAAGTTTCTTCAAATGAAGACTTGGGTGCGTTGTACGCAATGTTTTCAATGCGAGAGTAATAAGATTGCTCCTTTTGAGGCTAACCGATGTATAACGAAGTAATATGATTCTAATTCACATATTTCTTTGCAAATTTGGAGGACATATCGAAACAAATACCAAGTTTTCTTAAGTGAAGACTTGTGTACGTTGTATGTAATATCCTGAATATTTATAGCACTTATAAATATGATATTAAATGACTAAAGTAATTGTAAAGTTAATTTCAAGGACGAAATTCCAGTAAGTTGGGTTGAATGTAATATCCCAAATATTTCAAAAGTGATCTAACAAGATCTAAGCAAGGTTGTCAATTCAAAACCTAAGATTGATTGCTCAAGCATACCTTGAGCTATCTTAAAGAATATATACGACTCGAAACTACGATCGTATACAACTAAGAAGTTAAATTCTTTAACCTAAACTTTGTGTTATGTGATTAGTAAAGCTTGAATTGAGCTTTTAAATGTGTTGTATGAAATATCTATGTGCAGGATTTTGTGTTTTGGTTCAAGTAGTTAACCTTAACGCTTTTTAAAAATCAGAAGTCAATTTAGGGCAAAAACCTAAATTGGAAAAAGAGTTAAAACCTAAACCCTAACCCTAGGGTCTAAACCCTAGAAAATAACCTAGGCCCTTGAGCAAAATGTGAAGGTTAAATTGACATTCTGTTTCAAGGTTCAACCTTCCCACGCTTTAAAAACACGTAATAGTCAGTAAAAGTTTTTCTCGAAAAACGTGTAAAAAGCACTATTCACGAAGAAACATTTTTTATTCGTTTGATCGTTTCTTTCATCTGTAGGACTTCTTGTATTTCACGACATAGTGATAATATGAGGTTTAGATGCCAGGGAATCAATAAAATTTTCTTGGGAAAAAAACGAAAAAGACACGATTTACGAGAAAACGTTTGTCGTCTTTTTGAACGTTCTTTTCAACGTTTGGACTTTTTCTATTTCACGATATAGCATTTATACGGGGAATATATACCAGAGAGCCACTGATATTTTTCCATAAATAAAACGTAAATCGCTCTTCAAATGAAAACGCTTTCCGTTTTTGATCAAACCGTTGATGGATACAGTGTTTGTATGCAACACCGGTGCGTAATAAGCAATAAAAGATTTTCTCGAAAAGTGTGTCGGGAATAAGACGAAATAGGAAAAAGACAAAAATAAATATTATTTTTGACTTTTTGGTCTTCTAACCATTTTCTGAGAAATGGTCGTCAAAAACACTATTCACCGAAAAACGTGCCAAGTCTTTTTGACTTTTCACTTTACAGAAAAGTGTTCATTCGGAACAAAACTCAGTAATATCAAAATTTTAAATCAGTAGAAGTTAACCAAATCAGTTGGTATCAGAGCTATATAAAAAGAACCCCGAGCCTCTCGCTGGTGACCGCCCATAGAAGGGAGGCACCGAAGCCAGACTCTCCGTAGGGGACGCCGCATGCGGTGGCAAACTGATAGAAATTTATCAATCGCGTCGCCCGGTAGGTGTATTTGAGAAAAATACACGGAAGGTTATCCGAGATTAATTCAAGAAAAACTTTGAGGGTCAGACGAGACATCATATTAATACTGTATGATGTATTTTATGAATAAAATATGTATAAGTAATTAAAACTTATATTACTAATGCGAAATATTTTAAATTAATCGTACGCGATTTATCCGATATGCTGAAAACGGAAGAAAGCGTGGGTAAGAGTGTGGCTGGCACATGCTGGCGCATGCCTGGCACACGCTGGCACATGCTGACACACGCTGGCACACGCCTGGCACACTCTAGATATTATTTTAGTTTTATTAATTAAATAATGTGCGAAAAGACTAAAATGCCCTTGGTCTTTTTAACTAATGACCAAATTACCCCGACCTTTGATTTTCCTATAAATAGGAAGCTAAACTCATTCATTTCTTCATCTTTTTCCAAAGCTTTTGCAAGAGCAAAATTACTCTCTATATCTATTACTCCTAGTTATAATTCATGTATTGGAAATTGCAAAGAAATAGTTAAAGCTTGCAATAACAAAAGGTACGATTCTTAGTTATTGTAATGTTTATTTTTATCGATGAGGCTCAAGAACATAAGTCGTAGCCATGTACGATTTTTCGTTCTGCGTGTTCCTTATGACTTGAGCAAGTTGTTGTTATGTTAAATTTTATTTCATAGTTTAAAGTTCAAGAACATACGTCGTATCCATGTACGGTTTATCCGTTCTCCGTGTTCTTCGTATGTTCTGGAGTATTATTATAAATTGTTATAATTAAGTAAACAAGTCGTTATAATGACCAAATTTTGTCAATTATAAAGTGTTATAATCACATATGTAAGCAGTTATAATGCTCAAATTATTTCAAGTATGAAATCCAAAAGCTCAAGAACATAAGTCGTTACCATGTACGATTTTTCGTTCTTCGTGTTCTTCGTGTGTTCTTGAGCAAAAGTCATAATTTCTACATAAGTAGGTTTATGATTTGGTAATTTAGTGTTATGGGATGATGAAACATGATGGCCTTGCTAAATAATGCTTGTGGCATCAAGTTTTAGTAGTCGAAACGAAGGACGATGAAACTTTGTTCTTCGTGTTCTTCGATTCGTTCTTCGTGTTCTTGAGAAAAAGTCATGAAATCTTATATAAGTAGGTTTATGATTTTGTTATTTTTATGTTATGAAGTGATACGGAGTGTTAGAACATGTTATCTTAGCAAATTAATGCTTGAGGTTTCATGTTTTACCAATCGGATCAAAGAAAGTTAGGTCTTATATAGTCGCAGAATATTTTTGCAAATTTCCGAAAATTTAAAGTCTGAATATGCCTTAGTAACCTAAATGAAAGTTGTAGATCATGAAATTCTAAGCAATTTAGACTCAAGAATCACTTCAAAATGTTTTCGTACGACAAAGTTATGGCTGTCGCAGTAAAAGAGGTCAAAGCTGAATTTTTAAGGGGCATTCGAATTTTAGGGCTTAAAAATGAGTTTTTGAGTTAGCCAATTTTTCAATTAATTCCACCTATGGAAATAGTCTAATTAAGTTATTCTGAGACTTATTCAAAAGAAAATTTTGATAAACTAACATTCGGGGTCGCGTAACCCTTTTTGTAGGCGTTTAACGATTTCCCGGGAAAACCCTAAAACGGTTTCAAGGCAAGTCTTCTAACTCTTGCTATGTGCTACTTGTGTAGTATTGTTAAAATGTTAAATGAGATGTGTAATGTCATGTTATTATGCAATAGATGATATGTGAAGTCTTTAACTGATGTTTACAAGCCTTCTAACTATTATGTTTTATGTTTACGATTTACGAACATGATTTATACACTTTGTGTGTCAATGTGATATAAATTGTTGGAACATGAGTTATATGTGATATTAAATGGAGAATTATGTTCAGTAAATGCATGTTAAAGTTTATATGAAAGCATAAACTGCGTATGTGCTGTATGTTAGACTTGCTGAGTCGTCGTGCTCATTCTTGCGAATAAAACCTTATTTGCAGATTAAAGATGAACGTTAAGAAGATCATGAACTTAAAGATGCAGCATAGATTAGGTTTTCATGTAAATTGATTGTATTTGTATATGTCATAACGACTGTTGTAATACGAACAAACAAACATGTAACCGAATATATAATGAATGATATAAATAATTATCATCAGAATGTTTTTATGTCTTTATTTTGATATAACCTAGAATTGTTAAAATTTAACATAGTATTGATAATGATCTATTTATCTGGATGAGGATCGGTAAATAACTTGTGAGTGCTGTACATCTGAGACAGAACTAAGCGATGTTGACTGGTCAAATCCATCGTTAAGGTTCCTCGGACCCAGGTATAACTCGTTATTACTATTCTGAATACCATATAAGTAGGATTATTGATATGAAGAGATATCTTTGTATATTGATACTTGTAGTACGAATGAGACCGTTACAAGTGGACGTATATAGAATATTTAAATCCTAAGGTTAAAATTAAACCGTTATATATGGTTTTATCCATTTATACGGATGAAATACAAGTTGATACTTGTATACTTATGAGACTGAGATCAAGTTAAGATCCAGGGACAATGTTAAGAGAAATTGTTAATGTATAGTCTAAAATAAGACTATTTCAACTAATATTATTTTGGGATCATTGGTTAAGTCGATAGATGTATGAAATTAACGCACAAGGTCCGCCGCATCGAAAGCGCGGGGATTTTGGGGGCGTTACATTGTACGAATTGTTTTCAATGCGATGGTGATAGGATTGTTCCTTTTGAGGCTAACCGATGTATAACAAAGTAATATGATTCTAATTCACCTATTTGTTTGCAAATTTTGAGGAAAAAACGAAACGAATACCAAGTTTCCTCAAATGAAGACTTGTGTGCGTTGTACGCATTGTTTTCAATGCGAGAGTGATAGGATTCCTCCTTTTGAGGCTAACCGATGTGTAACGAAGTAATATGACTCTTAGTCACCTATTTGTTTGCAAATTTTGAGGAAATAACGAAACGAATAGCAAGTTTCCTCAAATGAAGACTTGTGTGCGTTGTACGCATTGTTTTCAATGCGAGAGTGATAAGATTGCTCCTTTTGAGGCTAACCGATGTATAACGAAGTAATATGATTCTAATTCACATATTTCTTTGCAAATTTGGAGGACATATCGAAACAAATACCAACTTTCCTTAAGTGAAGACTTGTGTGCGTTGTACGCATTGTTTTCAATGCGAGAGTAATAGGATTGCTCCTTTTGAGGCTAACCGATGTGTAACAAAGTAATATGATTCTAATTCACCTATTTCTTTGCAAATTTGGAGGACATATCGAAACAAATACCAAGTTTCCTTAAGAGAAGACTTGTGTGCGTTGTACGCATTGTTTTCAATGCGAGAGTGCTAGGATTCCTTCTTTTGATGTTAACCGATGTGTAATGAAGTAATATGACTCTTAGTCACCTATTTGTTTGCAAATTTTGAGGAAAAAACGAAACGAATACCAACTTTCCTCAAATGAAGACTTGTGTGCGTTGTACGCATTGTTTTCAATGCGAGAGTGATAGGATTGCTCCTTTTGAGGCTAACCGATGTATAACGAAGTAATATGATTCTAATTCACCTATTTCTTTGCAAATTTGGAGGACATATCGAAACAAATACCAAGTTTCCTTAAGAGAAGACTTGTGTGCGTTGTACGCATTGTTTTCAATGCGAGAGTGATAGGATTGCAATTTCTCAGGCTAACAGATGTGTACCGAAGTAATATGACTCCTAGTCGCCTATTTGTTAGTAAATTTTGAGGAAATAACGAAACGAATAGCAAGTTTCCTCAAATGAAGACTTGTGTGCATTGTACGCATTATTTTCAATGCAAGAGTGATAGGATTGCTACTTTTGAGGCTAACCTATGTATAACGAAGTAATATGACTCTTAGATACCATTTGTTTGCAAATTTTGAGGAAATAACGAAACGAATAGCAAGTTTCCTCAAATGAAGACTTGTGTGCGTTGTACGCATTGTTTTCAATGCGAGAGTGATAGGATTGCAACTTTTGAGGCTAACCGATGTGTAACGAAGTAATATGACCCCTAGTCGCCTATTTGTTTGTAAATTTTGAGGAAATAACGAAACGAATAGCAAGTTTCCTCAAATGAAGATTTGTGTGCGTTGTACGCATTGTTTTCAATGCGAGAGTGATAGGATTGCTACTTTTGAGGCTAACCTATGTATAACGAAGTAATATGACTCTTAGTCACCTATTTGTTTGCAAATTTTGAGTAAATAACGAAACGAATAGCAAGTTTCCTCAAATGAAGACTTGTGTGCGTTGTACGCATTGTTTTCAATGCGAGAGTGATAGGATTGCTCCTTTTGAGGCTAACCGATGTATAACGAAGTAATAGGATTCTAATTCACCTATTTCTTTGCAAATTTGGAGGACATATCAAAACAAATACCAAGTTTCCTTAAGTGAAGACTTGTGTGCGTTATACGCATTGTTTTCAATGTGAGAGTGATAGGATTGCTCCTTTTGAGGCTAACCGATGTATAAGGAAGTAATATGATTCTAATTCACTTATTTCTTTGCAAATTTGGAGGACACATCGAAACAAATACCAAGTTTCCTGAACTGAAAACTTGTGTGCGTTGTACGCATTGTTTTCAATGCGAGGGTGATAGGATTCCTCCTTTTGAGGCTAACCGATGTGTAACGAAGTAATATGACTCCTAGTCACCTATTTGTTTGCAAATTTTGAGGAAATAACAAAACGAATAGCAAGTTTCCTCAAATGAAGACTTGTGTGCGTCGTACGCATTATTTTCAATGGGAGAGTGATAGGATTGCTACTTTTGAGGCTAACCTATGTATAACGAAGTAATCTGACTCTTAGTCACCTATTTGTTTGCAAAATTTGAGGAAATAACGAAACGAATAGCAAGTTTCCTCAAATGAAGACTTGTGTGCGTTGTACGCATTGTTTTCAATGCGAGAGTGATTGGATTCCTCCTTTTGAGGCTAACCGATGTGTAACGAAGTAATATGACTCTTAGTCACCATTTGTTTGCAAATTTTGAGGAAATAAAGAAACGAATAACAAGTTTCCTCAAATGAAGACTTGTGTGCGTTGTACGCGTTGTTTTCAATGCAAGAGTGATAGGATTGCTCCTTTTGAGGCTAACCGATGTATAACGAAGTAATATGATTCTAATTCGCCTATTTGTTTGCAAATTTGGAGGACATATCGAAACAAATACCAAGTTCCCTTAAGTGAAGATTTGTGTGCGTTGTACGCATTGTTTTCAATGCGAGAGTGATAGGATTCCTTCTTTTGAGGCTAACCGATGTGTAACGAAGTAATATGACTCTTAGTCACCTATTTGTTTGCAAATTTTGAGGAGAAAACGAAACGAATAGCAAGTTTCCTCAAATGAAGACTTGTGTGCGTTGTACGCATTGTTTTCTATGCGAGAGTGATAGGATTGCTCCTTTTTAGGCTAACCGACGTATAACGAAGTAACAGAATTCTAATTCACCTATTTCTTTGCAAATTTGGAGGAGATATCAAAACAAATACCAAGTTTCCTTAAGTGAAGATTTATGTGCGTTGTACACATTGTTTTCAATGCGAGAGTGGTAGGATTCCTTCTTTTGAGGCTAACCGATGTGTAACGAAGTAATATGACTCTTAGTCACCTATTTGTTTGCAAATTATGAGGAAAAAACGAAACGAATAGCAAGTTTCCTCAAATGAAGACTTGTGTGCGTTGTGCGCATTGTTTTCAATGCGAGAGTGGTAGGATTGCTCCTTTTGAGGCTAACCGATGTATAAAGAAGTAATATGATTCTAATTCACCTATTTCTTTGCAAATTTGGAGGACATATCGAAACAAATACCAAGTTTCCTTAAGAGAAGACTTGTGTGCATTGTACGCATTGTTTTCAATGCGAGAGTGATAGGATTGTAATTTTTGAGGCTAACAGATGTGTACCGAAGTAATATGACTCCTAGTCGCCTATTTGTTTGCAAATTTCGAGGAAATAACGAAACGAATAGCAAGTTTCCTCAAATGAAGACTTGTGTGCGTTGTACGCATTATTTTCAATGCAAGAGTGATAAGATTGCTACTTTTGAGGCTAACCTATGTATAACGAAGTAATATGACTCTTAGTTACCATTTGTTTGCAAATTTTGAGGAAATAAAGAAACGAATAGCAAGTTTCCTCAAATGAAGACTTGTGTGCGTTGTGCGCATTGTTTTCAATGTGAGAGTGGTAGGATTGCTCCTTTTGAGGCTAACCGATGTATAACGAAGTAATATGATTCTAATTCACCTATTTCTTTGCAAATTTGGAGGACATATCGAAACAAATACCAAGTTTCCTTAAGAGAAGACTTGTGTGCGTTGTACGCATTGTTTTTAATGCGAGAGTGAAAGGATTGCAACTTTTGAGGCTAACAGATGTGTACCGAAGTAATATGACTCCTAGTCGCCTATTTGTTTGCAAATTTTAAGGAAATAATTAAACGAATAGCAAGTTTCCTTAAATTAAGACTTGTGTGCGTTGTACGCATTATTTTCAATGGGAGAGTGATAGGATTGCTACTTTTGAGGCTAACCTATGTATAACGAAGTAATATGACTCTTAGTCACCATTTGTTTGCAAATTTTGAGGAAATAACGAAACGAATAGCAAGTTTCCTCAAATGAAGACTTGTGTGCGTTGTACGCATTGTTTTCAATGCAAGAGTGATAGGATTCCTCCTTTTGAGCCTAACCGATGTATAACGAAGTAATATGATTCTAATTCGCCTATTTGTTTGCAAATTTGGAGGACATATCGAAACAAATACCAAGTTTCCTTAAGTGAAGATTTGTGTGCGTTGTACGCATTGTTTTCAATGCGAGAGTGCTAGGATTCCTTCTTTTGAGGCTAACCGATGTGTAACGAAGTAATATGACTCTTAGTCACCTATTTGTTTGCAAATTTTGAGGAAATAACGAAACGAATAGCAAGTTTCCTCAAATGAAGACTTGTGTGCGTTGTACGCATTGTTTTCAATGCGAGAGTGATAGGATTTCAACTTTGGAGGCTAACCGATGTGTAACGAAGTACTATGACTCCTACTCGCCTATTTGTTTGCAAATTTTGAGGAAATAACGAAACGAATAGCAAGTTTCCTCGAATGAAGACTTGTGTGCGTTGTACGCATTGTTTTCAATGCGAGAGTGATAGGATTTCAACTTTTGAGGCTAACCGATGTGTAACGAAGTAATATGACCCCTAGTCGCCTATTTGTTTGCAAATTTTGAGGAAATAACGAAACGAATAGCAAGTTTCCTCAAATGAAGATTTGTGTGCGTTGTACGCATTGTTTTCAATGCGAGAGTGATATGATTGCTACTTTTGAGGCTAACCTATGTATAACGAAGTAATATGACTCTTAGTCACCTATTTGTTTGCAAATTTTAAGTAAATAACGAAACGAATAGCAAGTTTCCTCGAATGAAGACTTGTGTACGTTGTACGCATTGTTTTCAATGCGAGACTGATAGGATTGTTCCTTTTGAGGCTAACCGATGTATAACGAAGTAATATGATTCTAATTCACCTATTTCTTTGCAAATTTGGAGGACATATCGAAACAAATACAAGTTTCCTTAAGAGAAGACTTGTGTGCGTTGTACGCATTGTTTTTAATGCGAGAGTGAAAGGATTGCAACTTTTGAGGCTAACAGATGTGTACCGAAGTAATATGACTCCTAGTCGCCTATTTGTTTGCAAGTTTTAAGGAAATAATTAAACGAATAGCAAGTTTCCTTAAATTAAGACTTGTGTGCGTTGTATGCATTATTTTCAATGGGAGAGTGATAGGATTGCTACTTTTGAGGCTAACCTATGTATAACGAAGTAATATGACTCTTAGTCACCATTTGTTTGCAAATTTTGAGGAAATAACGAAACGAATAGCAAGTTTCCTCAAATGAAGACTTGTGTGCGTTGTACGCGTTGTTTTCAATGCAAGAGTGATAGGATTCCTCCTTTTGAGGCTAACCGATGTATAACGAAGTAATATGATTCTAATTCGCCTATTTGTTTGCAAATTTGGAGGACATATCGAAACAAATACCAAGTTTCCTTAAGTGAAGATTTGTGTGCGTTGTACGCATTGTTTTCAATGCGAGAGTGCTAGGATTCCTTCTTTTGAGGCTAACCGATGTGTAACGAAGTAATATGACTCTTAGTCACCTATTTGTTTGCAAATTTTGAGGAAATAACGAAACGAATAGTAAGTTTCCTCAAATGAAGACTTGTGTGCGTTGTACGCATTGTTTTCAATGCGAGAGTGATAGGATTTCAACTTTGGAGGCTAACCGATGTGTAACGAAGTAATATGACTCCTAGTCGCCTATTTGTTTGCAAATTTTGAGGAAATAACGAAACGAATAGCAAGTTTCCTCGAATGAAGACTTGTGTGCGTTGTACGCATTGTTTTCAATGCGAGAGTGATAGGATTTCAACTTTGGAGGCTAGCCGATGTGTAACGAAGTAATATGACCCATAGTCGCCTATTTGTTTGCAAATTTTGAGGAAATAACGAAACGAATAGCAAGTTTCCTCAAATGAAGATTTGTGTGCGTTGTACGCATTGTTTTCAATGCGAGAGTGATATGATTGCTACTTTTGAGGCTAACCTATGTATAACGAGGTAATATGACTCTTAGTCACCTATTTGTTTGCAAATTTTGAGTAAATAACGAAACGAATAGCAAGTTTCCTCGAATGAAGACTTGTGTACGTTGTACGCATAGTTTTCAATGCGAGACTGATAGGATTGCTCCTTTTGAGGCTAACCGATGTATAACGAAGTAATAGGATTCTAATTCACCTATTTCTTTGCAAATTTGGAGGACATATCAAAACAAATACCAAGTTTCCTCAAATCAAGACTTGTGTGCGTTGTACGCATTGTTTTCAAGGCGAGAGTGATAGGATTGCAACTTTTGAGGCTAACCGATGTGTAACGAAGTAATATGACTTCTAGTCGCCTATTTGTTTGCAAATTTTGAGGAAATAACGAAACGAATTGCAAGTTTCCTCAAATGAAGACTTGTGTGCGTTGTACGCATTGTTTTCAATGCGAGAGTGATAGGATTGCAACTTTGGAGGCTAACCGATGTGTAACGAAGTAATATGACTCCTAGTCGCCTATTTGTTTGCAAATTTTGAGGAAATAACGAAACGAATAGCAAGTTTCCTCAAATGAAGACTTGTGTGCGTTGTACGCATTGTTTTCAATGCGAGAGTGATAGGATTGCAATTTTTGAGGCTAACAGATGTGTACCGAAGTAATATGACTCCTAATCGCCTACTTGTTTGCAAATTTTGAGGAAATAACGAAACGAATAGCAAGTTTCCTCAAATGAAGACTTGTGTGCGTTGTACGCATTATTTTCAATGCAAGACTGATAGGATTGCTACTTTTGAGGCTAACCTATGTATAACGAAATAATATGACTCTTAGTTACCATTTGTTTGCAAATTTTGAGGAAATAACGAAACGAATAGCAAGTTTCCTCAAATGAAGACTTGTGTGCGTTGTGCGCATTGTTTTCAATGTGAGAGTGGTTGGATTGCTTCTTTTGAGGCTAACCGATGTATAACGAAGTAATATGATTCTAATTCACCTATTTCTTTGCAAATTTGGAGGACATATCGAAACAAATACCAAGTTTCCTTAAGAGAAGACTTGTCTGCGTTGTACGCATTGTTTTTAATGCGAGAGTGAAAGGATTGCAATTTTTGAGGCTAACAGATGTGTACCGAAGTAATATGACTCCTAGTCGCCTATTTGTTTGTAAATTTTGAGGAAATAACTAAACGAATAGCAAGTTTCCTTAAGTTAAGACTTGTGTGCGTTGTACGCATTATTTTCAATGGGAGAGTGATAGGATTGTTACTTTTGAGGCTAACCTATGTATAACGAAGTAATATGACTCTTAGTCACCATTTGTTTGCAAATTTTGAGGAAATAACGAAACGAATAGCAAGTCAAATGAAGACTTGTGTGCGTTGTACGCATTGTTTTCAATGCAAGAGTGATAGGATTGCTCCTTTTGAGGCTAACCGATGTATAACGAAGTAATATGATTCTAATTCGCCTATTTGTTTGCAAATTTGGAGGACATATCGAAACAAATACCAAGTTTCCTTAAGTGAAGATTTGTGTGCGTTGTACGCATTGTTTTCAATGCGAGAGTGCTAGGATTCCTTCTTTTGAGGCTAACCGATGTGTAATGAAGTAATATGACTCTTAGTCACCTATTTGTTTGCAAATTTTGAGGAAAAAACGAAACGAATAGCAAGTTTCCTCAAATGAAGACTTGTGTGCGTTGTACGCATTGTTTTCAATGCGAGAGTGATAGGATTGCTCCTTTTGAGGCTAACCGATGTGTAACGAAGTAATATGACTCCTAGTCGCCTATTTGTTTGCAAATTTTGAGGAAATAACGAAACGAATAGCAAGTTTCCTCAAATGAAGAGTTGTGTGCGTTGTACGCATTGTTTTCAATGCGAGAGTGATAGGATTGCAACTTTGGAGGCTAACCGATGTGTAACGAAGTAATATGACTCCTAGTCGCCTATTTGTTTGCAAATTTTGAGGAAATAACGAAACGAATAGCAAGTTTCCTCAAATGAAGACTTGTGTGCGTTGTACGCATTGTTTTCAATGCGAGAGTGATAGGATTGCAACTTTTGAGGCTAACCAATGTGTAACGAAGTAATATGACCCCTAGTCGCCTATTTGCTTGCAAATTTTGAGGAAATAACGAAACGAATATCAAGTTTCCTCAAATGAAAATTTGTGTGCGTTGTACGTATTGTTTTCAATGCGAGAGTGATAGGATTGCTACTTTTGAGACTAACCTATGTATAACGAAGTAATATGACTCTTAGTCACCTATTTGTTTGCAAATTTTGAGTAAATAACGAAATGAATAGCAAGTTTCCTCAAATGAAGACTTGTGTGCGTTGTACGCATTGTTTTAAATGCGAGAGTGATAGGATTGCTCCTTTTGAGGCTAACCGATGTATAACGAAGTAATAGGATTCTAATTCACCTATTTCTTTGCAAATTTGGAGGACATATCAAAACAAATACCAAGTTTCCTTAAGTGAAGACTTGTGTGCGTTGTACGCATTGTTTTCAATGCGAGAGTGATAGGATTGCAACTTTGGAGGCTAACCGATGTGTAACGAAGTAATATGACTCCTAGTCGCCTATTTGTTTGCAAATTTTGAGGAAATAACGAAACGAATAGCAAGTTTCCTCAAATGAAGACTTGTGTGCGTTGTACGCATTGTTTTCAATGCGAGAGTGATAGGATTGCAACTTTTGAGGCTAACCGATGTGTAACGAAGTAATATGACCCCTAGCCGCCTATTTGTTTGCAAATTTTGAGGAAATAACGAAACGAATAGCAAGTTTCCTCAAATGAAGATTTGTGTGCGTTGTACGCATTATTTTCAATGCGAGAGTGATAAGATTGCTACTTTTGAGGCTAACCTATGTATAACGAAGTAATATGACTCTTAGTCACCTATTTGTTTGCAAATTTTGAGGAAATAACGAAACGAATAGCAAGTTTCCTCAAATGAAGACTTGTGTGCGTTGTACGCATTGTTTTAAATGCGAGAGTGATAGGATTGCTCCTTTTGAGGCTAACCGATGTATAACGAAGTAATAGGATTCTAATTCACCTATTTCTTTGCAAATTTGGAGGACATATCAAAACAAATACCAAGTTTCCTTAAGTGAAGACTTGTGTGCGTTGTACGCATTGTTTTCAATGCGAGAGTGATAGGATTGCAACTTTTGAGGCTAACCGATGTGTAACGAAGTAATATGACCCCTAGTCGCCTATTTGTTTGCAAATTTTGAGGAAATAACGAAACGAATAGCAAGTTTCCTCAAATAAAGATTTGTGTGCGTTGTACGCATTGTTTTCAATGCGAGAGTGATAAGATTGCTACTTTTGAGGCTAACCTATGTATAACGAAGTAATATGACTCTTAGTCACCTATTTGTTTGCAAATTTTGAGGAAATACCGAAACGAATAGCAAGTTTCCTCAAATGAAGACTTGTGTGCGTTGTACGCATTATTTTCAATGCGAGAGTGATAGGATTGCTACTTTTGAGGCTAACCGACGTATAACGAAGTAATATGATTCTAATTCACCTATTTGTTTGCAAATTTGGAGGACATATCGAAACAAATACCAAGTTTCCTTCAGTGAAGATTTGTGTGCGTTGTACGCATTGTTTTCAATGTGAGAGTGCTAGTATTCCTTCTTTTGAGGCTAACCGATGTGTAACGAAGTAATATGACTCTTAGTCACCTATTTGTTTGCAAATTTTGAGGAAAAAACGAAACGAATAGCAAGTTTCCTCAAATGGAGACTTGTGTGCGTTGTACGCATTGTTTTCAATGCGAGAGTGATAGGATTGCTCCTTTTGAGGCCAACCGATGTGTAACGAAGTAATATGACTCCTAGTCGCCTATTTGTTTGCAAATTTTGAGGAAATAACGAAACGAATAGAAAGTTTCCTCAAATGAAGACTTGTGTGCGTTGTACGCATTGTTTTCAATGCGAGAGTGATAGGATTGCAATTTTGGAGGCTAACCGATGTGTAACGAAGTAATATGACTCCTAGTCGCCTATTTGTTTGCAAATTTTGAGGAAATAACGAAACGAATAGCAAGTTTCCTCAAATGAAGACTTGTGTGCGTTGTACGCATTGTTTTCAATGCGAGAGTGATAGGATTGCAATTTTTGAGGCTAACAGATGTGTACCGAAGTAATATGACTCCTAGTAGCCTACTTGTTTGCAAATTTTGAGGAAATAACGAAACGAATAGCAAGTTTCCTCAAATGAAGACTTGTGTGCGTTGTACGCATTATTTTCAATGCAAGAATGATAGGATTGCTACTTTTGAGGCTAACCTATGTATAACGAAGTAATATGACTCTTAGTTACCATTTGTTTGCAAATTTTGAGGAAATAACGAAACGAATAGCAAGTTTCCTCAAATGAAGACTTGTGTGCGTTGTGCGCATTGTTTTCAATGCGAGAGTGGTTGGATTGCTCCTTTTGAGGCTAACCGATGTATAACGAAGTAATATGATTCTAATTCACCTATTTTTTTGCAAATTTGGAGGACATATCGAAACAAATACCAAGTTTCCTTAAGAGAAGACTTATGTGCGTCGTACGCATTGTTTTTAATGCGAGGGTGAAAGGATTGCAACTTTTGAGGCTAACAGATGTGTACCGAAGTAATATGACTCCTAGTCGCCTATTTGTTTGCAAATTTTGAGGAAATAACTAAACGAATAGCAAGTTTCCTTAAGTTAAGACTTGTGTGCGTTGTACGCATTATTTTCAATGGGAGAGTGATAGGATTGCTACTTTTGAGGCTAACCTATGTATAACGAAGTAATATGACTCTTAATCACCATTTGTTTGCAAATTTTGAGGAAATAACGAAACGAATAGCAAGTTTCCGCAAATGAAGACTTGTGTGCGTTGTACGCATTGTTTTCAATGCGAAAGTGATAGGATTTCAACTTTGGAGGGTAACCGATGTATAACGAAGTAATATGATTCTAATTCGCCTATTTGTTTGCAAATGTGGAGGACATATCAAAACAAATACCAAGTTTTCTTCAGTGAAGATTTGTGTGCGTTGTACGCATTGTTTTCAATGTGAGAGTGCTAGGATTCCTTCTTTTGAGGCTAACCGATGTGTAACGAAGTAATATGACTCTTAGTCACCAATTTGTTTGCAAATTTTGAGGAAAAAACGAAACGAATAGCAAGTTTCCTCAAATGAAGACTTGTGTGCGTTGTACGCATTGTTTTCAATGCGAGAGTGATAGGATTGCTCCTTTTGAGGCCAACCGATGTGTAACGAACTAATATGACTCCTAGTCGCCTATTTGTTTGCAAATTTTGAGGAAATAACGAAACGAATAGAAAGTTTCCTCAAATGAAGACTTGTGTGCGTTGTACGCATTGTTTTCAATGCGAGAGTGATAGGATTGCAACTTTGGAGGCTAACCGATGTGTAACGAAGTAATATGACTCCTCGTCGCCTATTTGTTTGCAAATTTTGAGGAAATAACGAAACGAATAGCAAGTTTCCTCAAATGAAGACTTGTGTGCGTTGTACGCATTGTTTTCAATGCGAGAGTGATAGGATTGCAACTTTTGAGGCTAACCGATGTGTAACGAAGTAATATGACCCCTAGTCGCCTATTTGTTTGCAAATTTTGAGGAAATAACGAAACGAATATCAAGTTTCCTCAAATGAAGATTTGTGTGCGTTGTACGCATTGTTTTCAATGCGAAAGTGATAGGATTGCTACTTTTGAGACTAACCTATGTATAACGAAGTAATATGACTCTTAGTCACCTATTTGTTTCCAAATTTTGAGTAAATAACGAAACGAATAGCAAGTTTCCTCAAATTAAGACTTGCGAGAGATGTACGCATTATTTTAAATGCGAGAGTGATAGGATTGCTCCTTTTGAGGCTAACCGATGTATAACGAAGTAATAGGATTCCAATTCACCTGTTTCTTTGCAAATTTGGAGGACATATCAAAACAAATACCAAGTTTCCTTAAGTGAAGACTTGTGTGCGTTGTACGCATTGTTTTCAATGCGAGAGTGATAGGATTGCAACTTTTGAGGCTAACCGATGTGTAACGAAGTAATATGACTCATAGTCACCTATTTGTTTGCAAATTCTGAGGAAATAACGAAACGAATAGCAAGTTTCCTCAGATGAAGACTTGTGTGCGTTGTACGCATTGTTTTCAATGCGAGAGTGATAGGTTTGCAACTTTTGAGGCTAACCGATGTGTAACGAAGTAATATGACCCCTAGTCGCCTATTTGTTTGCAAATTTTGAGTAAATAACGAAACAAATAGCAAGTTTCCTCAAATGAAGACTTGTGTGCGTTGTACGCATTATTTTAAATGCGAGAGTGATAGGATTGCTCCTTTTGAGGCTAACCGATGTATAACGAAGTAATAAGATTCCAATTCACCTATTTCTTTGCAAATTTGGAGGACATATCAAAATAAATACCAAGTTTCCTTAAGTGAAGACTTGTGTGCGTTGTACGCATTGTTTTCAATGCGAGAGTGATAGGATTGCAACTTTGGAGGCTAACCGATGTGTAACGAAGTAATATGACTCATAGTCGCCTATTTGTTTGCAAATTTTGAGGAAATAACGAAACGAATAGCAAGTTTTCTCAAATGAAGACTTGTGTGCGTTATACGCATTATTTTCAATGCGAGAGTGATAGGATTGCAACTTTTGAGGCTAACCGATGTGTAACGAAGTAATATGACCCCTAGTCGCCTATTTGTTTGCAAATTTTGAGGAAATAACGAAACGAATAGCAAGTTTCCTCAAATGAAGATTTGTGTGCGTTGTACGCATTGTTTTCAATGCGAAAGTGATAGGATTGCTACTTTTGAGACTAACCTATGTATAACGAAGTAATATGACTCTTAGTCACCTATTTGTTTCCAAATTTTGAGTAAATAACGAAACGAATAGCAAGTTTCCTCAAATGAAGACTTGTGTGCGTTGTACGCATTATTTTAAATGCGAGAGTGATAGGATTGCTCCTTTTGAGGCTAACCGATGTATAACGAAGTAATAGGATTCCAATTCACCTGTTTCTTTGCAAATTTGGAGGACATATCAAAACAAATACCAAGTTTCCTTAAGTGAAGACTTGTGTGCGTTGTACGCATTGTTTTCAATGCGAGAGTGATAGGATTGCAACTTTGGAGGCTAACCGATGTGTAACGAAGTAATATGACTCATAGTCACCTATTTGTTTGCAAATTCTGAGGAAATAACGAAACGAATAGCAAGTTTACTCAGATGAAGACTTGTGTGCGTTGTACGCATTGTTTTCAATGCGAGAGTGATAGGTTTGCAACTTTTGAGGCTAACCGATGTGTAACGAAGTAATATGACCCCTAGTCGCCTATTTGTTTGCAAATTTTGAGTAAATAACGAAACGAATAGCAAGTTTCCTCAAATTAAGACTTGCGAGAGATGTACGCATTATTTTAAATGCGAGAGTGATAGGATTGCTCCTTTTGAGGCTAACCGATGTATAACGAAGTAATAAGATTCCAATTCACCTATTTCTTTGCAAATTTGGAGGACATATCAAAACAAATACCAAGTTTCCTTAAGTGAAGACTTGTGTGCGTTGTACGCATTGTTTTCAATGCGAGAGTGATAGGATTGCAACTTTGGAGGCTAACCGATGTGTAACGAAGTAATATGACTCATAGTCGCCTATTTGTTTGCAAATTTTGAGGAAATAACGAAACGAATAGCAAGTTTTCTCAAATGAAGACTTGTGTGCGTTGTACGCATTATTTTCAATGCGAGAGTGATAGGATTGCAACTTTTGAGGCTAACCGATGTGTAACGAAGTAATATGACCCCTAGTCGCCTATTTGTTTGCAAATTTTGAGGAAATAACGAAACGAATAGCAAGTTTCCTCAAATGAAGATTTGTGTGCGTTGTACGCATTGTTTTAAATGCGAGAGTGATAGGATTGCTAGTTTTGAGGCTAACCTATGTATAACGAAGTAATATGACTCTTAGTCACCTATTTGTTTGCAAATTTTGAGGAAATAACGAAACGAATAGCAAGTTTCCTCAAATGAAGACTTGTGTACGTTGTACGCATTGTTTTCAATGCAAGAGTGATAGGATTGCTCCTTTTGAGGCTAACCGATGTATAACGAAGTAATATGATTCTAATTCGCCTATTTGTTTGCAAATTTGGAGGACATATCGAAACAAATACAAAGTTTCCTTAAGTGAAGATTTGTGTGCGTTGTATGCATTGTTTTCAATGCGAGAGTGCTAGGATTCCTTCTTTTGAGGCTAACCGATGTGTAACGAAGTAATATGACTCTTAGTCACCTATTTGTTTGCAAATTTTGAGGAAACAATGAAATGAATAGCAAGTTTCGTCAAATGAAGACTTGTGTGCGTTGTACGCATTATTTTCAATGCGAGAGTGATAGGATTGCTCCTTTTGAGGCTAACCGATGTGTAATGAAGTAATATGACTCCTAGTCGCCTATTTGTTTGCAAATTTTGAGAAAATAACGAAACGAATAGCAAGTTTCCTCAAATGAAGACTTGTGTGTGTTGTACGCATTATTTTCAATGGGAGAGTGATAGGATTGCTACTTTTGAGGCTAACCTATGTATAACGAAGTAATATGACTCTTAGTCACCATTTGTTTGCAAATTTTAAGGAAATAACGAAACGAATAGCAAGTTTCCTCAAATGAAGACTTGTGTGCGTTGTACGCGCTGTTTTCAATGCAAGAGTGATAGGATTGCTCCTTTTGAGGCTAACCGATGTATAACGAAGTAATATGATTCTAATTCGCCTATTTGTTTGCAAATTTGGAGGACATATCGAAACAAATACCAAGTTTCCTTAAGTGAAGATTTGTGTGCGTTGTACGCATTGTTTTCAATGCGAGAGTGATAGGATTCCTTCTTTTGAGGCTAACCGATGTGTAACGAAGTAATATGACTCTTAGTCACCTATTTGTTTGCAAATTTTGAGGAAAAAACGAAACGAATAGCAAGTTTCCTCAAATGAAGACTTGTGTGCGTTGTACGCATTGTTTTCAATGCGAGAGTGATAGGATTGCTCCTTTTGAGGCTAACCGACGTATAACGAAGTAATAGGATTCTAATTCACCTATTTCTTTGCAAATTTGGAGGACATATCAAAACAAATACCAAGTTTCCTTAAGTGAAGATTTGTGTGCGTTGTACGCATTGTTTTCAATGCGAGAGTGATAGGATTCCTTCTTTTGAGGCTAACCGATGTGTAACGAAGTAATATGACTCTTAGTCACCTATTTGTTTGCAAATTTTGAGGAAAAAACGAAACGAATAGCAAGTTTCCTCAAATGAAGACTTGTGTGCGTTGTACGTGAAAGTAGTATGCCCTCAAGCCAATCACATTTGATGTGATAAGCATATACTTTGTAATCTTGTTCATTTATTAATAAAAGTATCAAGGCATTTCTTTATTCATGATTAATTGCTTGAAATAATCAAATGGATAAACCCATAGTTTTCGAGCAATGCTTTTAGAACCATGATGAGGATCATGCTAATGAGATCTAAATTCAAGATAGCTCAAAACTAAAATTGTTCCTAATCGTTGGATCACTAAAATGGGGATTAGTGAATCCGGATAGATTAGTGCATACTATGCTTGCTCTTATGAAGAGGATGATTGATCTCATAATCATTTGTGTAGAGACACTAAAGCAAGTATGTAGGTGCTTATTAGAGAATAAGTTCACTGAACGTGACTCGCTCAAGGAACACCTAATGGAGTCTTACTTGCCTGTCAATAGGAGTTCCTTTTGTGATAGTAGTACAAGTGATCCTTGAACTTGAGATCATCATAGTATCTTGTGTATGATGAATTATGTTTTGACATATTCCTTAAAACCTTTAAGGTGTATCAAAGGGTATGATCGGATATAATAAGTTATACATGGAGATAGGTGAATGGTCAACAAAGAATCTACCACTTCTAGTAAAAGAAGAGAATGTCCTATGCGATTCGATAAATGACAACTCAGTAGTCCTTGGCCAAGGCAGAATGAAAATTAGAAAGTAGTTTCTAATTTACATTAATTGGAGTTATTCATTTAAGGATCGGAATGCATATAATCAAATAAAATAAGACTTGACAGTTATACCATGTCTTATATTTGATTGGGACGTTGTGAGGTAGAAGGATTGAATTGTACGGTAACTATTCGCTGAATAGGTTCTTTTGTGATTAAATGTTGAAATCTATATTATCTGGAAAGTCGTTGATCGCTAAGGGGGCTTACCCTTATTATGGAATAAATATTATTTATTTAAATGAATTAAATAGTTTAATTTATTTAATAAATAAGATTAGAGTAGTTCTAATTAATTTATTCTATAACCGGTTTAATATGGAGAACCTAAAGGGTCACACCGCAAAAGGAAAATAATTATTTAAGAAGTAAATGACATAATTGTAATAATGAATTAAGTATATTTAATTTATACTATGGAGATAGAATAAATTAAATAGCTTAATATTTATTATTTAGTATTTTGGAAATACTAATTATAAATTAATAAGAGGAGTCTTATTATTATTATTATTACTATTATCATTATTATTTAGTTCCTAAATGGTTTAGGAATTAATTAATAAGAGTACTCTCATAATTAATAATTAAGTTCCTAAATGGTTTAGGAATTATAATTATTATATTAAATTAATTAAGATCCTAATTAGATTAGGAGTTTAATTAAAAACCCTATTCCTAAAGGTGTTAGGAGGGTTTACTAAGTCTATAAATAAGAGAAGTCTTATTATGGATTAGGGTTACACACATAAACCTCCATAAGTTTATGGGAGAGTACTCACATATTCTCGAGAGAGAGAAAACTAGGGTTTGCCATCACCCACTTCTTGAATTATTATTATTCCTTGGTGGATCACCTCTAGAGGCCAAACACTTGGGTGACTAACGTTGATCATTGGAATCCAATCGGTGAAATTCAAGGAGATCATGAAGGACTTGGAGGTGAACTTGTACCCGTTGAAGCTTTGAGTTCTACAAGGGTATATCTCTAACTTCTTCTTAATTATTAATTAATAATTGCGCATAAAGGTCGATTCTGGATTATGGTTTGTAAATTTTTAAATTTGATTTTACCATGTTTCCCCTATTTTGTGCAATTTGATTGCGTCTATGAATATTACAAACCAACAGTGGCATCAAGAGCCAAACTTTATGCGAATTATTAATTATTTTGATTCCATATGTGTATGGGTATGTGTTTAGAATAATTTATTGGGCATAATTTGTTATATAAAATTATTATTTTTATTTCCGAAACATAGCCACGGTTTATGAAAAAAAAAAAAAAAAACTGCTGCCGCACGGTTTTCGGTGATGGCACAAAAGTCCGGTTTTGGCAAATAAAAAAAAAAAAAGGGAGCAGCTTTCTTTGTTTTTTTTTTTTTTGGCAACAAAGTGCGGAATTATGCAGGGTATATATATATATATATATTAGTTCACTTTTAACATATATATGATATACTATTTCCGCACACTGTTTCGGTAATTCCTTGCTTGGTTCGCTGGTAGTACACACATATATATATATCAATTCCGGATGCAATGTATTATAATATTATATATATATCAAGCAGCCACGGTTTTTGGAGTATTCGGTAAAATTGAAAAAGCAACTTGTTTTGTTTTTGTTGTAATCAAGCATGTTTGTCCCGAAATTGAGTCACCCAACAAAGGAGCAAGGCAGCCCACGATTATATTATATATATCCGAAAAGTAGCTCACAAATTGTTTGGTTTTTGGCAACTTGGTTTTCGGAATATATAATTATATGTATATTATAATTACCGAATGGTTATAATATATATATATATTAATTAGCCAAACAGTTTAGTAATTTTGTACAGATTTTAAAATTTTAAAATAAAAGAGTTTATTTTGGGTAATTTTAAAATAATAAAAATAAATAGTTTATTTTTAAATAATTTTATAATTAAAATAAAAGGTTTATTTTAAACATGAAATTGGATTTCATGCAACTTTAATTGCCCATTAAATGATACCAATACATATATGGAATGATTTATTTAATTCATATGATGAATATTATTTATTGATATATATGTTGATATATATGATAATAAATGGGATTGATTATGGACTATTGACCAATGTGATTGGATTTAATTTTAAATGGATGCATGAATAAATGGGTTTTATAAATGGGGTCTGCGTACCTCGTCTTTCTAATTTTTCTTATGTATAATTCTATCTCCCTCCTATGTACTTCCCCTTGACTGTTGATCAAGGTTTCTTATTTATTGTAAATAGTTTTGTAATAGGATTAGTTAGAATTATTTTGAAGAATTGGAGCAAAGGAGTAAGGAGCGCCAAAGGAGCAAGGAGCGCAAGAAGACTCATTTGTAATGGAGCCTAGATTTAAATGTAATAGTTATATTTAATTTAATTTATTCTTGCACCCTAGGTTTGACCTTTTGGTTCACTTGGTGGCTCTAGTGAACCAAACTAGAATAAAAGTCAATAATCAATCAAAGTAGAATATAGTATTCTATATGTGCATGTTAATTATATATATATTATATATTATCCAAACATGCTTCGCATGTTAAATAATATGACGCGTATTTTATATATATATGTGCATGCGCGCTAAACAAAGATGAGACAATTAATATTAACAAACCCCTCATGATGTAGAATAAATATTATTTATAAAATGAATTAAAATGTTTAATTCATGAATTAAAAGAAGTTTAATTTAATTAAATAAAATTAGAATTGTTCTAATTTATTTATTCTACTACTAAAATATTAAGTTGCAACGTTCAAAAATATTTGGAATATCGAACGTCGCCTTCTAGCATGATAAAATGATAGAGTATCAAATAATCAATATACGTTTGTTGTGTACACACAAGGCTTATATCGATCATTTGAGATGTTGTTTTATCACATTTGATGCTTATAAGGAATTGAACATTACTGTTTTGTTGTGCACACATAAGGGCAGTATTTTTCTCTTCACTTATATGGAAGTGCTAGGTTTAACTTAACTTAGATAATTTTGATTTGGATGTGCACACACATGATCATAATAATCTAAGAGGCAAAATACAAGGAGTTACATGTTGATGTAATTGACAAAAGTTGTCTACCTATTTATTTATATATAGTTTGTTGTGCACACACAAGGCTATATATATTTGAAATAGGATCCTTATTCTCACTAGCAAGTTTTTAATTAGATTTGCCGAACTATATAAGAAGAGGGTAATATAGTTTGATGAAAAATAGTGGGAGACACCATTTTAAATAAAGACCTAATTAACTTGGTGATTAATAAAATGAATGCATGTTAATGTTGTTATTAATTCACTTAAAGAATATTGCTATGTTTAATTCACTAACACTGCATAGCATATTAGATGCTAACAATTAATCGAACCGAATTGTTCGGATTGATTAAACAAATTTGAGAAAAGTTCTCAATGCTGAAAAGCTAGCAAATATCCTTAATTTGCCTATTCCTGCAAACGCTGCAGACTAAGCCTATGAGGAAGATATTGTTATTTTAAGAAATAGCAAGATGATGTAAAGATGGTTCAATGCATCATGCTCGCATCCATAAGTATTTAGTTACAGCGTCAACACGAGAAAATGGATGCACCTACTATATTGTTGCACATTCAATAGTTGTTTGGTGAGCAAAGTAGGTCAACTAGATATAAGATATCTAATGAGCTCTTCCAATCTATAATAACCAATGACACTACAGCAAAGACACGTGTCCTAAAGATGATCAATCCGATTGATCAATTAGGACACCTAGGTTTTGTCAAAGATGGAGAGTTGAGTCAAGATTCGATCTTGCAGTCACTCACTGACTCCCTTTCACAAATTGTTGTGAACTTTAACATTAATAAGCTTAAAGTCAGTTTACCTGATTTGCTTAAATATGTTGAATAAGTTGAGAGTCACTTTCCTTTCAAGAAAGACCAAGTCTTACTAGTAGATGAATCTTCTAAGTTGAAGAAGATGGCCAAAGGTGTTTCTGAGGAGTCAGAAAAGATAGAAGGCAAAAGAAAGGCTGAACAAAGGACATAAATAAAAGTGATCCCGAGGACAAAAGAGTTTGCTTTCATTGCGATAAGCTGGGACACTGGAAGAACAACCGCAAAAGAGTTGCAATAGTTAAGTAGAAGAAGTTTAGTGAAACTTCAGCTACAAATATAGATTTGTTTATAATGAAATAGAACTTTCTATAAGTCAAGTTTCTACTTAGGTATTAGATACCGGTTGGAGGTCTCAAATATGCAAACCGTTGTAGAGACTAGGCAGAAGTAGAAAGCTGAACTACAGGTAAGTAATCCTGTGCGTGGGGAATGGAGCAAAAGGTTGCTGCATTAATCATAGGAACTTACAGTTTAGCATTGCCTACAGGCAAGTCCATTTAGTTAGTAAGATGTTACTATGTTGATTACTTGATGGACTTTGTAAACTTGACATACATGAAATTATTTTAAAATTGAACAAACTAATGACAAAGAGATGATATGGATCATACCTTTATGCAATACTGGTAACTCGGTCATGTTAATGAAACAAGACTAAACAAATTGTATAAAAATAGGTTTTTAGAGCTTTTTGATTATGAATCAAATACAACTTGTGAATCTTGTATCATGGAAAATATGACTAAATCTTCATTTAGTGGACATGGAGAGCGAGTTACGGAGTTGTTAGAGATAGTACACACAGTCGTGTGTGGGACCTATGACAACAAATGCAAGAGGAGGGTATTCATTCATTACTTTCACTGATGATTCTAGATTTTGATACAAATCCGAATCGTTTGAAACGTTCAAAGAATTCAAAAGTGAAGTATAGAAACTAAAGGCCAAAAGTATTAAAGTTCTTCGATTAGATCGAGAAGGGAATACTTAAGCAATAAGTTTCTAGATCATCTTAAGCGAAATGGTATTATCTCAGAATAGACATGGTGATGATCCATGATGGGTTATACCAATCTTCCAGTATCCTTCTAGGGTTATACCTTAGAAATGATCGCATATCTACTAAATCAGATACCTTCTTATTTCCTCCTCAAGACTTCATATGAGTCATGGATAGGGAGAAACCAAGTCTTAAGTATGTTAAGATTTGGATTGTCCAGCTTATGTCAAAAGGTTTGATAGTGATAAGCTTGGGACAAGATCTGATAAGTGTAAACTTGTGGGATATCCTAAAGAAAGTTTAGGGTATCACTTCTATATTCCGACTAACTAAAAGGTGTTTGTTGAATGAAACACACAGCCCTATAGAAAAAGAAGTTTTTCCTTAAAGGGTTAGTGGGAGTAAAATGGATCTTGAAGAAGTTCAAGAACCACAAAACACTACAGATTAAGTGAAGGAATCTGTATAAGTAGATACACCTATTGTACCATAACCAAGTCGTAAATCTGGTTTAGTACCGAAGATACCTGCATGGTATGGATTCATCATAGATGATGGTGATGAGGTACGCATCATAGTTGATGATGATCCAGTTACATACGATGAGGTACGAGTATTAGATACTCAAGAGAAATGACTGATGATTATAAAATCCGAAATGAGTCTTTGGAGAAAGACTAAAGCAGATGGCTAGGTGTAGACTTATAAGACCTGACTAGTGGTAAAAAGATTTCAAACAAGGTCAATGAGTTGACTAAAATGAAATTTTTCACTAGTGAAAATGCATATATCAATTCGGATTTTACTTGTAGTTGTAGCTTATTATACAAAAGGATGTATGTATGATACAACCAAAATGATTTGTCTCCGTATAGATGGAGTAAATCAAGTACGTAAGTTACAACGATTCAATTATGGATTGAAACAAGTTTCTCGAAAATGGAACATCCGTTTTGATTAGACAATCAAATGAGTTTGATTTTATCAAAGACGATGATGAACCAAGTGTGTACAAAGGTTAGTGGGAGCACTGTGACATTCCTAGTATTATATGGTGATATAATGCTGATAAGGAATGACATACTGATGCTATAATCAGTAAAGATGTGGTTGTCTAAACACTTCTCCGCGAAGGACTTGGGAGAAACATCCTATATTTTGGGGATAAAGATCTATAAAGATAGATCTAAAAGGATGCTTGGCTTATCCCAAGGAACGTACATTGATTATATGCTAAAGAAGTTTAGCATGAAAGATTCCAAGAAAGGGCTCATGCCGATGGGTCTTGGAATACATCTCTCGAAGAAGCAGACCCCAAAGACACCTGAAGAGAGAGACCGTATGAGTAAGACTCCTTATGCCTCTGCAAGAGGATCTATCATATACGGGATGATATGTACTTAACCTGATATTGCTTATACATGATAAGCAGATATCAGTTCATTTCTGGAGAATAATATTAGAAAAGAGTTTCTAATTATGGGTCCGATATCAAACTAGAGGGCTTAACAAACTCAAGTTTGTTCAGACTAATCAAGATAACAACATATCCGTTTCAGGTAATATGATTACCTTGAACGGTGCTGCAGTGAGTTGGAAAGGTTCCAAACGGCAAGGAGTTGCTAACTTAGTGACAAATACATAGTAAATAACTATAAGTGAATCTGCAAAGGTGATTGTTTGGTTCAACAAGTTCATTACAGAACTTATAATGGTTCTTAGTATTAAAGCAGTTTAATTTGCCAAAGAACCTAGGTCTCATCTGAAATCCAAACATACGTTGCAGTACTTTCATATGATTAGATGAATCATTGAAAATAAGACGACACCATAAAGATGGTAGACTCTTAGAACAACATTACAGATCCATTAACTAAAGCATTTACTAAGCAATTTGTACGCCACTTAGAGAAGAATGGTATAGGGATACCAAAGGGCGATTGGCTTTAGTGCAAGTGGGAGATTGAAAGTAGTATGCCCTCAAGCCAATCACATTTGATGTGATAAGCATATACTTTGTAATCTTGTTCATTTATTAATAAAAGTATCAAGGCATTTCTTTATTCATGATTAATTGCTTGAATTAATCAAATGGATAAACCCATAGTTTTCGAGCAATGCTTTTAGAACCATGATGAGGATCATGCTAATGAGATCTAAATTCAAGATAGCTCAAAACTAAAATTGTTCCTAATCGTTGGATCACTAAAATGGGGATTAGTGAATCTGGATAGATTAGTGCATACTATGCTTGCTCTTATGAAGAGGATGGTTGATCTCATAATCATTTGTGTAGAGACACTAAAGCAAGTATGTAGGTGCTTATTAGAGAATAAGTTCACTGAACGTGACTCGCTCAAGGAACACCTAATGGAGTCTTACTTGCCTGTCAATAGGAGTTCCTTTTGTGATAGTAGTACAAGTGATCCTTGGACTTGAGATCATCATAGTATCTTGTGTATGATGAATTATGTTTTGACATATTCCTTAAAACCTTTAAGGTGTATCAAAGGGTATGATCGGATATAATAAGTTATACATGGAGATAGGTGAATGGTCAACAAAGAATCTACCACTTCTAGTAAAAGAAGAGAATGTCCTATGCGATTCGATAAATGACAACTCAGTAGTCCTTGGCCAAGGCAGAATGAAAATTAGAAAGTAGTTTCTAATTTACATTAATTGGAGTTATTCATTTAAGGATCATAATGCATATAATCAAATAAAATAAGACTTGACAGTTATACTATGTCTTATATTTGATTGGGACGTTGTGAGGTAGAAGGATTGAATTGTACGGTAACTATTCGCTGAATAGGTTCTTTTGTGATTAAATGTTGAAATCTATATTATCTGGAAAGTCGTTGATCGCTAAGGGGGCTTACCCTTATTATGGAATAAATATTATTTATTTAAATGAATTAAATAGTTTAATTTATTTAATAAATAAGATTAGAGTAGTTCTAATTAATTTATTCTATAACCGGTTTAATATGGAGAACCTAAAAGGTCACACCGCAAAAGAAAAATAATTATTTAAGAAGTAAATGACATAATTGTAATAATGAATTAAGTATATTTAATTTATACTATGGAGATAGAATAAATTAAATAGCTTAATATTTATTATTTAGTATTTTGGAAATACTAATTATAAATTAATAAGAGGAGTCTTATTATTATTATTATTACTATTATCATTATTATTTAGTTCCTAAATGGTTTAGGAATTAATTAATAAGAGTACTCTCATAATTAATAATTAAGTTCCTAAATGGTTTAGGAATTATAATTATTATATTAAATTAATTAAGATCCTAATTAGATTAGGAGTTTAATTAAAAACCCTATTCCTAAAGGTGTTATGAGGGTTTACTAAGTCTATAAATAAGAGAAGTCTTATTATGGATTAGGGTTACACACATAAACCTCCATAAGTTTATGGGAGAGTACTCACATATTCTCGAGAGAGAGAAAACTAGGGTTTGCCATCACCCACTTCTTGAATTATTATTATTCCTTGGTGGATCACCTCTAGAGGCCAAACACTTGGGTGGCTAACGTTGATCATTGGAATCCAATCGGTGAAATTCAAGGAGACCATGAAGGACTTGGAGGTGAACTTGTACCCGTTGAAGCTTTGAGTTCTACAAGGGTATATCTCTAACTTCTTCTTAATTATTAATTAATAATTGCGCATAAAGGTCGATCCTGGATTATGGTTTGTAAATTTTTAAATTTGATTTTACCATGTTTCCGCTATTTTGTGCAATTTGATTGCGTCTATGAATATTACAAACCAACAGTACGCATTGTTTTCAATGCGAGAGCGAAAGGATTGCAACTTTTGAGGCTAACAGATGTGTACCGAAGTAATATGACTCCTAGTCGCCTATTTGTTTGCAAATTTTGAGGAAATAACGAAACAAATAGCAAGTTTCCTCAAATGAAGACTTGTGTGCGTTGTACGCATTATTTTCAATGGGAGAGTGATAGGATTGCTACTTTTGAGGCTAACCTATGTATAACGAAGTAATATGACTCTTAGTCACCATTTGTTTGCAAATTTTGAGGAAATAACGAAACAAATAGCAAGTTTCCTCAAATGAAGACTTGTGTGCGTTGTACGCGTTGTTTTCAATGCAAGAGTGATAGGATTGCTCCTTTTGAGGCTAACCGATGGATAACGAAGTAATATGATTCTAATTCGCCTATTTGTTTCCAAATTTGGAGGACATATCGAAACAAATACCAAGTTTCCTTAAGTGAAGACTTGTGTGCGTTGTACGCATTGTTTTCAATGCGAGAGTGATAGGATTCCTTCTTTTGAGGCTAACCGATGTGTAACGAAGTAATATGACTCTTAATTACCTATTTGTTTGCAAATTTTGAGGAAAAAACGAAACTAATAGCAAGTTTCCTCAAATGAAGACTTGTGTGCGTTGTACGCATTGTTTTCAATGCGAGAGTGATAGGATTGCTCCTTTTGAGGCTAACCGACGTATAACGAAGTAATATGATTCTAATTCACCTATTTGTTTGCAAATTTTGAGAAAATAACGAAACGAATAGCAAGTTTCCTCAAATGAAGACTTGTGTGCGTTGTACGGATTGTTTTCAATGCGAGAGTGATAGGATTGCAACTTTTGAGGCTAACCGATGTGTAACGAAGTAATATGACTCCTAGTCGCCTATTTGTTTGCAAATTTTGAGGAAATAACGAAACGAATAGCAAGTTTCCTCAAATGAAGACTTGTGTGCGTTGTACGCATTGTTTTCAATGCGAGAGTGATAGGATTTCAACTTTGGAGGCTAACCGATGTGTAACGAAGTAATATGACTCCTAGTCACCTATTTGTTTGCAAATTTTGAGGAAATAACGAAACGAATAGCAAGTTTCCTCAAATGAAGACTTGTGTGCGTTGTACGCATTGTTTTCAATGCGAGAGTGATAGGATTTCAACTTTTGAGGCTAACCGATGTGTAACGAAGTAATAGGATTCTAATTCACCTATTTCTTTGCAAATTTGGGGGACATGTCAAAACAAATACCAAGTTTCCTTAAGTGAAGACTTTTGTGCGTTATACGCATTGTTTTCAATGCGAGAGTGATAGGATTGCTCCTTTTGAGGCTAACCGATGTATAACGAAGTAATATGATTCTAATTCACTTATTTCCTTGCAAATTTGGAGGACATATCGAAACAAATACCAAGTTTCCTTCAGTGAAGACTTGTGTGCGTTGTACGCATTGTTTTCAATGCGAGGGTGATAGGATTCCTCCTTTTGAGGCTAACCGATGTGTAACAAAGTAATATGACTCTTAGTCACCTATTTGTTTGCAAATTTTGAGGAAATAACGAAACGAATAGCAAGTTTCCTCAAATGAAGTCTTGTGTGCGTTGTACGCATTGTTTCCAATGCGAGAGTGATAGGATTGCTCCTTTTGAGGCAAACCGATGTATAACGAAGTAATATGATTCTAATTCACCTATTTCTTTGCAAAATTGGAGGACATATCGAAACAAATAACAAGTTTCCTTAAGTGAAGACTTGTGTATGTTGTACGCATTGTTTTCAGTGCGAGAGTGATAGGATTCCTCCTTTTGAGGCTAACCGATGTGTAACGAAGTAATATGACTCTTAGTCACCTATTTGTTTGCAAAATTTGAGGAAATAACGAAACGAATAGCAAGTTTTCTCAAATGAAGACTTGTGTGCGTTATACGCATTGTTTTCAATGCGAGAGTGATAAGATTGCTCCTTTTGAGGCTAACCGATGTATAACGAAGTAATATGATTCTAATTCACATATTTCTTTGCAAATTTGGAAGGCATATCGAAACAAATACCAAGTTTCCTCAAGTGAAGGCTTGTGTGCGTTGTACGCATTGTTTTCAATGCGAGAGTGATAGGATTGCTCCCTTTGAGGATAACCGATGTATAACGAAGTAATATGATTCTAATTCACATATTTCTTTGCAAATTTGGAGGACATATCGAAACAAATACCAAGTGTCCTTAAGTGAAGACTTGTGTGCGTTGTACGCATTGTTTTCAATGCGAGAGTGATAGGATTCCTCCTTTTGACGCTAACCGATGTGTAACGAAGTAATATGACTGTTAGTCACCTATTTGTTTGCAAATTTTGAGGAAATAACGAAACGAATAGCAAGTTTCCTCAAATGAAGTCTTGTGTGCGTTGTACGCATTGTTTTCAATGCGAGAGTGATAGGATTGCTCCTTTTGAGGCTAACCGATGTATAACGAAGTAATATGATTCTAATTCACCTATTTCTCTGCAAATTTGGAGGACATATCGAAACAAATACCAAGTTTCCTTAAGAGAAGACTTGTCTACGTTGTACGCATTGTTTTCAATGCGAGAGTGATAGGATTGCAACTTTTGAGGCTAACAGACGTGTACCGAAGTAATATGACTCCTAGTCCCCTATTTGTTTGCAAATTTTGAGGAAATAACGAAACGAATAGCTAGTTTCCTCAAATGAAGACTTGTGTGCGTTGTACGCATTGTTTTCAATGCGAGAGTGATAGGATTGCTCCTTTTGAGGCTAACCGATGTATAACGAAGTAATATGAATCTAATTCACCTATTTCTTTGCAAATTTGGAGGACATATCGAAACAAATACCAAGTTTCCTTAAGTGAAGACTTGTGTGCGTTGTACGCATTGTTTATAATGCGAGAGTGATAGGATTCCTCCTTTTGAGGCTAACCGATGTGTAACGAAGTAATATAACTCTTAGTCACCTATTTGTTTGGAAATTTTGAGGAAAAAACGAAACGAATAGCAAGTTTCCTCAAATGAAGACTTGTGTGCGTTGTACGCATTGTTTTCAATGCGAGAGTGATAGTATTGCTCCTTTTGAGGCTAACCGATATATAACGAAGTAATATGAGTCTAATTCACCTATTTCTTTGCTAATTTGGAGGACATATCGAAACAAATACCAAGTTTCCTTAAGTGAATACTTGTGTGCGTTGTACGCATTGTTTTCAATGCGAGAGTGATAGGATTCTTCTTTTTGAGGCTAACCGATGTGTAACGAAGTAATATGACTCTTAGTCACTTATTTGTTTGCAAATTTTAAGGAAATAACGAAACGAATAGCAAGTTTCCTCAAATGAAGACTTGTGTGCGTTGTACGCATTGTTTTCAATGCGAGAGTGATAGGATTCCTCCTTTTGAGGCTAACCGATGTATAACAAAGTACTATGATTCTAATTCACCTATTTCTTTGCAAATTTGGAGGACATATCGAAACAAATACCAAGTTTCCTTAAGAGAAGACTTATGTACATTGTACGCATTGTTTTCAATGCGAGAGTGATATGATTGCAACTTTTGAGGCTAACAGATGTGTACCGAAGTAATATGACTCCTAGTCGCCTATTTGTTTGCAAATTTTGAGGAAATAACGAAACGAATAGCAAGTTTCCTCAAATGAAGACTTGTGTGCGTTGTACGCATTATTTTCAATGCGAGAGTGATAGGATTGCTACTTTTGAGGCTAACCTATGTATAACGAAGTAATATGACTCTTAGTCACCATTTGTTTGCAAATTTTGAGGAAATAACGAAACGAATAGCAAGTTTCCTCAAATGAAGACTTGTGTGCGTTGTACGCATTGTTTTCAATGCGAGAGTGATAGGATTGCTCCTTTTGAGGCTAACCGATGTATAACGAAGTAATATGATTCTAATTCACCTATTTCTTTGCAAATTTGGAGGACATATCGAAACAAATACCAAGTTTCCTTAAGTGAAGACTTGTGTGCGTTGTACGCATTATTTTCAATGCGTGGGTGATAGGATTGCTCCTTTTGAGGCTAACCGATGTATAACGAAGTAATATGATTCTAATTCACCTATTTCTTTGCAAATTTGGAGGACATATCGAAACAAATACCAAGTTTCCTTAAGTGAAGACTTGTGTGCGTTGTACGCATTGTTTTCAATGCGTGGGTTATAGGATTGCTCCTTTTGAGGCTAACCGATGTATAACGAAGTAATATGATTCTAATTCACCTATTTCTTTGCAAATTTGGAGGACATATCGAAACAAATACCAAGTTTCCTTAAGTGAAGACTTGTGTGCGTTGTACGCATTGTTTTCAATGCGAGAGTGATAGGATTCCTCGTTTTGAGGCTAACCGATGTGTAACGAAATAATATGACTCTTAGTCACCTATTTGGTTGCAAATTTTGAGGAAATAACGAAACGAATAGCAAGTTTCCTCAAATGAAGACTTGTGTGCCTTGTACGCATTGTTTTCAATGCGAGAGTGATAGGATTCCACCTTTTGAGGCTAACCGATGTATAACGAAGTAATATGATTCTAATTCACCTATTTCTTTGCAAATTTGGAGGACATATCGAAACAAATACCAAGTTTCCTTAAGTGAAGACTTGTGTGCGTTGTACGCATTGTTTTCAATGCGAGAGTAATAGTATTGCAACTTTTGAGGCTAACCGATATGTAACAAAGTAGTATGACTCCTAGTCGCCTATTTGTTTGCAAATTTTGAGGAAATAACGAAACGAATAGCAAGTTTCCTCAAATGAGGACTTGTGTCCGTTGTACGCATTGTTTTCAATGCGAGAGTGATAGGATTGCTCCTTTTGAGGCTAACCGATGTATAACGAAGTAATATGATTCTAATTCACCTATTTCTTTGCAAATTTGGAGGACATATCGAAACAAATAACAAGTTTCCTTAAGTGAAGACTTGTGTGCGTTGTACGCATTGTTTTCAATGCGAGAGTGATAGGATTCCTCCTTTTGAGGCTAACCGATGTGTAACGAAGTAATATGACTCTTAGTCACCTATTTATTTGCAAATTTTGAGGAAAAAACGAAACGAATAGCAAGTTTCCTCAAATGAAGACTTGTGTGCGTTGTACGCATTGTTTTCAATGCGAGAGTGATAGGATTGCTCCTTTTGAGGCTAACCGATGTATAACGAAGTAATATGATTCTAATTCACCTATTTCTTTGCAAATTTGGAGGACATATCGAAACAAATACCAAGTTTCCTTAAGTGAAGACTTGTGTGCGTTGTACGCATTGTTTTCAATGCGAGAGTAATAGGATTGCAACTTTTTAGGCTAACCGATGTGTAACAAAGTAATATGACTCCTACTCACCTATTTGTTTGCAAATTTTGAGGAAATAACGAAACGAATAGCAAGTTTCCTCAAATGAAGACTTGTGTGCGTTGTACGCATTGTTTTCAATGCGAGAGTGATAGGATTGCTGCTTTTGAGGCTAACCGATGTATAACGAAGTAATATGATTCTAATTCACCTATTTCTTTGCAAATTTGGAGGACATATCGAAACAAATACCAAGTTTCCTTAAGTGAAGATTTGTGTGCGTTGTACGCATTGTTTTCAATGCGTGGGTGATAGGATTGCTCCTTTTGAGGCTAACCGATGTATAACGAAGTAATATGATTCTAATTCACCTATTTCTTTGCAAATTTGGAGGACATATCGAAACAAATACCAAGTTTCCTTAAGTGAAGACTTGTGTGCGTTGTACGCATTGTTTTCAATGCGTTGATGATAGGATTGCTCCTTTTGAGGCTAACCGATGTATAACGAAGTAATATGATTCTAATTCACCTATTTCTTTGCAAATTTGGAGGACATATCGAAACAATTACCAAGTTTCCTTAAGTGAAGATTTGTGTGCGTTGTACGCATTGTTTTCAATGCGTGGGTGATAGGATTGCTCCTTTTGAGGCTAACCGATGTATAACGAAGTAATATGATTCTAATTCACCTATTTCTTTGCAAATTTGGAGGACATATCGAAACAAATACCAAGTTTCCTTAAGTGAAGATTTGTGTGCGTTGTACGCATTGTTTTCAATGCGTGGGTGATAGGATTGCTCCTTTTGAGGCTAACCGATGTATAACGAAGTAATATGATTCTAATTCACCTATTTCTTTGCAAATTTGGAGGACATATCGAAACAAATACCAAGTTTCCTTAAGTGAAGACTTGTGTGCGTTGTACGCATTGTTTTCAATGCGAGAGTGTTAGGATTGCTCCTTTTGAGGCTAACAGATGTATAACGAAGTAATATGATTCTAATTCACCTATTTCTTTGCAAATTAGGAGGACATATCGAAGCAAATAACAAGTTTCCTTAAGTGAAGACTTGTGTTTGTTGTACGCATTGTTTTCAATGCGAGAGTGATAGGATTCCTCCTTTTGAGGCTAACCGATGTGTAACGAAGTAATATGACTCTTAGTCACCTATTTGTTTGCAAATTTTGTGGAAATAACAAAACGAATAGCAAGTTTCCTCAAATGAAGACTTGTGTGCGTTGTACGCATTATTTTCAATGCGAGAGTGATAGGATTGCTCCTTTTTTAGGCTAACCGATGTATAACGAAGTAATATGAATCTAATTCACCTATTTCTTTGCTAATTTGGAGGACATATCGAAACAAATACCAAGTTTTCTTAAGAGAAGACTTGTGTGCGTTGTACGCATTGTTTTCAATGCGAGAGTGATAGGATTGCAACTTTTGAGGCTAACAGATGTGTACCGAAGTAATATGACTCCTAGTCGCCTATTTGTTTGCAAATTTTGAGGAAATAACGAAACGAATAGCTAGTTTCCTCAAATGAAGACTTGTGTGCGTTGTACGCATTGTTTTCAATGCGAGAGTGATAGGATTGCTCCTTTTGAGGCTAACCGATGTATAACGAAGTAATATGAATCTAATTCACCTATTTCTTTGCAAATTTGGAGGACATATCGAAACAAATACCAAGTTTCCTTAAGTGAAGACTTGTGTGCGTTGTACGCATTGTTTATAATGCGAGAGTGATAGGATTCCTCCTTTTGAGGCTAACCGATGTGTAACGAAGTAATATAACTCTTAGTCACCTATTTGTTTGCAAATTTTGAGGAAAAAACGAAAAGAATAGCAAGTTTCCTAAAATGAAGACTTGTGTGCGTTGTTGTGACGCCCCCAAATCACTATACTTACTATAGATGACTTGGTGCTCACTATAAATGCTAAATCAATAGGTTTATAGATGATTTCCTTTATTCTCAAACAAAGTTCTCATCTTAATTCCCAAAGATCTTTCATTATTTTATATCAAGTCCTTGTAATCAATACAAGAGACTTAATACTCAAACATAACATTTTATCCTTAATATTTAGATATTCTATAACTTTATATGTTCCAACATTCACGGCATTAAATCATTAGGACGGCTCTTGGGAACAGAGAATCTCGCGGTGAATGTTTGCATCTTCACCCGTGATAAATGTTTGCATCTTTATCCGTGACAAATGGTTGTATCTTTGTCCGGTGCAAAATTCTATTTCCGTACAGAACATTACCCAAATAGTTAAAACCCTCATTCGAAACGTATTTGGTTATAGTGATATCTCTTCATATTAATAATCCTACTTATCCGACATTCAGAATAGTAATAACGAGTTATACCTGGGTCCGAGGAACCTTAACGATGGATTTGACTTAGTCAACATCGCTTAGTCCTGTCTCGGATGTACAGCACTCACAAGTTATTTACCGATCCTCATCCAGATAAATAGATCATTATTAATACTATGTTAAGTTTTTAACAATTCTAAGTTTAATCAAAGTAAAGACGTAACAAGAGAATGTGATAAAACTTGATAATATTTATATAATATTCGATTACATGTGTTGAACTTGTTCTTATTACAAAATGTCATTATGACTACAGTTAAGAACAGTTAAGGAAAGCAGTAAACTAGTCTACGCATTTCTTCTTTCCTTTCTTCTTCTAGCCGGAGCTCTCGGGTTTGTCTGCACATTAGGTTTATATGCAAGGGTGAGCTAAAATGCTCTGCAAGTCTTAAACACATAACATATAAGTGAACTCACACCGATAAGGATTGTAAGGACTCATGGAATAACAATTGATATTTACAAATGTTTTAACATAGCAAGACTGAGTGGTGGTTAGACCTTGAACTGTTCTTTGTCTTTCGACTTAGAACCTTTTACAGTGGATATAGAAAGGGGATCAACCTAACGACATCCTATGTTATGCATAACATACAATACACTGGACAGATCAAGAACAGTAATACATATTTGTTCATCTCAGTTTACTTCACATGTCAGGATCGCCCCAAGACGACTTGGTTTGATATAATAAAGCATGATTCGAATTTATCACGAATAATCATTTCATTTTGCAAGTTATGCCGAAACAAAAAGCAATAACTCTCGTATCAAAGATTTATAACACGTTGCATACACAAAATGTATAAATCACATAGAAAGCAAGTAAACAAGGTTTAAGGATAGAAAACTTGCCTTTAGCACAATTTAGGGTTTCCCGGTAATCGTTTAAAGCGCCTATACAAAGGGTTTCGTGTACCGAATATTAGTTCATCGAATTTTTTCATTCTATACGTGTTTTTATCACTAAACTAGACTATTTTCATTGGTGGAATTTTTTAGAAAACTTGGCTAATTCAAAAACTCAATTTTTAGTGCTTCCACCCGAATGCCCCTTAAAATTTTCAGCTTCGACGTCCTTTCCGGTAACTGCCATAACTTTGTCATCCGGAAACATTTTAAAGTGATTTTTGAGTCTAATTTGCTTAGAATTTCATGATCTACAACTTTCATTTAGGTTAATAAGTCAGATTCTGAATTTAAAAGTTCGTAATTTTAGCATAAAGGTCAGTATGCTTACTTTGAACAATTTTTTTAGGGTTAACCATGTGAAACATGGTACCGCTTGCTTTAAATCTTTAAGAAATCATGTTGTAAGACTCAATATCACTTTATAACATAAAAATCACAAATCACAAATCTTCTCATAGAAAGATTCATGACTTTTTCTCAAGAACACACGAAGAACACGAAGAACGGATAAACCGTACATGGTAACGACTATGTTCTTGAGCTTTTGGTTTTCGTACTTGAAATAATTTGAGCATTATAACTGCTTACATAAGTGATTATAACACTTTATAATTGACAAAAATTGGTCATTATAACGGCTTGCATAATTGATTAAAACAATTTATAAAAATGATCAAGAACATACGCAAACGCGGAGAACGGATGAACCGTACATGACCACTACGTATGTTCATTGAGCTTTAAACTACGAAATGAAATTCGACATTATAACTACTACAAAATGTAGAAAGGCTCAAGAACACGTGAAGAACACGGAGAACGACAATCGTACATGGCTACGACTCGCGTTCTTGAGCTTTTCAAAATTTAAGACGAAAGAAAAATCGAACATAAAAACTATAAGAGATGGTACCTTTGGTGTTTGCAAGCTTTAACTATTTCTTTGCAATTTCCAATACATGAATTATAACTAGGAGTAATAGATATAGAGAGTAATTTTGCTCTTGCAAAAGCTTTGGAAAAAGATGAAGAAATGAATGAGTTTAGCTTCCTATTTATAGGAAAATCAAAGGTCGGGGTAATTTGGTCATTAGTTAAAAAGACCAAGGGCATTTTAGTCTTTTCGCACATTATTTAATTAATAAAACTAAAATAATATCTAGAGTGTGCCAGGCGTGTGCCAGCGTGTGCCAGGCGTGTGCCGGCGTGTGCCAGGCATGCGCCAGCATGTGCCAGCCACACTCTTACCCACTCTTTCTTCCGTTTCCAGCATATCGGATAAATCGCGTACGATTAATTTAAAATATTTCGCATTAGTAATATAAGTTTTAATTACTTATACATATTTTATTCATAAAATACATCATACAGTATTAATATGATGTCTCGTCTGACCCTCAAAGTTTTTCTTGAATTAATCTCGGATAACCTTCCGTGTATTTTTCTCAAATACACCTACCGGGTGACGTGATTGATAAATTTCTTTCATTCTAGACACTAATTATGATTGAATAATATAATTAGGTATTAATCTGATAAATTTGATTATTAAAATTTAATGTTAACCTATCTCATGATCCGTTTGATGAAAACAATACGGATGAATTAGCAGTTAATTATATAACAGTCTGATTCCAACTAATTTGGTTAACTTCTACTGATTTAAAATTTTGATATTACTGAGTTTTGTTCCGAATGAACACTTTTCTGTAAAGTGAAAAGTCCAAAAGACTTGGCACGTTTTTCGGTGAATAGTGTTTTTGACGACCATTTCTCAGAAAATGGTTAGAAGACCAAAAAGTCAAAAATAATATTTATTTTTGTCTTTTCTCTATTTCGTCTTATTCCCGACACACTTTTCGAGAAAATCTTTTATTGCTTATTACGCACCGGTGTTGCATACAAACACTGTATCCATCAACGGTTTGATCAAAAACGGAAAGCGTTTTCGTTTGAAGAGCGATTTACGTTTTATTTATGGAAAAATATCAGTGGCTCCCTGGTATCTATTCCCCGTATACATGCTATATCGTGAAATGGAAAAAGTCCAAACGTTGAAAAGAACGTTCAAAAAGACGACAAACGTTTTCTCGTGAATCGTGCGTTTTTCGTCTTTTTCCCAAGAAAATTTTATTGATTCCCTGACATCTAAACCTCATATTATCACTATGTTGTGAAATGTAAGAAGTCCTACAGATGAAAGAAACAGTCAAACGAATGAAAAACATCACCTTGTGAATAGTGCTTTTACACGTTTTTCGAGAAAAACTATTATTGACTGTTACGTGTTTTCAAATCGTGGGAAGGTTGAATCTTGAAACAGAATGTCATTTCGACGTACACGTTTCGCTCGGGAGCTTAGGTTAGAATTCCTAGGGTTTAGACCCTAGGGTTTAGGGTTTAGGTTTTATCTTCTTTTCAGATTTTTGAAGAAAAAACTTTTATGTTCCTTTTTCGTGCTAAGGCTGTATACTTGAACCGAAACACATAAATAAGCAATAACGAAGATTTCATAACACATATAAGATGTAATTCAAGCTTTATTTATTCACATAAAGTCGGATTACAACTCTCTCGGAAGTTCGGAATATTACATTCACCCCTCCTTAAAAGAATTTCGTCCCCGAAATTAACTTATACAATTAAGAAAGTAAATGTAGATATTCTATCTTCATTTTATCTTCTAGTTCCCACGTTGCTTCTTCGATGGATTGATTTCTCCATATGACCTTGACTGAAGGTATGACCTTGTTTCGCAAGACTTGTTCCTTCCTATCAACAATTTTAACAGGAATCTCTTCATAGCTTAGATCCTTCTCGATTTGAATGGGTTCATAGCTGATGACGTGTTTGTAATCGGGTTTATAGGGACGTAATACTGAAACATGAAATACATTATGTATATGTTCCAGCTCTGGAGGTAAGGCTACTTCATAAGCTACTTCACCTATTCTTCGTAATATTTCGAATGGTCCTATAAACCTTGGACTCAGTTTTCCTTTCTTTCCAAAACGAATCTTTCCTTTCCAGGGAGATACTTTTAGGAAAACATGACTACCAACTTCAAAGTCTCTCTTTTGTCGATGTAGATTGGTATATCTCTTCTGTCTTTCTTGAGCAGCTCGTAACCTCAGTTGAATTGTTCGAACTACCTCCGCTGTTTGTTGAACCAATTCTGGCCCAAGCATCTTCCGTTCACCAACTTCGTTCCGACACATCGGTGTTCTACACTTCCTTCCATATAGAGCTTCATATGGTGGCATTCCTATACTAGGGTGATAACTATTGTTATAAGAGAATTCCACCAGAGGTAAGTGATCTTCCCAACTTCCCTCAAAATCCATCATACAAGCTCTCAGCATATCCTCCAAGGTTTGGATAGTCCTTTCACTTTGACCATCTGTTTGTGGGTGATAAGCAGTACTCATTCTCAATTGTGTACCTAGATGTTCTTGAAGACTTTTCCAGAAGTTCGAGGTGAACCTTGGGTCTCGATCTGACACAATTGAAACTGGCACGCCATGTCTAGAGATAACCTCCTTAATGTATAGCTTTGCTAATCGATCCAAAGTGAACTTAACCTTAATTGGTAAAAAGTGAGCTGACTTGGTTAGTCTATCCACTATTACCCAAATGGCATCATGACCCTTCTGTGTGGTTGGTAGGCCTACTACAAAATCCATTGTAATATGCTCCCATTTCCATTCTGGAATCTCTAACGGTTGTAACAATCCGCTTGGTCTTTGATGCACAGCTTTAACTTGCTGACATGTCAAACACCTACTAACGAATTCAGCCACCTCTCTTTTCATGTTTGGCCACCAGAAATGTTGACTTATGTCTTTGTACATTTTGGTACTGCCTGGGTGTACTGAAAACTTAGTACTATGTGCTCCTGACATGATCTCTTCCTTGAGTTCTTGAACTGCAGGAATCCAAATTCTAGATTCAAATCTAATGATTCCCTCCTTGTCCATCTTGTATTTGCCGTCTATAACCGCTGTTGAATTTTTCAACTTCCTATAATTTCCATCCTCCTCTTGGATTTTCTTAATGTTACCCAACAAGGTTGAGTGATCTTCCATTACGAACAATTTTGAGCACCAAGTCATCTATAGTAAGTATAGTGATTTGGGGGCGTCACAGTTGTACGCATTGTTTTCAACGCGAGAGTGATAGTATTGCTCCTTTTGAGGCTAACCGATGTATAACGAAGTAATATGAGTCTAATTCACCTATTTCTTTGCTAATTTGGAGGACATATCGAAACAAATACCAAGTTTCCTTAAGTGAAGACTTGTGTGCGTTGTACGCATTGTTTTCAATGCGAGAGTGATAGGATTCTTCTTTTTGAGGCTAACCGATGTGTAACGAAGTAATATGACTCTTAGTCACTTATTTGTTTGCAAATTTTAAGGAAATAACGAAACGAATAGCAAGTTTCCTCAAATGAAGACTTGTGTGCGTTGTACGCATTGTTTTCAATGCGAGAGTGATAGGATTCCTCCTTTTGAGGCTAACCGATGTATAACGAAGTACTATGATTCTAATTCACCTATTTCTTTGCAAATTTGGAGGACATATCGAAACAAATACCAAGTTTCCTTAAGAGAAGACTTGTGTGCGTTATACGCATTGTTTTCAATGCGAGAGTGATATGATTGCAACTTTTGAGGCTAACAGATGTGTACCGAAGTAATATGACTCCTAGTTGCCTATTTGTTTGCAAATTTTGAGGAAATAACGAAACGAATAGCAAGTTTCCTCAAATGAAGACTTGTGTGCGTTGTACGCATTATTTTCAATGCGAGAGTGATAGGACTACTACTTTTGAGGCTAACCTATGTATAACAAAGTAATATGACTCTTAGTCACCATTTGTTTGCAAATTTTGAGGAAATAACGAAACGAATAGCAAGTTTCCTCAAATGAAGACTTGTGTGCGTCGTACGCATTGTTTTCAATGCGAGAGTGATAGGATTGCTCCTTTTGAGGCTAACCGATGTATAACGAAGTAATATGATTCTAATTCACCTATTACTTTGCAAATTTGGAGGACATATCGAAACAAATACCAAGTTTCCTTAAGTGAAGACTTGTGTGCGTTGTACGCATTGTTTTCAATGCGAGAGTGATAGGATTCCTCCTTTTGAGGCTAACCGATGTGTAACGAAGTAATATGACTCTTACTCACCTATTTGTTTGCAAATTTTGAGGAAAAAACGAAACGAATAGCAAGTTTCCTTAAGTGAAGACTTGTGTGCGTTGTACGCATTGTTTTCAATGCGAGAGTGATAGGATTGCTCCTTTTGAGGCTAACCGATGTATAACGAAGTAATATGATTCTAATTCACCTATTTCTTTGCAAATTTGGAGGACATATCGAAACAAATACCAAGTTTCCTTAAGTGAAGACTTGTGTGCGTTGTACGCATTGTTTTCAATGCGAGAGTAATAGGATTGCAACTTTTTAGGCTAACCGATGTGTAACAAAGTAATATGACTCCTAGTCGCCTATTTGTTTGCAAATTTTGAGGAAATAACGAAACGAATAGCAAGTTTCCTCAAATGAAGACTTGTGTGCGTTGTACGCATTGTTTTCAATGCGAGAGTGATAGTATTGCTCCTTTTGAGGCTAACCGATGTATAACGAAGTAATATGATTCTAATTCACCTATTTGTTTGCAAATTTGGAGGACATATCGAAACAAATACCAAGTTTCCTTAAGTGAAGACTTGTGTGCGTTGTACGCATTGTTTTCAATGCGAGAGTGATAGGATTCCTCCTTTTGAGGCTAACCGATGTGTAACGAAGTAATATGACTGTTAGTCACCTATTTGTTTGCAAATTTTGAGGAAATAACGAAACGAATAGCAAGTTTCCTCAAATGAAGTCTTGTGTGCGTTGTACGCATTGTTTTCCATGCGAGAGTGATTGGATTGCTACTTTTGAGGCTAACCGATGTATAACGAAGTAATATGATTCTAATTCACCTATTTCTTTGCAAATTAGGAGGACATATCAAAGCAAAAAACAAGTTTCCTTAAGTGAAGACTTGTGTTTGTTGTACGCATTGTTTTCAATGCGAGAATGATAGGATTCCTCCTATTGAGGCTAACCGATGTGTAACGAAGTAATATGACTCTTAGTCACCTATTTGTTTGCAAATTTTGAGGAAATAACGAAACGAATAGCAAGTTTCCTCAAATGAAGACTTGTGTGCGTTGTACGCATTGTTTTCAATGCGAGAGTGATAGGATTGCTCCTTTTGAGGCTAACCGATGTATAACGAAGTAATATGAATCTAATTCACCTATTTCTTTGCTAATTTGGAGGACATATCGAAACAAATACCAAGTTTCCTTAAGAGAAGACTTGTGTGCGTTGTACGCATTGTTTTCAATGCGAGAGTGATATGATTGCAACTTTTGAGGCTAACAGATGTGTACCGAAGTAATATGACTCCTAGTCGCCTAGTTGTTTGCAAATTTTGAGGAAATAACGAAACGAATAGCAAGTTTCCTCAAATGAAGGCTTGTGTGCGTTGTACGCATTATTTTCAATGCGAGAGTGATAGGATTGCTACTTTTGAGGCTAACCTATGTATAACAAAGTAATATGACTCTTAGTCACCATTTGTTTGCAAATTTTGAGGAAATAATGAAACGAATAGCAAGTTTCCTCAAATGAAGACTTGTGTGCGTTGTACGCATTGTTTTCAATGCGAGAGTGATAGGATTGCTCCTTTTGAGGCTAACCGATGTATAACGAAGTAATATGATTCTAATTCACCTATTTCTTTGCAAATTTGGAGGACATATCGAAACAAATACCAAGTTTCCTTAAGTGAAGACTTGTGTGCGTTGTACGCATTGTTTTCAATGCGAGAGTGATAGGATTCCTCCTTTTGAGGCTAACCGATGTGTAACGAAGTAATATGACTCTTAGTCACCTATTTGTTTGCAAATTTTGAGGAAAAAACAAAACGAATAGCAAGTTTCCTCAAATAAAGACTTGTGTGCGTTGTACGCATTGTTTTCAATGCGAGAGTGATAGGATGGCTCCTTTTGAGGCTAACCGATGTATAACGAAGTAATATGATTCTAATTCACCTATTTCTTTTCAAATTTTGAGGAAATAACGAAACGAATAGCAAGTTTCCTCAAATAAAGACTTGTGTGCGTTGTACGCATTGTTTTCAATGCTAGAGTGATATGATTGCTCCTTTTGAGGCTAACCGATGTATAACGAAGTAATATGATTCTAATTCACCTATTTCTTTGCAAATTTGGAGGACATATCGAAACAAATACCAAGTTTCCTTAAGTGAAGACTTGTGTGCGTTGTACGCATTGTTTTCAATGCGTGGGTGATAGGATTGCTCCTTTTGAGGCTAACCAATGTATAGCAAAGTAATATGATTCTAATTCACCTATTAATTTGCAAATTTGGAGGACATATCAAAACAAATACCAAGTTTCCTTAAGTGAAGACTTGTGTGCGTTGTACGCATTGTTTTCAATGCGAAAGTGATAGGATTCCTCTTTTTGAGGCTAACCGATGTGTAACGAAATAATATGACTCTTAGTCACCTATTTGGTTGCAAATTTTGAGGAAATAACGAAACGAATAACAAGTTTTCTCAAATGAAGACTTGTGTGCCTTGTACGCATTGTTTTCAATGCGAGAGTGATAGGATTCCACCTTTTGAGGCTAACCGATGTATAACGAAGTAATATGATTCTAATTCACCTATTTCTTTGCAAATTTGGAGGACATATCGAAAGAAATACCAAGTTTCCTTAAGTGAAGACTTGTGTGCGTTGTACGCATTGTTTTCAATGCGAGAGTAATAGGATTGCAACTTTTGAGGCTAACCGATGTGGAACAAAGTAATATGACTCCTAGTCGCCTATTTGTTTGCAAATTTTGTGGAAATAACGAAACGAATAGCAAGTTTCCTCAAATGAAGACTTGTGTGCGTTGTACGCATTGTTTTCAATGCGAGAGTGATAGGATTGCTCCTTTTGAGGCTAACCGATGTATAACGAAGTAATATGATTCTAATTCACCTATTTCTTTGCAAATTTGGAGGATATATCGAAACAAATACCAAGTTTCCTTAAGTGAAGACTTGTGTGCGTTGTACGCATTGTTTTCAATGCGAGAGTGATATGATTCCTCCTTTTGAGGCTAACCGATGTGTAACGAAGTAATATGACTGTTAGTCACCTATTTGTTTGCAAATTTTGAGGAAATAACGAAACGAATAGCAAGTTTCCTCAAATGAAGTCTTGTGTGCGTTGTACGCATTGTTTTCAATGCGAGAGTGATAGGATTGCTCCTTTTGAGGCTAACCGATGTATAACGAAGTAATATGAATCTAATTCACCTATTTCTTTGCTAATTTGGAGGACATATCGAAACAAATACCAAGTTTCCTTAAGAGAAGAGTTGTGTGCGTTGTACGCATTGTTTTCAATGCGAGAGTGATAGGATTGCAACTTTTGAGGCTAACAGATGTGTACCGAAGTAATATGACTCCTAGTCGCCTATTTGTTTGCAAATTTTGAGGAAATAACGAAACGAATAGCAAGTTTGCTCAAATGAAGACTTGTGTGCGTTGTACGCATTATTTTCAATGCGAGAGTGATAGGATTGCTACTTTTGAGGCTAACCTATGTATTACGAAGTAATATGACTCTTAGTCACCATTTGTTTGCAAATTTTGAGGAAATAACGAAACGAATAGCAAGTTTCCTCAAATGAAGACTTGTGTGCGTTGTACGCATTGTTTTCAATGCGAGAGTGATATGATTGCTCCTTTTGAGGCTAACCGATGTATAACGAAGTAATATGATTCTAATTCACCTATTTCTTTGCAAATTTGGAGGACATATCGAAACAAATACCAAGTTTCCTTAAGTGAAGACTTGTGTGCGTTGTACGCATTGTTTTCAATGAGAGAGTGATAGCATTCCTCCTTTTGAGGCTAACCGATGTGTAACGAAGTAATATGACTCTTAGTCACCTATTTGTTTGAAAATTTTGAGGAAAAAACGAAACGAATAGCAAGTTTCCTCAAATGAAGACTTGTGTGCGTTGTACGCATTGTTTTCAATGCGAGAGTGATAGGATTGCTCCTTTTGAGGCTAACCGATGTATAACGAAGTAATATGATTCTAATTCACCTATTTCTTTGCAAATTTGGAGGACATATCGAAACAAATACCAAGTTTCCTTAAGAGAAGACTTGTGTGCGTTGTACGCATTGTTTTCAATGCGAGAGTGATAGGATTGCAACTTTTGAGGCTAACCGATGTATAACGAAGTCATATGATTCTAATTCACCTATTTCTTTGCAAATTTGGAGGACATATCGAAACAAATACCAAGTTTCCTTAAGTGAAGACTTGTGTGCGTTGTACGCATTGTTTTCAATGCGTGGGTGATAGGATTGCTCCTTTTGAGGCTAACCGATGTATAACGAAGTAATATGATTCTAATTCACCTATTTCTTTGCAAATTTGGAGGACATATCGAAACAAATACCAAGTTTCCTTAAGTGAAGACTTGTGTACGTTGTACGCATTGTTTTCAATGCGAGAGTGATAGGATTCCTCTTTTTGAGGCTAACCGATGTGTAACGAAATAATATGACTCTTAGTCACCTATTTGGTTGCAAATTTTGAGGAAATAACGAAACGAATAGCAAGTTTCCCCAATTGAAGACTTGTGTGCCTTGTACGCATTGTTTTCAAAGCGAGAGTGATAGGATTCCACCTTTTGAGGCTAACCGATGTATAACGAAGTAATATGATTCTAATTCATCTATTTATTTGCAAATTTGGAGGACATATCGAAACAAATACCAAGTTTCCTTAAGTGAAGACTTGTGTGCGTTGTACGCATTGTTTTCAATGCGAGAGTAATAGGATTGCAACTTTTGAGGCTAACCGATGTGTAACAAAGTAATATGACTCCTAGTCGCCTATTTGTTTGCAAATTTTGAGGAAATAACGAAATGAATAGCAAGTTTCCTCAAATGAAGACTTGTGTCCGTTGTACGCATTGTTTTCAATGCGAGAGTGATAGGATTGCTCCTTTTGAGGCTAACCGATGTATAACGAAGTAATATGATTCTAATTCACCTATTTCTTTGCAAATTTGGAGGACATATCTGAAAGTAGTATGCCCTCAAGCCAATCACATTTGATGTGATAAGCATATACTTTGTAATCTTGTTCATTTATTAATAAAAGTATCAAGGCATTTCTTTATTCATGATTAATTACTTAAATTAATCAAATGGATTAACCCATAGTTTTCGAGCAATGCTTTTAGAACCATGATGAGGATCATGCTAATGAGATCTAAATTCAAGATAGCTCAAAACTAAAATTGTTCCTAATCGTTGGATCACTAAAAAGGGGATTAGTAGATCCGGATAGATTGGTACATACTATGCTTGCTCTTATGAAGAGGATGATTGATCTCATAATCATTTGTGTAGAGACACTAAAACAAGTATGTAGGTGCTTATTAGAGAATAAGTTCACTGAACGTGACTCGCTCAAGGAACACCTAATGGAGTTTTACTCGTCTGTCAATAGGAGTTCCTTATGTGATAGTCGTACAAGTGATCCTTAGACTTGAGATCATCTTAGTATCTTGTGTGTACTAAGTTATACTTTGACATATTCCTTAAGACCTATTGGTATATCAAAGGATGTGATTGGGTATAATAAGGTACACATGGAGATAGATGAATGATCAACAAAGGATCTACCACTTCCAGTAAAGGGAGAGAATGTCCTATGCGATTCAATAAGTGACAACTCAGAAATCCCTGGCCAGGGTTGAATGAAATTAGAAAGGAGTTTCTAATTTACATTAACTAGAGTTGTGTATTTATGAATTGAAATGCATATGATCAAATAAATAAGACTTGACAAAAATTCCGTGTCTTATATTTGATTGGGACATTGTATGGTAGAAGGATTGAATTGTACGGTAACTATTTGCTGAAAGGTTCTTTTACGATTAAATGTTGAAATCTATATTATCTGGAAAGTCGACTAATCGCTAAGGGGGCTTACCCTTATTGTGGAATAATTATTTATTCTGAATTAAAGAGTTAATTCGTAATAAATGAATTAGAATTGTTCTAATTTATTTATTATACAACCGGTTTAATATGGAGAACCTAAAGGGTCACACCGCAAAAGAGTAATATTTATTTTAGAAGTGGATGGCATAATTGTAATAATAAATTAAGTATATTTAATTTATACTATGGTGATAGAATAAATTAAATAGCTTAATATTTATAATTTAGTATTTTAGAAATACTAATTGTAAATTAATAAGAGGAGTCTTATTATTATTATTATTACTATTATTATTATTACTACTAGTATTATTATTTAGTTCCTAAATGGTTTAGGAATTAATTAATAAGTAGTAATATTATTATTAAATAATTAAGTTCCTAAATAGTTTTGGAATTATAATTATAATAATAATTAATTAAGTTACTAAATGGTTTAGTAATTAATTAATAAGAAGTACTCTCATTATTAAATAATTAAGTTCCTAAATGGTTTAGGAATTGTAATTAATTAATTTAGTTCCTAATTAAACTGGGAATTAAATTAAAACCCTAATCCTAAATAGTTTAGGAGGGTTGACTAGATCTATAAATAAGAGGAGTCTTATCATAGATCAAGGTTACACACTCTTTCATTAGATTAGAGAGAGTACTCCATAATTTTCTAGATCTAAGAGTTAGAGAGAGAGAGAGAATTAGGGCTAGCCACCCATGGTTTGGAGAAACCAAGATCCACTTCTTTAATTCATAAATCTCTTGGTGGATCACCTCTAGAGGCTCAACACTTGGGGAGCTAATATTGATCCGTGGAATCTAATCGGTGAATTTGAAGAAGAACGTGAAGGATTAAAGGGAGATGAACTTGTACCCGTGGAAGCTTGGTTCTACAAATGTATAAATTCTTTTATCCTTCCTCAATTAATAATAGTCGCATAAGAAAGATCCGGGTTATTGGTTTGTACAAAAATTTTAAAATCTGATTTTCTTGCTTCCGTTGCGCTTATATAATTTGATTATATGTATGCCATATTTTTGCAAACCAACAGTGGCATCAGAGCCAAACTTATGCGAATTATTAATTGTTTTGATTTCATATGTGTATGGGTATGTGTTTAAAGCAATTTATTGGGTAAAATTTATTGTATAAAATTATTATATATATATATATATATTTTTAATACCGAAATTCGTGAAATTACCGAATATGAATATGATTCACGTTTTTTTGAAAAACATTAAAAGAACCACGGTTTTCGGTTTCGGAGCAGCCACGTTTTTTGAAAAGCATTAATACCGAATATGTATATTAAGCACAAAGCTTGTTTTTTAGAAAGCCAGCCGCTGTTTCGGTTTTAATATATTTATCAAACTGGCAGCAGCATGTCTTGGTGTATATATATATATATATATAAAGTGACTTGCACTTTCGGTTCTACAAAGTAGCAGCAATTTTACGAAAAATTGTGTGTTGCCGCTTTTGGTTAATATATATATATATATATATGATTTATATATATATTTCGTTGTCCCATAATAAGTGTCATGGGATAAAGCAACGGTTTGTGTAATATTATATATAATCATATACCAAATTGGCAGATTCTTGATTCACATGTTTTCGGATTATATATATATATATAAGCAGCAGCCCTGTTTTGCTTTTAGTATATATATATAACCGAAAATAGTGCATGCTCTATTGTGATATATATAATATTCCGATTAGTATATATATCGGTAATCATTATAATATATATATATATATATATATATATATATATATATATATATATATATATATATATATATATATATATATATATAATGTAGCCAAATAGTTTGGTAATTTTATACAGATTTTAAAATTTCAAAATAAAAGAGTTTATTTTGGGTCATTTTAAAATAATAAAAATAAATAGTTTATTTTTAAATAATTTTATAATTAAAATAAAATATTTATTTTTAACATGAAATTGGATTTCATGCAACTTTAAATTGCCCATTAAATGATACCAATACATATATGGAATGTTTTATTTAATTCATGAGATGAATATTATTTATTAATATATATGTTGATATATATGATAATAAATGGGATTGATTATGGACTATTGACCAATGTGATTGGATTTAATTTTAATTAAATGCATGAATGAATGGGTTTTAATAAATGGGGTCTGCGTACCTCGTCTTTCTAATTTTTCTTATGTATAATTCTATCTCCCTCTTATGTACTTCCCCTTGACTGTTGATCAAGGTTTCTATTTATTGTAAATAATTTGTAATAGGATTAGTTAGAATTATTTTGAAGAATTGGAGCAAAGAAGCAAGGAGCGCATGAAGACCCGTTTGTAATGGAGCCCTAATTTAAATGTAATAGTTACATTTAATTTAATTTATTCTTGCACCCTAGGTTTGACCAATTGGTTTATTTGGTGGCTCGAATAAACCAAACTAGAATAAAAGTCCATAATCAATCCAAGTAGAATATAGTATTCTATATGTGCATGCTTATTTATATATATTATATATTATCAAACATGCTTCGCATGTTAATTAATATGACGCGTATTTTATATATATATATGTGCATGCGCGCTAAACAAGATGAGACAATTAATATTAATAAACCCCTCATGATGTAGAATAAATATTATTTATAAAATGAATTAAAATGTTTAATTCATGAATTAAAGGAGTTTAATTCAATTAAATAAAATTAGAATTGTTCTAATTTATTTATTCTACTACTCATAATATTAAGTTGTAACGTTCAAAGATATTTATTAAAAATATCGAACGTCGCCTTCTAGCATGATAAAACGATAGAGTATCAAATAGTCAATATACGTTTGTTGTGCACACACAAGACTTATATCGATTATTTGAAATGTTGTTTTATCACATTTGATGCTTATAAAGGAATTGAACATTACTGTTTTGTTGTGCACACACAAGGGCAGTATTTTTCTCTTCACTTATATGGAAGTGCTAGGTTTGACTTAACTTAGATAATTTTGATTTGGATGTGCACACACATGATCATAATAATCTAAGAGGCAAAATATAAAGGAGTTACATGTTGATGTAATTGACAAGGAGTTGTCTACCTATTGAATAAACTATAGTTTGTTGTGCACACACAAGGCTGTACTTATGTCGATAGGATCCTTATTCTCACTAGCAAATCTTTAACTAGATTTGCCGAACTATATAAGGAGGGTAATATAGTTTGATGAAAATAGTGGGAGACACCATTTTAAATAAAGACCTAATTTATTTTGGTAATTAATAAAACGAATGCATGTTAATGTTGTTATTAATTCATTTAAAGAATATTGCTATGTTTAATTCACTAACACTGCATAGCATAATGTATGCTAACAATTAATCGAACCGAATTGTTCGGATTGATTAAACAAATTTGAGAAAAGTTCTCAATGCTGAAAAGCTAGCAAATGTCCTTAATTTGTCTATTCCTACAAACGTTGTAGACTAAGCCTCTGAGGAAGAGATTGCTATTTTAAATGGCAAGATGATGCAAAGGTGGCTCAATGCATCATACTCGCATCCATAAGTATCGAGTTACAGCGTCAACACGAGAAAATGGATGCACCTACTATATTGTTGCACATTCAATAGTTGTATGGTGAGCAAAATAGGTCAACTAGATATAAGATATCTAAGGAGCTCTTCCGATCTATAATAACCAATGGCACTACAGTAAAAGACACATGTCCTAAAGATGATCAATTGGATTGATCAATTAGGACAACCAGTTTTGTCAATGATGGAGAGTTGACTCAAGATTCGATCTTGCAGTCACTCACTGACTCTAATTCACAATATGTTGTGAACTTCAAACATTAATAAGCTAGAAGTCAGTTTAACTGATTTGCTTAAATATGTTGAAGACTGTTAAGAGTCACTTTCCTTCCTAGAAAAACCAAGTCTTACTTGTAGATGAATCTTCTAAGCGGAGGAAGATGACCAAATGTATTTCTGAGGAGTCAGAAAGAGTAGAAGGCAAAAGAAAGGCTAAACAAAGGACATAAATAAAAGTGATCCCGATGACAAAGGAGTTTGCTTTCATTGCGATAAGCTGGGACACTGGAAGAACAACTACAAGAGAGTTGTAGTAGTTAAGTAGAAGAAGTTTAGTGAAACTTCAGCTACAGATATAGATTTGTTCATAATGAAATAGAACTTTCTATAAGTCAAGTTCTACTTAGGTATTAGATACCGACTGGTGGTCTCACATATGCAAGTCGTTGCAGAGACTAAGCAGAAGTAGAAAGCTAAACAAATGATAAGTAATCATGTGCTGGGAATGAAGCAAATGTTGTTGCATTAGCTATGAGAACTTATAGTTTAGCACTGCCTACGGGCAAGACTATTAAGTTAGTAAGTTGTTACTATGTTCCAGTTCTTAGAAACATTATTTCAGTTCCATGTGATGACACGGAATGTTTTTTTTGACATTATAATAATGAACAATCGTTGTTCTGTTTATAATGATAATGTTTTATTTAGAACTGGTTGATTACTTAATAGATTTTGTAATCTTGACTTATATGAAAAATATTTCAATTTGAACAAACTAAAATCAAAGAGATGATATGAATCATACCTTCATGCAATACTGTTAACTCGGTCATACTAATGAAACAAGACAAAACAAGTTGTATAAAGATAGGCTTTTAAAGTTTTTTGATTATGAATCAAATACAACTTGTGAATCTTGTATCATGGATAATATGACTAAATATCCATTTAGTGGACATGGAGAGTGAGTTACGGAGTTGTTAGAGATGGTACACACAGTCGTGTGTGAGACCTATGACAACAAATGCAAGAGAAGTGTATTCATTCATTACTTTCACTAATAATTCTAGATTTTGATATATGTATTTGATAAAATACAAATTCAAATCGTTTGAAACGTTCAAAGAATTCAAAAGTGAAGTATAGAAACTAAATGCCAAAAGTATTAAAGTTCTTCGATTAGATCGAGAAGAGAATACTTAAAGCAGTAAGTTTCTAGATCATCTCAAGCCAAATGGTACTCTCACAATGGACATGGTGATGATCCATAATGAGTATTACTGATCTTCCAGTATCCATCTAGGGTTATGCTCTAGAAACGATCGCATATATACTAAATAAGATACCTTCAAATTCCGTCCCTAAGACTTCATATGAGTCATGGATAGGGAGGAAACCAAGTCTTAAGCATGTTAAGATTTGAATTGTTCAGCTTATGTCAAAAGGTTTGACAAAGATAAGCTAGGGACATGATCTGATAACTGTAAACTTGTGGGATATCCTAAAGAAAGTTTAGGGTATCACTTCTATAATCCGACTAACTAAAAGGTGTTTATTGAAACACGTTGCCTTATAAGAAAAAGAAGTTTTTCCTTAAAGGGTTAGTGGGAGTAAAATAGATCTTGAAGAAGTTCAAGAACCACAAAACACTACAGATAAAATGAAGGAATCTGTACAAGTTGATAAACCTATTGTACCACAACCAAGTTGTAAATCTGGTTTAGTACCAAAGATACCTGAATGGTATGGATTCATCATAGATGATGATGATAAGGTACGCATCATAGTGGATGATGATCCAGATATATACGATGAGGTATGAGTGTTAGATACTCAAGAGAAATGGTCGATGACCATAAAATCCAAAATGGGTCTTTGAGAAAGGCTAAAGCAGATGGCTAGGTGTAGACCTATAAGACCTGACTAGTGGTAAAAAGATTTCAACCAAGGTCAATGAGTTGACTATGATGAAATTTTTCACTAGTGAAAATGCATATATCCATTCGGATTTTACTTGTAGTTAACAGCTTACTATACAAAAGGATGTATGTATGATACAACCAAGAGGATTTGTCTCCATATAGATGGAGCAAATCAAGTATGTAAGTTACAACGATCCAATTATGAATTGAAGCAAGTTTCTCGAAGATGAAACATCCGTTTTGATGAAAAAATCAAAAGAGTTTGATTTTATCAAAGACAAGGATGAACCAAATATGTACAAAGGTTAGTGGGAGCACTGTGACATTCCTAGTATTATATGTTGATATAATACCGATAAGGAATGACATACCGATGCTACAATCAGTAAAGATGTGGTTGTCTAAAACTTCTCCATCAAGGACTTGGGAGAAGCATCCTAACATTCTATTTAGGATAAAGGTCTATAGAGATAGATCATAAAGGATGCTCGGCTTAACCCAAGGGACGTACATTGATTCGTTGAAATGTACTAGACTTGATATTGCTTATGTATAATAAGCAGATATCAGTTCAATTTTGGAAAAGAATATTAGAAAAGAGTTTCTAATGATGGGTCTGATATAAAACTAGAGGGTTTAACAAACTCAAGTTTGTTCAGACTAACCAAGATAACAATATATCTGTTTCAGGTAATATGATTACCATGAACGGTGCTGTAGTCAGTTGGAAAAGTTCCAAACAGCAAAGAGTTGCTGATTTAGTGACAAAGACATAGTAAATAACTATAAGTGAAGCTGCAAAGGTGATTGTTTGGTTAAACAAGTTCATTACAGAACTTATAATGGTTCCTAACATTAAAGGAGTTTAATTCGCCAAGGAACCTAGGTCTCATCTGAAATCCAAACATGTGTTGCGGCACTTTTATATGATTAGATGAATCATTGAAAAGAAGATGACACCATAAAGATGGTAGACTCTTAGAACAGCATTACAAATCCATTAACTAAAGTATTTACTAAGCAATTTGTACGCCACTTAGAGAAGAATGGTATAGGGATACCAAAGGGCGATTGACTTTAGTGCAAGTGGTAGATTGAAAGTAGTATGCCCTCAAGCCAATCACATTTGATGTGATAAGCATATACTTTGTAATCTTGTTCATTTATTAATAAAAGTATCAAGGCATTTCTTTATTCATGATTAATTACTTAAATTAATCAAATGGATAAACCCATAGTTTTCGAGCAATGCTTTTAGAACCATGATGAGGATCATGCTAATGAGATCTAAATTCAAGATAGCTCAAAACTAAAATTGTTCCTAATCGTTGGATCACTAAAAAAGGGATTAGTAGATCCGGATAGATTGGTACATACTATGCTTGCTCTTATGAAGAGGATGATTGATCTCATAATCATTTGTGTAGAGACACTAAAACAAGTATGTAGGTGCTTATTAGAGAATAAGTTCACTAAACGTGACTCGCTCAAGGAACACCTAATGGAGTTTTACTCGTCTGTCAATAGGAGTTCCTTATGTGATAGTCGTACAAGTGATCCTTAGACTTGAGATCATCTTAGTATCTTGTGTGTACTAAGTTATACTTTGACATATTCCTTAAGACCTATTGGTATATCAAAGGATGTGATTGGGTATAATAAGGTACACATGGAGATAGATGAATGATCAACAAAGGATCTACCACTTCCAGTAAAGGGAGAGAATGTCCTATGCGATTCAATAAGTGACAACTCAGAAATCCCTGGCCAGGGTTGAATGAAATTAGAAAGGAGTTTCTAATTTACATTAACTAGAGTTGTGTATTTATGAATTGAAATGCATATGATCAAATAAATAAGACTTGACAAAAATTCCGTGTCTTATATTTGATTGGGACATTGTATGGTAGAAGGATTGAATTGTACGGTAACTATTTGCTGAAAGGTTCTTTTACGATTAAATGTTGAAATCTATATTATCTGGAAAGTCGACTAATCGCTAAGGGGGCTTACCCTTATTGTGGAATAATTATTTATTCTGAATTAAAGAGTTAATTCGTAATAAATGAATTAGAATTGTTCTAATTTATTTATTATACAACTGGTTTAATATGGAGAACCTAAAGGGTTACACCGCAAAAGAGTAATATTTATTTTAGAAGTGGATGGCATAATTGTAATAATAAATTAAGTATATTTAATTTATACTATGGTGATAGAATAAATTAAATAGCTTAATATTTATAATTTAGTATTTTAGAAATACTAATTGTAAATTAATAAGAGGAGTCTTATTATTATTATTATTACTATTATTATTATTACTGCTAGTATTATTATTTAGTTCCTAAATGGTTTAGGAATTAATTAATAAGTAGTAATATTATTATTAAATAATTAAGTTCCTAAATAGTTTTGGAATTATAATTATAATAATAATTAATTAAGTTACTAAATGGTTTAGTAATTAATTAATAAGAAGTACTCTCATTATTAAATAATTAAGTTCCTAAATGGTTTAGGAATTGTAATTAATTAATTAGTTCCTAATTAAATTGTGAATTAAATTAAAACCCTAATCCTAAATAGTTTAGGAGGGTTGACTAGATCTATAAATAAGAGGAGTCTTATCATAGATCAAGGTTACACACTCTTTCATTAGATTAGAGAGAGTACTCCATAATTCTCTAGATCTAAGAGTTAGAGAGAGAGAGAGAATTAGGGCTAGCCACCCATGGTTTGGAGAAACCAAGATCCACTTCTTTAATTCATAGATCTCTTGGTGGATTACCTCTAGAGGCTCAACACTTGGGGAGCTAACATTGATCCGTGGAATCTAATCGGTGAATTTGAAGAAGAACGTGAAGGATTAAAGGGAGATGAACTTGTACCCGTGGAAGCTTGGTTCTACAAAGGTATAAATTCTTTTATCCTTCCTCAATTAATAATAGTCGCATAAGAAAGATCCGGGTTATTGGTTTGTACAAAAATTTTAAAATCTGATTTTCTTGCTTCCGTTGCGCTTATATAATTTGATTATATGTATGCCATATTTTTGCAAACCAACAATATCGAAACAAATACCAAGTTTCCTTAAGTGAAGACTTGTGTGCGTTGTACGCATTGTTTTCAATGCGAGAGTGATAGGATTCCTCCTTTTGAGGCTAACCGATGTGTAACGAAGTAATATGACTGTTAGTCACCTATTTGTTTGCAAATTTTGAGGAAATAATGAAACGAATAGCAAGTTTCCTCAAATGAAGTCTTGTGTGCGTTGTACGCATTGTTTTCAATGCGAGAGTGATAGGATTGCTCCTTTTGAGGCTAACCGATGTATAACGAAGTAATATGATTCTAATTCACCTATTTCTTTGCAAATTAGGAGGACATATCGAAACAAATAACAAGTTTCCTTAAGTGAAGACTTGTGTATGTTGTACGCATTGTTTTCAATGCGAGAGTGATAGGATTCCTCCTTTTGAGGCTAACCGATGTGTAACGAAGTAATATGACTCTTAGTCACCTATTTGTTTGCAAATTTTGAGGAAATAACGAAACGAATAGCAAGTTTCCTCAAATGAAGACTTGTGTGCGTTGTACGCATTGTTTTCAATGCGAGAGTGATAGGATTGCTCCTTTTGAGGCTAACCGATGTATAACGAAGTAATATGAATCTAATTCACCTATTTCTTTGCTAATTTGGAGGACATATCGAAACAAATACCAAGTTTCCGTAAGAGAAGACTTGTGTGCGTTGTACGCATTGTTTTCAATGCGAGAGTGATAGGATTGCAACTTTTGAGGCTAACAGATGTGTACCGAAGTAATATGACTCCTAGTCGCCTATTTGTTTGCAAATTTTGAGGAAATAACGAAACGAATAGCAAGTTTCCTCAAATGAAGACTTGTGTGCGTTGTACGCATTATTTTCAATGCGAGAGTGATAGGATTGCTACTTTTGAGGCTAACCTATGTATAACGAAGTAATATGACTCTTAGTCACCATTTGTTTGCAAATTTTGAGGAAATAACGAAACGAATAACAAGTTTCCTCAAATAAAGACTTGTGTGCGTTGTACGCATTGTTTTCAATGCAAGAGTGATAGGATTGCTCCTTTTGAGGCAAACCGATGTATAACGAAGTAATATGATTCTAATTCACCTATTTCTTTGCAAATTTGGAGGACATATCGAAACAAATACCAAGTTTCCTTAAGTGAAGACTTGTGTGCGTTGTACGCATTGTTTTCAATGCGAGAGTGATAGGATTCCTCCTTTTGAGGCTAACCGATGTGTAACGAAATAATATGACTCTTAGTCACCTATTTGGTTGCAAATTTTGAGGAAATAACGAAACGAATAGCAAGTTTCCTCAAATGAAGACTTGTGTGCGTTTTACGCATTGTTTTCAATGCGAGAGTGATATGATTGCTCCTTTTGAGGCTAACCGATGTATAACGAAGTAATATGAATCTAATTCACCTATTTCTTTGCAAATTTGGAGGACATATCGAAACAAATACCAAGTTTCCTTAAGAGAAGACTTGTGTGTGTTGTACGCATTGTTTTCAATGCGAGAGTGATAGGATTGCAACTTTTGAGGCTAACCGATGTATAACGAAGTAATATGATTCTAATTCATCTATTTCTTTGCAAATTTGGAGGACATATCGAAACAAATACCAAGTTTCCTTAAGTGAAGACTTGTGTGCGTTGTACGCATTGTTTTCAATGCGTGGGTGATAGGATTGCTCCTTTTGAGGCTAACCGATGTATAACGAAGTAATATGATTCTAATTCACCTATTTCTTTGCAAAGTTGGAGGACATATCGAAACAAATACCAAGTTTCCTTAAGTGAAGACTTGTGTGCGTTGTACGCATTGTTTTCAATGCGAGTGTGATAGGATTCCTCCTTTTGAGGCTAACCGATGTGTAACGAAATAATATGACTATTAGTCACCTATTTGGTTGCAAATTTTGAGGAAATAACGAAACGAGTAGTAAGTTTCCTCAAATGAAGACTTGTGTGCCTTGTAAGCATTGTTTTCAATGCGAGAGTGATAGGATTCCACCTTTTGAGGCTAACCGATGTATAACGAAGTAATATGATTCTAATTCACCTATTTCTTTGCAAATTTGGAGGACATATCGAAACAAATGCCAAGTTTCCTTAAGTGAAGACTTGTGTGCGTTGTACGCATTGTTTTCAATGCGAGAGTAATAGGATTGCAACTTTTGAGGCTAACCGATGTGTAACAAAGTAATATGACTCCTAGTCGCCTATTTGTTTGCAAATTTTGAGGAAATAACGAAACGAATAGCAAGTTTCTTCAAATGAAGACTTGTGTCCGTTGTACGCATTGTTTTCAATGCAAGAGTGATAGGATTGCTCCTTTTGAGGCTAACCGATGTATAACGAAGTAATATGATTCTAATTCACCTATTTCTTTGCAAATTTGGAGGACATATCGAAACAAATACCAAGTTTCCTTAAGTGAAGACTTGTGTGCGTTGTACGCATTGTTTTCAATGCGAGAGTGATAGGATTCCTCCTTTTGAGGCTAACCGATGTGTAACGAAGTAATATGACTGTTAGTTACCTATTTGTTTGCAAATTTTGAGGAAATAACGAAACGAATAGCAAGTTTCCTCAAATGAAGTCTTGTGTGCGTTGTACGCATTGTTTTCAATGCGAGAGTGATAGGATTGCTCCTTTTGAGGCTAACCGATGTATAACGAAGTAATATGATTCTAATTCACCTATTTCTTTGCAAATTTGGAGGACATATCGAAACAAATACCAAGTTTCCTTAAGTGAAGACTTGTGTGCGTTGTACGCATTGTTTTCAATGCGAGAGTGATAGGATTCCTCCTTTTGAGGCTAAACGATGTGTAACGAAATAATATGACTCTTAGTCACCTATTTGGTTGCAAATTTTGAGGAAATAACGAAACGAATAGCAAGTTTTCTCAAATGAAGACTTGTGTGCGTTTTACGCATTGTTTTCAATGCGAGAGTGATATGATTGCTCCTTTTGAGGCTAACCGATGTATAACGAAGTAATATGAATCTAATTCACCTATTTCTTTGCAAATTTGGAGGACATATCGAAACAAATACCAAGTTTCCTTAAGAGAAGACTTGTGTGTGTTGTACGCATTGTTTTCAATGCGAGAGTGATAGGATTGCAACTTTTGAGGCTAACCGATGTATAACGAAGTAATATGATTCTAATTCACCTATTTCTTTGCAAATTTGGAGGACATATCGAAACAAATACCAAGTTTCCTTAAGTGAAGACTTGTGTGCGTTGTACGCATTGTTTTCAATGCGTGGGTGATAGGATTGCTCCTTTTGAGGCTAACCGATGTATAACGAAGTAATATGATTCTAATTCACCTATTTCTTTGCAAAGTTGGAGGACATATCGAAACAAATACCAAGTTTCCTTAAGTGAAGACTTGTGTGCGTTGTACGCATTGTTTTCAATGCGAGTGTGATAGGATTCCTCCTTTTGAGGCTAACCGATGTGTAACGAAATAATATGACTCTTAGTCACCTATTTGGTTGCAAATTTTGAGGAAATAACGAAACGAGTAGCAAGTTTCCTCAAATGAAGACTTGTGTGTCTTGTAAGCATTGTTTTCAATGCGAGAGTGATAGGATTCCACCTATCCCTATAGTCCACAAAAGACGGGATGTCAAAATCCATCCCCAAGAACATCAGTAATGGGATTTACAAGGAATACACTCCCCTAAAACACAAAAGTGGGGATGTATTTAAACTTAACACTTCTCATATCACGAGGCTTAAAACATAGCATAACCCTATGGACAAAAGTGGGTTTAAACTATCTCCCTAGATAGGTCATTCTATCACTGGTCAGATCGACGGATGGCCTCCAGGTGCTCCCTCCTAGCAATCGTGTCCACCACCCTTCTGCTTATCACCCGTCTATCCAAGTAATCCTCCCGAGGATACCTCTGAATTCTGCTCCTCATTCTGCCAAAGGCTGTGTCCAAGGCGAAGCTCGCTGTGTCAATCCTGGCAGCACTGCTCCTAACCTCGGCCTCTAGCTGTCCTACCCGTCTGGCCGACCTTATCAATGCCTCGGACATGCGAACTCTTTCTGCAATCTCTCGATTAAACTCGGCCTTCATGACTTCATGCCTCACCTGTAATTCTGCCAAACTCAATTTGGCCTGATCCTTCTCCTCCCTCAATTTTGCATTGCGGTCTACCATCTTATGTAGTAGGGGTCCGTTCAGCTGTGCGGAGTGCTCATACCCCTGCAGCTGTGCTTTTAGTTCCCTCACCTCATCCCCTAACTGGTAGGCTACATCCTTATAGCCATCTTCCAATTCCTGGTGAGTCTGGTTCTCTTCCTCTATCTGACGAACTCTATCTTCGAGCTCATCGTTCCTAGCAGTCAGCTCCTCTATGATGTCATTGGCGGTAGTGCCCATGCCATCAGCATATTCTGCGGGTTCATCTTCCTCCTCAGCGTCGGTCTCCTCGACCTCATCCTCTTCATCTTCACTGTAGAACCTCGTTACTCCTCCTATAACAGGTTCTGCATTCCCCCGCTCATAATCTTCTTCCGGATCCTCCTCCAGATCAGTCACTAGTGGCTGGATAGGTACCACTGGAACTATCGGCTCGGTGAAGACAATATGTTTGTCTACACAGTCATTCTCCACCGCTCTGCTAGACTCTCCCCTCTCAGTCATCCTATAACCACAGACAGAAAACAAGCAAATAATATAACGTCAATATCACAATAAAATATATTCATTGATGAAATGAAATAATATTTCATTATGTACAACAATCGGCTCGATGAATTTCCACAATCCACCTCCAATATACAAAACTCCATGAATCTCCCCGATCCATTTTTTTTTTCTTCTAACGCACTCGATTTGAGTTTAATACTAAGGTTATAACCTAGGTTTCACAAATCCTAACGTTTATAACCTACAGCTCTGATACCAACCTGTGACGCCCCCAAATTCGGGTTCCAATACCTCGACATTTGTGCTCACCAAAATAAACATCCAAACACCTTCAGACAACATATATAACTAACGCGGAATAAATAAACATAAGTTGTCTATTACAAAAGGTTCACTATGGTCCCAAGGTCTATAACCTTAATTACAAACATCATGAATACATAATAATCATAAATGGGTCCACGATTACAAAACAGAACAGTAGCATATAATATTTAACATGCATCTATTCTTTAAGCTTTCCCTTGCCCTTGTCCTTTTTGGAACTCTCGGGTTTAACTGCAAATAATTCATGATACAACAAGAGTGAGCAACTACTTTGCTCAGCAAGTATAATATGAGTCCACAAGATATATCATGAATGAATAAAACAGAAATCGAAATGAATTAACGATATTGAAACTGGTTTACATAATTCAATAATCAAATGAAAGAATGAAGATTGATTATTTACTAAACAACATAATCAAGACTCAGAATAAAAGATTAGAGAATTGATTATTGACTACTGAGTGGTCAAATAGACCGTGAACTCCCAGGTATCAATCATTAGACTGACCCTTTTATAAATTTAATCCGCCAGTATTGTACTCAAGGGGATCAGCCTCTTGTACACCATGTATATGCATAACATTTAACTCTGACTTGTATCGGAATATCCGACACTTAATATTTCCCCCATTAAGGGTTGCTCTCTCAGTCAAGAATCTACACCAATGACTAGTTTGGATAACTTTTAAAATAAATTTCATTGTCGTCTAGCCGAAACAATTGGCATAGACTTCTCTTTGAATAGTTCTCGAAAAGAAAACTTTAATTAGTCTATGACTCAATAAAAGAATCACAGTTCAACTGCACTATGTGCGAATTTCAATAAACACAATGATGTGGAATAATTTATACTAAATATACCACTTAACAATGTCTGCGAAATTTGCTCAATGTAAATATTGAGTAAGGATAGAGAACTTGCCTGGCTCGCGGCGTATAGCTAATACCGTGTAATTAAACCTCCTTTGAAAGACCTAACATTGATAACGTTGGCCTATCAATTAGTATGACATATAGGGATTTATGTTACGTCTTAATTAAGTTACCACTTAGCACATTGACTCCCTAACACATACCTCCAAGATAATAATATCATATTTGGATAATAACCTAATTACAAGTTAGTATTATTAATCACATGATAATACCTTAATTCAATTCCCAATATTATTAATTATTTAATAATATTTTAAGGGTTTACTAATATTATTAATCATTTAATAATATTTTAAGTATTCACGTACCCTTTAATTATTATTTAATATGTAATTAAATAATAATTAATTAACTAATTAACTTTACTTATTATTTATTATATTAAATAATAAATAATTAGATTATTAACTTCAATCTCCTTTAATTATTATTTAATATTAATTAAATAATAATTGATTAATTATTTAACCTTACTTATTATTTAATATTAATTAAATAATAATTAATTAGTTTAATAACTTTAATATCCTTTAATTATTATTTAATATTAGTTAAATAATAATTAATTAATTAATTAACCTTACTTATTATTTAATATTAATTAAATAATAAATAATTAATTTATTAACTTTAATTATCCTTTCATCACTATTTAATATTAATTAAATAATAATTAATTAATTATTTAACCTTACTTATTATTTAATATTAATTAAATAATAAATAATTAGTTTATTAACCTTAATTATCCTTTAATTATTATTTAATATTAATTAAATAATAATTAATTATTTAACCTTACTTATTATTTAATATTAATTAAATAATAAATAATTAGTTTATTAACCTTAATTATCCTTTAATTATTATTTAATATTAATTAAATAATAATTAAATTTTTTTTTTTAACCTTACTTATTATTTGATATTAATTAAATAATAAATAATTAGTTTTCTAACTTTTAATATTCTTTAATTATTATTTAATATTAATTTAAATAATAATTAATTATTTATTTAACTTTACTTATTATTTAAGTGCAATTAAATAATAAATAACTAACTCATTCATCTTAACATCCTTTAATTATTATTTAATATTCATTAAATCATAATTAATTAATTACATAACTTCATATATTATTTAATATTTATTAAATAATATTTAATTAGATTATTAGCCTATTTATACACTAATAAATAGCTAATATATAGTGAATCACTCCAATAATTTCAAATTTTATTTTATAACACTTAAATAGCATGCCAATAGGTCAAATATTATTTTTCTGAAATTAAAAATAATTTTTCCATACTTATTAGCAATTTAGTAAGCTTTAATCCACCATTAATTCTAATAAATACCAAATTACAAAAAATGTCGGATTTTAAATTTTGATAATTTTCTTCATAAAATAACAAGCATTTTCTGTTTAGGAACCGAAGCAAGAACCGGCCTAAAAAGGACTGAACCGGCCCCCCTAAGATTTCAAGAAAAACCGGAAATTGGCGAACCGGTCGGTTTTTTTCCAAAAATAGGCAGATTGCTTTTATGCTTTTCCTGACTTGGGGTCTCCGGCTAAAACGTGAATAAAATGAAATCTACAAGTCCGATCGAGGCCTATTTGGTATCGATGGATTCGTAACTTCCCGAACTACATTTTTCTGTCATCAAACATCAAATTTGGATTTGTTTTGGTCACGGAAATTGGCTCCAAACCGGACTGTTGTGCACAGCCCTAAAACAGTGGGTGTGCTTTGGTAAAAAAATCATAACTTGCTCATTTTAAATCGGATCGAAGTGATTCCACTTGGAGAATCTTCGTATCTTACGCATCTAACACCAGAAATTTACGGATCATGAATCCGACTTACGGATCATGCCCAGAAATTTCGGGAGGTGGCTGCCATGATTTTGGTTACTTGGTTTTCGTCGGTAAAAACTTATTTGATGATTTTGATGAAATCTTTCCACATAAATACACCCAAAAATTCATATTAAACCCATGTAACCCTAGATATATCAATCTAGCATGTTTCTACCTTTTTAGATTTTGAAAATTAGTTTTCTACCAAAGAAATCACATAATGGATAACAAGGAGCATGAAACTAGGGTTTTATGTGATTTTATACCTCTCGCTCCTATTAGCTCGCTTCCGTTGCTTTCCGAAGTAGTCGATGAAGTTGTTGGACATCCAAGAACTTCCTCCTAGCAGCCGAGTACCCTCACACACTCTCTTGGTATTTTTCTTTTGTTCTACTCTCAAGAACACTTTAAGAACTTCTTGTTTCTCTCTAACTTTCTTGCTTTTCTCTCTAGGATTTCTCTAGTAAATGAACCAACTCTTGCAAGAGTTGGTCAAGCCTTCTATTTATAGAGGTTTGCTAAGCTTAGTTAGGCCCTCTTAATTAATCCATACTTGGTTAATTTAGTCCCTAATTAGTCAACAAACATGCTCCACCTTTTGGGGGAATTGATGGGGTGTTGGGAAGAGTTTTTGTGGGAGTAATTTGGGGAGCTTGGAGACATGAGCCCCCTCCCCTTGTTGCTGCCGAGAGCCCCCCTATTTCCCCTAGGTTTTTGATTTTCTTTTAGCATTTTATTTGGCTATTATACATACATATATATATAAATCAACTTGTAAGTATCTTGACCATTTGACTTTGGTTTGGGCCATCATTTGGGTTCTAGGAATTAATTTCATTGGGCTACCAATTAATTCCACTTGGGCTCCCCATTTAATCTACTTGGGCTCCCATAATTAATTCTAGGGTTTATTAAATTAAATTCCAATGAGTTAGGCATTAATTGTTACCCTTAATTCACATAATATAATTGGTAACCAAAATTAATCCTAGCATGCTCACGGCTACGCTTAGGGTTATAATCATCAAAGGTCCTACTTGTATTAATTAAATCATCCAATTAGGCTTTTATTTAATTTATTTCGTCTACCGTACGCCGGTTTAATTATCAAACCTAACGATTAGATTATCGGTTTAGGGTTTCGTTCGTATCATTATCGTTATTATTATTTCTAGGTTAGTAACTTGGTTTAACAATTCCACCGAGTGAGCTTCCCTTTAATTCCAACCTCATACACATTGATATGATTATTCATGATGCACAATAAATTAAACGTTAATTTCATTTCATTACTTAATTATGACGCAAATTTTTATCGAACTATTTCATAATATTTTGGGTCATTACATCCTCCCCCCCTTATAAAAATTCCGTCCCCGGAATTACAAGCATAAGGTTACTCAAAAAGATTAGGATAATTCCTCCTCATCTTTTCTTCCAGCTCCCATGTAGCTTCTTCGACGTTGTGATTCCTCCATAACACTTTAACAGAGTGTATGACTTTATTCCTTAGCGTCTGCTCCTTCCTATCTAGAATTTGTATAGGAATTTCTTCGTACGTTAAATCCTTTTCTACCTGAATTGGTTCGTAGGATATCACATGCTTGTAGTCCGGTTTATATGGCCGCAAAACTGAAACATGAAACACGTTGTGAATGTGCTCCAGTTCAGGAGGTAGAGCCACCTCGTACGCCACTTCACCTACTCGTTTTAGCACTTCAAAAGGTCCTACGAATCTCGGACTCAGTTTCCCGTTCTTACCAAACCGTATCTTCCCCTTCCACGGTGATACTTTCAAAAACACAAAGCTGCCAACTTCAAAGTCCCGTTTCTGACGATGCAAATCGGCATACTTCTTCTGACGATCCTGAGCTGCAACTAACCTAGCTCTTATTATGTTGATGACGTCCACGGTTTGCTGTACCAATTCTGGTCCCAGCAGCCTGCGCTCACCAACCTCATCCCAACACAGTGGTGTTCGACATTTTCTCCCGTATAATGCTTCATATGGTGGCATGCCAATACTAGCATGATAACTGTTATTGTATGCGAACTCCACCAAAGGTAACTGGTCATCCCAACTGCCTTTAAAATCCATGACACATGCTCTCAGCATATCTTCCAGTGTCTGAATCGTCCTTTCACTCTGCCCATCAGTTTGAGGATGATACGCGGTACTTAACCTTAACTGCGTCCCCATCCTTTCCTGTAGACTTCTCCAGAAATTTGACGTAAAGCGCGGATCCCTATCGGATACGATAGATACCGGCACTCCATGTCGTGATACAATTTCTTTAACATATAGCTTTGCCAACTGCTCCAAATTATACCTGATTCTGATCGGTAGAAAATGTGCAGATTTTGTCAAACGATCCACAATCACCCAGATTGCATCGTATCCCTTCTGAGTTGCTGGAAGTCCTACCACAAAGTCCATCGTTATATGGTCCCATTTCCATTCCGGAATCTCCAACGGTTGTAGCAGTCCACCCGGTTTCTGATGTTCTGCTTTAACCCTCTGGCAAGTTAAACACCGGCTGACACATTCAGCCACTTCCCTCTTCATATTAGGCCACCACAAATGCCGACGTAGATCATGATACATTTTCGTACTGCCCGGATGTATCGAATATCTAGTACTGTGGGCCTCTTGTAGAATTTCTTCTCTCAATTTGGGAACCATCGGTACCCAGACTCTTCCTTCAATTCGGATCATCCCCGCGCTATCCACTGAGTACTTTAATTTCTCTCCTTTAGATAGCCGCTTCTTGATGCCAATGCATTCATCATCTACTTCCTGAGCTTCCTTTATTTTGTCCAACAAGGTCGGACTTGCCTCTATGGCAAACAGTTTCTTGCCTGCCTCTTTGGGATATGTGATTTCTAATTCCAATCTTTCCATATCCTTTATTAACTCCTCCTGAGTTGTCAATCTCATCAATTTCTCCATGCCCTTTCTACTCAGAGCATCTGCTACAACATTAGCTTTACCCGGATGGTATAGAATTTCACAATCGTAGTCCTTGATCAATTCTAGCCATCTTCTCTGTCTCATGTTTAGCTCCTTTTGAGTGAAGATATACTTCAGACTTTTGTGGTCTGTGTATATCTCGCACTTTTCCCCATACAGATAGTGCCTCCAGATCTTCAATGCAAACACTACTGCTGCTAACTCCAGGTCATGAGTCGGATACCCCTTCTCATAGTCCTTCAACTGTCGTGACGCATATGCAATGACTCTGCCGTGTTGCATCAGGACGCAGCCAAGCCCCTTGTGCGACGCATCACTGTAAACCACAAATCCCCCAGTATCATCTGGCAATGACAACACTGGTGCTTTACTAAGCCTCTTTTTTAATTCCCTAAAACTTTCCTCACATTTATCCGTCCATGCGAATTTAACCGTCTTCCTTGTCAAATTCGTCAATGGCATTGCTAACTTTGAGAAATCTTGAATGAATCTCCTGTAGTAACCTGCCAATCCCAAGAAACTTCTGACTTCGGTTGGCGTCTTTGGTTGCTCCCAGTTTATAACCGCTTCCACCTTCGCTGGATCTACTGAAACACCTTCTTTGTCGATCACGTGCCCCAAAAACTGCACCCTTTGTAGCCAAAATTCACACTTGGAAAATTTTGCATACAACTCCTCCTTCCTCAGTGTCTCCAGTACTATCCTCAGATGTTTGGCGTGCTCTTCCTCTGTCTTTGAATACACCAAGATGTCATCTATGAATACCACGACAAACCTGTCCAAGTACTGCTTGAATATTCTGTTCATCATGTCCATAAATGCAGCTGGTGCATTTGTTAACCCGAAAGACATTACCAGAAACTCAAAGTGACCGTATCGAGTTCTGAATGCTGTCTTGGGTATATCTCCCGGTCTCACCTTCAACTGGTGGTAACCCGTTCTCAAGTCAATCTTCGAAAAGTACTTTGCTCCCTTCAGTTGATCAAACAGATCGTCGATCCTGGGCAACGGGTACTTGTTCTTAATCGTAACTTTGTTCAACTCTCTATAGTCGACACAAAGCCTTAATGATCCATCCTTTTTCTTAACAAACAGCACTGGAGCCCCCCAAGGAGATACACTCGGCTGAATGTACTTCTTTTCCAACAACTCTTGCAGTTGTATCACCAATTCCTTCAGCTCTACCGGAGCCATTCTGTATGGTGCTTTAGAGATCGGTGCTGTCCCCGGTGCCAAATCAATTACGAACTCCACTTCCCTATCCGGTGGTAAACCCGGCAATTCATCTGGGAATACGTCAGCGAATTCCCTTACCACAGGTATCTGTCCCATTTCTCCCTGTACTCTCCGAGTATCTAACACATGGGCCAGATAACCTATGCAACCTTTTCTGAGCAACCTCTTTGCTTGCATTATCGTCAGACAACCAGATTGTCTTGGCGATTTACTTCCATAAAATACCACCTTCGACTTGTTTGGAGTCTTCAGGCGTATGCACTTCTTCTGGCAGTCAATCACAGCTCCGTGACTTGACAACCAATCCATACCAAGTATAATATCAAACTCTCCCAACTTTATTGGGATCAAGTTCACTAACATCTTAAAATCTCTTATCTCAACACAACAGTTCTTATAAATATGCTCTACGGGAATTACTTCCTTGTTTGCTACTTCTATATTCATGGGGTGTTCTAATTTCTCGCGAGATGTATTTATCCTTTTAGCAAAATCTTCTGATATGAATGAACAGGTTGCGCCCGAATCAAATAACACATATGCATTTATATTATTGATCGGAAGAATACCTGCCACCACTTCTTTTGACTCCATAGCATCCTGCACGGTCATGTTGAAAGTTCGTGCCACTGGCCTGCTCTGCTGTGTTGGCCCCCTGATAGATAATTTGCGATTATTCCCCTGACTTGCACTGCCTGAGTCGTTTTTCCTCTTGGGGCAATCCTTTTTCTGGTGGTCGGAAGCTCCGCACGTAAAGCAGTCCCCTCTCTTCGGTTTCTGGCATTGTGGAGCAAAGTGTCCCGGCTGTCCACAATTAAAGCAAACCCCCTTTCCTTTCATGCACTCCCCAGAGTGATTCTTACCGCACTTATCACATTTATTTGATTTCTTCATCTCCCCACCAGATTTACTTCCTCCTGACACTTGACTGTCGTTCCACTTTCTTTTGTTCGAGTTGTTTCCCTCGTTACTGCCTGATCGGTGTCCCTCATGACCCTTCTTGTTCTTCTGATCGTGTTGACTCTTTGCCAAAGCGTCATTCCCTCCTTCGGCGATGATTGCCTTTTCAAGTAAAGTTGCAAATGTGTTGATCTGTAGCATCGCAACTTTTCCATACACCCATGACTTCAACCCTTGTTCAAATCTACGGGCCTTTCTTGCTTCAGTATCCACTTGGTGTGGAGCAAACCTTGCCAATTCATTGAATTTGGCGGCATATTCTGCCACCGACATATTTCCTTGTTTCAAATCTAAAAATCTCATTTCCATCCTTGTCTTTATACTTTCCGGGAAATAATTTTCGAAAAATAGTTCCTTGAATCTTGTCCATGCTATTATTCCTTCCCCCGCTCTATTTCTGTTGGCCTTCCACCAGAAGTTTGCCTCACCCTTCATCATGAAGGTAGCAAACGATGTTTTCTGTTCTTCGGCCACTCTTGCGACCTCGAATACCTTTTCCAACTCCTCCACCCATGTCTGGGCTTCAATTGGATCAGTAGTCCCGCGGAACTCTGGCGGTCCTACTAATTTGAAATCTTTAAAGTTGGCTAGGTGACCTGCTGGCTGTTCCACCACTGTAGCTGGTCTGCCTTGCATCGCTTCTGCTAATATGTTAGCAAAAGCCCTCATTGGGTCTACTTGACCCTCAACATTATTTACCGATTCTTCTACCCTCGGGTTTCGTGGTTGTCTTCTGGGCGGCATTGTCTGTTTAAAAACAAAACCTTAGTTTATTATTTCGAAATTTACATTTTATGCAATCCTTTGTAATTATTTAAGAGTTGACACAAAATTAAGCTCAATCTGATCAGTTAATAATCATAATGCTGCATTTATATTCATATACCAATTGGTAGTGTCAGACACATACATTACAGGCATACTTCTATAAATGCTTACTATCCCTATAGTCCACAAAAGACGGGATGTCAAAATCCATCCCCAAGAACATCAGTAATGGGATTTACAAGGAATACACTCCCCTAAAACACAAAAGTGGGGATGTATTTAAACTTAACACTTCTCATATCACGAGGCTTAAAACATAGCATAACCCTATGGACAAAAGTGGGTTTAAACTATCTCCCTAGATAGGTCATTCTATCACTGGTCAGATCGACGGATGGCCTCCAGGTGCTCCCTCCTAGCAATCGTGTCCACCACCCTTCTGCTTATCACCCGTCTATCCAAGTAATCCTCCCGAGGATACCTCTGAATTCTGCTCCTCATTCTGCCAAAGGCTGTGTCCAAGGCGAAGCTCGCTGTGTCAATCCTGGCAGCACTGCTCCTAACCTCGGCCTCTAGCTGTCCTACCCGTCTGGCCGACCTTATCAATGCCTCGGACATGCGAACTCTTTCTGCAATCTCTCGATTAAACTCGGCCTTCATGACTTCATGCCTCACCTGTAATTCTGCCAAACTCAATTTGGCCTGATCCTTCTCCTCCCTCAATTTTGCATTGCGGTCTACCATCTTATGTAGTAGGGGTCCGTTCAGCTGTGCGGAGTGCTCATACCCCTGCAGCTGTGCTTTTAGTTCCCTCACCTCATCCCCTAACTGGTAGGCTACATCCTTATAGCCATCTTCCAATTCCTGGTGAGTCTGGTTCTCTTCCTCTATCTGACGAACTCTATCTTCGAGCTCATCGTTCCTAGCAGTCAGCTCCTCTATGATGTCATTGGCGGTAGTGCCCATGCCATCAGCATATTCTGCGGGTTCATCTTCCTCCTCAGCGTCGGTCTCCTCGACCTCATCCTCTTCATCTTCACTGTAGAACCTCGTTACTCCTCCTATAACAGGTTCTGCATTCCCCCGCTCATAATCTTCTTCCGGATCCTCCTCCAGATCAGTCACTAGTGGCTGGATAGGTACCACTGGAACTATCGGCTCGGTGAAGACAATATGTTTGTCTACACAGTCATTCTCCACCGCTCTGCTAGACTCTCCCCTCTCAGTCATCCTATAACCACAGACAGAAAACAAGCAAATAGTATAACGTCAATATCACAATAAAATATATTCATTGATGAAATGAAATAATATTTCATTATGTACAACAATCGGCTCGATGAATTTCCACAATCCACCTCCAATATACAAAACTCCATGAATCTCCCCGATCCATTTTTTTTTTCTTCTAACGCACTCGATTTGAGTTTAATACTAAGGTTATAACCTAGGTTTCACAAATCCTAACGTTTATAACCTACAGCTCTGATACCAACCTGTGACGCCCCCAAATTCGGGTTCCAATACCTCGACATTTGTGCTCACCAAAATAAACATCCAAACACCTTCAGACAACATATATAACTAACGCGGAATAAATAAACATAAGTTGTCTATTACAAAAGGTTCACTATGGTCCCAAGGTCTATAACCTTAATTACAAACATCATGAATACATAATAATCATAAATGGGTCCACGATTACAAAACAGAACAGTAGCATATAATATTTAACATGCATCTATTCTTTAAGCTTTCCCTTGCCCTTGTCCTTTTTGGAACTCTCGGGTTTAACTGCAAATAATTCATGATACAACAAGAGTGAGCAACTACTTTGCTCAGCAAGTATAATATGAGTCCACAAGATATATCATGAATGAATAAAACAGAAATCGAAATGAATTAACGATATTGAAACTGGTTTACATAATTCAATAATCAAATGAAAGAATGAAGATTGATTATTTACTAAACAACATAATCAAGACTCAGAATAAAAGATTAGAGAATTGATTATTGACTACTGAGTGGTCAAATAGACCGTGAACTCCCAGGTATCAATCATTAGACTGACCCTTTTATAAATTTAATCCGCCAGTATTGTACTCAAGGGGATCAGCCTCTTGTACACCATGTATATGCATAACATTTAACTCTGACTTGTATCGGAATATCCGACACTTAATATTTCCCCCATTAAGGGTTGCTCTCTCAGTCAAGAATCTACACCAATGACTAGTTTGGATAACTTTTAAAATAAATTTCATTGTCGTCTAGCCGAAACAATTGGCATAGACTTCTCTTTGAATAGTTCTCGAAAAGAAAACTTTAATTAGTCTATGACTCAATAAAAGAATCACAGTTCAACTGCACTATGTGCGAATTTCAATAAACACAATGATGTGGAATAATTTATACTAAATATACCACTTAACAATGTCTGCGAAATTTGCTCAATGTAAATATTGAGTAAGGATAGAGAACTTGCCTGGCTCGCGGCGTATAGCTAATACCGTGTAATTAAACCTCCTTTGAAAGACCTAACATTGATAACGTTGGCCTATCAATTAGTATGACATATAGGGATTTATGTTACGTCTTAATTAAGTTACCACTTAGCACATTGACTCCCTAACACATACCTCCAAGATAATAATATCATATTTGGATAATAACCTAATTACAAGTTAGTATTATTAATCACATGATAATACCTTAATTCAATTCCCAATATTATTAATTATTTAATAATATTTTAAGGGTTTACTAATATTATTAATCATTTAATAATATTTTAAGTATTCACGTACCCTTTAATTATTATTTAATATGTAATTAAATAATAATTAATTAACTAATTAACTTTACTTATTATTTATTATATTAAATAATAAATAATTAGATTATTAACTTCAATCTCCTTTAATTATTATTTAATATTAATTAAATAATAATTGATTAATTATTTAACCTTACTTATTATTTAATATTAATTAAATAATAATTAATTAGTTTAATAACTTTAATATCCTTTAATTATTATTTAATATTAGTTAAATAATAATTAATTAATTAATTAACCTTACTTATTATTTAATATTAATTAAATAATAAATAATTAATTTATTAACTTTAATTATCCTTTCATCACTATTTAATATTAATTAAATAATAATTAATTAATTATTTAACCTTACTTATTATTTAATATTAATTAAATAATAAATAATTAGTTTATTAACCTTAATTATCCTTTAATTATTATTTAATATTAATTAAATAATAATTAATTATTTAACCTTACTTATTATTTAATATTAATTAAGTAATAAATAATTAGTTTATTAACCTTAATTATCCTTTAATTATTATTTAATATTAATTAAATAATAATTAAATTTTTTTTTTTAACCTTACTTATTATTTGATATTAATTAAATAATAAATAATTAGTTTTCTAACTTTTAATATTCTTTAATTATTATTTAATATTAATTTAAATAATAATTAATTATTTATTTAACTTTACTTATTATTTAAGTGCAATTAAATAATAAATAACTAACTCATTCATCTTAACATCCTTTAATTATTATTTAATATTCATTAAATCATAATTAATTAATTACATAACTTCATATATTATTTAATATTTATTAAATAATATTTAATTAGATTATTAGCCTATTTATACACTAATAAATAGCTAATATATAGTGAATCACTCCAATAATTTCAAATTTTATTTTATAACACTTAAATAGCATGCCAATAGGTCAAATATTATTTTTCTGAAATTAAAAATAATTTTCCCATACTTATTAGCAATTTAGTAAGCTTTAATCCACCATTAATTCTAATAAATACCAAATTACAAAAAATGTCGGATTTTAAATTTTGATAATTTTCTTCATAAAATAACAAGCATTTTCTGTTTAGGAACCGAAGCAAGAACCGGCCTAAAAAGGACTGAACCGGCCCCCCTAAGATTTCAAGAAAAACCGGAAATTGGCGAACCGGTCGGTTTTTTTCCAAAAATAGGCAGATTGCTTTTATGCTTTTCCTGACTTGGGGTCTCCGGCTAGAACGTGAATAAAATGAAATCTACAAGTCCGATCGAGGCCTATTTGGTATCGATGGATTCGTAACTTCCCGAACTACATTTTTCTGTCATCAAACATCAAATTTGGATTTGTTTTGGTCACGGAAATTGGCTCCAAACCGGACTGTTGTGCACAGCCCTAAAACAGTGGGTGTGCTTTGGTAAAAAAATCATAACTTGCTCATTTTAAATCGGATCGAAGTGATTCCACTTGGAGAATCTTCGTATCTTACCCATCTAACACCAAAAATTTACGGATCATGAATCCGACTTACGGATCATGCCCAGAAATTTCGGGAGGTGGCTGCCATGATTTTGGTTACTTGGTTTTCGTCGGTAAAAACTTATTTGATGATTTTGATGAAATCTTTCCACATAAATACACCCAAAAATTCATATTAAACCCATGTAACCCTAGATATATCAATCTAGCATGTTTCTACCTTTTTAGATTTTGAAAATTAGTTTTCTACCAAAGAAATCACATAATGGATAACAAGGAGCATGAAACTAGGGTTTTATGTGATTTTATACCTCTCGCTCCTATTAGCTCGCTTCCGTTGCTTTCCGAAGTAGTCGATGAAGTTGTTGGACATCCAAGAACTTCCTCCTAGCAGCCGAGTACCCTCACACACTCTCTTGGTATTTTTCTTTTGTTCTACTCTCAAGAACACTTTAAGAACTTCTTGTTTCTCTCTAACTTTCTTGCTTTTCTCTCTAGGATTTCTCTAGTAAATGAACCAACTCTTGCAAGAGTTGGTCAAGCCTTCTATTTATAGAGGTTTGCTAAGCTTAGTTAGGCCCTCTTAATTAATCCATACTTGGTTAATTTAGTCCCTAATTAGTCAACAAACATGCTCCACCTGTTGGGGGAATTGATGGGGTGTTGGGAAGAGTTTTTGTGGGAGTAATTTGGGGAGCTTGGAGACATGAGCCCCCTCCCCTTGTTGCTGCCGAGAGCCCCCCTATTTCCCCTAGGTTTTTGATTTTCTTTTAGCATTTTATTTGGCTATTATACATACATATATATATAAATTAACTTGTAAGTATCTTGACCATTTGACTTTGGTTTGGGCCATCATTTGGATTCTAGGAATTAATTTCATTGGGCTACCAATTAATTCCACTTGGGCTCCCCATTTAATCTACTTGGGCTCCCATAATTAATTCTAGGGTTTATTAAATTAAATTCCAATGAGTTAGGCATTAATTGTTACCCTTAATTCACATAATATAATTGGTAACCAAAATTAATCCTAGCATGCTCACGGCTACGCTTAGGGTTATAATCATCAAAGGTCCTACTTGTATTAATTAAATCATCCAATTAGGCTTTTATTTAATTTATTTCGTCTACCGTACGCCGGTTTAATTATCAAACCTAACGATTAGATTATCGGTTTAGGGTTTCGTTCGTATCATTATCGTTATTATTATTTCTAGGTTAGTAACTTGGTTTAACAATTCCACCGAGTGAGCTTCCCTTTAATTCCAACCTCATACACATTGATATGATTATTCATGATGCACAATAAATTAAACGTTAATTTCATTTCATTACTTAATTATGACGCAAATTTTTATCGAACTATTTCATAATATTTTGGGTCATTACAGTAACAAAGTAATATGACTCCTAGTCGCCTATTTGTTTGCAAATTTTGAGGAAATAACGAAACGAATAGCAAGTTTCTTCAAATGAAGACTTGTGTCCGTTGTACGCATTGTTTTCAATGCAAGAGTGATAGGATTGCTCCTTTTGAGGCTAACCGATGTATAACGAAGTAATATGATTCTAATTCACCTATTTCTTTGCAAATTTGGAGGACATATCGAAACAAATACCAAGTTTCCTTAAGTGAAGACTTGTGTGCGTTGTACGCATTGTTTTCAATGCGAGAGTGATAGGATTCCTCCTTTTGAGGCTAACCGATGTGTAACGAAGTAATATAACTCCTAGTTACCTATTTGTTTGCAAATTTTGAGGAAATAACGAAACGAATAGCAAGTTTCCTCAAATGAAGTCTTGTGTGCGTTGTACGCATTGTTTTCAATGCGAGAGTGATAGGATTGCTCCTTTTGAGGCTAACCGATGTATAACGAAGTAATATGATTCTAATTCACCTATTTCTTTGCAAATTAGGAGGACATATCGAACCAAATAACAAGTTTCCTTAAGTGAAGACTTGTGTATGTTGTACGCATTATTTTAAATGCGAGAGTGATATGATTCCTCCTTTTGAGGCTAACCGATGTGTAACGAAGTAATATGACTCTTAGTCACCTATTTGTTTGCAAATTTTGAGGAAATAACGAAACGAATAGCAAGTTTCCTCAAATGAAGACTTGTGTGCGTTGTACGCATTGTTTTCAATGCGAGAGTGATAGGATTGCTCCTTTTGAGGCTAACCGATGTATAACGAAGTAATATGAATCTAATTCACCTATTTCTTTGCTAATTTGGAGGACATATCGAAACAAATACCAAGTTTCCTTAAGACAAGACTTGTGTGCGTTGTACGCATTGTTTTCAATGCGAGAGTGATAGGATTACAACTTTTGAGGCTAACAGATGTGTACCGAAGTAATATGACTCCTAGTCGCCTATTTGTTTGCAAATTTTGAGGAAATAACGAAACGAATAGCAAGTTTCCTCAAATGAAGACTTGTGTGCGTTGTACGCATTATTTTCAATGCGAGAGTGATAGGATTGCTACTTTTGAGCCTAACCTATGTATTACGAAGTAATATGACTCTTAGTCACCATTTGTTTGCAAATTTTGAGGAAATAACGAAACGAATAGCAAGTTTCCTCAAATGAAGACTTGTGTGCGGTTTACGCATTGTTTTCAATGCGAGAGTGATAGGATTGCTCCTTTTGAGGCTAACCGATATATAACGAAGTAATATGATTCTAATTCACCTATTTCTTTGCAAATTTGGAGGACATATCGAAACAAATACCAAGTTTCCTCAAGTGAAGACTTGTGTGCGTTGTACGCATTGTTTTCAATGCGAGAGTGATAGGATTGCTCCTTTTGAGGCTAACCGATATATAACGAAGTAATATGATTCTAATTCACCTATTTCTTTGCAAATTTGGAGGACATATCGAAACAAATACCAAGTTTCCTTAAGAGAAGACTTGTGTGCGTTGTACGCATTGTTTTCAATGCGAGAGTGATAGGATTGCAACTGTTGAGGCTAACCGATGTATAACGAAGTAATATGATTCTAATTCACCTATTTCTTTGCAAATTTGGAGGACATATCGAAACAAATACCAAGTTTCCTTAAGTGAAGACTTGTGTGCGTTGTACGCATTGTTTTCAATGCGAGAGTGATAGGATTGCAACTTTTGAGGCTAACCGATGTGTAACAAAGTAATATGACTCCTAGTCGCCTATTTGTTTGCAAATTTTGAGGAAATAACGAAACGAATAGCAAGTTTCTTCAAATGAAGACTTGTGTCCGTTGTACGCATTGTTTTCAATGCAAGAGTGATAGGATTGCTCCTTTTGAGGCTAACCGATGTATAACGAAGTAATATGATTCTAATTCACCTATTTCTTTGCAAATTTGGAGGACATATCGAAACAAATACCAAGTTTCCTTAAGTGAAGACTTGTGTGCGTTGTACGCATTGTTTTCAATGCGAGAGTGATAGGATTCCTCCTTTTGAGGCTAACCGATGTGTAACGAAGTAATATGACTGTTAGTTACCTATTTATTTGCAAATTTTGAGGAAATAACGAAACGAATAGCAAGTTTCCTCAAATGAAGTCTTGTGTGCGTTGTACGCATTGTTTTCAATGCGAGAGTGATAGGATTGCTCCTTTTGAGGCTAACCGATGTATAACGAAGTAATATGATTCTAATTCACCTATTTCTTTGCAAATTAGGAGGACATATCGAAACAAATAACAAGTTTCCTTAAGTGAAGACTTGTGTATGTTGTACGCATTATTTTCAATCCGAGAGTGATATGATTCCTCCTTTTGAGGCTAACCGATGTGTAACGAAGTAATATGACTCTTAGTCACCTATTTGTTTGCAAATTTTGAGGAAATAACGAAACGAATAGCAAGTTTCCTCAAATGAAGACTTGTGTGCGTTGTACGCATTGTTTTCAATGCGAGAGTGATAGGATTGCTCCTTTTGAGGCTAACCGATGTATAACGAAGTAATATGAATCTAATTCACCTATTTCTTTGCTAATTTGGAGGACATATCGAAACAAATACCAAGTTTCCTTAAAACAAGACTTGTGTGCGTTGTACGCATTGTTTTCAATGCGAGAGTGATAGGATTACAACTTTTGAGGCTAACAGATGTGTACCGAAGTAATATGACTCCTAGTCGCCTATTTGTTTGCAAATTTTGAGGAAATAACGAAACGAATAGCAAGTTTCCTCAAATGAAGACTTGTGTGCGTTGTACGCATTATTTTCAATGCGAGAGTGATAGGATTGCTACTTTGAGCCTAACCTATGTATTACGAAGTAATATGACTCTTAGTCACCATTTGTTTGCAAATTTTGAGGAAATAACGAAACGAATAGCAAGTTTCCTCAAATGAAGACTTGTGTGCGTTGTACGCATTGTTTTCAATGCGAGAGTGATACGATTGCTCCTTTTGAGGCTAACCGATATATAACGAAGTAATATGATTCTAATTCACCTATTTCTTTGCAAATTTGGAGGACATATCGAAACAAATACTAAGTTTCCTCGAGTGAAGACTTGTGTGCGTTGTACGCATTGTTTTCAATGCGAGAGTGATAGGATTGCTCCTTTTGAGGCTAACCGATATATAACGAAGTAATATGATTTTAATTCACCTATTTCTTTGCAAATTTGGAGGACATATCGAAACAAATACCAAGTTTCCTTAAGAGAAGACTTGTGTGCGTTGTACGCATTGTTTTCAATGCGAGAGTGATAGGATTGCAACTGTTGAGGCTAACCGATGTATAACGAAGTAATATGGTTCTAATTCACCTATTTCTTTGCAAATTTGGAAGACATATCGAAACAAATACCAAGTTTCCTTAAGTGAAGACTTGTGCGCGTTGTACGCATTGTTTTCAATGCGTGGGTGATAGGATTGCTCCTTTTGAGGCTAACCGATGTATAACGAAGTAATATGATTCTAATTCACCTATTTCTTTGCAAATTTGGAGGACATATCGAAACAAATACCAAGTTTCCTTAAGTGAAGACTTGTGTGCGTTGTACGCATTGTTTTCAATGCGAGTGTGATAGGATTCCTCCTTTTGAGGCTAACCGATGTGTAACGAAATAATATGACTCTTAGTCACCTATTTGGTTGCAAATTTTGAGGAAATAACGAAACGAATATCAAGTTTCCTCAAATGAAGACTTGTGTGCCTTGTACGCATTGTTTTCAATGCGAGAGTGATAGGATTCCACCTTTTGAGGCTAACCGATGTATAAGGAAGTAATATGATTCTAATTCACCTATTTCTTTGCAAATTTGGAGGACATATCGAAACAAATACCAAGTTTCCTTAAGTGAAGACTTGTGTGCGTTGTACGCATTGTTTTCAATGCGAGAGTGATAGGATTCCTCCTTTTGAGGCTAACCGATGTGTAACGAAGTAATATGACTCTTAGTCACCTATTTGTTTGCAAATTTTGAGGAAAAAACGAAACGAATAGCAAGTTTCCTCAAATGAAGACTTGTGTGCGTTGTACGCATTGTTTTCAATGCGAGAGTGATAAGATTGCTCCTTTTGAGGCTAACCGATATATAACGAAGTAATATGATTCTAATTCACCTATTTCTTTGCAAATTTGGAGGACATATCGAAACAAATACCAAGTTTCCTCGAGTGAAGACTTGTGTGCGTTGTACGCATTGTTTTCAATGCGAGAGTGATAGGATTGCTCCTTTTGAGGCTAACCGATATATAACGAAGTAATATGATTTTAATTCACCTATTTCTTTGCAAATTTGGAGGACATATCGAAACAAATACCAAGTTTCCTTAAGAGAAGACTTGTGTGCGTTGTACGCATTGTTTTCAATGCGAGAGTGATAGGATTGCAACTGTTGAGGCTAACCGATGTATAACGAAGTAATATGGTTCTAATTCACCTATTTCTTTGCAAATTTGGAGGACATATCGAAACAAATACCAAGTTTCCTTAAGTGAAGACTTGTGTGCGTTGTACGCATTGTTTTCAATGCGTGGGTGATAGGATTGCTCCTTTTGAGGCTAACCGATGTATAACGAAGTAATATGATTCTAATTCACCTATTTCTTTGCAAATTTGGAGGACATATCGAAACAAATACCAAGTTTCCTTAAGTGAAGACTTGTGTGCGTTGTACGCATTGTTTTCAATGCGAGTGTGATAGGATTCCTCCTTTTGAGGCTAACCGATGTGTAACGAAATAATATGACTCTTAGTCACCTATTTGTTTGCAAATTTTGAGGAAATAACGAAACGAATAGCAAGTTTCCTCAAATGAAGACTTGTGTGCGTTGTACGCATTGTTTTCAATGCGAGAGTGATAGGATTCCACCTTTTGAGGCTAACCGATGTATAAGGAAGTAATATGATTCTAATTCACCTATTTCTTTGCAAATTTGGAGGACATATCGAAACAAATACCAAGTTTCCTTAAGTGAAGACTTGTGTGCGTTGTACGCATTGTTTTCAATGCGAGAGTGATAGGATTCCTCCTTTTGAGGCTAACCGATGTGTAACGAAGTAATATGACTCTTAGTCACCTATTTGTTTGCAAATTTTGAGGAAAAAACGAAACGAATAGCAAGTTTCCTCAAATGAAGACTTGTGTGCGTTGTACGCATTGTTTTCAAAGCGAGAGTGATAAGATTGCTCCTTTTGAGGCTAACCGATGTATAACGAAGTAATATGATTATAATTCACCTATTTCTTTGCAAATTTCGAGGACATATCGAAACAAATACGAAGTTTCCTTAAGAGAAGACTTGTGTGCGTTGTACGCATTGTTTTCAATGCGAGAGTGATAGGATTGCAACTGTTGAGGCTAACCGATGTATAACGAAGTAATATGATTCTAATTCACCTATTTCTTTGCAAATTTGGAGGACATATCGAAACAAATACCAAGTTTCCTTAAGTGAAGACTTGTGTGCGTTGTACGCATTGTTTTCAATGCGAGAGTAATAGGATTCCTCCTTTTGAGGCTAACCGATGTGTAACAAAGTAATATGATTCTAATTCACCTATTTCTTTGCAAATTTGGAGGACATATCGAAACAAATACCAAGTTTCCTTAAGAGAAGACTTGTGTGCGTTGTACGCATTGTTTTCAATGCGAGAGTGATAGGATTACAACTTTTGAGGCTAACCGATGTATAACGAAGTAATATGATTCTAATTCACCTATTTCTTTGCAAATTTGGAGGACATATCGAAACAAATACCAAGTTTCCTTAAGTGAAGACTTGTGTGCGTTGTACGCATTGTTTTCAATGCGAGAGTGATAGGATTCCTCCTTTTGAGGCTAACCGATGTGTAACGAAGTAATATGACTCCTAGTCGCCTATTTGTTTGCAAATTTTGAGGAAATAACGAAACAAATAGCAAGTTTCCTCAAATGAAGTCTTGTGTGCGTTGTACGCATTGTTTTCAATGCGAGAGTGATAGGATTGCTCCTTTTGAGGCTAACCGATGTATAACGAAGTAATATGATTCTAATTCACCTATTTCTTTGCAAATTAGGAGGACATATCGAAACAAATACCAAGTTTCCTTAAGTGAAGACTTGTGTATGTTGTACGCATTGTTTTCAATGCGAGAGTGATAGGATTCCTCCTTTTGAGGCTAAACGATGTGTAACGAAGTAGTATGACTCTTAGTCACCTATTTGTTTGCAAATTTTGAGGAAATAACGAAACGAATAGCAAGTTTCCTCAAATGAAGACTTGTGTGCGTTGTACGCATTGTTTTCAATGCGAGAGTGATAGGATTGCTCCTTTTGAGGCTAACCGATGTATAACGAAGTAATATGAATCTAATTCACCTATTTCTTTGCTAATTTGGAGGACATATCGAAACAAATTCCAAGTTTCCTTAAGAGAAGACTTGTGTGCTTTGTACGCATTGTTTTCAATGCGAGAGTGATAGGATTGCAACTTTTGAGGCTAACAGATGTGTAACGAAGTAATATGACTCCTAGTCGCCTATTTGGTTGCAAATTTTTAGGAAATAACGAAACGAATAGCAAGTTTCCTCAAATGAAGACTTATGTGCGTTGTACGCATTATTTTCAATGCGAGAGTGATAGGATTGCTACCTTTGAGGCTAACCTATGTATAACGAAGTAATATGACTCTTAGTCACCATTTGTTTGCAAATTTTGAGGAAATAACGAAACGAATAGCAAGTTTCCTTAAATGAAGACTTGTATCCGTTGTACGCTTTGTTTTCAATGCGAGAGTGATAGTATTCCTCCTTTTGAGGCTAACCGATGTGTAACGAAGTAATATGATTCTAATTCACCTATTTCTTTGCAAATTTGGAGGACATATCGAAACAAATACCAAGTTTCCTTAAGTGAAGACTTGTGTGCGTTGTACGCATTGTTTTCAATGCGAGAGTGATAGGATTCCTCCTTTTGAGGCTAACCGATGTGTAACGAAGTAATATGACTCTTAGTCACCTATTTGTTTGCAAATTTTGAGGAAAAAACGAAACGAATAGCAAGTTTCCTCAAATGAAGACTTGTGTGCGTTGTACGCATTGTTTTCAATGCGAGAGTGATAGGATTGCTCCTTTTGAGGCTAACCGATGTATAACGAAGTAATATGATTCTAATTCACCTATTTCTTTGCAAATTTGGAGGACATATCGAAACAAATACCAAGTTTCCTTAAGAGAAGACTTGTGTGCGTTGTACGCATTGTTTTCAATGCGAGAGTGATAGGATTGCAACTTTTGAGGCTAACCGATGTATAACGAAGTAATATGATTCTAATTCACCTATTTCTTTGCAAATTTGGAGGACATATCGAAACAAATACCAAGTTTCCTTAAGTGAAGACTTGTGTGCGTTGTACGCATTGTTTTCAATGCGTGGGTGATAGGATTGCTCCTTTTGAGGCTAACCGATGTATAACGAAGTAATATGATTCTAAATCACCTATTTCTTTGCAAATTTGGAGGGCATATCGAAACAAATACCAAGTTTCCTTAAGTGAAGACTTGTGCGCGTTGTACGCATTGTTTTCAATGCGAGAGTGATAGCATTCCTCTTTTTGAGGCTAACCGATGTGTAACGAAATAATATGACTCTTAGTCACCTATTTGGTTGCAAATTTTGAGGAAATAACGAAACGAATAGCAAGTTTCCTCAAATGAAGACTTGTGTGCCTTGTACGCATTGTTTTCAATGCGAGAGTGATAGGATTCCACCTTTTGAGGCTAACCGATGTATAACGAAGTAATATGATTCTAATTCACCTATTTCTTTGCAAATTTGGAGGACATATCGAAACAAATACCAAGTTTCCTTAAGTGAAGACTTGTGTGCGTTGTACGCATTGTTTTTAATGCGAGAGTAATAGGATTGCAACTTTTGAGGCTAACCGATGTGTAACAAAGTAATATGACTCCTAGTCGCCTATTTGTTTGCAAATTTTGAGGAAATAACGAAACGAATAGCAAGTTTCCTCAAATGAAGACTTGTGTCCGTTGTACGCATTGTTTTCAATGCGAGAGTGATAGGATTCCTCCTTTTGAGGCTAACCGATGTGTAACGAAGTAATATGACTGTTAGTCACCTATTTGTTTGCAAATTTTGAGGAAATAACGAAACGAATAGCAAGTTTCCTCAAATGAAGTCTTGTGTGCGTTGTACGCATTGTTTTCAATGCGAGAGTGATAGGATTGCTCCTTTTGAGGCTAACCGATGTATAACGAAGTAATATGATTCTAATTCACCTATTTCTTTGCAAATTAGGAGGACATATCGAAACAAATAACAAGTTTCCTTAAGTGAAGACTTGTGTATGTTGTACGCATTGTTTTCAATGAGAGAGTGATAGGATTCCTCCTTTTGAGGCTAACCGATGTGTAACGAAGTAATATGACTCTTAGTCACCTATTTGTTTGCAAATTTTGAGGAAATAACGAAACGAATAGCAAGTTTCCTCAAATGAAGACTTGTGTGCGTTGTACGCATTGTTTTCAATGCGAGAGTGATAGGATTGCTCCTTTTGAGGCTAACCGATGTATAACGAAGTAATACGATTCTAATTCACCTATTTCTTTGCAAATTTGGAGGACATATCGAAACAAATACCAAGTTTCCTTAAGTGAAGACTTGTGTGCGTTGTACGCATTGTTTTCAATGCGAGAGTGATAGGATTGCAACTTTTGAGGCTAACCGATGTATAACGAAGTAATATGATTCTAATTCACCTATTTCTTTGCAAATTTGGAGGACATATCGAAACAAATACCAAGTTTCCTTAAGTGAAGACTTGTGTGCGTTGTACGCATTGTTTTCAATGCGAGAGTGATATGATTCCTCTTTTTGAGGCTAACCGATGTGTAACGAAATAATATGACTCTTAGTCACCTATTTGGTTGCAAATTTTGAGGAAATAACGAAACGAATAGCAAGTTTCCTCAAATGAAGACTTGTGTGCCTTGTACGCATTGTTTTCAATGCGAGAGTGATAGGATTCCACCTTTTGAGGCTAACCGATGTATAACGAAGTAATATGATTCTAATTCACCTATTTCTTTGCAAATTTGGAGGACATATCGAAACAAATACCAAGTTTCCTTAAGTGAAGACTTGTGTGCGTTGTACGCATTGTTTTTAATGCGAGAGTAATAAGATTGCAACTTTTGAGGCTAACCGATGTGTAACAAAGTAATATGACTCCTAGTCGCCTATTTGTTTGCAAATTTTGAGGAAATAACGAAACGAATAGCAAGTTTCCTCAAATGAAGACTTGTGTCCGTTGTACGCATTGTTTTCAATGCGAGAGTGATAGGATTCCTCCTTTTGAGGCTAACCGATGTGTAACGAAGTAATATGACTGTTAGTCACCTATTTGTTTGCAAATTTTGAGGAAATAACGAAACGAATAGCAAGTTTCCTCAAATGAAGTCTTGTGTGCGTTGTACGCATTGTTTTCAATGCGAGAGTGATAGGATTGCTCCTTTTGAGGCTAACCGATGTATAACGAAGTAATATGATTCTAATTCACCTATTTCTTTGCAAATTAGGAGGACATATCGAAACAAATAACAAGTTTCCTTAAGTGAAGACTTGTGTATGTTGTACGCATTGTTTTCAATGCGAGAGTGATAGGATTCCTCCTTTTGAGGCTAACCGATGTGTAACGAAGTAATATGACTCTTAGTCACCTATTTGTTTGCAAATTTTGAGGAAATAACGAAACGAATAGCAAGTTTCCTCAAATGAAGACTTGTGTGCGTTGTACGCATTGTTTTCAATGCGAGAGTGATAGGATTGCTCCTTTTGAGGCTAACCGATGTATAACGAAGTAATACGATTCTAATTCACCTATTTCTTTGCAAATTTGGAGGACATATCGAAACAAATACCAAGTTTCCTTAAGTGAAGACTTGTGTGCGTTGTACGCATTGTTTTCAATGCGAGAGTGATAGGATTGCAACTTTTGAGGCTAACCGATGTATAACGAAGTAATATGATTCTAATTCACCTATTTCTTTGCAAATTTGGAGGACATATCGAAACAAATACCAAGTTTCCTTAAGTGAAGACTTGTGTGCGTTGTACGCATTGTTTTCAATGCGAGAGTGATATGATTCCTCTTTTTGAGGCTAACCGATGTGTAACGAAATAATATGACTCTTAGTCATCTATTTGGTTGCAAATTTTGAGGAAATAACGAAACGAATAGCAAGTTTCCTCAAATGAAGACTTGTGTGCCTTGTAGGCATTGTTTTCAATGCGAGAGTGATAGGATTCCACCTTTTGAGGCTAACCGATGTATAACGAAGTAATATGACTCTTAGTCACCTATTTGTTTGCAAATTTTGAGGAAATAACGAAACGAATAGCAAGTTTCCTCAAATGAAGACTTGTGTGCGTTGTACGCATTGTTTTCAATGCGAGAGTGATAGGATTGCTCCTTTTGAGGCTAACCGATGTATAACGAAGTAATATGAATCTAATTCACCTATTTCTTTGCTAATTTGGAGGACATATCGAAACAAATACCATGTTTCCTTAAGAGAAGACTTGTGTGCGTTGTACGCATTGTTTTCAATGCGAGAGTGATAGGATTGCAACTTTTGAGGCTAACAGATGTGTACCGAAGTAATATGACTCCTAGTCGCCTATTTGTTTGCAAATTTTGAGGAAATAACGAAACGAATAACAAGTTTCCTCAAATGAAGACTTGTGTGCGTTGTACGCATTATTTTCAATGCGAGAGTGATAGGATTGCTACTTTTGAGGCTAACCGATGTATAACGAAGTAATATGACCCTTAGTCACCATTTGTTTGCAGATTTTGAGGAAATAACGAAACGAATAGCAAGTTTCCTCAAATGAAGACTTGTGTGCGTTGTACGCATTGTTTTCAATGCGAGAGTGATAGGATTGCTTCTTTTGAGGCTAACCGATGTATAACGAAGTAATATGATTCTAATTCACCTATTTCTTTGCAAATTTGGAGGACATATCGAAACAAATACCAAGTTTCCTTAAGTGAAGACTTGTGTGCGTTGTACGCATTGTTTTCAATGCGAGAGTGATAGGATTCCTCCTTTTGAGGCTAACCGATGTGTAACGAACTAATATGACTCTTAGTCACCTATTTGTTTGCAAATTTTGAGGAAAAAACGAAACGAATAGCAAGTTTCCTCAAATGAAGACTTGTGTGCGTTGTACGCATTGTTTTCAATGCGAGAGTGATAGGATTGCTCCTTTTGAGGCTAACCGATGTATAACGAAGTAATATGATTCTAATTCACCTATTTCTTTGCAAATTTGGAGGACATATCGAAACAAATACCAAGTTTCCTTAAGAGAAGACTTGTCTGCGTTGTACGCATTGTTTTCAATGCGAGAGTGATGGGATTGCAATTTTTGAGTCTAACAGATGTGTACCGAAGTAATATGACTCCTAGTCGCCTATTGGTTTGCAAATTTTGAGGAAATAACGAAACGAATAGCAAGTTTCCTCAAATGAAGACTTGTGTGCGTTGTACGCATTGTTTTCAATGCGAGAGTGATAGGATTGCTCCTTTTGAGGCTAACCGATGTATAACGAAGTAATATGAATCTAATTCACCTATTTCTTTGCAAATTTGGAGGACATATCGAAACAAATACCAAGTTTCCTTAAGTGAAGACTTGTGTGCGTTGTACGCATTGTTTATAATGCGAGAGTGGCCAAACATGAAAAGAGAGGTGGCTGAATTCGTTAGTAGGTGTTTGACATGTCAGCAAGTTAAAGCTGAGCATCAAAGACCCAGCGGATTGTTACAACCGTTAGAGATTCCAGAGTGGAAATGGGAGCATATTACAATGGATTTTGTAGTAGGCCTACCAACCACACAGAAGGGTCATGATGCCATTTGGGTAATAGTGGATAAACTAACTAAGTCAGCTCACTTTTTACCAATTAAGGTTAAGTTCACTTTGGACCGATTAGCAAAGCTATACATTAAGGAAGTTATCTCTAGACATGGCGTGCCAGTTTCAATTGTGTCAGATCGAGACCCAAGGTTCACATCGAACTTTTGGAAAAGTCTTCAAGAACATCTAGGCACACAATTGAGAATGAGTACTGCTTATCACCCGCAAACAGATGGTCAAAGTGAAAGGACTATCCAAACCTTGGAGGATATGCTGAGAGCTTGTATGATGGATTTTGAGGGAAGTTGGGAAGATCACTTACCTCTAGTAGAATTCTCTTACAACAATAGTTATCACGCTAGTATAGGAATGCCACCATATGAAGCCCTATATGGAAGGAAGTGTAGAACACCGATGTGTTGGGATGAAGTTGGTGAACGGAAGATGCTTGGGCCATAATTGGTTCAACAAACAGCGGAGGTAGTTCGAACAATTCAACTGAGGTTACGAGCTGCTCAAGAAAGACAGAAGAGATATGCCGATCTACATCGACAAAAGAGAGACTTTGAAGTTGGTAGTCATGTTTTCCTAAAAGTATCTCCCTGGAAAGGAAAGATTCGTTTTGGAAAGAAAGGGAAACTGAGTCCAAGGTTTATAGGACCATTCGAAATATTACGAAGAATAGGTGAAGTAGCTTATGAAGTAGCCTTACCTCCAGAGCTGGAACACATACATAATGTATTTCATGTTTCAGTATTACGTCCCTATAAACCCGATTACAAACACGTCATCAGCTATGAACCCATTCAAATCGAGAAGGATCTAAGCTATGAAGAGATTCCTGTTAAAATTGTTGATAGGAAGGAACAAGTCTTGCGAAACAAGGTCATACCTTCAGTCAGGGTCATATGGAGAAATCAATCCATCGAAGAAGCAACGTGGGAATTAGAAGATAAAATGAAGATATAATATCCACATTTATTTTCTTAATTGTATAAGTTAATTTCGGGGACGAAATTCTTTTAAGGAGGGGTGAATGTAATATTCCGAACTTCCGAGAGAGTTGTAATCCGACTTTATGTGAATAAATAAAGCTTGAATTACATCTTATATGTGTTATGGAATCTTCGTTATTGCTTATTTATGTGTTTCGATTCAAGTATACAGCCTTAGCACGAAAAAGGAACATAAAAGTTTTTTCTTCAAAAATCTGAAAAGAAGATAAAACCTAAACCCTAAACCCTAGGGTCTAAACCCTAGGAATTCTAACCTAAGCTCCCGAGCGAAACGTATACGTCAGAATGACATTCTGTTTCAAGATTCAACCTTCCCACAATTTGAAAACACGTAACAGTCAATAATAGTTTTTCTCGAAAAACGTGTAAAAGCACTATTCACGAGGTGACGTTTTTCATTCGTTTGACTGTTTCTTTCATCTGTAGGACTTCTTACATTTCACAACATAGTGATAATACGAGGTTTAGATGTCAGGGAATCAATAAAATTTTCTTGGGAAAAAGACACGATTTACGAGAAAACGTTTGTCGTCTTTTTGAACGTTCTTTTCAACGTTTGGACTTTTTCCATTTCACGATATAGCATTTATACGGGGAATAGATACCAGGGAGCCACTGATATTTTTCCCAAAATAAAACGTAAAACGCTCTTCAAACGAAAACGCTTTCTATTTTTGAACGTTCCGTTGAACAATATTGTGTTTGTATTAGACCACCGATGCTTAATATGCAATAAAAGTTTTTGTAAAGAAAACCTAATTTTAGGGTTTGAGAAAACCTAACCCATAAGGGTTGAACCCTAAGGGTTAGAAACCCTAGAGAGCACTATTCATAAATACGAAAAGAATACAAAAATTATACGAAAATAATACGAAAATAATACGATAATAATACGAAAATTATACGGTATAAATACGAAAAAGTCAAATGTGAATAGTAAAAGTCAACTATACTAATTAGTATACTAATCAAGATTAAGGCTAAACTAAGTAAGTTTGATTAGTTAAAATGATTCACTAATCAACCAATCACATGTTAGCTTAATTAAGGACTAAACTAACATTGACCAATCATGGTTAAGCAAAGAAAAACAAGTTAGATTAACTAAACTAGATAAAGAAACACTAGTTACACTAACTAATTATCAACTAAATCCATGTAAAATTAAGTTAACCAATCAAAATCCAAGCTAGCTATCCATGTGATTAGTTTTTGACCAATGAGCACAAAGTAAAGCAAGATGGAATCTAGGCCATTGGATCAAAATGTCCAGCCATTTTGTGCTTTTAATGAGGTGTCCTAAGTTCTTAAATATGTGTCCAAGTCCCTATGTAAACTAATAATAACTTCAAGGACTAAAAGTGTAATTAAAGAAACTTGACTTTTCCTATAAATAGCAAGCTTAGTTTACTTGATTCACCATTCATTTTCAAAGCTCAAAAATCAAGTATCAAAGCTATACATATATTGAGAGAGAGTTCTAGTGAGTTACTATCTTGGATATTGCAAAGAAATAGTTAAAGCTTGCAAACACCAAAGGTACAATCTCTTATAGTTTTTTTGTTCGTTTTTTCTTTCGTCTTAAATTTTCAAAAGCTCAAGAACGCGAGTCGTAGCCATGTACGATTGTCGTTCTCCGTGTTCTTCATGTGTTCTTGAGCCTTTCTACATTTTGTAGTAGTTATAATGTCGAAATTCAATTCATAGTTTAAAGCTTAATGAACATACGTAGTGGTCATGTACGGTTCATCCGTTCTCCGCGTTTGCGTATGTTCTTGAGCATTTTTATAAATTGTTTTAATCAATTATGTAAGCCGTTATAATGACCAATTTTTGTCAACTATAAAGTGTTATAATCACTTATGTAAGCAGTTATAATGCTCAAATTATTTCATGTACGAAAACCAAAAGCTCAAGAACATAGTCGTTACCATGTACGGTTTAACCGTTCTTCGTGTTCTTCGTATGTTCTTGAGCAAAAGTCATGAATCTTTCTATGAGAAGGTTTGTGATTTGTTATTTTTATGTTATAAAGTGATATTGAGTCTTACAACATGATTTCATAAAGAGTTAAAGCAAGCGGTACCATGTTTCACATGGTTAACCCTAAAAATATTGTTCAATGTAAGCATACTGACCTTTTTGCTAAAATTACGAAATTTTAAAGTCAGAATCTGCCTTAGTAACCTAAATGAAAGTTGTATATCATGAAGTTCTAAGCAATTTAGACTCAAAAATCACTTTAAAATGTTTCCGGATGACAAAGTTATGGCAGTTACCGGAAAGGATGTCAAAGCTGAAAATTTTAAGGGGCTTGCGGGTGGAAGCCCTAAATTTTGAGTTTTTGAGTTAGCCAAGTTTTCTAAAAAATTCTACCAATGAAAATAGTCTAGTTTAGTGATAAAAACACGTATAGAACGACAAAATTCGATAAACTAACATTCGGTACGCGAAACCCTTTGTATAGGCGCTTTAAACGATTACCGGGAAACCCTAAATTGTGCTAAAGGCAAGTTTTCTATCCTTAAACTTTGTTTACTTGCTTTCTATGTGATTTATAAATTTTGTGTATGCAACGTGTTATAAATCTTTGATACGAGAGTTATTGCTTTTTGTTTCGGCATAACTTGCAAAATGAAATGATTATTCGTGATATATTCGAATCATGCTTTATTATATCAAACCAAGTCGTCTTGGGGCGATCCTGACATGTGAAGTAAACTGAGATGAACAAATATGTATTACTGTTCTTGATCTGTCCAGTGTATTGTATGTTATGCATAACATAGGATGTCGTTAGGTTGATCCCCTTTCTATATCCACTGTAAAAGGTTCTAAGTCGAAAGACAAAGAACAGTTCAAGGTCTAACCACCACTCAGTCTTGCTATGTTAAAACATTTGTAAATATCAATTATTATTCCATGAGTCCTTACAATCCTTATCAGTGTGAGTTCACTTATATGTTATGTGTTTAAGACTTGCTGAGCATTTTAGCTCACCCTTGCATATAAACCTAATGTGCAGACAAACCCGAGAGCTCCGGCTCGAAGAAGAAAGGAAAGAAGAAATGTGTAGACTAGTTTACTGCTTTCCTTAACTGTTCTTAACTGTAGTCATAATGACATTTTGTAATAAGAACAAGTTCAACACATGTAACCGAATATTATATAAATATTATCAAGTTTTATCACATTCTCTTGTTACGTCTTTACTTTGATTAAACTTAGAATTGTTAAAACTTAACATAGTATTAATAATGATCTATTTATCTGGATGAGGATCGGTAAATAACTTGTGAGTGCTGTACATCCGAGACAGAACTAAGCGATGTTGACTAGTCAAATCCATCGTTAAGGTTCCTCGGACCCAGGTATAACTCGTTATTACTATTCTGAATGTCAGAAAAGTAGGATTATTAATATGAAGAGATATCACTATAAACAAATATGTTTCGAATGAGGGTTTTAACTATTTGGGTAATGTTCTGTACAGAAAGAGAATTTTGCACCGGACAAAGATACAACCATTTGTCACGGATAAAGATGCAAACATTCATCGCGAGATTCTCTGTTCCCAAGAGCCATCATAATGATTTAATACCGTGGATGTTGAAACATGTAAAGTTATAGAATATCTAAATATTAAGGATAAAAAGGTTATGTTTGAGTATTAAGTCTCTTGTATCAATTATAAGGACTTGATATAAAATAATGAAAGATCTTTGGGAATTAGGATGAGAACTTTGTTTGAGAATAAAGGAAATCATCTATAAACCTATTGATTTAGCATTTGTAGTGAGCACCAAGTCATCTATAGTAAGTATAGTGATTTGGGGGCGTCACAAGACTTGTGTGCGTTGTACGCATTGTTTTCAATGCAAGAGTGATAGTATTCCTCCTTTTGAGGCTAACCGATGTGTAACGAAGTAATATGACTGTTAGTCACCTATTTCTTTGCAAATTTTGAGGAAATAACGAAACGAATAGCAAGTTTCCTCAAATGAAGTCTTGTGTGCGTTGTACGCATTGTTTTCAATGCGAGAGTGATAGGATTGCTCCTTTTGAGGCTAACCAATGTGTAACGAAGTAATATGATTCTAATTCACCTATTTCTTTGCAAATTAGGAGGACATATCGAAACAAATACCAAGTTTCCTTAAGTGAAGACTTGTGTATGTTGTACGCATTGTTTTCAATGCGAGAGTGATAGGATTCCTCCTTTTGAGGCTAACCGATGTGTAACGAAGTAATATGACTCTTAGTCACCCATTTGTTTGCAAATTTTGAGGAAATAACGAAATGAATAGCAAGTTTTCTCAAATGAAGACTTGTGTACGTTGTACGCATTGTTTTCAATAGGAGTGTGATAGGATTGCTCCTTTTGAGGCTAACCGATGTATAACGAAGTAATATGACTCCTAGTCGGCTATTTGTTTGCAAATTTTGAGGACATATCGAAACAAATACCAAGTTTCCTCAAGTGAAGACTTGTGTGCGTTGTACGCATTGTTTTCAATGCGAGAGTGATAGGATTGCTCCTTTTGAGGCTAACCGATGTATAACGAAGTAATATGATTCTAATTCACCTATTTCTTTGCAAATTTGGAGGACATATCGAAACAAATACCAACTTTCCTTAAGTGAAGACTTGTGTGCGTTGTACGCATTGTTTTCAATGCGAGAGTGATAGTATTCCTCCTTTTGAGGCTAACCGATGTGTAACGAAGTAATATGACTTTTAGTCACCTATTTCATTGCAAATTTTGAGGAAATAACGAAACGAATAGCAAGTTTCCTCAAATGAAGTCTTGTGTGCGTTGTACGCATTGTTTTCAATGCGAGAGTGATAGGATTGCTCCTTTTGAGGCTAACCAATGTGTAACGAAGTAATATGATTCTAATTCACCTATTTCTTTGCAAATTAGGAGGACATATCGAAACAAATACCAAGTTTCCTTAAGTGAAGACTTGTGTATGTTGTACGCATTGTTTTCAATGCGAGAGTGACAGGATTCCTCCTTTTGAGGCTAACCGATGTGTAACGAAGTAATATGACTCTTATTCACCTATTTGTTTGCAAATTTTGAGGAAATAACGAAACGAATAGCAAGTTTCCTCAAATGAAAACTTGTGTGCGTTGTACGCATTGTTTTCAATGCGAGAGTGTTAGGATTGCTCCTTTTGAGGCTAACCGATGTATAACGAAGTAATATGAGTCTAATTCAACTATTTCTTTGTAAATTTGGAGGACATATCGAAACAAATACCAGGTTTCCTTAAGTGAAGACTTGTGTGCGTTGTACGCATTGTTTTCAATGCGAGAGTGATGGGATTCCTCCTTTTGAGGCTAACCGATGTGTAACGAAGTAATATGATTCTAATTCACCTCTTTCTTTGCAAATTTGGAGGACATATCGAAACAAATACCAAGTTTCCTTAAGAGAAGACTTGTGTGCGTTGTACGCATTGTTTTCAACGCGAGAGTGATAGGATTGCAACTTTTGAGGCTAACAGATGTGTACCGAAGTAACATGACTCCTAGTCGCCTATTTATTTGTAAATTTTGAAGAAATAACGAAACGAATAGCAAGTTTCCTCGAATGAAGACTTGTGTGCGTTGAACGCATTATTTTTAATGTGAGAGTGATAGGATTGCTACTTTTGAGGCTAACCTATGGATAACGAAGTAATATGACTCGTAGTCACCTATTTATTTGCAAATTTTGAGTAAATAACGAAACGAATAGCAAGTTTCCTCAAATGAAGGCTTGTGTGCGTTGTACGCATTGTTTTCAATGCGAGAGTGATAGGATTGCTCGTTTTGAGGCTCACCGATGTATAACGAAATAATATGACTCTTAATCACCTATTTGTTTGCAAATTTAGAGGAAATAACGAAACGAATACCAAGTTTCCTCAAATGAAGACTTGTGTGCATTGTACGCGTTGTTTTCAATGCGAGAGTGATAGGATTGCTCCTTTTTAAGGTTAACCGATGTATAACGAAGTAATATGATTCTAATTCAGCTATTTCTTTGCAAATTTGGAGGACATATCGAAACAAATACCAATTTTCCTTAAGTGAAGACTTGTGTATGTTGTACGCATTGTTTTCAATGCGAGAGTGATAGGATTCCTCCTTTTGAGGCTAACCGATGTGTAACGAAGTAATATGACTCTAATTCACCTCTTTCTTTGCAAATTTGGAGGACATATTGAAACAAATACCAAGTTTCCTTAAGTGAAGACTTGTGTATGTTGTACGCATTATTTTCAATACGAGAGTGATAGGATTCCTCCTTTTGAGGCTAACCGATGTGTAACGAAGTAATATGACTCTTAGTCACCTATTTGTTTGCAAATTTTGAGGAAATAACGAAACGAATAGCAAGTTTCCTCAAATGAAGACTTGTCTGCGTTGTACGCATTGTTTTCAATGCGAGAGTGATAGGATTGCTCCTTTTGAGGCTAACCGATGTATAACGAAGTAATATGACTCTTAGTCACCTATTTGTTTGCAAATTTTGAGGACATAACGAAACGAATAGCAACTTTCCTCAAATGAAGACTTGTGTGCATTGTACGCATTGTTTTCAATGCGAGAGTGATAGGATTGCTCCTTTTGAGGCTAACCGATGTATAACGAAGTAATATGATTCTAATTCACCTATTTCTTTACAAATTTGGAGGACATATCGAAACAAATACCAAGTTTCCTTAAGTGAAGACTTGTGTGCGTTGTACGCATTGTTTTCAATGCGAGAGTGATAGGATTGCTCCTTTTGAGGCTAACCGATGTCTAACGGAGTAATATAGCTCTTAGTCACCTATTTGTTTGCAAATTTTGAGGAAATAACGAAACGAATAGCAAGTTTCCTTAAATGAAGACTTGTGTGCGTTGTAAGCATTGTTTTCAATGCGAGAGTGATAGGATTGCTCCTTTTGAGGCTAACCGATGTATAACGAACTAATATGATTCTAATTCACATATTTCTTTGCAAATTTGGAGGACATATCGAATCAAATACCAAGTTTCCTTAAGTGAAAACTTGTGTGCGTTGTACGCATTGTTTTCAATGCGAGAGTGATAGGATTCCTCCTTTTGAGGCTAACCGATGTGTAACGTCGTAATATAACTCTTAGTCACCTATTTGTTTGCAAATTTTGAGGAAATAAGGAAACGAATAGCAAGTTTCCTTAAATGAAGACTTGTGTGCGTTGTACGCATTGTTTTCAATGCGAGAGTGATAGGATTGCTCCTTTTGAGGCTAAACGATGTATAACGAAGTAATATGATTATAATTCACCTATTTCTTTGCAAATTTGGAGGACATATCGAAACAAATACCAAGTTTCCTTAAGTGAAGAGTTGTGTATGTTGTACGCATTGTTTTCGATGCGAGAGTGATAGGATTCCTCCTTTTGAGGCTAACCGATGTGTACCGAAGTAATATGACTCTTAGTCACCTATTTGTTTGCAAATTTTGAGGAAATAACGAAACGAATAGCAAGTTTCCTCAAATGAAGACTTGTGTGCGTTGTACGCATTCTTTTCAATGCGACAGTGATAGGATTGCTCCTTTTGAGGCTAACCGATGTATAACGAAGTAATATGATTCTAATTCACCTATTTCTTTGCAAATTTTGAGGACATATCGAAACAAATACCAAGTTTCCTTAAGTGAAGACTTGTGTGCGTTGTACGCATTGTTTTTTAATGCAGGAGTGATAGGATTGCTCCTTTTGAGGCTAACCGATGTATAACGAAGTAATATGATTCTAATTCACCTATTTCTTCGCAAATTTGGAGGACATATCGAAACAAATACCAAGTTTCATTAAGTGAAGACTTGGGTGCGTTGTACGCATTGTTTTCAATGCGAGAGTGAGAGGATTCCTCCTTTTGAGGCTAACCGATGTATAACGAAGTAATATGATTCTAATTCACCTATTTCTTTGCAAATTTGGAGGAAATATCGAAACAAATACCAAGTTTCCTTAAGAGAAGACTTGTGTGCGTTGTACGCATTGTTTTCAATGCGAGAGTGATAGGATTGCAACTTTTGAGGCTAACAGATGTGTACCGAAGTAATATGACTCCTAGGCATTTGTTTGCAAATTTTGAGGAAATAACGAAACGAATAGCAAGTTTCCTCAAATGAAGACTTGTGTGCGTTGTACGCATTATTTTCAATGCGAGAGTGATAGGATTGCTACTTTTGAGGCTAACCTATGTATAACGAAGTAATATGACTCTTAGTCACCATTTGTTTGCAAATTTTGAAGACATAACGAAACGAATAGCAAGTTTCCTCAAATGAAGACTTGTGTGCGTTGTAAGCATTGTTTTCAATGCGAGAGTGATAGGATTTCTACTTTTGATGTTAACCGATGTATAACGAAGTAATATGATTCTAATTCACCTATTTCTTTGCAAATTTGGAGGACATATCGAAACAAATACCAATTTTCCTTAAGTGAAGACTTATGTGCGTTGTACGCATTGTTTTCAATGCGAGAGTGATAAGATTCCTCCTTTTGAGGCTAACCGATGTGTAACGAATTAATATGACTCGGAGTCACCTATTTGTTTGCAAGTTTTGAGGAAAAAACGAAACGAATAGCAAGTTTCCTGAAATGAAGAATTGTGTGCGTTGTACGCATTCTTTTAAATGCGAGAGTGATAGGATAGCTCCTTTTGAGGCTAACCGATGTATAACGAAGTAATATGATTCTAATTCACCTATTTCTTTGCAAATTTGGTGGACATATCGAAACAAATACCAAGTTTCCTGAAGTTAAGACTTGTGTGCGTTGTACGCATTGTTTTCAATGTGAGAGTGATAGGATTGCAACTTTTGAGGCTAACCGATGTGTAACAAAGTAATATGACTCCTAGTCGCCTATTTGTTTGCAAAATTTGAGAAAATAACGAAACGAATAGCAAGTTTCCTCAAATAAAGACTTGTGTGCGTTGTACGCATTGTTTTCAATGCGAGAGTGATAGGATTGCAACTTTTGAGGCTAACCGATGTGTAACGAAGTAATATGACTCCTAGTCGCCTATTTGTTTGCAAATTTGGAGGACATATCGAAACGAATACCAAGTTTCCTCAAATGAAGACTTGTGTGCGTTGTACGCATTGTTTTCAATGCGAGAGTGATAGGATTGCTCCTTTTGAGGCTAACCGATATATAACGAAGTAATATGATTTTAATTTACCTATTTCTTTACAAATTTGGAGGACATATCGAAACAAATACCAAGTTTCCTGAAGTGAAGACTTGTGTGCGTTGTACGCATTGTTTTCAATGCGAGAGTGATAGGGTTGCTCCTTTTGAGGCTAACCGATGTATAACGAAGTATTATGATTCTAATTCACTTATTTCTTTGTAAATTTGGAGGACATATCGAAACAAATACCAAGTTTCCTTAAGTGAAGACTTGTGTATGTTGTACGCATTGTTTTCAATGCGAGAGTGAAAGGATTCCTCCTTTTGAGGCTAACCGATGTGTAACGAAGTAATATGACTCTTAGTCACCTATATGTTTGCAAATATTGAGGAAATAACGAAACGAATAGCAAGTTTCCTCAAATGAAGACTTGTGTGCGTTGTACGCATTGTTTTCAATGCGAGAGTGATAGGATTGCTCCTTTTGAGGCTAACCGATGTATAACGAAGTAATATGATTCTAATTCACCTATTTCTTTGCAAATTTTGAGGACATATCGAAACAAATACCAAGTTTCCTCAAGTGAAGACTTGTGTGCGCTGTACGCATTGTTTTCAATGCGAGAGTGATAGGATTGCTCCTTTTGAGGCTAACCGATGTATAACGAAGTAATATGATTCTCATTCACCTATTTCTTTGCAAATTTGGAGGACATATCGAAACAAATAACAAGTTTCCTTAAGTGAAGACTTGTGTGCGTTGTACGCATTGTTTTCAATGCGAGAGTGATAGGATTCCTCCTTTTGAGGCTAACCGATGTGTAACGGAGTAATATAACTCTTAGTCACCTATTTGTTTGCAAATTTTGAGGAAATAACGAAACGAATAGCAAGTTTCCTCAAATAAAGACTGTAATGACCGCGAAAATTGCTACGCATTTCAAATATATTTGATTAATATTTATCAATGAAATGAATTTAATTTTTATTTTGTTGTGCCTTCATGAATAATCATATCTATGTTTAATTAAAAGGGAAGTTCGCACAGTGATCTTATTTAAACCAAATGAACTAACCTACAAATATTAATATCAAGAAACGATAAGTTAGAAACCCTAATCTAGCCGATTCGGTTAATCATTAAAATTAGGGTTAACCTAATTGAGTTATAAACTCTATTTAAAATCCAACCCCTAGTTTTGGGATGATATGGATTGTAGGGTATGTTTAAAGTCTAATATATGACATAATTAATATTAGAGCTAATATTGGTGTTAATTTAAATAGAAGTCTAATATAAATTAATGTGGGAATTAAATTAACACCCTAATCAATAGTCCAATTAAATTAATTGCCTAGCAAGTCTAATTGGATTATGTGTTTATTAAGGATGAATTTAATTAAGCACCATGTGATTTAATTAATAATCCGATGAAGCTAATTACCTAACCATTTGATTAATTAATGCAAGGCCCAAGTATTTAATTAAAATTGAGCCCAAATGAAATGTGACATAGGCCCAATGAAATTAATTAAATTAAGGTCCAAACATAGCAATGTAGATGTGTGTTGGTGATTATATATATATGTATCTATATATATATTTTACTAACTCATTTTGGACATTAAATTAAAAAGGGAAACAAACCAATTCTTGGACCCTTTTACCCCCAAAGTTGCGGCAACATGAAGGACTTTAGGGGCTGATTTGGTTGCCCATTTAGGAGCTCAAGGTGTTGGGAAGAGCAAAGCATTAATACAAGCTAGTAGGCCTATGTTTGGTTGATGTGAATGATGTGTATACTTACATAATTTGTAAGTATACACAACAACTAATACACTCACTCTCTCCTATCATCCATCATCTTATTTTTCATCTACCAAGTTGCTAGAGAGCAAAAGAGTTAGAGAGAAAAGAAAAGTTGAGAGCAAAAATAGAGAGAAAGTAAGAAAAAAGGAAGAGAAACCCTAGAAAAATCAAGATCAAGCAAGAAGCAAGATCATCAACCATACCAAGATAGATCATCCAAGTCTCATCCCATTCCTAGCAAGAAGAAAAAGAGCTACCAAGAGGTTTAAAAGTTTTCAAACCTAGCTTTCCATTTTAATATATGTTCTATGTATGTTTTAAGTGATTTTATTGGTCAAAAATGTGTTTTGATGGTAGAAAACTATTTTTAAAGCTCTTGATGCTTAAAACCATGCTAGACTAATGTATCTAGAGTTTAATAGGTTTAACATGAGTTTTGGGATTCATTTATGTGGAAAAGTTTAACAAAACATGAAAGCGATTTTCGCCGGAAAAACCCTAAACTGAGCAGCGGGTTGCCGGATTTACTGTTCATGTTCCGTAAGTCGTATTCATGATCCGTCAACTTTGGGTGATAGTACTATAAGATAGGAAGATTTTCCAAGTGGTACGACTGAAAAATATTAAACGAGCTATTTATGGTGATTTTCCTAGCAAAACAGTTCCTGCCGGAAAAATCTGAAAAAGCCTACTGCCAGGATCTTGTGAGGGCTGTTTTGGCAACTTTTCTTGCTCTAAAAATTCCGTCCATTTTACAGATGATATTATATGGTATATATCAGCCACTGTCCAAAAATGAGCTCCATCCGACGTCGTATGAGGGAGTTATGACCCAACGATTTTCCAAGTTTTAAAAGCATAATACTGAAATATCTTGAAAAGTATAACTCAGAAAATTATGAACGTTTTACTAGAAGTGTTCTCTGATAGCAGGAAGCTACTGTAGAAATTTCAGAATTTTCTGATGAAAATTAAAGTTTTAATAAATGATGCCATTTTGGACAGAAACGGACCATTTAAAAATAGTAAATAAGGTTGAAAAATTAAAAGAAAATTATTTTGTGTATAAAATAAAATATACCACAGATATCCAAGAGATATAAAAATAATAAGTCAAGTAGGTATTTTTGATAAATACACTTGATTTAAGAGAAATAAAGATAATAGCATAATTAAGGATGTATGAGTTAATTTTATTAAATAATACATAAAGGTAATTATTTGTTATTTAAATAGTATTAAATAATAAATAAATTAAATAAAAAGAAATTAAATTAGTTATTTATTATTTAAATGACTAAATAATAAATAAAGGAAAGGAGTAAAGAAATTAATAAAATAATTAAACAATTTACCTTTAAATTGTTTAAGTTGTTAATATTACTAAGTAATTTAAAATATTATTAAATAATAATATTAGTTAAAATAATTGTAAATGATTAAGTTATTATTAAATGATTAATAATAATAATAAAAGATTAAATTATTATTAAAGATATTAAATGATTAAATTATTATTAAATGATTAATAATAATAGTAAATGATTAAATTATTATTTAAATGAGTAATAATAATAGTATGTAATTAAATTGTTATTAAATGATTAATAATAATAGTACCTCATTAAATTATTAATAAATGATTAATAATAATAGTAACTCATTAAATTATTATTAAACGATTAATAATAATGTTAAGTAATTAAATTATTATTAAATAATTAATAATAACAATAACTCGCTAAATTATTATTAAATGATTAATAATAATAGTAGGTATTCAATTAAGATGTTATTGAGTTATTAATAACATTTGTAAATGAACTTGATATTAATAATATTATATTAATAATATTATTAGGTAACTAAAATGTTATCCAAGTGTGATAATATTGTCGTGAAAGCTACGTGTTGTTAAATAGAGGATTATGTGCTTTAGTAGCTGTATGTATGATAGTAATATATGAATCTCTATGTGCTATACTAATTGAAAGATAAACCTATTTAATACTAGGTATATCAAAGGCTGTAATTTAAGTTGTGTGAGCTGTAGTCAACAACTGAGGCAAGTTTCCTAACTCAAACTCGAACTATTATTTTTGAGCATGTCAAATGGTTTAATTTATCGTTAATTATTCCATGTAAATGCCAGTATTGATATTCGTACGTTGATGCATTTGAAAAATATGTTCTATCATTGAACAAGTAAATTATTTAAAGTTCTTTATTTCATGAACTGTTCAACAAATGGGTTTACGCCATTTGTTTCGGCTGGACATATAAAGTAAATATTTTTAAAAGCTATTCCAAACCAGTTGAGTGGTGTGGAAGTCTTGCACTGAGAGAACAAACCCTAAATGGGGAATTATAAGTGTCATAGTTCGACATGGTCAGAGTTTAATGTTATGCATATACATGTTGTACAAGAGGCTGATCCCCTCGAGTACAGTCTGATTTATAAAAGGATAATCGGAAGGTTGTTTCCTTGGAAACGTTCAGGGTCGGTTGGACCACTCAGCAGTAAATAATCATCTTTCATTCCTTCGTTTGAATTTTGATTATCTTATCAGTCATTTCATTAACTTCTATAAATTGTTGAGCTTTCACTTTATTCGCAGTTATTCATGATATGTCCGTATTATTTTAAATTTGTTGAGCATATTAGTTGCTCACTCTTGCTATATATATCATGAACTAATTGCAGTTAGGCCCGAGCACTCCACGAAGGACAAAGGCAAGGGCAAGCTTTAAGAATAGTTTAAATATTTCTATTCCTGTTTTGTAAATCATGGAACCCTGTTTATATTAATAGGATCGTCATGATGAAATTTTATTAAGGTTGAGCCCTTGGGACCGTAGTAAGCCTTTTGTAATGAACAACCTATGTTTATGTATTCCGCATTTAGTAATATATGTTGTTTAAGAGGTGATGTATGTATTTGATCGTGAGCACCAAATCCGAGGTATTGGTACCTGAATTTGGGGGTGTCACAAAGACTTCTGTGCGTTGTACGCATTGTTTTCAATGCGACAGTGATAGGATTGCTCCTTTTGAGGCTAACCGATGTATAACGAAGTAATATGATTCTAATTCACCTATTTCTTTGCAAATTTGGAGGACATATCGAAACAAATACCAAGTTTCCTTAAGTGAAGACTTGTGTGCGTTGTACGCATTGTTTTTTAATGCAGGAGTGATAGGATTGCTCCTTTTGAGGCTAACCGATGTATAACGAAGTAATATGATTCTAATTCACCTATTTCTTTGCAAATTTGGAGGACATATCGAAACAAATACCAAGTTTCCTTAAGTGAAGACTTGTGTGCGTTGTACGCATTGTTTTCAATGCGAGAGTGATAGGATTCCTCCTTTTGAGGCTAACCGATGTGTAACGAAGTAATATGACTCTTAGTCACCTATTTGTTTGCAAATTTTGAGGAAATAACGAAACGAATAGCAAGTTTCCTCAAATGAAGACTTGTGTGCGTTGTACGCATTGTTTTCAATGCGACAGTGATAGGATTGCTCCTTTTGAGGCTAACAGATGTATAACGAAGTAATATGATTCTAATTCACCTATTTCTTTGCAAATTTGGAGGACAAATCGAAACAAATACCAAGTTTCCTTAAGTGAAGACTTGTGTACGTTGTACGCATTATTTTCAATGCGAGAGTGATAGGATTCCTCCTTTTGAGGCTAACCGATGTGTAACGAAGTAATATGACTCTTAGTCACCTATTTGTTTGCAAATTTTGAGGAAAAAACGAAACTAATAGCAAGTTTCCTCAAATGAAGACTTGTGTGCGTTGTACGCATTGTTTTCAATGCGAAAGTGATAGGATTGCTCCTTTTGAGGCTAACCGATGTATAACGAAGTAATATGATTCTAATTCACCTATTTCTTTGCAAATTTGGAGGACATATCGAAACAAATACCAAGTTTCCTTAAGAGAAGACTTGTGTGCGTTGTACGCATTGTTTTCAATGCGAGAGTGATAGGATTACAACTTTTGAGGCTAATAGATGTGTACCGAAGTAACATGACTCCTAGGCATTTGTTTGCAAATTTTGAGGAAATAACTAAACGAATAGCAAGTTTCCTCAAATGAAGACTTGTGTGCGTTGTACGCATTATTTTCAATGCGAGAGTGATAGGATTGCTACTTTTGAGGCTAACCTATGTATAACGAAGTAATATGACTCTTAGTCACCATTTGTTTGCAAATTTTGAAGAAATAACGAAACGAATAGCAAGTTTCCTCAAATGAAGACTTGTGTGCGTTGTAAGCATTGTTTTCAATGCGAGAGTGATAGAATTGCTCCTTTTGAGGCTAACCGATGTATAACGAAGTAATATGATTCTGATTCACCAATTTCTTTGCAAATTTGGAGGACATATCGAAACAAATACCAAGTTTCCTTAAGTGAAGACTTGTTTGCGTTGTACGCATTGTTTTCAATGCGAGAGTGATAGGATTCCTCCTTTTGAGGCTAACCGATGTGTAACGGAGTAATATAACTCTTAGCCACCTATTTGTTTGTAAATTTTGAGGAAATAACGAAACGAATAGCAAGTTTCCTTAAATGAAGACTTGTGTGCGTTGTACGCATTGTTTTCAATGCGAGAGTGATAGGATTGCTCCTTTTGAGGCTAACCGATGTGTAACGAAGTAATATGACTATAATTCACCTATTTGTTTGCAAATTTGGAGGACATATCGAAACAAATACCAAGTTCCTTAAGTGAAGACTTGTGTGCGTTGTACGCTTTGTTTTTAATGCAGGAGTGATAGGATTACTCCTTTTGAGGCTAACCGATGTATAACGAAGTAATATGATTCTAATTCACCTAGTTCTTTGCAAATTTGGAGGACATATCGAAACAAATACCAAGTTTCCTTAAGTGAAGACTTGTATGTGTCGTACGCTTTGTTTTTAATGCAGGAGTGATAGGATTTCTCCTTTTGAGGCTAATCGATGTATAACGAAGTAATATGCTTCTAATTCATCTATTTCTTTGCAAATTTGGGGGACATATCGAAACAAATACCAAGTTTCATTAAGTGAAGACTTGTGTGCGTTGTACGCATTGTTTTCAATGCGAGAGTGAGAGGATTCCTCCTTTTGAGGGTAACCGATGTATAACGAAGTAATATGATTATAATTCACCTATTTCTTTGCAAATTTGGAGGACATATTGAAACAAATACAAAGTTTCCTTATGTGAAGACTTGTGTACGTTGTACGAATTGTTTTAAATGCGAGAGTGATGAGATTGCTCCTTTTGAGGCTAACCGATGTATAACGAAGTAATATGATTCTAATTCACCTATTTCTTTGCAAATTTGGAGGACATATCGAAACAAATACCAAGTTTCCTGAAGTTAAGACTTGTGTGCGTTGTACGCATTGTTTTCAATGCGAGAGTGAGAGGATTCCTCCTTTTGAGGCTAACCGATGTATAACGAAGTAATATGATTATAATTCACCTATTTCTTTGCAAATTTGGAGGACATATTGAAACAAATACCAAGTTTCCTTAAGTGAAGACTTGTGTACGTTGTACGCATTGTTTTAAATGCGAGAGTGATAGGATTGCTCCTTTTGAGGCTAACCGATGTATAACGAAGTAATATGATTCTAATTCACCTATTTCTTTGCAAATTTGGAGGACATATCGAAACAAATACCAAATTTCCTTAAGTGAAGACTTGTGTATGTTGTACGCATTGTTTTCAATGCGAGAGTGATAGGATTCCTCCTTTTGAGGCTAACCGATGTGTAAAGAAGTAATATGACTCTTAGTCACCTATTTGTTTGCAAATTTTGAGGAAATAACGAAACGAATAGCAAGTTTCCTCAAATGAAGACTTGTGTGCGTTGTACGCATTGTTTTCAATGCGAGAGTGATAAGATTCCTCCTTTTGAGGCTAACCGATGTGTAACGAAGTAATATGACTCTTAGTCACCTATTTGTTTGCAAATATTGAGGAAATAACGAAACGAATAGCAAGTTTCCTCAAATGAAGACTTGTGTGCGTTGTACGCATTGTTTTCAATGCGACAGTGATAGGATTGCTCCTTTTGAGGCTAATCGATGTATAACGAAGTAATATGATTCTAATTCACCTATTTCTTTGCAAATTTGGAGGACATATCGAAACAAATACCAAGTTTCCTTAAGTGAAGACTTGTGTGCGTCGTACGCTTTGTTTTTAATGCAGGAGTGATAGGATTGCTCCTTTTGAGGCTAACCGATATATAACGAAGTAATATGCTTCTAATGAAAGTAATATGCCCTCAAGCCAATCACATTTGATGTGATAAGCATATACTTTGTAATCTTGTTCATTTATTAATAAAAGTATCAAGGCATTTCTTTATTCATGATTAATTACTTGAATTAATCAAATGGATAAACCCATAGTTTTCGAGCAATGCTTTTAGAACCATGATGAGGATCATGCTAATGAGATCTAAATTCAAGATAGCTCAAAACTAAAATTGTTCCTAATCGTTGGATCACTAAAAAGGGGATTAGTAGATCCGGATAGATTGGTACATACTATGCTTGCTCTTATGAAGAGGATGATTGATCTCATAATCATTTGTGTAGAGACACTAAAGCAAGTATGTAGGTGCTTATTAGAGAATAAGTTCACTGAACGTAACTCGCTCAAGGAACACCTAATGGAGTTTTAATCGTCTGTCAATAGGAGTTCCTTATGTGATAGTCGTACAAGTGATCCTTAGACTTGAGATCATCTTAGTATATTGTGTGTACTAAGTTATACTTTGACATATTCCTTAAGACCTATTGGTATATCAAAGGATGTGCTTGGGTATAATAAGGTACACATGGAGATAGATGAATGATCAACAAATGATCTACCACTTCCAGTAAAGGGAGAGAATGTCCTATGCGATTCAATAAGTGACAACTCAGAAATCCCTGGCCAGGGTTGAATGAAATTAGAAAGGAGTTTCTAATTTACATTAACTAGAGTTGTGTATTTGTGAATTGAAATGCATATAATCAAATAAATAAGATTTGACAGAAATTCCGTGTCTTATATTTGATTGGGACATTGTGTGGTAGAAGGATTGAATTGTACGGTAACTATTTGCTGAAATGTTCTTTTACGATTAAATGTTGAAATCTATATTATCTGGAAAGTCGACTAATCGCTAAGGGGGCTTACCCTTATTGTGGAATAATTATTTATTCTGAATTAAAGAGTTAATTCGTAATAAATGAATTAGAAATGTTCTAATATATTTATTATACAACCGGTTTAATATGGAGAACCTAAAGGGTCACACCGCAAAAGAGTAATATTTATTTTAGAAGTGGATGGCATAATTGTAATAATAAATTAAGTATATTTAATTTATACTATGGTGATAGAATAAATTAAATAGCTTAATATTTATAATTTAGTATTTTAGAAATACTAATTATAAATTAATAAGAGGAGTCTTATTATTATTATTATTACTATTATTATTATTACTACTAGTATTATTATTTAGTTCCTAAATGGTTTAGGAATTAATTAATAAGTAGTAATATTATTATTAAATAATTAAGTTCCTAAATAGTTTTGGAATTATAATTATAATAATAATTAATTAAGTTACTAAATGGTTTAGTAATTAATTAATAAGAAGTACTCTCATTATTAAATAATTAAGTTCCTAAATGGTTTAGGAATTGTAATTAATTAATTTAGTTCCTAATTAAATTGGGAATTAAATTAAAACCCTAATCCTAAATAGTTTAGGAGGGTTGACTAGATCTATAAATAAGAGGAGTCTTATCATAGATCAAGGTTACACACTCTTTCATTATAATAGAGAGAGTACTCCATAATTCTCTAGATCTAAGAGTTAGAGAGAGAAAGAGAATTAGGGCTAGCCACCCATGGTTTGGAGAAAGCAAGATCCACTTCTTTAATTCATAGATCTCTTGGTGGATCACCTCTAGAGGCTCAACACTTGGGGAGCTAACATTGATCGGTGGAATCTAATCGGTGAATTTGAAGAAGAACGTGATGGATGAAAGGGAGATGAACTTGTACCCGTGGAAGCTTTGTTCTACAAAGGTATAAATTCTTTTATCCTTCCTCAATTAATAATAGTCGCATAAGAAAGATCCGGGTTATTGGTTTGTACAAAAATTTTAAAATCTGATTTTTTGCTTCCGTTGCTTTTATATAATTTGATTATATGTATGCCATAATTTTTGCAAACCAACATCTAATTCATCTATTTCCTTGCAAATTTGGAGGACATATCGAAACAAATACCAAGTTTCATTAAGTGAAGACTTGTGTGCGTTGTACGCATTGTTTTCAATGCGAGAGTGAGAGGATTCCTCCTTTTGAGGCTAACCGATGTATAACGAAGTAATATGATTATAATTCACCTATTTCTTTGCAAATTTGGAGGACATATTGAAACAAATACCAAGTTTCCTTAAGTGAAGACTTGTGTACGTTGTACGCATTGTTTTAAATGCGAGAGTGATAGGATTGCTCCTTTTGAGGCTAACCGATGTATAACGAAGTAATATGATTCTAATTCACCTATTTCTTTGCAAATTTGGAGGACATATCGAAACAAATACCAAGTTTCCTGAAGTTAAGACTTGTGTGCGTTGTACGCATTGTTTTCAATGCGAGAGTGATAGGATTGCAACTTTTGAGGCTAACAGATGTGTACCGAAGTAATATTACTCCTAGGCATTTGTTTGCAAATTTTGAGGAAATAACGAAACGAATAGCAAGTTTCCTCAAATGAAGACATGTGTGCGTTGTACGCATTATTTTCAATGCGAGAGTGATAGGATTGCTACTTTTGAGGCTAACCTATGTATAACGAAGTAATATGACTCTTAGTCACCATTTGTTTGCAAATTTTGAAGAAATAACGAAACGAATAGCAAGTTTTCTCAAATGAAGACTTGTGTGTGTTGTAAGCATTGTTTTCAATGCGAGAGTGATAGGATTGCTCCTTTTGCGGCTAACCGATATATAACGAAGTAATATGATTCTAATTCACCTATTTCTTTGCAAATTAGGAGGACATATCGAAACAAATACCAAGTTTCCTTAATGAAGACTTGTGTGCATTGTACGCATTGTTTTCAATGCGAGAGTGATAGGATTCCTCCTTTTGAGGCTTACCAATGTGTAACGAAGTAATATGACTCTTAGTCACCTATTTGTTTTCAAATTTTGAGGAAAAAACGAAACGAATAGCAAGTTTCCTGAAATGAAGACTTGTGTGCGTTGTACGCATTGTTTTAAATGCGAGAGTGATAGGATTGCTCCTTTTGAGGCTAACCGATGTATAACGAAGTAATATGATTCTAATTCACCTATTTCTTTGCAAATTTGGAGGGCATATCGAAACAAATACCAAGTTTCCTCAAATGAAGACTTGTGTGCGTTGTACGCATTGTTTTCAATGCGAGAGTGATAGGATTGCAACTTTTGAGGCTAACCGATGTGTAACGAAGTAATATGACTCCTAGTCGCCTATTTGTTTGCAAATTTGGAGGACATATCGAAACGAATACCAAGTTTCCTCAAATGAAGACTTGTGTGCGTTGTACGCATTGTTTTCAATGCGAGAGTGATAGGATTGCTCCTTTTGAGGCTAACCGATGTATAACGAAGTAATATGATTCTAATTCACCTATTTCTTTGCAAATTTTGAGGACATATCGAAACAAATACCAAGTTTCCTCAAGTGAAGACTTGTGTGTGTTATACGCATTGTTTTCAATGCGAGAGTGATAGGATTGCTCATTTTGAGGCTAACCGATGTATAACGAAGTAATATGATTCTAATTCACCTATTTATTTGCAAATTTGGAGGACATATCGAAACAAATACCAAGTTTCCTTAAGTGAAGACTTGTGTGCGTTGTACGCATTGTTTTAAATGCGAGAGTGATAGGATTCCTCCTTTTGAGGCTAACCAATGTATAACGAAGTAATATGATTCTAATTCACCTATTTCTTTGCAAATTTTGAGGGCATATCGAAACAAATACTGTAACGCCCCCAAATCCGGGTCCCTTGAACCACGGGCTTGGTGCGCACGTGACTATCTACCCTGTCATTTCATCCATCCAATCTGAATAAAATAATGATAATAAGAACTTAATTTACATTCAACCATAACTAATCCCATGTTCTACGTACCTTTATACATACCATCTGTCGTATCTGATATATTACAACATATAATAATAATTACACACTAATTACAATAATAACACAACTATTGCTGGTTGGCTTTTCCTTTACCCTTGTCTACTCCAGACCCCTCGGTCTTCTCTGGCTTAGCTGAAATATCATGAATGAAAGCAAGAGTGAGCTTAAAATAGCTCAACAAGTAATTAAACATGAGATAACATGATATTTCAGAATGAAGGATATAGTTTGTTTACAATAAAATGTAAGTATGCGAATCAATCTTGACTTGTAGCAATTCAATACATGATGAGAAAATCAAAACATAAACTGAACATAAATATCTGAGAACATGGAACTTTTTAATTGTTGTATGGTCACAAGACCAAGAACACGTTAAGAACAATATCCATCTTTAAGACCTATACTGTCCAAGGTATTTATAAAACGTTAAGAGCAATCTCAATCACAAAGACTGACATTACCCACAATGGTAATAATAACAGTTTAGATGCGTACTCTGGGTGATCAGCCCATCGTACTTTATATTGTGCACAACAACATCTAACGACGCAACCACGTCATAATTAATTCATTTCCTTTAGCCTTTATTTCCCCTTGTTAATAGGGTTGTTCTGTTACAGCATAACGAAGAGTCCGCACCACCACAATGTGGATTGGAGAACGTAACAATCAATAACTGGATTTAACATGAAACATACATGTGTCTAGCCAGAACCAAAATTGGCATCGACCTTTTCAAGATAGTTCGATAAGAATTGAACTTTAGATGATAACATGAATGTCTGTTCAAGAATCTGAAATTAAAAGTTTAGTCAGAAAACTTGCCTTGGTCCTCCTCTATCACAACTGGTAAAATATTATCTCGTCTAGGACCTACATGACCATAATATTGGTTCATGCATTAGTTATGTACACATGCATGCCATTACTTGCTATACAAGCCATCACTTAGTTTAACATAACCCTAATCACGTAACACATTGTTTACTTAAGTCTTAGGATCTACCATATTGATTATTTTTATCAATTTATAGTTTACATATGTGTTTCTATCATTAAATATCAAAACATTGCAATTTGGAAGTAAAATAATTATTTTTCAAAAATCAGGTCACGGCGCCCCAGCGGAGAGAACCGCGCCCCCAGCGAGATCCTCTCGGCCGAACAGCGCCCCGGCGACGACTGAACTTCAGAAATTTATTTTCTTTCCAAAAACTGAGCTATCTTTGACCCTAATGTGAATTTACCAATTCCAACACTTCATATAGCACGTATAACACATAATTGACTTGCGTGGATTTTCGAAACATTTAAAAATCATTATTTGAACCTATTTTTTCAAAAATTTCATTTTAGTCGTATTTTAACGTTTTAAATCGTTTAAAACGGTCGTTTATCGCCATAAGTGTCAAATTGCTTCCAATTCGATTCTAACACGTGCATATACATAAAACTTACATGCTCGGCCTAATTTGAACCTCCATAAACCAAAATGGCCAAAAATCAACCATTTGTTGCATTTTATCATTTTACAAAATTATCTTAAAAACCATCTTTCACTCTTGGAATTCTATACCTCACATGCATGACCACATACACAATTAGCAACTTGATATACACATATAGCTTATATATGTACCTTCCAATGCACTTTACAGATTATAATTCGGTTTAGCCAAAAAGTATAGCCTAGTATTTGATTTTCCTTCATAAAACTTGCTTTAGACTTTATTCATGCTTCTATAATACCTCTTAGCATATAATAATGCATGTAACACATTTCTTTTACCTCTCAAGCTAGGTTTCATCATGTCTAGCAACTTAAAACACACAATCAAAACTTAGATCATAATTTTAATCTTAGTTATTCATGTAAATAGTACACCACCTTTGCTATACACAACTCAATCACTAGGTTTTCATGTTCTAGCCAACTTGAAGCACATGTATCACATAATATACACATATGATCAAAGACTCATGCATGGCTTCATCTATTTCAACTTATAAACACATAATCTTTGAATTTCATAACTTAAACTCTTTCATACCTTCTTCTAGCTTTACTTCTTCTAGCTAGAAACCTTGCCAAGCTTTGATTCTCCACCTTGAATAGCTTATTATGCTATCTTTGATCTCCTTTAAGCTTGAATCCTTCCACTTCCTTTGAAACCCTAGCTTCCTTTGCTCTTCTTCTCTCTTATCTCTTACCTTGCTAGAACTTTCGTAGGAATGAAATGAAATAGCTAAGTGAAATGCTGAAAATCACTTGCATGAAGGCTTATATCACATGTCTAGCAACTAACCATGGTTAGCATACATACTCAAGCATGGTTAGGGTCAAACTAGTCATTCTCCATGATTAACTAAGGATATCTTGGACATTTAGCTACTTGGGATACAATGGTCATAACCCAACTTGTTAAAATTCTTTTGGTCATTAACCAACTTCCTAGCATTTCAATTTCTATGAATTTTCCTAACTTCCTAATTTAATTCTCTAAAAATCCAATTTAAATCCAATTTGAACCAAATTCATTTCATAATTCTTGTATTTAATTCCACCATTTAATAACTCATAATATACATGTCCCAAATTACATGTCACACCTCTAAATATTTTATTTCCATTAATAACTTATTTACAAGAATTCAATATTCATTTATAAATTAGGATTTTATATATAGCAAAATGCGTATCGTTACAAATACCAAGTTTCCTTAAGTGAAGACTTGTGTGCGTTGTACGCTTTGTTTTCAATGCGAGAGTAATAGGATTGCAACTTTTGGGGCTAACCGATGTGTAACAAAGTAATATGACTCCTAGTCGCCTATTTGTTTGCAAATTTTGAGAGAATAACGAAACGAATAGAAGGTTTCCTCAAATGAAGACTTGTGTGCGTTGTACGCATTGTTTTCAATGCGAGAGTGATAGGATTGCAACTTTTGAGGCTAACCGATGTGTAACGAAGTAATATGACTCCTAGTCGCCTATATGTTTGCAAATTTTGAGGAAATAACGAAACGAATAGCAAGTTTCCTCAAATGAAGACTTGTGTGCGTTGTACGCGTTGTTTTCAATGCGAGAGTGATAGGATTTCAACTTTTGAAGCTAACCGATGTGTAACGAAGTAATATGACTCCTAATCGCCTATTTGTTTGCAAATTTTGAGGAAATAATGAAACGAATAGCAAGTTTCCTCAAATGAAGACTTGTGTGCGTTGTACGCATTGTTTTCAATGTGAGACTGATAGGATTGCTACTTTTGAGGCTACCCTATGTATAACGAAGTAATATGACTCTTAGTCACCTATTTGTTTGCGAATTTTGAGTAAATAATGAAACGAATAGCAAGTTTCCTCAAATGAAGACTTCTGTGCGTTGTACGTATTGTTTTCAATGCGACAGTGATAGGATTGCTCCTTTTGAGGCTACTCGATGTATAACGAAATAATATGACTCTTAATCACCTATTTGTTTGCAAATTTTGAGCAAATAACGAAATGAATACCAAGTTTTCTCAAATGAAGACTTGTGTGCGTTGTACACATTGTTTTCAATGCGAGAGTGATAGGATTGCAACTTTTGAGGCTAACCGATATGTAACGAAGTAATATGACTCCTAGTCGCCTATTTGTTTGCAAATTTTGAGGAAATAACGAAACGAATAGCAAGTTTCCTCAAATGAAGACTTGTGTGCGTTGTACGCATTGTTTTCAATGCGAGAGTGATAGGATTCCTCCTTTTGAGGCTAACCGATGTGTAACGGAGTAATATAACTCTTAGTCACCTATTTGTTTGCAAATTTTGAGGAAATAACGAAACGAATAGCAAGTTTCCTTAAATTAAGACTTGTGTGCGTTGTACGCATTGTTTTCAATGCGAGAGTGATAGGATTGCTCCTTTTGAGGCTAACCGATGTATAACGAAGTAATATGATTATAATTCACCTATTTCTTTGCAAATTTGGAGGACATATCGAAACAAATACCAAGTTTCCTTAAGTGAAGACTTGTGTATGTTGTACGCATTGGTTTCAATGCGAGAGTGATAGGATTCCTCCTTTTGAGGCTAACCGATGTGTAACGAAGTAATATGACTCTTAGTCACCTATTTGTTTGCAAATTTTGAGGAAATAACGAAACGAATAGCAAGTTTCCTCAAATGAAGACTTGTGTGCGTTGTACGCATTGTTTTCAATGCGAGAGTGATAGGATTCCTCCTTTTGAGGCTAACCGATGTGTAACGAAGTAATATGACTCTTAGTCACCTATTTGTTTGCAAATTTTGAGGAAATAACGAAACGAATAGCAAGTTTCCTCAAATGAAGACTTGTGTGCGTTGTACGCATTGTTTTCAATGCGACAGTGATAGGATTGCTCCTTTTGAGGCTAACCGATGTATAACGAAGTAATATGATTCTAATTCACCTATTTCTTTGCAAATTTGGAGGACATATCGAAACAAATACCAAGTTTCCTTAAGTGAAGACTTGTGTGCGTTGTACGCTTTGTTTTTAGTGTAGGAGTGATAGGATTGCTCCTTTTGAGGCTAACCGATGTATAACGAACTAATATGCTTCTAGTTCACCTATTTCTTTGCAAATTTGGAGGACATATCGAAACAAATACCAAGTTTCATTAAGTTAAGACTTGTGTGCGTTGTACGCATTGTTTTCAATGCGAGAGTGAGAGGATTCCTCCTTTTGAGGCTAACCGATGTATAACGAAGTAATATGATTCTAATTCACCTATTTCTTTGCAAATTTGGAGGACATATCGAAACAAATACCAAGTTTCATTAAGTGAAGACTTGTGTGCGTTGTACGCATTGTTTTTAATGCGAGGGTGAGAGGATTCCTCCTTTTGAGGCTAACCGATGTATAACGAAGTAATATGATTATAATTCACCTATTTCTTTGCAAATTTGGAGGACATATTGAAACAACTACCAAGTTTCCTTAAGTGAAGACTTGTGTACGTTGTACGCATTGTTTTAAATGCGAGAGTGATAGGATTGCTCCTTTTGAGGCTAACCGATGTATAACGAAGTAATATGATTCTAATTCACCTATTTCTTTGCAAATTTGGGGGACATATCGAAACAAATACCAAGTTTCCTCAAATGAAGACTTGTGTGCGTTGTACGCATTGTTTTCAATGCGAGAGTGATAGGATTGCTACTTTTGAGGCTAACCGATGTGTAACGAAGTAATATGACTCATAGTCGCCTATTTGTTTGCAAATTTGGAGGACATATCGAAACGAATACCAAGTTTCCTCAAATGAAGACTTGTGTGCGTTGTACGCATTGTTTTCAATGCGAGAGTGATAGGATTGCTCCTTTTGAGGCTAACCGATGTATAACGAAGTAATATGATTCTAATTCACCTATTTCTTTGCAAATTTTGAGGACATATCTAAAAAATACCAAGTTTCCTCAAGTGAAGACTTGTGTGCGTTATACGCATTGTTTTCAATGCGAGAGTGATAGGATTGCTCCTTTTGAGGCTAACCGATGTATAACGAAGTAATATGATTCTAATTCACCTATTTATTTGCAAATTTGGAGGACATATCGAAACAAATACCAAGTTTCCTTAAGTGAAGACTTGTGTGCGTTGTACGCATTGTTTTCAATGCGAGAGTGATAGGATTGCTCCTTTTGAGGCTAACCGATGTATAACGAAGTAATATGATTCTAATTCACCTATTTCTTTGCAAATTTTGAGGGCATATCGAAACAAATACCAAGTTTCCTTAAGTGAAGACTTGTGTGCGTTGTATGCTTTGTTTTCAATGCGAGAGTAATAGGATTGCAACTTTTGGGGCTAACCGATGTGTAACAAAGTAATATGACTCCTTGTCGCCTATGTGTTTGCAAAATTTTGAGGCAATAACGAAACGAATAGCAAGTTTCCTCAAATGAAGACTTGTGTGCATTGTACGCATTGTTTTCAATGCGAGAGTGATAGGATTGCAACTTTTGAGGCTAACCGATGTGTAACGAAGTAATATGACTCCTAGTCGCCTATTTGTTTGCAAATTTTGAGGAAATAACGAAACGAATAGCAAGTTTCCTCAAATGAAGACTTGTGTGAATTGTACGCGTTGTTTTCAATGCGAGAGTGATAGGATTTCAACTTTCGGAGCTAACCGATGTGTAACGAAGTAATATGACTCCTAATCGCCTATTTGTTTGCAAATTTTGAGGAAATAAGGAAACGAATAGCAAGTTTCCTCAAATGAAGGCTTGTGTGCGTTGTACGCATTGTTTTCAATGTGAGACTGATAGGATTGCTACTTTTGAGGCTAACCTATGTATAACGAAGTAATATGACTCTTAGTCACCTATTTGTTTGCGAATTTTGAGTAAATAATGAAACGAATAGGAAGTTTCCTCAAATGAAGACTTGTGTGTGTTGTACGCATTGTTTTCTATGCGACAGTGATAGGATTGCTCCTTTTGAGGCTAACCGATGTATAACGAAGTAATATGATTCTAATTCACCTATTTCTTTGCAAATTTGGAGGACATATCGAAACAAATACCAAGTTTCCTTAAGTGAAGACTTGTGTGCGTTGTACGCTTTGTTTTTAATGCAGGAGTGATAGGATTGCTCCTTTTGAGGCTAACCGATGTATAACGAAGTAATATGCTTCTAATTCACCTATTTCTTTGCAAATTTGGAGGACATATTGAAACAAATACCAAGTTTCCTTAAGTGAAGACTTGTGTACGTTGTACGCATTGTTTTAAATGCGAGAGTGAGAGGATTGCTCCTTTTGAGGCTAACCGATGTATAACGAAGTAATATGATTCTAATTCACCTATTTCTTTCCAAATTTGGAGGACATATTGAAACAAATACCAAGTTTCCTTAAGTGAAGACTTGTGTACGTTGTACGCATTGTTTTAAATGCGAGAGTGAGAGGATTGCTCCTTTTGAGGCTAACCGATGTATAACGAAGTAATATGATTCTAATTCACCTATTTATTTGCAAATTTGGAGGACATATCGAAACAAATACCAACTTTCCTTAAGTGAAGACTTGTCTGCGTTGTACGCATTATTTTCAATGCGAGAGTGATAGGATTGCTCCTTTTGAGGCTAACCGATGCATAACGAAGTAATATGATTCTAATTCACCTATTTCTTTGCAAATTTTGAGGGCATATCGAAACAAATACCAAGTTTCCTTAAGTGAAGACTTGTGTGCGTTGTACGCTTTGTTTTCAATGCGAGAGTAATAGGATTGCAACTTTTGGGGCTAACCGATGTGTAACAAAGTAATATGACTCCTAGTCGCCTATTTGTTTGCAAATTTTGAGAGAATAACGAAGCGAATAGAAGGTTTCCTCAAATGAAGACTTGTGTGCGTTGTACGCATTGTTTTCAATGCGAGAGTGATAGGATTGCAACTTTTGAGGCTAACCGATGTGTAACGAAGTAATATGACTCCTACTCGCCTATTTGTTTGCAAATTTTGAGGAAATAACGAAACGAATAGCAAGTTTCCTCAAATGAAGACTTATGTGAATTGTACGCGTTGTTTTCAATGCGAGAGTGATAGGATTTCAACTTTTGGAGCTAACCGATGTGTAACGAAGTAATATGACTCATAATCGCCTATTTGTTTGCAAATTTTGAGGAAATAAGGAAACGAATAGCAAGTTTCCTCAAATGAAGACTTGTGTGCGTTGTACGCATTGTTTTCAATGTGAGACTGATAGGATTGCTACTTTTGAGGCTAACCTATGTATAACGAAGTAATATGACTCTTAGTCACCTATTTGTTTGCGAATTTTGAGTAAATAATGAAACGAATAGCAAGTTTCCTCAAATGAAGACTTGTGTGCGTTGTTCGCATTGTTTTCAATGCGACAGTGATAGGATTGCTCCTTTTGAGGCTAACCGATGTATAACGAAGTAATATGATTCTAATTCACCTATTTCTTTGCAAATTTGGAGGACATATCGAAACAAATACCAAGTTTCCTTAAGTTAAGACTTGTGTGCGTTGTACGCTTTGTTTTTAATGCAGGAGTGATAGGATTGCTCCTTTTGAGGCTAACCGATGTATAACGAAGTAATATGCTTCTAATTCACCTATTTCTTTGCAAATTTGGAGGACATATCGAAACAAATACCAAGTTTCATTAAGTGAAGACTTGTGTGCGTTGTACGCATTGTTTTCAATGCGAGAGTGAGAGGATTCCTCCTTTTGAGGCTAACCGATGTATAACGAAGTAATATGATTCTAATTCACCTATTTCTTTGCAAATTTGGAGGACATATCTAAACAAATACCAAGTTTCATTAAGTGAAGACTTGTGTGCGTTGTACGCATTGTTTTCAATGCGAGAGTGAGAGGATTCCTCCTTTTGAGGCTAACCGATGTATAACGAAGTAATATGATTATAATTCACCTATTTCTTTGCAAATTTGGAGGACATATTGAAACAAATACCAAGTTTCCTTAAGTGAAGACTTGTGTACGTTGTACGCATTGTTTTAAATGCGAGAGTGATAGGATTGCTCCTTTTGAGGCTAACCGATGTATAACGAAGTAATATGATTCTAATTCACCTATTTATTTGCAAATTTGGAGGACATATCGAAACAAATACCAAGTTTCCTCAAGTGAAGACTTGTGTGCGTTGTACGCATTGTTTTCAATGCGAGAGTGATAGGATTGCTCCTTTTGAGGCTAACCGATGTATAACGAAGTAATATGATTCTAATTCACCTATTTCTTTGCAAATTTTGAGGGCATATCGAAACAAATACCAAGTTTCCTTAAGTGAAGACTTGTGTGCGTTGTACGCTTTGTTTTCAATGCGAGAGTAATAGGATTGCAACTTTTGGGGCTACCCGATGTGTAACAAAGTAATATGACTCCTAGTCGCCTATTTGTTTGCAAATTTTGAGAGAATAACGAAACGAATAGAAGGTTTCCTCAAATGAAGACTTGTGTGCGTTGTACGCATTGTTTTCAATGCGAGAGTGATAGGATTGCAACTTTTGAGGCTAACCGATGTGTAACGAAGTAATATGACTCCTACTCGCCTATTTGTTTGCAAATTTTGAGGAAATAACGAAACGAATAGCAAGTTTCCTCAAATGAAGACTTGTGTGAATTGTACGCGTTGTTTTCAATGCGAGAGTGATAGGATTTCAACTTTTGGAGCTAACCGATGTGTAACGAAGTAATATGACTCCTAATCGCCTATTTGTTTGCAAATTTTGAGGAAATAAGGAAACGAATAGCAAGTTTCCTCAAATGAAGACTTGTGTGCGTTGTACGCATTGTATTCAATGTGAGACTGATAGGATTGCTACTTTTGAGGCTAACCTATGTATAACGAAGTAATATGACTCTTAGTCACCTATTTGTTTGCGAATTTTGAGTAAATAATGAAACGAATAGCAAGTTTCCTCAAATGAAGACTTGTGTGCGTTGTTCGCATTGTTTTCAATGCGACAGTGATAGGATTGCTCCTTTTGAGGCTAACCGATGTATAACGAAGTAATATGATTCTAATTCACCTATTTCTTTGCAAATTTGGAGGACATATCGAAACAAATACCAAGTTTCCTTAAGTTAAGACTTGTGTGCGTTGTACGCTTTGTTTTTAATGCAGGAGTGATAGGATTGCTCCTTTTGAGGCTAACCGATGTATAACGAAGTAATATGCTTCTAATTCACCTATTTCTTTGCAAATTTGGAGGACATATCGAAACAAATACCAAGTTTCATTAAGTGAAGACTTGTGTGCGTTGTACGCATTGTTTTCAATGCGAGAGTGAGAGGATTCTTCCTTTTGAGGCTAACCGATGTATAACGAAGTAATATGATTCTAATTCACCTATTTCTTTGCAAATTTGGAGGACATATCTAAACAAATACCAAGTTTCATTAAGTGAAGACTTGTGTGCGTTGTACGCATTGTTTTCAATGCGAGAGTGAGAGGATTCCTCCTTTTGAGGCTAACCGATGTATAACGAAGTAATATGATTATAATTCACCTATTTCTTTGCAAATTTGGAGGACATATTGAAACAAATACCAAGTTTCCTTAAGTGAAGACTTGTGTACGTTGTACGCATTGTTTTAAATGCGAGAGTGATAGGATTGCTCCTTTTGAGGCTAACCGATGTATAACGAAGTAATATGATTCTAATTCACCTATTTATTTGCAAATTTGGAGGACATATCGAAACAAATACCAAGTTTCCTTAAGTGAAGACTTGTGTGCGTTGTACGCATTGTTTTCAATGCGAGAGTGATAGGATTGCTCCTTTTGAGGCTAACCGATGTATAACGAAGTAATATGATTCTAATTCACCTATTTCTTTGCAAATTTTGAGGGCATATCGAAACAAATACCAAGTTTCCTTAAGTGAAGACTTGTGTGCGTTGTAAGCATTGTTTTCAATGCGAGAGTAATAGGATTGCAACTTTTGAGGTTAACCGATGTGTAACAAAGTAATAGGATTGCAACTTTTGAGGTTTACCGATCCTCATCCAGATAAATAGATCATTATTAATACTATGTTAAGTTTTAACAATTCTAAGTTTAATCAAAGTAAAGACGTAACAAGAGAATGTGATAAAACTTGATAATATTTATATAATATTCTGTTACATGTGTTGAACTTGTTCTTATTACAAAATGTCATTATGACTACAGTTAAGAACAGTTAAGAAAAGCAGTAAACTAGTCTACGCATTTCTTCTTTCCTTTCTTCTTCGAGCCGGAGCTCTCGGGTTTGTCTGCACATTAGGTTTATATGCAAGGGTGAGCTAAAATGCTCAGCAAGTCTTAAACACATAACATATAAGTGAACTCACACTGATAAGGATTGTAAGGGCTCATGGAATAACAATTGATATTTACAAATGTTTTAACATAGCAAGACTGAGTGGTGGTTAGACCTTGAACTGTTCTTTGTCTTTCGACTTAGAACCTTTTACAGTGGATATAGAAAGGGGATCAACCTAACGACATCCTATGTTATGCATAACATACAATACACTGGACAGATCAAGAACAGTAATACATATTTGTTCATCTCAGTTTACTTCACATGTCAGGATCGCCCCAAGACGACTTGGTTTGATATAATAAAGCATGATTCGAATTTATCACGAATAATCATTTCATTTTGCAAGTTATGCCGAAACAAGAAGCAATAACTCTCGTATCAAAGATTTATAACACGTTGCATACACAAAATGTATAAATCACATAGAAAGCAAGTAAACAAAGTTTAAGGATAGAAAACTTGCCTTTAGCACAATTTAGGGTTTCCCGGTAATCGTTTAAAGCGCCTATACAAAGGGTTTCGTGTACCGAATGTTAGTTTATCGAATTTTTCCGTTCTATACGTGTTTTTATCACTAAACTAGACTATTTTCATTGGTGGAATTTTTAGAAAACTTGGCTAACTCAAAAACTCAAAAATTAGTGCTTCCACCCGAATGCCCCTTAAAATTTTTAGCTTTGACGTCCTTTCCGGTAACTGCCATAACTTTGTCATCCGGAAACATTTTAAAGTGATTCTTGAGTCTAAATTGCTTAGAATTGCATGATCTACAACTTTAATTTAGGTTACTAAGGCATATTCTGAATTTAAAATTTCGTAATTTTAGCAAAAAGGTCAGTATGCTTACATTGAACAATATTTTTAGGGTTAACCATGTGAAACATGGTACCGCTTGCTTTAACTCTTTATGAAATCATGTTGTAAGACTCAATATCACTTTATAACATAAAAATAACAAATCACAAACCTTCTCATAGAAAGATTCATGACTTTTGCTCAAGAACATACGAAGAACACGAAGAACGGTTAAACCGTACATGGTAACGACTATGTTCTTGAGCTTTTGGTTTTCGTACATGAAATAATTTGAGCATTATAACTGCTTACGTAAGTGATTATAACACTTTATAGTTGACAAAAATTGGTCATTATAACGGCTTGTATAATTGATTAAAACAATTTATAAAAATGCTCGAGAACATACGCATATGCGGAGAACGGATGAACCGTACATGACCACTACGTATGTTCATTGAGCTTTAAACTACGAATTGAAATTTGACATTATAACTACTACAAAATGAAGAAAGGCTCAAGAACACGTGAAGAACACGGAGAACGACAATCGTACATGGCTACGACTCGCGTTCTTGAGCTTTTGAAAATTTAAGACGAAAGAAAAATCGAACATAAAAACTATAAGAGATTGTACCTTTGGTGTTTGCAAGCTTTAACTATTTCTTTGCAATATCCAAGATAGTAACTCACTAGAACTCTCTCTCAATATATGTATAGCTTTGATACTTGATTTTTGAGCTTGAAAATGAATGATAGAATGGTTGAACATTGCTTGCTATTTATAGGCCAACCAAAGCTAGGGCAAAAGGGTCATTGTTACAAAACTTCCAAGCTAAGCTAACTTCAAGTGCACCACCCTTGCCCACTTGATATGAACGACCAAAGGTCAGATTTTTATGCCATTAAATGTTAGTAATCATCATGTTTGGTGACATCACAAATCCATACATGTTAGCTTTTGATTGGTCCACCAATTAGCCTACCAAATGAATAGTATTAGGCCTTGTTTGGTTGGTCATTTAAGCATTTATTTGAGGGGTAGTCATGGTCATTTACCAAGCTTGACCAAGGTTAGATTAGTCCATTTGATAATCTATCTTAATCAAGGTTAGGTTAATTAGCAATAACTTAGGTTAAATAGGTTATTAATTCACCGATTAGTTTAACATATAGATTAGATTAATCTATAGTTTAATTAATCTTAATCCTACTTAGGTTAAGTTTAATTATATGATAATTAGGTTAAATGGTAATCTAGTTACCTTAACCTAGTTCAATTCCAACCGGATTAGTGATAATTACCTAATTAGGTTAATTAGTTAGATAATTTAATTATTCTGTAACTAGGTTTAAGTCTAGATTAGGGTTCCTAATCTAGTTATCTCTAACCTAGTTCATTTCTAAATATTCCAGTTGAATTGGTCTTTACATTTAAAAAGTCAGATATTACGAAGTTTTGTTCCAAATAAACACTATTCTGTAAAACGAAAAGTGAAAAAGACATTGCACGTTTTTCGGTGAATAGTGTTTTTGATTTCTATATCTCAGAAAATGGTTAGACGATCAAAAAGACAAAAAAAATATTTTTCGTCTTTTCCCTATTTCGTCCTATCCCCGACGCGTTTTTCGAGAAAAAACTTTTATCGGCTATATCGTGTTTTCAAAGTGCGGGAAAGATGAATCCTGAAACAGAATGTCATTTCGATGTCTACGTTTCGCTCGGGGGCTTAGGTTAGATTTCCTAGGGTTTAGACCCTAGGGTTTAGGGTTTAGGTTTTATCTTCTTTTCAGATTTTTGAAAAAAAACTTTTATGCTCCTTTTTCGTGCTAAGGCTGGATACTTGAACCGAAACACATAAATAAACAATAACGAAGATTCCATAACACATATAAGATGTAATTCAAGCTTTATTTATTCACATAAAGTCGGATTACAACTCTCTCGGAAGTTCGGAATATTACATTCACCCCTCCTTAAAAGAATTTCATCCCCGAAATTAACTTATACAATTAAGAAAATAAATGTGGATATTCTATCTTCATTTTATCTTCTAACTCCCACGTTGCTTCTTCGATGGATTGATTTCTCCATATGACCTTGACTGAAGGTATGACCTTGTTTCGCAAGACTTGTTCCTTCCTATCAACAATTTTAACAGGAATCTCTTCATAGCTTAGATCCTTCTCGATTTGAATGGGTTCATAGCTGATGACGTGTTTGTAATCGGGTTTATAGGGACGTAATACTGAAACATGAAATACATTATGTATATGTTCCAGCTCTGGAGGTAAGGCTACTTCATAAGCTACTTCACCTATTCTTCGTAATATTTCGAATGGTCCTATAAACCTTGGACTCAGTTTTCCTTTCTTTCCAAAACGAATCTTTCCTTTCCAGGGAGATACTTTTAGGAAAACATGACTACCAACTTCAAAGTCTCTCTTTTGTCGATGTAGATCGGCATATCTCTTCTGTCTTTCTTGAGCAGCTCGTAACCTCAGTTGAATTGTTCGAACTACCTCCGCTGTTTGTTGAACCAATTCTGGCCCAAGCATCTTCCGTTCACCAACTTCGTCCCAACACATCGGTGTTCTACACTTCCTTCCATATAGGGCTTCATATGGTGGCATTCCTATACTAGCGTGATAACTATTGTTGTAAGAGAATTCTACCAGAGGTAAGTGATCTTCCCAACTTCCCTCAAAATCCATCATACAAGCTCTCAGCATATCCTCCAAGGTTTGGATAGTCCTTTCACTTTGACCATCTGTTTGCGGGTGATAATCAGTACTCATTCTCAATTGTGTGCCTAGATGTTCTTGAAGACTTTTCCAAAAGTTCGATGTGAACCTTGGGTCTCGATCTGACACAATTGAAACTGGCACGCCATGTCTAGAGATAACTTCCTTAATGTATAGCTTTGCTAATCGGTCCAAAGTGAACTTAACCTTAATTGGTAAAAAGTGAGCTGACTTGGTTAGTCCATCCACTATTACCCAAATGGCATCATGACCCTTCTGTGTGGTTGGTAGGCCTACTACAAAATCCATTGTAATATGCTCCCATTTCCACTCTGGAATCTCTAACGGTTGTAACAATCCGCTGGGTCTTTGATGCTCAGCTTTATCTTGCTGACATGTCAAACACCTACTAACGAATTCAGCCACCTCTCTTTTCATGTTTGGCCACCAGAAATGTTGACTTATGTCTTTGTACATTTTGGTACTGCCTGGGTGTACTGAAAACTTAGTACTATGTGCTCCTGACATGATTTCTTCCTTGAGTTCTTGAACTGCAGGAATCCAAATTCTAGATTCAAATCTTATGATTCCCTCCTTGTCCATCTTGTATTTGCCGTTTATAACCTCTGTTGACTTTTTCAACTTCCTATAATTTCCATCCTCCTCTTGGATTTTCTTAATGTTACCCAACAAGGTTGAGTGATCTTCCATTATGAACAATTTCCTTGTCGAGACTGAAGGAACTCTCACTTCTATGTCGAGTCTAGCGAACTCTTTAATCAATTCCTCCTGAGTTGTTAATACATTTAACTTCTCTTGATTCTTCCTACTCAAAGCATCTGCAACTACGTTGGCTTTTCCTGGATGATATAGGATTTCACAATCATAATCCTTAATCAATTCCAACCATCGTCTTTGCCTCATATTCAACTCTCGTTGTGTAAAAATATACTTTAAACTCTTGTGATCTGTATAAATTTCACACTTCTCCCCGTACAAGTAATGCCTCCAAATCTTCAAAGCAAATACTACCGCCGCTAATTCTAGATCGTGAGTAGGATACCTTAACTCATAATCCTTTAGCTGTCGCGAAGCATAAGCTATTACTTTGCCATGTTGCATTAAAACACAACCTAATCCTTTATGTGAGGCATCACTGTAGACTACAAGACCTCCACTATTATCAGGTAGTGATAATACTGGTGCCTCACTTAGCCTCTTCTTTAGTTCTTGAAAGCTCTTTTCACATTTATCTGTCCAAGCATACTTCACGGTCTTCCTGGTTAAGTTAGTTAACGGGGTTGCTATCTTTGAAAAATCTTGAATGAAACGTCTATAGTACCCCGCTAAACCTAAGAAACTTCTCACTTCAGTTGGGGTCTTTGGTTGTTCCCAGTTTATTACTGCTTCTATCTTTGATGGATCCACTGAAACTCCATTCTTGTCAATCACATGACCTAAGAACTGAACTTTCTCAAGCCAGAACTCACATTTTGAAAATTTGGCATAAAGTTGTTCCTTTCGTAAGGTTTCTAGTACACTTCTCAAATGCATATCATGTTCTTCTAGTGTTTTCGAGTATATAAGAATATCGTCAATGAACACCACAACATACTTGTCTAAGCAAGACCTAAAAACCCTATTCATCAAGTCCATGAATGCTGCCGGTGCATTTGTTAATCCAAAGGACATCACTAGAAACTCGTAATGTCCATAACGTGTTCTAAATGCTGTCTTCGGCACATCTTCCTTTCTCACTTTTAGTTGGTGGTAACCTGACCGTAGATCAATCTTAGAGAAATACTCTGCTCCCTTGAGTTGATCAAACAAGTCATCGATCCTAGGTAATGGATACTTATTCTTTATGGTCAATTTATTGAGTTCACGATAATCAACACATAATCTTAAAGTTCCATCCTTTTTCTTGACAAACAACACTGGTGCTCCCCATGGAGAAACACTTGGTTGAATGTATTTCTTATCCAACAATTCTTGTAATTGTACCATCAACTCCTTCAATTCCACAGGCGCCATTCTGTATGGGGCCTTTGAAACCGGTGCAGTTCCAGGAGCTAAATCAATAACGAACTCAATCTCCCTATCAGGTGGAAGACCGGGTAGATCATCGGGAAAGACATCCTGAAACTCTCTAACCACTGGTATTTGGTCTATATCCAACCCTTTTTGTTGGGTGTCTACGATATATGCCAAATAGCCCTGACATCCCTTCTGAAGTAATCCCTTTGCTTGATTTGTAGTTAGACATCGGGATTTTCTTGGTGACTGACTTCCGTTGAAAACTACCGTTGACTTGGATGTTGTAAGAAGTTTAACGGTCTTTTGTTGACAATCGATCATCGCTTGGTGATTGGTCAACCAATCCATGCCTAGAATTACATCAAATTCCCCTAATTGGATTGGAATAAGATCGACTCTCAGATCATGACCCTTGATCACTATGCAACAACCTTTTATGATTTTATTAACAAGAATTTGTTCTTTATTAGCAATCTCTATCATTAAAGGACTTTCTAACAATTCACTAGGCACGTTTAGTTTTCTAGCAAATTCATGGGAAATAAAAGAGCAAGTAGCACCCGAATCAAATAGCACGTAAGCACTTATGGTGTTGATCGGAATGATACCTGACACTACATCCTGTGATGCCACAACATCTCCCACGGTCATGTTGAATGTCCTTGCCGTTGGACGACCTGGATTAGTTGTTGGGGTAGATTTGTTGCTATTGTCCCCTCCGGCATTTCCTCCCTTTTTGGGGCACAACTTAGCTGGATGTCCCGTGGCTCCACAGTGAAAACATGTGTCTTTCCTTGGGCTAGGACATGCGGTTGCTATGTGTCCCTCTTGTTTGCAATTGTAGCAAACATTTTTCCCTTTTAGACACTCTCCTGCGTGTTGTTTACCGCAGTTTTTACATGGCTCGAATGTTTTCTTTTTATTTTCCCCTCCTTGTTGGGAGTTTCCGCCATTGAACCTTCTTTTATTATTATTATTATTTCCTCCCCCATTTCCTCCCTTATTATTTTTCCCCCCTTCATTCCCTCCTTTATTATTATTCCGTTCCTTATTAAATTTTGTGATGGCGTCACTACTGCCTTCAGCAATGATAGCCTTTTCTAGAAGATGGGCGTAACTATCTATTTGTAAGACAGCTACCTTACCATGAATCCAGGGTTTTAAACCCTCCTCAAACCTTCTTGCCTTTCGTTCCTCCGTATCTACTTGATTTGGAGCGAAACGAGCAAGTTCATTGAATTTGGAGGCATATTGGGGAACAGTCATGTCCCCTTGTTTTAAATTCAGAAATTGTACCTCCATTCTATTCTTCAAGCTTCGAGGGAAGTAATTCTCAAAGAATATTTCCTTGAATGCTTCCCACGTAACCACACCTCCCCCAGCACGGGCTTTGGTGGCCTCCCACCAGAAGTTTGCCTCCCCCTTCATAAGATAAGTGGCAAACTTTGTCTTTTTATCCTCAACAACCTCTGCTAAGTCAAAGGCTTTTTCTATTTCATTTATCCAGCACTGAGCCTCTATAGGCTCAGCGGTTCCTTTGAATTCGGGAGGACCTACATTTTTAAAGTCTTTAAATAAGACTTTATGTGGTTGGGGTTGTGGCTGAGGTGGTGGTATTTGTATTTGTGGTTGTGGTTGTGGTTGTGGGGGTGGTGGTGGGACATTATTTGCAGTTCTATTATCTAAGACTCCTATTAGCCTATCTAGGAATTGTTGCATAGGATCGGGAGTCTGAACATTACTTTCGTCACTAACACTTGCTGCTGTTGCCCTGGTTCTTGGTCTTGGTGGTGCCATTATCTAAATAAAACATACGTGTAAATATGAAAGCATTAAAAAGTGCAAGACATATTTCTTAAACAAACTTCTTATATAAATAAAATTTGTACAGTACATTATCCGAATGAGCTTAATTACTTAACGACTATTAGCATCCCTTATAAAAATGGGAAATGCTAAACAAAACATTTACAACATACTAATATATTACACGTTATTTGACTAGATCTTTCTAGCCTTCTTTTTGATCTTGTGGATCATACTAAGTACCACAGACCTATTGATTTCGAACCCCAAATCTTTGGCTGGTGAGGGAAATTTAATTACTTTTTTCTCGAGCTTGGCATCAGAAGCACCATAAGCTCGTTTAATACGAGCATGATTTGCTCGCAGGAGGTATACTTCCTCTTGGGAAGCTTCTAGCTGCATCTGTAGTTGGTAGCTTCTTTCAGCTTCATCCAACCACCTCCTTTCTAGTACCTCCATAATACCATTGGCCTTGTTCATGTTGGCCTGGTTTTCATTTTGGAGTTGTTCCACCCGCTCTTCTTGAGCTTCTCCATAGGCCATCATTTCAGCAGCATCCTCTTCCAACTCGGCGATGATCTCATCGTAAGTTGGTAAGTCTATTACATCTGCATCTTCTATTAGGTTTGCCTCTCCGGCATCATGTAGTTCCAAGTTCTGATTTGGCTCCTCTGCTTCAGATTCACTACTAGAATACTCGCTCGGATCACTTTCGTAGTCCAAGGCTTGAGCATTGTCTTCGTGTATGTCAGCCATTTCTACAAAACAAGATTGACTTTAATTAGTATAGTTCTTTCACATAATGTCTTTTAATTAATTAAGATTTAAAGTTTATTATCATCTTTTAATTATCTATTAGACTCTTCACAAGTCTATTTAACTTAAACGATCAGATTATATCCTAAAGTACTTGCTACTTTAGAGCTATAATCTACAGCTTTGATACCAACCTGTGACGCCCCCAAACCACTATACTTACTATAGATGACTTGGTGCTCACTATAAATGCTAAATCAATAGGTTTATAGATGATTTCCTTTATTCTCAAACAAAGTTCTCATCCTAATTCCCAAAGATCTTTCATTATTTTATATCAAGTCCTTATAATTGATACAAGAGACTTAATACTCAAACATAACCTTTTTATCCTTAATATTTAGATATTCTATAACTTTACATGTTTCAACATCCACGGTATTAAATCATTAGGATGGCTCTTGGGAACAGAGAATCTCGCGGTGAATGTTTGCATCTTCACCCGTGATAAATGTTTGCATCTTTATCCGTGACAAATGGTTGTATCTTTGTCCGGTGCAAAATTCTCTTTCCGTACAGAACATTACCCAAATAGTTAAAACCCTCATTCGAAACATATTTGTTTATAGTGATATCTCTTCATATTAATAATCCTACTTATCCGACATTCAGAATAGTAATAACGAGTTATACCTGGGTCCGAGGAACCTTAACGATGGATTTGACTTAGTCAACATCGCTTAGTCCTGTCTCGGATGTACAGCACTCACAAGTTATTTACCGATCCTCATCCAGATAAATAGATCATTATTAATACTATGTTAAGTTTTAACAATTCTAAGTTTAATCAAAGTAAAGACGTAACAAGAGAATGTGATAAAACTTGATAATATTTATATAATATTCTGTTACATGTGTTGAACTTGTTCTTATTACAAAATGTCATTATGACTACAGTTAAGAACAGTTAAGAAAAGCAGTAAACTAGTCTACGCATTTCTTCTTTCCTTTCTTCTTCGAGCCGGAGCTCTCGGGTTTGTCTGCACATTAGGTTTATATGCAAGGGTGAGCTAAAATGCTCAGCAAGTCTTAAACACATAACATATAAGTGAACTCACACTGATAAGGATTGTAAGGGCTCATGGAATAACAATTGATATTTACAAATGTTTTAACATAGCAAGACTGAGTGGTGGTTAGACCTTGAACTGTTCTTTGTCTTTCGACTTAGAACCTTTTACAGTGGATATAGAAAGGGGATCAACCTAACGACATCCTATGTTATGCATAACATACAATACACTGGACAGATCAAGAACAGTAATACATATTTGTTCATCTCAGTTTACTTCACATGTCAGGATCGCCCCAAGACGACTTGGTTTGATATAATAAAGCATGATTCGAATTTATCACGAATAATCATTTCATTTTGCAAGTTATGCCGAAACAAGAAGCAATAACTCTCGTATCAAAGATTTATAACACGTTGCATACACAAAATGTATAAATCACATAGAAAGCAAGTAAACAAAGTTTAAGGATAGAAAACTTGCCTTTAGCACAATTTAGGGTTTCCCGGTAATCGTTTAAAGCGCCTATACAAAGGGTTTCGTGTACCGAATGTTAGTTTATCGAATTTTTCCGTTCTATACGTGTTTTTATCACTAAACTAGACTATTTTCATTGGTGGAATTTTTAGAAAACTTGGCTAACTCAAAAACTCAAAAATTAGTGCTTCCACCCGAATGCCCCTTAAAATTTTCAGCTTTGACGTCCTTTCCGGTAACTGCCATAACTTTGTCATCCGGAAACATTTTAAAGTGATTCTTGAGTCTAAATTGCTTAGAATTGCATGATCTACAACTTTAATTTAGGTTACTAAGGCATATTCGGACTTTAAAATTTCGTAATTTTAGCAAAAAGGTCAGTATGCTTACATTGAACAATATTTTTAGGGTTAACCATGTGAAACATGGTACCGCTTGCTTTAACTCTTTATGAAATCATGTTGTAAGACTCAATATCACTTTATAACATAAAAATAACAAATCACAAACCTTCTCATAGAAAGATTCATGACTTTTGCTCAAGAACATACGAAGAACACGAAGAACGGTTAAACCGTACATGGTAACGACTATGTTCTTGAGCTTTTGGTTTTCGTACATGAAATAATTTGAGCATTATAACTGCTTACGTAAGTGATTATAACACTTTATAGTTGACAAAAATTGGTCATTATAACGGCTTGTATAATTGATTAAAACAATTTATAAAAATGCTCGAGAACATACGCATATGCGGAGAACGGATGAACCGTACATGACCACTACGTATGTTCATTGAGCTTTAAACTACGAATTGAAATTTGACATTATAACTACTACAAAATGAAGAAAGGCTCAAGAACACGTGAAGAACACGGAGAACGACAATCGTACATGGCTACGACTCGCGTTCTTGAGCTTTTGAAAATTTAAGACGAAAGAAAAATCGAACATAAAAACTATAAGAGATTGTACCTTTGGTGTTTGCAAGCTTTAACTATTTCTTTGCAATATCCAAGATAGTAACTCACTAGAACTCTCTCTCAATATATGTATAGCTTTGATACTTGATTTTTGAGCTTGAAAATGAATGATAGAATGGTTGAACATTGCTTGCTATTTATAGGCCAACCAAAGCTAGGGCAAAAGGGTCATTGTTACAAAACTTCCAAGCTAAGCTAACTTCAAGTGCACCACCCTTGCCCACTTGATATGAACGACCAAAGGTCAGATTTTTATGCCATTAAATGTTAGTAATCATCATGTTTGGTGACATCACAAATCCATACATGTTAGCTTTTGATTGGTCCACCAATTAGCCTACCAAATGAATAGTATTAGGCCTTGTTTGGTTGGTCATTTAAGCATTTATTTGAGGGGTAGTCATGGTCATTTACCAAGCTTGACCAAGGTTAGATTAGTCCATTTGATAATCTATCTTAATCAAGGTTAGGTTAATTAGCAATAACTTAGGTTAAATAGGTTATTAATTCACCGATTAGTTTAACATATAGATTAGATTAATCTATAGTTTAATTAATCTTAATCCTACTTAGGTTAAGTTTAATTATATGATAATTAGGTTAAATGGTAATCTAGTTACCTTAACCTAGTTCAATTCCAACCGGATTAGTGATAATTACCTAATTAGGTTAATTAGTTAGATAATTTAATTATTCTGTAACTAGGTTTAAGTCTAGATTAGGGTTCCTAATCTAGTTATCTCTAACCTAGTTCATTTCTAAATATTCCAGTTGAATTGGTCTTTACATTTAAAAAGTCAGATATTACGAAGTTTTGTTCCAAATAAACACTATTCTGTAAAACGAAAAGTGAAAAAGACATTGCACGTTTTTCGGTGAATAGTGTTTTTGATTTCTATATCTCAGAAAATGGTTAGACGATCAAAAAGACAAAAAAAATATTTTTCGTCTTTTCCCTATTTCGTTCTATCCCCGACGCGTTTTTCGAGAAAAAACTTTTATCGGCTATATCGTGTTTTCAAAGTGCGGGAAAGATGAATCCTGAAACAGAATGTCATTTCGATGTCTACGTTTCGCTCGGGGGCTTAGGTTAGATTTCCTAGGGTTTAGACCCTAGGGTTTAGGGTTTAGGTTTTATCTTCTTTTCAGATTTTTGAAAAAAAACTTTTATGCTCCTTTTTCGTGCTAAGGCTGGATACTTGAACCGAAACACATAAATAAACAATAACGAAGATTCCAGAACACATATAAGATGTAATTCAAGCTTTATTTATTCACATAAAGTCGGATTACAACTCTCTCGGAAGTTCGGAATATTACAACTTGTGTGCGTTGTACGCATTGTTTTCAATGCGAGAGTGATAGGATTTCAACTTTTAAAGCTAACCGATGTGTAACGAAGTAATATGACTCCTAGTCGCCTATTTGTTTGCAAATTTTGAGGAAATAACGAAACGAATAGCAAGTTTCCTCAAATGAAGACTTGTGTGCGTTGTACGCATTGTTTTCAATGTGAGACTGATAGGATTGCTACTTTTGAGGCTAACCTATGTATAACGAAGTAATATGACTCTTAGTCACCTATTTGTTTGCAAATTTTGAGTAAATAATGAAACGAATAGCAAGTTTCCTCAAATGAAGACTTGTGTGCGTTGTACGCATTGTTTTCAATGCGACAGTGATAGGATTGCTCCTTTTGAGGCTACTCGATGTATAACGAAATAATATGACTCTTAATCACCTATTTGTTTGCAAATTTTGAGCAAATAACGAAATGAATACCAAGTTTCCTCAAATGAAGACTTGTGTGCGTTGTACGCATTGTTTTCAATGCGAGAGTGATAGGATTGCAAATTTTGAGGCTAACCGATGTGTAACGAAGTAATATGACTCCTAGTCGCCTATTTGTTTGCAAATTTTGAGGAAATAATGAAACGAATAGCAAGTTTCCTCAAATGAAGACTTGTGTGCGTTGTACGCATTATTTGCAATGCGAGAGTGATAGGATTCCTCTTTTTGAGGCTAACCGATGTGTAACGGAGTAATATAACTCTTAGTCACCTATTTGTTTGCAAATTTTGAGGAAATAACGAAACGAATAGCAAGTTTCCTTAAATGAAGACTTGTGTGCATTGTACGCATTGTTTTCAATGCGAGAGTGATAGGATTGCTCCTTTTGAGACTAACCGATGTATAACGAAGTAATATGATTATAATTCACCTATTTCTTGGCAAATTTGGAGGACATATCGAAACAAATACCAAGTTTCCTTAGGTGAAGACTTGTGTATGTTGTAAGCATTGTTTTAAATGCGAGAGTGATAGGATTCCTCCTTTTGAGGCTAACTGATGTGTAACGAAGTACTATGACTCTTAGTGACTTATTTGTTTGCAAATTTTGAGGAAATAACGAAACGAATAGCAAGTTTCCTCAAATGAATACTTGTGTGCGTTGTACGCATTGTTTTCAATGCGACAGTGAAAGGATTGCTCCTTTTGAGGCTAACCGATGTATAATGAAGTAATATGATTCTAATTCACCTATTTCTTTGCAAATTTGGAGGACATATCGAAACAAATACCAAGTTTCCTTAAGTGAAGACTTGTGTGCGTTGTACGCATTGTTTTCAATGCGAGAGTGATAGGATTGCTCCTTTTGAGGCTAACCGATGAATAACGAAGTAATATGATTCTAAATCACCTATTTCTTTGCAAATTTGGAGGACATATCGAAACAAATACCAAGTTTCATTAAGTGAAGACTTGTGTGCGTTGTACGCATTGTTTTCAATGCGAGAGTGATAGGATTCCTCCTTTTGAGGCTAACCGATGTGTAACGGAGTGATATAACTCTTAGTCACCTATTTGTTTACAAATTTTGAGTAAATAACGAAACGAATAGCAAGTTTCCTTAAATGAAGACTTGTGTGCGTTGTAAGCATTGTTTTCAATGCGAGAGTGATAGGATTGCTCATTTTGAGGCTAACCGATGTATAACGAAGTAATATGATTATAATTCACCTATTTCTTTGCAAATTTGGAGGACATATCGAAACAAATACCAAGTTTCCTTAGGTGAAGACTTGTGTATGTTGTACGCATTGTTTTCAATGCGAGAGTGATAGGATTCCTCCTTTTGAGGCTAACCGATGTGCAACGAAGTAATATGACTCTTAGTGACCTATTTGTTTGCAAATTTTGAGTAAATAACGAAACAAATAGCAAGTTTCCTCAAATGAAGACTTGTGTGCGTTGTACGCATTGTTTTCAATGCGACAGTGATAGGATTGCTCCTTTTGAGGCTAACCGATGTATAATGAAGTAATATGATTCTAATTCACCTATTTCTTTGCAAATTTGGAGGACATATCGAAACAAATACCAAGTTTCCTTAAGTGAAGACTTGTGTGCGTTGTACGCATTGTTTTCAATGCGAGAGTGATAGGATTGCTCCTTTTGAGGCTAACCGATGAATAACGAAGTAATATAATTCTAAATCACCTATTTCTTTGCAAATTTGGAGGACATATCGAAACAAATACCAAGTTTCATTAAGTGAAGACTTGTGTGCGTTGTACGCATTGTTTTCAATGCGAGAGTGATAGGATTCCTCCTTTTGAGGCTAACCGATGTGTAACGGAGTGATAGAACTCTTAGTCACCTATTTGTTTACAAATTTTGAGTAAATAACGAAACGAATAGCAAGTTTCCTTAAATGAAGACTTGTGTGCGTTGTAAGCATTGTTTTCAATGCGAGAGTGATAGGATTGCTCATTTTGAGGCTAACCGATGTATAACGAAGTAATATGATTATAATTCACCTATTTCTTTGCAAATTTAGAGGACATATCGAAACAAATACCAAGTTTCCTTAGGTGAAGACTTGTGTATGTTGTACGCATTGTTTTCAATGCGAGAGTGATAGGATTCCTCCTTTTGAGGCTAACCGATGTGCAACGAGGTAATATGACTCTTAGTGACCTATTTGTTTGCAAATTTTGAGTAAATAACGAAACAAATAGCAAGTTTCCTCAAATGAAGACTTGTGTGCGTTGTACGCATTGTTTTCAATGCGACAGTGATAGGATTGCTCCTTTTGAGGCTAACCGATGTATAATGAAGTAATATGATTCTAATTCACCTATTTCTTTGCAAATTTGGAGGACATATCGAAACAAATACCAAGTTTCCTTAAGTGAAGACTTGTGTGCGTTGTACGCATTGTTTTCAATGCGAGAGTGATAGGATTGCTCCTTTTGAGGCTAACCGATGAATAACGAAGTAATATGATTCTAATTCACCTATTTCTTTGCAAATTTGGAGGACATATCGAAACAAATACCAAATTTCCTTAGGTGAAGACTTGTGTATGTTGTACGCATTGTTTTTAATGCGAGAGTGATAGGATTCCTCCTTTTGAGGCTAACCGATGTGTAACGAAGTAATATGACTCTTAGTGATCTATTTGTTTGCTAATTTTGAGGAAATAACGAAACGAATAGCAAGTTTCCTCAAATGAAGACTTGTGTGCGTTGTACGCATTGTCTTCAATGCGACAGTCATAGGATTGCTCCTTTTGAGGCTAACCGATGTATAATGAAGTAATATGATTCTAATTCGTCTATTTCTTTGCAAATTTGGAGGACATATCGAAATAAATACCAATTTTCCTTAAGTGAAGATTTGTGTGCGTTGTACGCATTGTTTTTAATGCGAGAGTGATAGGATTACAACTTTTTAGGCTAACAGATGTGTACCGAAGTAATATGACTCCTAGTCGCCTATTTGTTTGCAAATTTTGAGGAAATAACGAAACGAATAGCAAGTTTCCTCAAATGAAGACTTGTGTGCGTTGTACGCATTGTTTTCAATGCGAGAGTGATAGGATTTCAACTTTTGAAGCTAACCGATGTGTAACGAAGTAATATGACTCTTAGTGACCTATTTGTTTGCAAATTTTGAGGAAATAACGAAACAAATAGCAAGTTTCCTCAAATGAAGACTTGTGTGCGTTGTACGCATTGTTTTCAATGCGAGAGTGATAGGATTGCTACTTTTGAGGCTCTCCTATGTATAACGAAGTAGTATGACTCTTAGTCACCTACTTGTTTGCAAATTTTGAGGAAATAACGAAACGAATAGCAAGTTTCCTCAAATGAAGACTTGTGTGTGTTGTAAGCATTGTTTTCAATGCGAGAGTGATAGGATTGCTGCTTTTGAGGCTAGCCGGTGTATAACGAAGTGCTATGATTCTAATTCACCTATTTCCTTGCAAATTTGGAGGACATATCGAAACAAATACCAAGTTTCCTTAAGTGAAGACTTGTGTGCGTTGTACGCATTGTTTTCAGTGCGAGAGTGATAGGATTCCTCCTTTTGAGGCTAACCGATGTGTAACGAAGTAACATGACTCTTACTCACCTATTTGTTTGCAAATTTTGAGGAAAAAACGAAACGAATAGCAAGTTTCCTCAAATAAAGACTTCTGTGCATTGTACGCATTGTTTTCAATTCGAGAGTGATAGTATTGCTCCTTTTGAGGCTAACCGGTGTATAACGAAGTAATATAATTCTAATTCACCTATTTCTTTTCAAATTTTGAGGACATATCGAAACAAATACCAAGTTTCCTTAGGTGAAGACTTGTGTATGTTGTACGCATTGTTTTCAATGCGAGAGTGATAGGATTCCTCCTTTTGAGGCTAACCGATGTGTAACGAAGTAATATGACTCTTAGTGACCTATTTGTTTGCAAATTTTGAAGAAATAACGAAACGAATAGCAAGTTTTCTCAAATGAAGACTTGTGTGCGTTGTACGCATTGTTTTCAATGCGAGAGTGATAGGATTCCTCCTTTTGAGGCTAACCGATGTGTAACGGAGCAATATAACTCTTAGTCACCTATTTGTTTGCAAATTTTGAGGAAATAACGAAACGAATAGCAAGTTTCCTTAAATGAAGACTTGTGTGCGTCGTAAGCATTGTTTTCAGTGCGAGAGTGATAGGATTGCTCCTTTTGAGGCTAACCGATGTATAACGAAGTAATATGATTATAATTCACCTATTTCTTTGCAAATTTGGAGGACATATCGAAACAAATATCAAGTTTCCTTAGGTGAAGACTTGTGTATGTTGTACGCATTGTTTTCAATGCGAGAGTGATAGGATTCCTCCTTTTGAGGCTAACCGATGTGTAACGAAGTAATATGACTCTTAGTGACCTATTTGTTTGCAAATTTTGAGGAAATAACGAAACAAATAGCAAGTTTCCTCAAATGAAGACTTGTGTGCGTTGTACGCATTGTTTTCAATGCGACAGTGATAGGATTGCTCCTTTTGAGGCTAACCGATTTATAACGAAGTAATATGATTGTAATTCACCTATTTCTTTGCAAATTTGGAGGACATATCGAAACAAATACCAAGTTTCCTTAAGTGAAGACTTGTGTGCGTTGTACGCATTGTTTTCAATGCGAGAGTGATAGGATTGCTCCTTTTGAGGCTAACCGATGAATAACGAAGTAATATGATTCTAATTCACCTATTTCTTTGCAAATTTGGAGGACATATCGAAACAAATACCAAGTTTCATTAAGTGAAGACTTGTGTGCGTTGTATGCATTCTTTTCAATGCGAGTGTGATAGGATTCCTCCTTTTGAGGCTAACCGATGTGTAACGAAGTAATATGACTCTTAGTCACCTATTTGTTTGCAAATTTTGAGGAAATAACGAAACGAATAACAAGTTTCCTCAAATGAAGACTTGTGTGCATTGTACGCATTGTTTTCAATGCGAGTGTGATAGGATTCCTCCTTTTGAGGCTAATCGATGTATAACGAAGTAATATGATTCTAATTCACCTATTTCTTTGCAAATTTGGAGGACATATCGAAACAAATACCAAGTTTCCTTAAGTGAAGATTTGTGTGCGTTGTAGGCATTGTTTTTAATGCGAGAGTGATAGGATTGCAACTTTTGAGGCTATGTATCGAAGTAATATGACTCCTAGTCGCCTATTTGTTTGCAAATTTTGAGGAAATAACGAAACGAATAGCAAGTTTCCTCAAATGAAGACTTGTGTGCGTTGTACGCATTATTTTCAATGCGAGAGTGATAGGATTGCTACTTTTGAGGCTAACCTATGTATAACGAAGTAATATGACTCTTAGTCACCTATTTGTTTGCAAATTTTGAGGAAATAACGAAACGAATAACAAGTTTCCTCAAATGAAGACTTGTGTGCGTTGTACGCGTTGTTTTCAATGCGAGAGTGATAGGATTGCTCCTTTTGAGGCTAACCGGTGTATAACGAAGTGATATGATTCTAATTCACCTATTTCCTTGCAAATTTGGAGGACATATCGAAACAAATACCAAGTTTCCTTAAGTGAAGACTTGTGTGCGTTGTACGCATTGTTTTCAGTGCGAGAGTGATAGGATTCCTCCTTTTGAGGCTAACCGATGTGTAACGAAGTAATATGACTCTTAGTCACCTATTTGTTTGCAAATTTTGAGGAAAAAACGAAACGAATAGCAAGTTTCCTCAAGTAAAGACTTATGTACGTTGTACACATTGTTTTCAATGCGAGAGTGATAGTATTGCTCCTTTTGAGGCTAACCGGTGTATAACGAAGTAATATGATTCTAATTCACCTATTTCTTTGCAAATTTTGAGGACATATCGAAACAAATACCAAGTTTCCTTAAGTGAATATTTGTGTGCGTTGTACGCATTGTTTTCAATGCGAGTGTGATAGGATTCCTCCTTTTGAGGCTAACCGATGTGTAACGAAGTAATATGACTCTTAGTCATCTATTTGTTTGCAAATTTTGAGGAAATAACGAAACGAATAACAAGTTTCCTCAAATGAAGACTTGTGTGCATTGTACGCATTGTTTTCAATGCGAGAGTGATAGGATTCCTCCTTTTGAGGCTAACCGATGTATAACGAAGTAATATGATTCTAATTCACCTATTTCTTTACAAATTTGGAGGACATATAGAAACAAATACCAAGTTTCCTTAAGTGAAGATTTGTGTGCGTTGTACGCATTGTTTTTAATGCGAGAGTGATAGGATTGCAACTTTTGAGGCTAACAGATGTGTACCGAAGTAATATGACTCCTAGTCGCATATTTGTTTGCAAAATTTGAGGAAATAACGAAACGAATAGCAAGTTTCCTCAAATGAAGACTTGTGTGCATTGTACGCATTATTTTCAATGCGAGAGTGATAGGATTGCTACTTTTGAGGCTAACCTATGTATAACGAAGTAATATGACTCTTAGTCACCTAATTGTTTGCAAATTTTGAGGAAATAACGAAACGAGTAGCAAGTTTCCTCAAATGAAGACTTGTGTGCGTTGTACGCATTGTTTTCAATTCGAGAGTGATAGGATTGCTCCTTTTGAGGCTAACCGGTGTATAACGAAGTGATATGATTCTAATTCACCTATTTCCTTGCAAATTTGGAGGACATATCGAAACAAATACCAAGTTTCCTTAAGTGAAGACTTGTGTGCGTTGTACGCATTGTTTTCAGTGCGAGAGTGATAGGATTCCTCCTTTTGAGGCTAACCGATGTGTAACGAAGTAATATGACTCTTAGTCACCTATTTGTTTGCAAATTTTGAGGAAAAAACGAAACGAAAAGCAAGTTTCCTCAAATAAAGACTTCTGTGCGTTGTACGCATTGTTTTCAATTCGAGAGTGATAGTATTGCTCCTTTTGAGGCTAACCGGTGTATAACGAAGTAATATGATTCTAATTCACCTATTTCTTTGCAAATTTTTAGGACATATCGAAACAAATACCAAGTTTCCTTAAGTGAAGACTTGTGTGCGTTGTACGCATTGTTTTCAATGCGAGAGTAATAGGATTGCAACTTTTGAGGCTAACCGATGTGTAACAAAGTAATATGACTCCTAGTCGCCTATTTGTTTGCAAATTTTGAGGAAATAACGAAACGAATAGAAGGTTTTCTCAAATGAAGACTTGTGTGCGTTGTACGCATTGTTTTCAATGCGAGAGTGATAGGATTGCAACTTTTGAGGCTAACCGATGTGTAACGAAGTAATATGACTCCTACACGCCTATTTGTTTGCAAATTTTGAGGAAATAACGAAACGAATAGCAAGTTTCCTCAAATGAAGACTTGTGTGCGTTGTACGCATTGTTTTCAATGCGAGAGTGATAGGATCGCTCCTTTTGAGGCTAACCGATGTGTAACGGAGTAATATAACTCTTAGTCACCTATTTGTTTGCAAATTTTGAGGAAATAACGAAACGAATAGCAAGTTTCCTTAAATGAAGACTTGTATGCGTTGTAAGCATTGTTTTCAATGCGAGAGTGCTAGGATTGCTCCTTTTGAGGCTAACCGATGTATAACGAAGTAATATGATTATAATTCACCTATTTCTTTACAAATTTGGAGGACATATCGAAACAAATACCAAGTTTCCTTAGGTGAAGACTTGTGTATGTTGTACGCATTGTTTTTTAATGCGAGAGTGATAGGATTCCTCCTTTTGAGGCTAACCGATGTGTAACGAAGTAATATGACTCTTAGTGACTTATTTGTTTGCAAATTTTGAGGAAATAACGAAACGAATAGAAAGTTTCCTCAAATGAAGACTTGTGTGCGTTGTACGCATTGTTTTCAATGCGACAGTGATAGGATTGCTCCTTTTGAGGCTAACCGATGTATAATGAAGTAATATGATTCTAATTCACCTATTTCTTTGCAAATTTGGAGGACATATCGAAACAAATACCAAGTTTCCTTAAGTGAAGACTTGTGTGCGTTGTACGCATTGTTTTCAATGCGAGAGTGATAGGATTGCTCCTTTTGAGGCTAACCGATGAATAACGAAGTAATATGATTCTAATTCACCTATTTCTTTGCAAATTTGGAGGACATATCAAAACAAATACCAAGTTTTCTCAAATTAAGACTTGTGTGCATTGTACGCATTATTTTCAATGCGAGAGTGATAGGATTGCTACTTTTGAGGCTAACCTATGTATAACGAAGTAATATGACTCTTAGTCACCTATTTGTTTGCAAATTTTGAGGAAATAACGAAACGAGTAGCAAGTTTCCTCAAATGAAGACTTGTGTGCGTTGTACGCATTGTTTTCAATTCGAGAGTGATAGGATTGCTCCTTTTGAGGCTAACCGGTGTATAACGAAGTGATATGATTCTAATTCACCTATTTCCTTGCAAATTTGAAGGACATATCGAAACAAATACCAAGTTTCCCTAAGTGAAGACTTGTGTGCGTTGTACGCATTGTTTTCAGTGCGAGAGTGATAGGATTCCTCCTTTTGAGGCTAACCGATGTGTAACGAAGTAATATGACTCTTAGTCACCTATTTGTTTGCAAATTTTAAGGAAAAAACGAAACGAAAAGCAAGTTTCCTCAAATAAAGACTTTTGTGCGTTGTACGCATTGTTTTCAATTCAAGAGTGATAGTATTGCTCCTTTTGAGGCTAACCGGTGTATAACGAAGTAATATGATTCTAATTCACCTATTTCTTTGCAAATTTTGAGGACCTATCGAAACAAATACCAAGTTTCCTTAAGTGAAGACTTGTGTGCGTTGTACGCATTGTTTTCAATGCGAGAGTAATAGGATTGCAACTTTTGAGGCTAACCGATGTGTAACAAAGTAATATGACTCCTAGTCGCCTATTTGTTTGCAAATTTTGAGGAAATAACGAAACGAATAGAAGGTTTCCTCAAATGAAGACTTGTGTGCGTTGTACGCATTGTTTTCAATGCGAGAGTGATAGGATTGCAACTTTTGAGGCTAACCGATGTGTAACGAAGTAATATGACTCCTACACGCCTATTTGTTTGCAAATTTTGAGGAAATAACGAAACGAATAGCAAGTTTCCTCAAATGAAGACTTGTGTGCGTTGTACGCATTGTTTTCAATGCGAGAGTGATAGGATCGCTCCTTTTGAGGCTAACCGATGTGTAACGGAGTAATATAACTCTTAGTCACCTATTTGTTTGCAAATTTTGAGGAAATAACGAAACGAATAGCAAGTTTCCTTAAATGAAGACTTGTGTGCGTTGTAAGCATTGTTTTCAATGCGAGAGTGCTAGGATTGCTCCTTTTGAGGCTAACCGATGTATAACGAAGTAATATGATTATAATTCACCTATTTCTTTGCAAATTTGGAGGACATATCGAAACAAATACCAAGTTTCCTTAGGTGAAGACTTATGTATGTTGTACGCATTGGATTCCACCTTTTGAGGCTAACCGATGTGTAACGAAGTAATATGACTCTTAGTAACTTATTTGTTTGCAAATTTTGAGGAAATAACGAAACGAATAGCAAGTTTCCTCAAATGAAGACTTGTGTGCGTTGTACGCATTGTTTTTAATGCGACAGTGATAGGATTGCTCCTTTTGAGGCTAACCGATGTATAATGAAGTAATATGATTCTAATTCACCTATTTCTTTGCAAATTTGGAGGACATATCGAAACAAATACCAAGTTTCCTTAAGTGAAGACTTGTGTGCGTTGTACGCATTGTTTTCAATGCGAGAGTGATAGGATTGCTCCTTTTGAGGCTAACCGATGAATAACGAAGTAATATGATTCTAATTCACCTATTTCTTTGCAAATTTGGAGGACATATCGAAACAATTACCAAGTTTCCTCAAATGAAGACTTGTGTGCGTTGTAAGCATTGTTTTCAATGCGAGAGTGATAGGATTGCTCCTTTTGAGGCTAACCTATGTATAACGAAGAAATATGATTCTAATTCACTTATTTCTTTGCAAATTTGGAGGACATATCGAAACAAATACCAAGTTTCCTGAAGTGAAGACTTGTGTGCGTTGTACGCCTTGTTTTCAATGCGAGAGTGATAGGATTCCTCCTTTTGAGGCTAACCGATGTGTAACGAAGTAATATGACTCTTAGTCATCTATTTGTTTGCAAAGTTTGAGGAAATAACGAAACGAATAGCAAGTTTCCTCAAATGAAGACTTGTGTGCTTTGTACGCATTGTTTTCAATGCGAGAGTGATAGGATTCCTCCTTTTGAGGCTAACCGGTGTATAACGAAGTAATATGATTCCAATTCACTTATTTCTTTGCAAATTTGGAGGACATATCGAAACAAATACCAAGTTTCCTTAAGTGAAGACTTGTGTGCGTTGTACGCATTGTTTTCAATGCGAGAGTGATAGGATTGCAACTTTTGAGGCTAACAGATGTGTACCGAAGTAATATGACTCCTATTCGCCTATTTGTTTGCAAATTTTGAGGAAATAACGAAACGAATAGCAAGTTTCCTCAAATGAAGACTTGTGTGCGTTGTACGCATTATTTTCAATCCGAGAGTGATAGGATTGCTACTTTTGAGGCTAACCTATGTATAACGAAGTAATATGACTCTTAGTCACCTATTTGTTTTCAAATTTTGAGGAAATAACGAAACGAATAGCAAGTTTCCTCAAATGAAGACTTGTGTGCGTTGTACGCCTTGTTTTCAATGCGAGAGTGATAGGATTGCTCCTTTTGAGGCTAACGATGTATAACGAAGTAATATGATTCTAATTCACCTATTTCTTTGCAAATTTGGAAGGACATATCGAAACAAATTCCAAGTTTCCTTAAGTGAAGACTTGTGTGCGTTGTACCCATTGTTTTCAATGCGAGAGTGATAGGATTGCTCCTTTTGAGGCTAACAGATGAATAACGAAGTAATATGATTCTAATTCACCTATTTCTTTGCAAATTTGGAGGACATATCGAAACAAATACAAAGTTTCCTTAAGTGAAGATTTGTGTACGTTGTACGCATTGTTTTTAATGCGAGAGTGATAGGATTGCAACTTCTGAGGCTAACAGATGTGTACCGAAGTAATATGACTCCTAGTCCCCTATTTGTTTGCAAATTTTGAGGAAATAACGAAACGAATAGCAAGTTTCCTCAAATGAGGACTTGTGTGCGTTGTACGCATTATTTTCAATGCGAGAGTGATAGGATTGCTACTTTTGAGGCTAACCTATGTATAACGAAGTAATATGACTCTTAGTCACCTATTTGTTTGCAAATTTTGAGTAAAAAACGAAACGAATATCAAGTTTCCTCAAATGAAGACTTGTGTGCGTTGTACGCATTGTTTTCAATGCGAGAGTGATAGGATTGCTCCTTTTGAGGCTAACCGGTGTATAACGAAGTGATATGATTCTAATTCACCTATTTCCTTGCAAATTTGGAGGACATATCGAAACAAATACCAAGTTTCCTTAAGTGAAGACTTGTGTGCGTTGTACGCATTATTTTCAATGCGAGAGTGATAGGATTGCTCCTTTTGAGGCTAACCGATGAATAACGAAGTAATATGATTCTAATTCACCTATTTCTTTGCAAATTTGGAGGACATATCGAAACAAATACCAAGTTTCCTCAAATGAAGACCTATGTGCATTGTACGCATTATTTTCAATGCGAGAGTGATAGGATTGCTACTTTTGAGGCTAACCTATGTATAACGAAGTAATATGACTCTTAGTCACCTATTTGTTTGCAAATTATGAGGAAATAACGAAACGAATAGGAAGTTTCCTCAAATGAAGACTTGTGTGCGTTGTACGCATTGTTTTCAATGCGAGAGTGATAGGATTGCTCCTTTTGAGGCTATCCGATGTATAACGAAGAAATATGATTCTAATTCACTTATTTCTTTGCGAATTTGGAGGACATATCGAAACAAATACCAAGTTTCCTGAAGTGAAGACTTGTGTGCGTTGTACGCCTTGTTTTCAATGCGAGAGTGATAGGATTCCTCCTTTTGAGGCTAACCGATGTGTAACGAAGTAATATGACTCTTAGTCATCTATTTGTTTGCAAAGTTTGAGGAAATAACGAAACGAATAGCAAGTTTCCTCAAATGAAGACTTGTGTGCTTTGTACGCATTGTTTTCAATGCGAGAGTGATATGATTCCTCCTTTTGAGGCTAACCGGTGTATAACGAAGTAATATGATTCTAATTCACTTATTTCTTTGCAAATTTGGAGGACATATCGAAACAAATACCAAGTTTCCTTAAGTGAAGACTTGTGTGCGTTGTACGCATTGTTTTCAATGCGAGAGTGATAGGATTGCAACTTTTGAGGCTAACAGATGTGTACCGAAGTAACATGACTCCTAGTCGCCTATTTGTTTGCAAATTTTGAGGAAATAACGAAACGAATAGCAAGTTTCCTCAAATGAAGACTTATGTGCGTTGTACGCATTATTTTCAATCCGAGAGTGATAGGATTGCTACTTTTGAGGCTAACCTATGTATAACAAAGTAATATGACTCTTAGTCACCTATTTGTTTTCAAATTTTGAGGAAATAACGAAACGAATAGCAAGTTTACTCAAATGAAGACTTGTGTGCGTTGTACGCCTTGTTTTCAATGCGAGAGTGATAGGATTGCTCCTTTTGAGGCTAACGATGTATAACGAAGTAATATGATTCTAGTTCACCTATTTCTTTGCAAATTTGGAAGGACATATCGAAACAAATTCCAAGTTTCCTTAAGTGAAGACTTGTGTGCGTTGTACGCATTGTTTTCAATGCGAGAGTGATAAGATTGCTCTTTTTGAGGCTAACAGATGAATAACGAAGTAATATGATTCTAATTCACCTATTTCTTTGCAAATTTGGAGGACATATCGAAACAAATACCAAGTTTCCTTAAGTGAAGATTTGTGTACGTTGTACGCATTGTTTTTAATGCGAGAGTGATAGGATTGCAACTTCTGAGGCTAACAGATGTGTACCGAAGTAATATGACTCCTAGTCGCCTATTTGTTTGCAAATTTTGAGGAAATAACGAAACGAATAGCAAGTTTACTCAAATGAAGACTTGTGTGCGTTGTACGCATTATTTTCAATGCGAGAGTGATAGGATTGCTACTTTTGAGGCTAACCTATGTATAACGAAGTAATATGACTCTTAGTCACCTATTTGTTTGCAAATTTTGAGGAAATAACGAAACGAATAGCAAGTTTCCTCAAATAAAGACTTCTGTGCGTTGTACGCATTGTTTTCAATGCGAGAGTGATAGGATTGCTCCTTTTGAGGCTAACCGGTGTATAACGAAGTGATATGATTCTAATTCACCTATTTCCTTGCAAATTTGGAGGACATATCGAAACAAATACCAAGTTTCCTTAAGTGAAGACTTGTGTGCGTTGTACGCATTGTTTTCAGTGCGAGAGTGATAGGATTCCTCCTTTTGAGGCTAACCGATGTGTAACGAAGTAATATGACTTTTAGTCACCTATTTGTTTGCAAATTTTGAGGAAAAAACGAAACGAATAGCAAGTTTCCTCAAATAAAGACTTCTGTGCGTTGTACGCATTGTTTTCAATTCGATAGTGATAGTATTGCTCCTTTTGAGGCTAACCGGTGTATAACGAAGTAATATGATTCTAATTCACCTATTTCTTTGCAAATTTTGAGGACATATCGAAACAAATACCAAGTTTCCTTAAATGAAGACTTGTGGGCGTTGTACGCATTGTTTTCTGTAACGCCCCCAAAAATCCCCGCGCTTTCGATGCGGCGGACCTTGTGCGTTAATTTCATACATCTATTGACTTAACCAATGATCCCATAATCATATTGGTTAAATTAGTCTTATTTTAGACTATACATTAAAAATTTCTCTTAACTTTATCCCTGGATCTTAACTTGATCTCAGTCTCATAAGTATACAAGTATCAACTTGTATTTCATCCGTATATATGGATAAAACCATATATAACGGTTTAATTTTAACCTTAGGATTTAAATATTCTATATACGTCCACTTGTAACGGTCTCATTCGTACTACAAGTATCAATATACAAAGATATCTCTTCATATCAATAATCCTACTTATATGGTATTCAGAATAGTAATAACGAGTTATACCTGGGTCCGAGGAACCTTAACGATGGATTTGACCAGTCAACATCGCTTAGTTCTGTCTCAGATGTACAGCACTCACAAGTTATTTACCGATCCTCATCCAGATAAATAGATCATTATCAATACTATGTTAAATTTTAACAATTCTAGGTTATATCAAAATAAAGACATAACAACATTCTGATGATAATTATTTATATCATTCATTCAATATTCGGTTACATGTTTGTTTGTTCGTATTACAACAGTCATTATGACATATACAAATACAATCAATTTACATGAAAATCTAATCTATGCTGCATCTTTAAGTTCATGATCTTCTTAACGTTCATCTTTAATCTGCAAATAAGGTTTTATTCGCAAGAATGAGCACGACGGCTCAGCAAGTCTAACATACAGCACATACGCAGTTTATGCTTTCATATAAACTTTAACATGCATTGACTGAACATAATTCTCCATTTAATATCACATATAACTCACGTTCCAACAATTTATATCACATTGACACACAAAGTGTATAAATCATGTTCGTAAATCGTAAACATAAAACATAACAGTTAGAAGGCTTGTAAACATCAGTTAAAGACTTCACATATTATCTATTGCATAATAACATGACATTACACATATCATTTAACATTTTAACAATACTACACAAGTAGCACATAGCAAGAGTTTGAAGACTTGCCTTAAAACCATATTTTAGGGTTTCCCGGGAAATCGTTAAACGCCTACAAAAAGGGTTACACGACCCCGAATGTTAGTTTATCAAATTTTACTTTTAAATAAGTCTTAGAATAACTTAACTAGACTATTTTCATTGGTGGAATCATTTCGTTAAGTGGAGAACTCAAAATCTCAAAATTTAGTGCTTCCACCCGAATGCCCCTTAAAATTTTCAGCTTTGACGTCCTTTCCGGTAACTGCCATAACTTTGTCATCCGGAAACCTTTTAAAGTGATTCTTGAGTCTAAATTTCTTAGAATTTCATGATCTACAACTTTCATTTAGGTTGCTAAGGCATATTCGGACTTTAAAATTTCGTAATTTTAGCAGAAAGGTCAGTATGCTTACTTTGATCAATATTTTTAGGGTTAACCATGTGAAACATGGTACCGCTTGCTTTAACTCTTTAAGAAATCATGTTGTAAGACTCAATATCACTTTATAACATAAAAATAATAAATCACAAACCTTCTCATAGAAAGATTCATGACTTTTTCTCAAGAACACACGAAGAACACGAAGAACGGATAAACCGTACATGGTAACGACTATGTTCTTGAGCTTTTGGTTTTCGTACTTGAAATAATTTGAGCATTATAACTTCTTATATAAGTGATTATAACACTTTATAATTGACAAAATTTGGTCATTATAACGGCTTGTAAATTGAATTATAACAATTTATAAAAATGCTCAAGAACATACGCAAACGCGGAGAACGGATAAACCGTACATGACCACTACGTATGTTCATTGAGCTTTAAACTATGAATTGAAATTCGACATTATAACTACTGTAAAATGAAGAAAGGCTCAAGAACACGTGAAGAACACGGAGAACGACAATCGTACATGGCTACGACTCGCGTTCTTGAGCTTTTAAACTACGAAAATTAATCGAACATAAAAACGACTAATGATTTACCTCTCGAAGTGCAAGCTTTAACTATTTCTTTGCACTTCCTTTTATTATAACTCACTAGAACTCTCTCTCATATTGTATATAGCTTTGATACAAGCATTTTTTCTTTGAAAATGAATGATCAAACAAGTGAGGAAAGCTTGTTATTTATAGGCCATGCAAAGCTAGGGTAAAAAGGTCATTATTACCAAACTTCCAAGCTAAGCTAACATGAAGTGCACCTCCCTTTTCCACTTGATATGAACGACCAAATCAGCCAATTTAATGCCATTAATGCTTGAAATCATCACATTTTGGTGACACCACAATAATCCACATGTTAGCTTCCAATTGGTCCACAACTTAGCCTACCAAAGGAATAGTTCTAGGGCTTGTTTGGTTGGTCATTTAATCATTTAATTGAGGGGTAGTCAAGGTCATTTACCAAGCTTGATCAAGGTTAGATTAGTCCTTTTGATAATCTAGCTTAGTTAGGATTAGGTTAATTAGCAATAAACCTAGGAATTTGATTATTCGATTAGGTTATTACTTCACCGATTAGATTAACTTGTAATTTAGGTTAATCTTTAGTTTAATTAAACTTAATCCTATTTAGGTTTAGTTTAATTAATTGATAATTAGGTTAAATGGTAATCTAATTACCCTAACCTAGTTTGATTCCAACTAGGTTTAACATAACCTAGTTTCATTTCAACTAAATGTCATCTAACCTAGTTTTATATCAACTAGATTAGGTTAACTATTTCATAAGCTTAGTTAGTTTGTAACTAGGTTTAGTTCCTAGTTAGGTTCCTAACCCAGTTACATCTAACTCAGTTACATCTCAACAGAAATTAGTTCATCCTTAACTAATTCTAGTTCATTTCTAAGTCTTCCGGTTAAATTGACCTCAACTGATTTAAAAGTCTGATATTCCAGAGTTTTGTTCCGAATAAACACTATTTTGTAAAGTCGAAAGTCCAACAGACTTGACACGTTTTTCGGTGAATAGTGTTTTTGACTACCATTTCTCAGAATATGCTTAAACGATCAAAAAGTCAAAAATAATATTTATTTTTGTCTTTTCCCTATTTTGTCTTATTCCCGACACACTTTTCGAGAAAATCTTTTATTGCTTATTACGCACCGGTGTTGCATACAAACACTGTATCCATCAACGGTTTGATCAAAAATGAAAAACGTTTTCGTTTGAAAAGCGATTTACGTTTTATCTTTGGAAAAATATCAGTGGCTCCCTGGTATCTATTCCCCGTATAAATGCTATATCGTGAAATGGAAAAAGTCCAAACGTTGAAAAGAACGTTCAAAAAGACGACAAACGTTTTCTCGTAAATCGTGTCTTTTTCGTCTTTTTCCCAATAAAATTTTATTGATTCCCTGGCATCTAAACCTCATATTATCACTATGTTGTGAAATGTAAGAAGTCCTACAGATGAAAGAAACAGTCAAACGAATGAAAAACGTCACCTCGTGAATAGTGCTTATACACGTTTTTCGAGAAAAACTTTTATTGACTGTTACGTATTTTCAAATCGTGGGAAGGTTGAATCTTGAAACGGAATGTCAATTTGACCTTCACATTTTGCTCAAGAACCTAGGTTATTTTCTAGGGTTTAGACCCTAGGGTTAGGGTTTAGGTTTTAACTCTTTTTCCAATTTAGGTTTTTGCCCTAAATTGACTTCTGATTTTTAATAAGTGTTAAGGTTAACTACTTGAACCAAAACCCAAAATCCTACACATAGATATTTCATACAACACATTTAAAAGCTCAATTCAAGCTTTACTAATCACATAACACATAGTTTAGGTTAAAGAATTTAACCTCTTAGTTGTATACGATCGTAGTTTCGAGTCGTATATATTCTTTAAGATAGCTCAAGGTATGCTTGAGCAATCAATCTTAGGTTTTGAATTGACAACCTTGCTTAAATCTTGTTAGATCACTTTGGAAATATTTGGGATATTACATTCAACCCAACTTACAGGAATTTCGTCCTCGAAATTAACTTTACAATTCACTTTAGTCATTTAATATCTTATTTATAAGTGCTATAAATATTCAGGATATTACATTCTCTCCTTCTTATCAGAATTTCGTCCTCGAAATTATAATATAATCATCTCCAATTTATTCTTCAATATGAATTTTCTAAATTCATCTTTTACTCACATTTAAACCTCCAATACTTTGATTAGGTCTAAACAATGTTCACTTATCTCTACACATTTCCTTTCATAACTCTAGGTTTTAAACCTCTTTTCATACTCGACATTCAGTCTCATTCTTCCTTTATCTTGGATTCTTCTCACTTATACAGCGGTCAATCAAGACCTTTACCTTATTCAAAAACTATGAATACTATATAACCCATAATTTTTAAATCATCATCCGGACTGGAAAACCATATCTTGTGTAGCAATCAATTAAGATTGAGAACACTTCATACTTTGTGTAGCAATCAATTAAGATTGAGAACACCATACATTGTGTAACAATCAATTAAGATCGAGAACACACATACGTTGTACTTTAGGTGATCAGCCTGTCGTACCATATAAGACGCGGTTTATTGCGTCTATCGAATTCCTACGTCCGTTCTTTTTTTTTTTCATAACCAAAGGTGTCTAGCCGAAATAATTGGCATTGACTCATATTTAAACCATTCAAACTTTTTGAAAAGCAATTTTATGACTGTATACCGCACCTTGCAAAGTGCGTTGATAACTCATCATGTATCATCTTCACACCAGGTTAAATGGGGTGTTGATGAATAAATCATTTTTATTCTTCACATTAAATCCGTCTAGCCAAAACAATTAGCATAGACATATGAATAACATAGCTAGTGAAGAACTAACAAAATTTTCCAGTTCAACTAGTGAACCACTCTTTTCAAAGGCACACAAGTGCGAATATAATCATGAAAATCTAGCATAGCTAGAAGATTTTTGAAATACCCTCAATCCTCTATCTTTTCCATTATTCTCTAATCATAACACAAGTTTTGCAAATATATAGTAATATAGTAAACTGATTGGTTGTATTAAACCAAGTACAAACAAATATATTAGTTCCCCTTCTCATCAACACGAAATTGAAATGTCTCAGCGCACATTGGTACTGATCAATATCGCACTGAATAGACAAATCTTAGCCGCATCTCACAAGTCGGTTCGACTAACATATCATAGCCCAAGTCCATAACAAGGGTTCGTTTGCTCAGTAACTAGCATACAAATATTTTTAAAACTATAGTTATGACGTAACAACTACTAACTAATCAATATACATATGAGTGAAGAATCACCTTCTCAGAATATATACAAAGAAGAGTTGACACAAGATTTTAATTTACTTATCAATATAGCAAACTGAGTTATTCCTCCACCCAAGAACTAATGAATCAGTTCCCCGTCTCATCAACACTATCCTCAAATGATTTCATTCAGTGTGTAACCCACTTTGAGAACACCGACCATGAATCATTCATACCAACAATGTAGTTAGATCGGTTCTCTAAAGCATATTAAACTCTTTCCCATACAAGAGAGTCGTTCTACTCAGTTTTACTAATATGAGTTTTCAATTGAAATCCCTAATCGTTCTATAACTATCTTAGTCACTTTTTTTTTTCTTAATTCATTCCTTCATCATTTACATTCCTTATGAGTTTACTCATCTCTTTTCTTAGGTATAATTACACAACATACCAAACACACCATTTCATTTTTATGAAACAGTTTCACACAAAAACCAATAAGATTATTTTATCTTATTGTTTGCTTTGAGAACTCTTTATGAGTCTATTTAACTTCAGATATTCTCGTAAAGAGTTTATCTTTATTCATTATATTTCTTTCACATAATAATTTTTATGTATTAAGATTTAATAAGATTTATGCATATCTTTTAATTATTTACAGACCCTTCACAAGTCCATTTCTTCTTAATCCATCAGATTATACTCCAAGGTACTTGTTACCTCGAAACTATAATCCACTGCTCTAATACCAACTGTAACCATCATTCAATAGCACCTTACAATGGTACCTATCAGTTTGCCACCGCATGCGGCGTCCCCTACGGAGAGTCTGGCTTCGGTGCCTCCCTTCTATGGGCGGTCACCAGCGAGAGGCTCGGGGTTCTTTTTATATAGCTCTGATACCAACTGTAACGCCCCCAAAAATCCCCGCGCTTTCGATGCGGCGGACCTTGTGCGTTAATTTCATACATCTATTGACTTAACCAATGATCCCATAATCATATTGGTTAAATTAGTCTTATTTTAGACTATACATTAAAAATTTCTCTTAACTTTATCCCTGGATCTTAACTTGATCTCAGTCTCATAAGTATACAAGTATCAACTTGTATTTCATCCGTATATATGGATAAAACCATATATAACGGTTTAATTTTAACCTTAGGATTTAAATATTCTATATACGTCCACTTGTAACGGTCTCATTCGTACTACAAGTATCAATATACAAAGATATCTCTTCATATCAATAATCCTACTTATATGGTATTCAGAATAGTAATAACGAGTTATACCTGGGTCCGAGGAACCTTAACGATGGATTTGACCAGTCAACATCGCTTAGTTCTGTCTCAGATGTACAGCACTCACAAGTTATTTACCGATCCTCATCCAGATAAATAGATCATTATCAATACTATGTTAAATTTTAACAATTCTAGGTTATATCAAAATAAAGACATAACAACATTCTGATGATAATTATTTATATCATTCATTCAATATTCGGTTACATGTTTGTTTGTTCGTATTACAACAGTCATTATGACATATACAAATACAATCAATTTACATGAAAATCTAATCTATGCTGCATCTTTAAGTTCATGATCTTCTTAACGTTCATCTTTAATCTGCAAATAAGGTTTTATTCGCAAGAATGAGCACGACGGCTCAGCAAGTCTAACATACAGCACATACGCAGTTTATGCTTTCATATAAACTTTAACATGCATTGACTGAACATAATTCTCCATTTAATATCACATATAACTCACGTTCCAACAATTTATATCACATTGACACACAAAGTGTATAAATCATGTTCGTAAATCGTAAACATAAAACATAACAGTTAGAAGGCTTGTAAACATCAGTTAAAGACTTCACATATTATCTATTGCATAATAACATGACATTACACATATCATTTAACATTTTAACAATACTACACAAGTAGCACATAGCAAGAGTTTGAAGACTTGCCTTAAAACCATATTTTAGGGTTTCCCGGGAAATCGTTAAACGCCTACAAAAAGGGTTACACGACCCCGAATGTTAGTTTATCAAATTTTACTTTTAAATAAGTCTTAGAATAACTTAACTAGACTATTTTCATTGGTGGAATCATTTCGTTAAGTGGAGAACTCAAAATCTCAAAATTTAGTGCTTCCACCCGAATGCCCCTTAAAATTTTCAGCTTTGACGTCCTTTCCGGTAACTGCCATAACTTTGTCATCCGGAAACCTTTTAAAGTGATTCTTGAGTCTAAATTTCTTAGAATTTCATGATCTACAACTTTCATTTAGGTTGCTAAGGCATATTCGGATTTTAAAATTTCGTAATTTTAGCAGAAAGGTCAGTATGCTTACTTTGATCAATATTTTTAGGGTTAACCATGTGAAACATGGTACCGCTTGCTTTAACTCTTTAAGAAATCATGTTGTAAGACTCAATATCACTTTATAACATAAAAATAATAAATCACAAACCTTCTCATAGAAAGATTCATGACTTTTTCTCAAGAACACACGAAGAACACGAAGAACGGATAAACCGTACATGGTAACGACTATGTTCTTGAGCTTTTGGTTTTCGTACTTGAAATAATTTGAGCATTATAACTTCTTATATAAGTGATTATAACACTTTATAATTGACAAAATTTGGTCATTATAACGGCTTGTAAATTGAATTATAACAATTTATAAAAATGCTCAAGAACATACGCAAACGCGGAGAACGGATAAACCGTACATGACCACTACGTATGTTCATTGAGCTTTAAACTATGAATTGAAATTCGACATTATAACTACTGTAAAATGAAGAAAGGCTCAAGAACACGTGAAGAACACGGAGAACGACAATCGTACATGGCTACGACTCGCGTTCTTGAGCTTTTAAACTACGAAAATTAATCGAACATAAAAACGACTAATGATTTACCTCTCGAAGTGCAAGCTTTAACTATTTCTTTGCACTTCCTTTTATTATAACTCACTAGAACTCTCTCTCATATTGTATATAGCTTTGATACAAGCATTTTTTCTTTGAAAATGAATGATCAAACAAGTGAGGAAAGCTTGTTATTTATAGGCCATGCAAAGCTAGGGTAAAAAGGTCATTATTACCAAACTTCCAAGCTAAGCTAACATGAAGTGCACCTCCCTTTTCCACTTGATATGAACGACCAAATCAGCCAATTTAATGCCATTAATGCTTGAAATCATCACATTTTGGTGACACCACAATAATCCACATGTTAGCTTCCAATTGGTCCACAACTTAGCCTACCAAAGGAATAGTTCTAGGGCTTGTTTGGTTGGTCATTTAATCATTTAATTGAGGGGTAGTCAAGGTCATTTACCAAGCTTGATCAAGGTTAGATTAGTCCTTTTGATAATCTAGCTTAGTTAGGATTAGGTTAATTAGCAATAAACCTAGGAATTTGATTATTCGATTAGGTTATTACTTCACCGATTAGATTAACTTGTAATTTAGGTTAATCTTTAGTTTAATTAAACTTAATCCTATTTAGGTTTAGTTTAATTAATTGATAATTAGGTTAAATGGTAATCTAATTACCCTAACCTAGTTTGATTCCAACTAGGTTTAACATAACCTAGTTTCATTTCAACTAAATGTCATCTAACCTAGTTTTATATCAACTAGATTAGGTTAACTATTTCATAAGCTTAGTTAGTTTGTAACTAGGTTTAGTTCCTAGTTAGGTTCCTAACCCAGTTACATCTAACTCAGTTACATCTCAACAGAAATTAGTTCATCCTTAACTAATTCTAGTTCATTTCTAAGTCTTCCGGTTAAATTGACCTCAACTGATTTAAAAGTCTGATATTCCAGAGTTTTGTTCCGAATAAACACTATTTTGTAAAGTCGAAAGTCCAACAGACTTGACACGTTTTTCGGTGAATAGTGTTTTTGACTACCATTTCTCAGAATATGCTTAAACGATCAAAAAGTCAAAAATAATATTTATTTTTGTCTTTTCCCTATTTTGTCTTATTCCCGACACACTTTTCGAGAAAATCTTTTATTGCTTATTACGCACCGGTGTTGCATACAAACACTGTATCCATCAACGGTTTGATCAAAAATGAAAAACGTTTTCGTTTGAAAAGCGATTTACGTTTTATCTTTGGAAAAATATCAGTGGCTCCCTGGTATCTATTCCCCGTATAAATGCTATATCGTGAAATGGAAAAAGTCCAAACGTTGAAAAGAACGTTCAAAAAGACGACAAACGTTTTCTCGTAAATCGTGTCTTTTTCGTCTTTTTCCCAATAAAATTTTATTGATTCCCTGGCATCTAAACCTCATATTATCACTATGTTGTGAAATGTAAGAAGTCCTACAGATGAAAGAAACAGTCAAACGAATGAAAAACGTCACCTCGTGAATAGTGCTTATACACGTTTTTCGAGAAAAACTTTTATTGACTGTTACGTATTTTTAAATCGTGGGAAGGTTGAATCTTGAAACGGAATGTCAATTTGACCTTCACATTTTGCTCAAGAACCTAGGTTATTTTCTAGGGTTTAGACCCTAGGGTTAGGGTTTAGGTTTTAACTCTTTTTCCAATTTAGGTTTTTGCCCTAAATTGACTTCTGATTTTTAATAAGTGTTAAGGTTAACTACTTGAACCAAAACCCAAAATCCTACACATAGATATTTCATACAACACATTTAAAAGCTCAATTCAAGCTTTACTAATCACATAACACATAGTTTAGGTTAAAGAATTTAACCTCTTAGTTGTATACGATCGTAGTTTCGAGTCGTATATATTCTTTAAGATAGCTGAAGGTATGCTTGAGCAATCAATCTTAGGTTTTGAATTGACAACCTTGCTTAAATCTTGTTAGATCACTTTGGAAATATTTGGGATATTACATTCAACCCAACTTACAGGAATTTCGTCCTCGAAATTAACTTTACAATTCACTTTAGTCATTTAATATCTTATTTATAAGTGCTATAAATATTCAGGATATTACATTTTCAATGCGAGAGTAATAGGATTGCAACTTTTGAGGCTAACCGATGTGTAACAAAGTAATATGACTCCTAGTCGCCTATTTGTTTGCAAATTTTGAGGAAATAACGAAACGAATAGAAGGTTTCCACAAATGAAGACTTGTGTGCGTTGTACGCATTGTTTTCAATGCGAGAGTGATAGGATTGCAACTTTTGAGGCTAACCGATGTGTAACGAAGTAATATGACTCCTACACGCCTATTTGTTTGCAAATTTTGAGGAAATAACGAAACGAATAGCAAGTTTCCTCAAATGAAGACTTGTGTGCGTTGTACGCATTGTTTTCAATGCGAGAGTGATAGGATCGCTCCTTTTGAGGCTAACCGATGTGTAACGGAGTAATATAACTCTTAGTCACCTATTTGTTTGCAAATTTTGAGGAAATAACGAAACGAATAGCAAGTTTCCTTAAATGAAGACTTGTGTGCGTTGTAAGCATTGTTTTCAATGCGAGAGTACTAGGATTGCTCCTTTTGAGGCTAACCGATGTATAACGAAGTAATATGATTATAATTCACCTATTTCTTTGCAAATTTGGAGGACATATCGAAACAAATACCAAGTTTCCTTAGGTGAAGACTTGTGTATGTTGTACGCATTGTTTTCAATGCGAGAGTGATAGGATTCCTCCTTTTGAGGCTAACCGATGTGTAACGAAGTAATATGACTCTTAGTGACCTATTTGTTTTCAAATTTTGAGGAAATAACGAAACGAATAGCAAGTTTCCTCAAATGAAGACTTGTGTGCGTTGTACGCATTGTTTTCAATGCGACAGTGATAGGATTGCTCCTTTTGAGGCTAACCGATGTATAATGAAGTAATATGATTCTAATTCACCTATTTCTTTGCAAATTTGGAGGACATATCGAAACAAATACCAAGTTTCCTTAAGTGAAGACTTGTGTGCGTTGTACGCATTGTTTTCAATGCGAGAATGATAGGATTGCTCCTTTTGAGGCTAACCGATGAATAACGAAGTAATATGACTCCTAGTCGCCTATTTGTTTGCAAATTTTGAGGTGATGAACTTCAAGAATTTTATTGCACATGTGTGCATTTGCAAAGTTTAAAGTTCCGATTGATATCCGAACTATTATTGTCAGTCTATGCCAATTGTTTCGGCTGGACGTTTGCATGTTGAACATTTAAAAGCTATCCAAACCTTTTGTTGGTACGGATTCTAAAGCTGAGAGAAAAACCTATAATGGGGAGCAACCTAAGTATCGGATAAATGATACATGGACTAACCTAAGAGGGTCAATCAAGAAACTGATGCCTCAAGTACGGTCTGGACATGTAACCTAAGAGGATCAATCAGGAGACTGATGCCTCACCAGACGTTCATGGTCAAGGTGACCACTCAGCATTTAAAATCAATTGTCACTTATCAAATTGTGCATTGATTATATCGAGTTCATATTATTGAATCATTTTGTAAATTTAAAAGGGTCAGTCGAATGATTGATTCCTTGGTATTTGTTCATGATCTTTATGTCCCTTCAGTCAAATATGACATTATTTTAAAGGAATTCTTTTACTTCCTATTTATTCAAGCTCCTTCACAATTATTGAACAATTGTTGAAAACTTCTGAGAAATATCCCAATATTCTGGAAATGTAGTGGGTAAAGGTGTCATTTCAGAGGAGATTGGTCATAGAATTATATGATCAATGAAGTATTTTCAGAGAAGTGAAATTTGATAGGTTTGGTTGATAACCTAATGAAAAAAATGAGCAGAAATAGGTATGTTTTAATTTCGAGGACGAAATTCTTAGAAGAAGGGGTGAATGTGATACCCCGAATATGTATTAGCAATATTTCTTTTAATGAAAATATTGAATAATTAAATAAGGTTAGAGATTTATCCTAGCTTGGAGATGAGAAGTGTGTAGATATGATTAAATTTTCTTATTATTTAATTTTTGAGTTATAAAGAAACCTATAGGGTATAATGTGAATTGTAAAGAGAAACCTTTAAAATAAAAATGGCTCTATCTAAAAAAATAAATAAAATGAAATGAGATATTATAAATAAAATATTTACTTATTTATATTGAGATCAGTTGATCATGTGGAATCAAATGATGGGAAAAGAAAACCTAAAATGGCTTAAAATTAAAGTTGTCATGTGTGATCAAAAATAAAAATAAATGTGAAGTGTTACCTAAGTGATTGCTTTAATTGAGGAACACAAGAGATGACCATGCGAATTAAATTTAAATAATTAATATCATTGGTTATGGGTTAAATTTAAGTTATTTAATTTAAATAACTTAACTGTGGTCCTTTAAAGGTTAAGCTAGTATGTTGAATTAATTAAGCAATGGACCTAATTAACATAGTATGTGTAGTGCTCAACAGTTATTGTTGGACCCAAATTAATAATTTACAATTTGGGTTATTTAATTATGGGAATCATGGAATGGGTGGAATATTAATGTTAAAGCAAACCCAAATAAATAATCAATTGGGCTACTAAAGAATCAAAGCCAATACTAAACTATAAGTTTTCATTCACTTGAGCCCAAAGCACTACTACTAATTAGTAAGAAATATAGCCTGACCTTCTTGCTTGTTATCAGCCCAATTCGGCAGCCCATTTCATCCTTGTTCAGTCAAATTGAAGCAGCCCAAACAGTGATTAAGTGATGCACGAATTGTTTCTATTGTGACTAACATTTTGGGACCAAGTCAGGGGGCAATGAGCTCAGTTTTTGCAGCAAGAAGGGGCGGGTGAGGGGCTGTGTAAGAGCTAGGCTATTTAGGGGCTACATAGGAGTCAAATAGGGGCCAACATTACTGTGGTACAGCTGGTGGACGGGGGAAAGATCTTTTTCCTCCCAAGCCTTTGTCAACATCTTTGCTTTTCTCCAAATCTGGGGAGTTGAAGGCTTCTCGTATTGAGAGTATATAGACCAAGGAAGGATTTCGGCAGAAGGAGAAGCAAAGAAGAGAAGAATCCATCTGTAATTTCATCAATTAAGCCTTAAGTCGAAGCAAGATTTCATCAAACCCAAAGGTATAGAAATATCATACTTGACTCCTAAAGAAATTTCAATTCATGACTATGATTATGGTTATTATTGGTTTTACTTGTGAGAGGTTGTGGTTGTGAATGAGGATCATGGTAATAAGGGGTTGTGGCTGGAGTTTTCTTTGTATCCATGTGAATTACATGTTTAAATGCTAGTAAAATGATTAAGAAATAACATGCGCACGACATGTGGTTGATGAAATGCCCAAATGAATAAATTTTGGCAAGTTGTTCAAATTGGGAATTAATGTGGACTGCTCACTAGGTGTTTGTTAAAATACCAAAGTGAGCAGAATTTATGCCAAGTGTTAGGTGCTAAGAGCTGTTTTAAATCAAAGGATAAAATTTGTTTTAAAGCTCTTGTATGTAAATTTCAGGGGCTGCTATGTTTTTATTCTAACAAGGGGCTGCTGTAGTTTTTTTTTTTTTACCAAATGAGGACTGTTTTGCTTTTGAAATGAAAAAGGGGTTATGTTTTTTTAAAAGGAAACAAGGGCTGCTGTAGCTTTTCAAGCCAATTGATGGCTGCTATTTGACTGCTATTTGTTCAATAAAATGAGGGCTGCTATGAATTCCAATAAACAGGGGGCTGTTTGTTTTTCAAATAGAAGAGGGGCTACTTTGTCCAAAATGAAAGAGGAAGACTGCTATAGTTTTGCTGTTTTGCCTTTTAAAACAAATTAGGGGCTGCTATGTTCTTTAAACTGAATGAGGGCTGCTATGGTAATGTTTTAAAGAAAGAGGAACTGCTATGGACTCCAATAAACAGGGGGCTGTTTTATTTTTCAAATCAAATGAGGGTTGTTTTGCTTTTTAAATGGAAAAGGTTGTTTTGTTTCCAAATAAAAAGGGACAAATTTGCTAAGCTTTAGTCATTAATAGTTTGCTTTCAAACAAAGAGGGTAGATATGTGTTTTATGTGGTAAATTTCATGGATTACATGTTGATCTAAATGTATGTAGGTTTTCATAGCTTAATGCATATCTTACATATGGCTATATGTGATTATGCGTAGCATTTAGTTACTAGTGTATTAGGCTAGTACTTGCTATAATTACAAGAATATGCATGATTAAATGAACTTGTGCGGACTGTTTCGGACCTTAAAAGATGTATCGATCCGAGCTTGCATGTTAATTTTAAATGTGTCATGTTGTACTCTATTGAGTGATGAGAATCACCCAACTTGAGGGAGTTTAAAAGCTTTAGAAATGAATCTTTGGTAAAGATTTGAACAAACTAAGTCTTATAAGAAAAACCTTAGATGCACACTGTCCGTTGAAGCAAAACTGGTACTGATGTGTTGTGTTTTAAGTTTTGAAATTTTGTGTAGTTGTAGTACACGAAGTTACGAAGCCATAGGCTTTGGAATCACCTCATTCCGACCTCGGATGAGGGAGTAATGACATTTGGGAGAAAAGGTGTCAAGTCTGTCCAAACTAAGAAATCTGAACGGGAAGGGGACTTTCAGGCCAATTTTGTGGCCTGATAACGAGTCTGTAAAATAATGTATTCATGGTGGTTTTGGAGGGCATGTTATAAGCTTTCCATAGCCTCCGAAATGGCCTAATTCCGTGTTAAAATGAGAAAGATACGAAGTCACAAAGTAGGTACGAGAAGAATGAAATTGTCCTGATGATACAAGGAGTTTTGGGCCTAAGCAAACGGTCACACCTGTCTGGATTGCAACAGAATAAAACTTGACCTAAAGCAGACAACAAGGCAGACAGGTTTACCCTGTCTGATTTGGACCTGTACCGAAGAATTTTAAAGTTTGGTCGCGTTGACTTAAATTATAAAACGCGAACAACCTAAAATGAATAATATGGTAATATAAATTAACCAATAATTGGGGTGTTATCGTTAACGTAATTGTGTAGGACATTTGAAGGGCGATTTAGCGAAAAGTTACAAAGAACGCTTCAGGCTAGTTTCTTAAACTTACTCAGATATTTATTTTGTGCAAGTTTTCTAACTTCATTTAATTTTCATATTAAATGCAAGTTTCCTACACTTACTCAAATTTTATAATTTAACAAGTTTTCAATATAATAAATTGTTGGGATTAATATTTAAATATTTTAAATATTAATCTAGTAAGTTTAAATTATGATTAAATTAAATTATTTATTATTTAGTTACTATTAAATAATAAATAAGGTTACTAAATTAATTAGTTATTATTTAATTACTATTAAATAATAATTAAAGACAAATAAGATTGATTATTTAATTATTTATTATTTAATTAACTTTAAATAATAAATAAACCTAATTAGTTATTATTTTTGATTGAATAATAACTAAGGATATTTAAATTCCTACTAATTTAATTATTTATTATTTGATTTACTTTAAATAATAAATAAACCTAATTAGTTATTATTTTTGATTACATAATAACCAAAGATATTTAATTACTTACTATTTAATTAATATTAAATAGTGATTAAAGGAAGTTTGATTTAATGAAATAAATGTAATGTCATTAACTCATTAATTAAACAATTATCATAAATTGTTTAATAGTTTAATAAGTGTTTTTCACTTAAGAAAATTTCTATAAATTAATTAAGTCATTAACTTAAAATCAAATAATTGTTTTACAGGGTTAATGATAGTATGTCAAATTATTTGTTATGTGATCATTTAATTGCTAGATAAATAACATATGTAAATATTAAATAATGAGTAAATATAGCTAGTTATTATTAAATAACTAAAGGTAATTAGTTGATTACTATACTAAATAGTAATCAAATGAAATTGAGTTAATCATGTGATTAAGTTTAACCGAGTTTATGGTCCGGTAGCAACTAAGTAGTGGATCGACCTAAACAAATATAAGGTTCAAGTGTTACTGTTGTGACATTAATGAATGTCGGGAGTATGAAGTTAAGTACAAAAGGTTTACGGAGTTAAATCAAAATATTGTAACGAGTCCACGAGATACTAGAATAATAAATCAACCATATTGAATGAATGAGACGATAAAAGGAAGTAGATATCTTAAAAATAAGATTTAGGTATTGAGTCAAACCTTAACTAATATTGTGCAGTGTTGATCTTACATACTGTGTAGGTCGCGCAAGAAACGAAAAAAAAGGGGATGGCGTAAAATGGTTATGCAGTCCAGGCAAGTTTTTCAGAACTTGCTCTTATGTGATAACTGTTATTATGTGTGACATGTTTTTATATGCAAACATGAGTTAATGTGCTTTTATGCCATAATGTGATTAAACTGTTGTTGTTCAACTGATAAGTTGATTTAGCTGTTATTTATGAACTGTATAAATTGTAAAGTGACAAGCATGTTAGTACAGATCATGAATTATATTTTAGCCCATCTACATGTATAAAATGTCATACATAGATATATTGATAAGCATACATGATGCATGAATTATGTGTTATATGTAACTGTTAAACTTGCTGAGCAACGTAGTTGCTCATTCTTGCTTAAATAAATATTTTCAGCTACGTGCGAGACATATGAGGTTTCAGTAAAGATCAAGGACGGGAAATGTTATGCACTATCCCAAGAGATATAGATACTTTTGATAAACCATTTGGGGGTAAACAGTGTTACCAAAAGGTATAAACTGCAATGAAATGTTAGTTTAACATTTAAATCTGTTGTGTACCAAAGCGAGGTGCTGTGTAGTTATGTGTAAGAGTAAATGGTTGAAATATGTTTTGAATGATAAATAGACTTAAAAGATAATTGTAAAGTTAAGGGCAATTAATCTGTATATCTTTTGTAATAAATTAGGTCATGATATATATTTATATATATGATCGAAGTTGTTCAAAGATTTATGTAAAGATTGCGATTCTAAGACAAATGAATAAAGAATTATTTGTAAAAGTTTAAATTTAATGAGTTTTTATCAATTATATTATTGAGATATAATGTGGATTTAAGTACAAGGTTGTACGTCTAACGCACGGGATCCGGCGTGGTCAACACGCGGATTTTCGGGTTGTTACAAAGTTTCCTCAAATGAAGACTTGTGTGCGTTGTACGCATTGTTTTCAATGCGAGAGTGATAGGATTGCTCCTTTTGAGGCTAACCGGTGTATAACGAAGTGATATGATTCTAATTCACCTATTTCCTTGCAAATTTGGAGGACATATCGAAATAAATACCAAATTTCCTTAAGTGAAGACTTGTGTGCATTGTACGCATTGTTTTCAGTGCGAGAGTGATAGGATTCCTCCTTTTGAGGCTAACCGATGTGTAACGAAGTAATATGACTCTTAGTCACCTATTTGTTTGCAAATTTTGAGGAAAAACGAAACGAATAGTAAGTTTCCTCAAATAAAGACTTCTGTGCGTTGTACGCATTGTTTTCAATTCGAGAGTGATAGTATTGCTCCTTTTGAGGCTAACCGGTGTATAACGAAGTAATATGACTCCTAGACGCCTATTTGTTTGCAAATTTTGAGGAAATAACGAAACGAATAGCAAGTTTCCTCAAATGAAGACTTGTGTGCGTTGTACGCATTGTTTTCAATGCGAGAGTGATAGGATCGCTCCTTTTGAGGCTAACCGATGTGTAACGGAGTAATATAACTCTTAGTCACCTATTTGTTTGCAAATTTTGAGGAAATAACGAAACGAATAGCAAGTTTCCTTAAATGAAGACTTGTGTGCGTTGTAAGCATTGTTTTCAATGCGAGAGTGCTAGGATTGCTCCTTTTGAGGCTAACCGATGTATAACAAAGTAATATGATTATAATTCACCTATTTCTTTGCAAATTTGGAGGACATATCGAAACAAATACCAAGTTTCCTTAGGTGAAGACTTGTGTATGTTGTACGCATTGTTTTCAATGCGAGAGTGATAGGATTCCTCCTTTTGAGGCTAACCGATGTGTAACGACGTAATATGACTCTGAGTGACCTATTTGTTTGCAAATTTGGAGGAAATAACGAAACGAATAGCAAGTTTCCTCAAATGAAGACTTGTGTGCGTTGTACGCATTGTTTTCAATGCGACAGTGATAGGATTGCTCCTTTTGAGGCTAATCGATGTATAATGAAGTAATATGATTCTAATTCACCTATTTCTTTGCAAATTTGGAGGACACATCGAAACAAATACCAAGTTTCCTTAAGTGAAGACTTGTGTGCGTTGTACGCATTGTTTTCAATGCGAGAGTGATAGGATTGCTCCTTTTGAGGCTAACCGATGAATAACGAAGTAATATGATTCTAATTCACCTATTTCTTTGCAAATTTGGAGGACATATCGAAACAAATACCAAGTTTCCTCAAATGAAGACTTGTGTGCGTTGTACGCATTATTTTCAATGTGACAGTGATAGGATTGCTACTTTTGAGGCTAACCTATGTATAACGAAGTAATATGACTCTTAGTCACTTATTTGTTTGCAAATTATGAGGAAATAACGAAACGAATAGCAAGTTTCCTCAAATGAAGACTTGTGTGCGTTGTACGCATTGTTTTCAATGCGAAAGTGATAGGATTGCTCCTTTTGAGGCTAACCGATGTATAACGAAGAAATATGATTCTAATTCATTTATTTCTTTGCAAATTTGGAGGACATATCGAAACAAATACCAAGTTTCCTTAAGTGAAGACTTGTGTGCGTTGTACGCCTTGTTTTCAATGCGAGAGTGATAGGATTCCTCCTTCTGAGGCTAACCGATGTGTAACGAAGTAATATGACTCTTAGTCACCTATTTGTTTGCAAAGTTTGAGGAAATAACGAAACGAATAGCAAGTTTCCTCAAATGAAGACTTGTGTGCTTTGTACGCATTGTTTTCAATGCGAGAGTGATAGGATTCCTCCTTTTGAGGCTAACCGGTGTATAACGAAGTACTATGATTCTAATTCACTTATTTCTTTGCAAATTTGGAGGACATATCGAAACAAATACCAAGTTTCCTTAAGTGAAGACTTGTGTGCGTTGTACGCATTGTTTTCAATGCGAGAGTGATAGGATTGCAACTTTTGAGGCTAACAGAAGTGTACCGAAGTAATATGACTCCTAGTCGCCTATTTGTTTGCAAATTTTGAGGAAATAACGAAACGAATAGCAAGTTTCCTCAAATGAAGACTTGTGTGCGTTGTACGCATTGTTTTCAATGCGAGAGTGATAGGATTGCTCCTTTTGAGGCTAACGATGTATAACGAAGTAATATGATTCTAATTCACCTATTTCTTTGCAAATTTGGAGGACATATCGAAACAAATTCCAAGTTTCCTAAAGTGAAGACTTGTGTGCGTTGTACGCATTGTTTTCAATGCGAGAGTGATAGGATTGCTCCTTTTGAGGCTAACCGATGAATAACGAAGTAATATGATTCTAATTCACCTATTTCTTTGCAAATTTGGAGGACATATCGAAACAAATACCAAGTTTCCTTAAGTGAAGATTTGTGTACGTTGTACGCATTGTTTTTAATGCGAGAGTGATAGGATTGCAACTTCTGAGGCTAACAGATGTGTACCGAAGTAATATGACTCCTAGTCGCCTATTTGTTTGCAAATTTTGAGGAAATAACGAAACGAATAGCAAGTTTTCTCAAATGAAGACTTGTGTGCGTTGTACGCATTATTTTCGATGCGAGAGTGATAGGATTGCTACTTTTGAGGCTAACCTATGTATAACGAAGTAATATGACTCTTAGTCACCTATTTGTTTGCAAATTTTGAGGAAATAACGAAACGAATAGCAAGTTTCCTCAAATGAAGACTTGTGTGCATTGTACGCATTGTTTTCAATGCGAGAGTGATAGGATTGCTCCTTTTGAGGCTAACCGGTGTATAACGAAGTAATATGATTCTAATTCACCTATTTCTTTGCAAATTTGGAGGACATATCGAAACAAATACCAAGTTTCCTTAAGTGAAGACTTGTGTGCGTTGTACGCATTGTTTTCAATGCGAGAGTGATAGGATTGCAACTTTTAAGGCTAACAGATGTGTACCGAAGTAATATGACTCCTAGCCGCCTATTTGTTTGCAAATTTTGAGGAAATAACGAAACGAATAGCAAGTTTCCTCAAATGAAGACTTGTGTGCGTTGTACGCATTATTTTCAATGCGAGAGTGATAAGATTGCTACTTTTGAGGCTAACCTATGTATAACAAAGTAATATGACTCTTAGTCACCTATTTGTTTTCAAATTTTGAGGAAATAACGAAACGAATAGCAAGTTTCCTCAAATGAAGACTTGTGTGCGTTGTACGCATTGTTTTCAATGCGAGAGTGATAGGATTGCTCCTTTTGAGGCTAACCGGTGTATAACGAAGTAATATGATTCTAATTCACCTATTTCTTTGCAAATTTGGAGGACATATCGAAACAAATACCAAGTTTCCTTAAGTGAAGACTTGTGTGCGTTGTACGCATTGTTTTCAGTGCGAGAGTGATAGCATTCCTCCTTTTGAGGCTAACCGATGTGTAACGAAGTAATATGACTCTTAGTCACCTATTATTTGCAAATTTTGAGGAAATAACGAAACGAATAGCAAGTTTCCTCAAATGAAGACTTGTGTGCGTTGTACGCATTGTTTTCAATGCGAGAGTGATGGTATTGCTCCTTTTAAGGCTAACCGATGTATAACGAAGTAATATGATTCTAATTCAGTTATTTCTTTGCAAATGTTGAGGACATATCGAAACAAATACCAAGTTTCCTTAAGTGAAGACTTGTGGGCGTTGTACGCATTGTTTTCATTGCGAGAGTAATATGATTGCAACTTTTGAGGCTAACCGATGTGTAACAAAGTAATATGACTCCTAGTCACCTATTTTTTTGCAAATTTTGAGGAAATGACGAAACGAATAGAAGGTTTCCTCAAATGAAGACTTGTGTGCGTTGTACGCATTGTTTTCAATACGAGAGTGATAAGATTGCTACTTTTGAGGCTAACTTATGTATAACGAAGTAATATTACTCTTAGTCACCTATTTGTTTGCAAATTTTGAGTAAATAACGAAACGAATAGCAAGTTTCCTCAAATGAAGACTTGTGTGCGTTGTACGCATTGTTTTCAATGCGAGAGTGATAGGATTGCAACTTTTGAGGCTAACCGATGTGTAACGAAGTAATATGACTCCTAGTCGCCTACTTGTTTGCAAATTTTGAGGAAATAACGAAACGAATAGCAAGTTTTCTCAAATGAAGACTTGTGTGCGTTGTACGCATTGTTTTCAATGCGAGAGTGATAGGATTGCTACTTTTGAGGCTAACCGATGTGTAACGAAGTAATATGACTCTTAGTCACCTATTTGTTTGCAAATTTTGAGTAAATAACGAAACGAATAGCAAGTTTCCTCAAATGAAGACTTGTGTGCTTTGTACGCATTGTTTTCAATGCGAGAGTGATAGAATTCCTCCTTTTGAGGCTAACCGGTGTATAACGAAGTAATATGATTCTAATTCACTTATTTCTTTGCAAATTTGGAGGACATATCGAAACAAATACCAAGTTTCCTTAAGTGAAGACTTGTGTGCGTTGTACGCATTGTTTTCAATGCGAGAGTGATAGGATTGCAACTTTTGAGGCTAACAGATGTGCACCGAAGTAATATGACTCCTAGTCGCCTATTTGTTTGCAAATTTTGAGGAAATAACGAAATGAATAGCAAGTTTCCTCAAATGAAGACTTGTGTGCGTTGTACGCATTATTTTCAATGCGAGAGTGATAGGTTTGCTACTTTTGAGGCTAACCTATGTATAACAAAGTAATATGACTCTTAGTCACCTATTTGTTTTCAAATTTTGAGGAAAAAACGAAACGAATAGCAAGTTTCCTCAAATGAAGACTTGTGTGCGTTGTACGCATTGTTTTCAATGCGAGAGTGATAGGATTGCTCCTTTTGAGGCTAACGATGTAAGACCCCGAATTTTATGAAATACAAAATTTAATTTTTCTTCATATATATTTTTTTTGAAACAGTAAGTGGTTAAATCGATCAAGTTAAAAGTTAAGGATGTTATCTGTAAATTTTATTTTGTCGGACAATATTCGCTTTGTCGAGGAATATTCGTTTGGTCGGGGAATATTCGTTTGGTCCGACGGCGCCAAAATAACAAATTATTGGTGGACCCCACAACGGAATATTTGTCGGATATAGAAAACGACAGAAATAACCTTTTTAAATAAAAATAGTCAACGAAACTGTTAAAATACCGGTGATAAAAGAATAATAGCATACGGTAGTTATTGGTATTTTCTGTAGCACTCGGTACTCTACAGTAACACACGGTATTGCATAGTGTCTCATATTATTGGTCTGATAATTGACACCGTAACTGTTACGCATCATTTCATCGATAATTGTCACTGCATAATATTTTATATTATCAATTCAATAATTGTTGTTACACAGTATTTTGCATTATTGATTTAATAATTGTCATTACACTGTATTTTATATCATTGAGTCAATAATTGTTGTTGCACTGTTTTTAAAATTATTGAACCTAATAATTGTCACAGTAACATATGCACAGTAATTCACATTATTGAATCAATAATTGTCATTACACAGTAACGTATGCTTTATTTTATATTATTGTTATCTCTATTATGATGTTATTTAAACAGTTGTATTTCATTAATTTATTGACTTGATATCTAAGAACTAAATATACTGTATTTATAACAATTAGTCATAATAATTGAATTGATAAAGTTATTTGTTTATAATATAAAGTTAGGTGATATGAAATGAATGGTGTAGATTAAAGTGTGAATTATTGTTGAATAATTGAATTGATTTGTTTATAATATAAAGTTAGGTGATTATTAGGTGATATGAAATGAATGGTGTAGATTAAAGTGTGAATTTTTGTTGAATAATTAAATTGATTAGTTTATAATATAAAGTTAGGTGATTATTAGGTGATATGAAATGAATGGTGTAGATTAAAGATAATATAATATTTGAAATGGATGGTGTAGATTAAAAGATGATCTTTAAATGAATGGTTTAGATTAAATGAATGATAAGATTTTTGGCTATAAATAGAAGCCTTAACTTAAGGATTTTTCATAAACTTCCTTACTTGTTCTTTCTTTCTCTCTCTAAATACTTCTTGTGAAAGTTCTCTCTAAGTGTGCTTAAGTCATCTTGAGTATTTGTGAAGATCTATAAGTATACGTGTACTGTTCAAGTTAATCAACCTCATTTAAATCAATATCCAGTCACGTGTTGAGGTAAGGGATACCATCTTTTTCATCTTCCATTATTCAAACGTACTATGGTAAGGGATTATCATTATTTGATTCTCGATAATAATATTGTTTCTTCCTTACTCATAAGACGTGCCTTTTATTTCCATGTATTAAATTGTGGGAATAACCTTACGGAGCGGATTGCCGCCTGTTGGTGAATAACCTTTCGTATTCATTCATTATTAATCTCTGAGAATAACCTTACGGAGCGGATTGCCGCCTGTTTGGTGAATAACTCTTTGTACTCAAATTCTATTAAATTGTGGGAATAACCTTACGGAGCGGATTGCCGCCTGTTGGTGAATAACCCTTTGTATTAATTTCCTTCACCTTTTGTTAATCAAACCTGCTACGGTAAGGGATATTATTTTCTTTCATACTCCTAAATCGAAATTTATTATGGAACTATTGCTTCTATAATTCCTGAAAATATTATATGTTCCATAATAGTTGAACTTCATTATTTCAACTGAACCTTCCTATTTACGTGAACCTTTCTATTGAATTGTAACCGTTATTCTGAACTGTGGATCTTGAATATCATTTTTAAATTTCACTCCACATCATGTTGACAATTTGGACATTATTTGAATCTGTACAAAGTAAACTTCCGATACTTATTGTTATCCTATTTCTTCTGTTCATCATTTATATCATTCTAATCATCCAAAAATCAAGCTGTTGTGAATATCTGTGGCCAGGGGCACAGATGTGATATATTTGTTGAACAGATGATAGGTTAAAGGCGATATAATAGGTTAAAGACGATACATCTGTTCGGTGTCTTTTATGGCACGTGGTGAATGTTCTCTTTGGCCCGTAGTGCAAAGATGAACTGTTGTTTGGTATGATTATGACCAAAGGCTGAATCTGGTATAATCATGACCGTTGGTGCTATATTGAATATCTTTGGCCCGTAGTGCAAAGATGAACTGTTGATGTGCATGATTATGATCAGGAACTGTGAATTTATATTATCATGACTAATGGTATTTCAGATGATAAAAGTTGATGATGTTTTTACGAAAAAGAGAAGCGAGTGGACATTATAGTCTGCATTATTCTTCTAATAGATTGCTCATTCCGCTGCTATTATTGATCTGAACATTGTTTAAGAAATTAACTACAGTTTTTGATATAAACCTTGTAGTCTATTGTATTCTATCAAGAACTCAACTGTTGAAGGCTAATGATAATTTATTCGTCATTATCTTAGTCATGATATTTCTTACTGGGCTATTTGAGCTCACCCTTTCTTTTGTTCCATTGTTTTTCAACAGGAGATGAAAACATAACAGGGTCTAGCCGGGGAATGGAGTGAGGGTCCGAGGAATAATTATCATAGTCTTCACGTTTTGTAAAATAGTGTGGCAATAATAGTGAAGACTTAGTTGTGTATTATTATATACTGTATTGTTGTACGTTGTGCTTTGTTGTAATAATTTTGTTGTAGTCTTTTGACGACTCAAGTTTGGGCTGTGTGGGCCCAGATTTGGGGGCGTCACAGTTGGCATCAGAGCTTAGGGATATGGTCTTTAATGGAGATCTGGGGTAGAACTAGGAGGGGAGAGACAAATAGAATCAGTCACTAGTGTGTCCTACCTAAAATAGATTTTATTATCTAATGAGTCGATTTGAATGTAGGAACATGAAGTGATGAGTCAGTTTATTTGAACTAACATTTATTTTGTGACCACAGTTAAGTATGGCATCTGAAAATCAAGAGGTTAACTATGGAATACCCGAAGCAAATGTAGCCGAGAATCAAGAGGCCCCAAACAATCCTCCTGCCAACTCAGGAAATAATGTTCCTGATAACATGATGAACGATGGATTCTTTAGGAATTTCATGCAGTTCATACAGAATCAAGGAAGAGGAAATCCAGTCAATAATAACGGTAGAAACGCTGGCAATTTGAGGATGGTCACTGTTAAGCAATTTAAAGAATTAGGACCACCTGAATTCCACGGGAAGCCTGACCCACTCAAAGCGAAGGCATGGCTGAAGCAGACGACAAAAATACTTGATGTCTTACAATGCGCTGATGATCAGAAGGTGTCATTTGCCACTTTTATGTTACGAGGTGAGGCGGACCATTGGTGGAAAGCGGTAAAACGTATCCAACCTTCAGCACTCGAAATGTCTTGGATAGAATTCGAAGAACTGTTTAACGAGAAGTACTTCCCAGAAAGCATCCGCCATATGAAGGAAGTGGAATTCATTAAGCTGGAGCAGGGAAACATGACAGTTTCTCAATATGAAGCTAAGTTTGCTGAACTGTCTCGTTTTGCGACTCATCTAGTAGATGACGAAGCACGAATGAGTCGAATGTTCCTGAGAGGTTTGAGACTCAAAATTCGTCAACAACTTAGTTCTCATAAATTCAGTTTGTATTCAGATGTTGTAGATAGGGCTCAAAGGGTGGAGCAAACAGATGAAACATTGCAGCCAAGAGTTAATGATCAGCATAGAGAAAGGAGTGACAACAACCACAGGAACGAGAACCATCGAGGAGGTAACCAACACTTCGGTGGTAATTCCACACCAAATAACAGAAGAGGAGAATCTAGTGGGAACAATTTCAAAAGAAAGAGATTCCATAATAATTATGGAAGGGCACCAGCACCAGTACCAACACCAGCACCGACCCCAGTTTCAAGGGGAGAAGATCGACCACCAGTGAGATGCTATAGGTGTGGTCAGGAAGGTCACATCAGCCCAAACTGTACACTGCAGTCCAAAAAGTGCTACAGTTGTGGGAAAGAGGGTCATCTTGCGCGGTTTTGTCCTGCCACAAAATCAAGTCCAGCTGCAATGATGATACCAAAAGCTAGCGCGGATAAAGGAAAATCTGTAGTTCAAGGGAGAGCTTTTGTTGTGACATCCCAAATGGCACGAAACTCGAACGAGGTGATAACCGGTAAGCTATTCATAAATTCTCGTGAAGTCTACGCTTTGTTAGATACTGGCTCTACCCATTCTTTTATCTCACCTGCATGTGCTCAGCGTTTAAACTTAACTCCTGAAAATTTGGACTTTGACTTATCAGTTGAAACCCCATTAGGAGAAATGACCATTACATCTACTGTCTATAAATCTTGCCTAGTTCAAATCAACAACCTCACATTACCTGTTGACCTTATTTCTTTGGAGATGCATGAATTTGATGTGATTTTAGGAATTGATTGGTTGACTACCCATCATGCTAAAATTGATTGTTTTCATAAGATTATTAGTTTTCATATTCCTAATCAACCTGTCATGCAAATTCAAGCAACTAAACCATTGAAATCTATAACTGTTATTTCTAGCCATAAAGCCATTCGTTTATTGAAAAACGGATGTCAAGCCTTTTTAGCTCATGTCACTGATTTGAACAAAAATACGTCAAACTTGAATGATATTCCCATTGTTAATGAGTTTCCTGACGTTTTTCCTGAAGAACTTCCTGGCTTACCCCCAAACCGTGAAATTGATTTTTATATTGATCTTGAACCCGGTACCAAGCCCATTTCCAAAGCTCCCTACCGAATGGCTCCCATTGAACTTCAAGAGTTAAAAGTCCAACTACAGGAATTGTTGGATACCGGTTTCATTCGTCCGAGTGCATCACCTTGGGGTGCTCCTGTTCTATTTGTGAAGAAGAAAGACGGGAGTATGAGATTGTGCATTGACTACCGAGAATTGAACCATATCACCATCAAGAACAGGTACCCGTTACCTCGGATTGATGACATGTTTGATCAATTGCAAGGCGCTCAACATTTCTCAAAGATTGATCTCCGTTCTGGATATCATCAGTTAAAGGTTAAAGCTGAAGACATTCTAAAGACTGCTTTCAGAACTCGTTATGGGCATTATGAGTTCTTAGTCATGCCTTTTGGACTAACTAATGCTCCTGCAGCTTTCATGGACATGATGAACCGGATATTCAAGGAACATTTGGATCATTTTGTGGTTGTCTTTATTGATGACATCCTCATATACTCCAAGAGTCGCGAGGATCATGAACAACACCTGAGATTGATACTACAAAAGCTCCGTGAAAACAAATTATATGCCAAGTTGAAGAAATGTGAGTTCTGGCTTGAGGAGGTCGCGTTTCTTGGGCATGTGATTTCTAGTCAAGGAATATCAGTCGATCCTGCGAAAATTGAAACGGTACTAAATTGGGAACAACCCAAAACAGTAACCGAAGTCCGAAGTTTTCTGGGTCTAGCTGGTTATTATCGGAGATTCGTAGAAGGATTTTCTCGAATCGCCACTCCATTAACGCAGCTTACTCGGAAAAGCACAAAATTCATATGGAGTCAATGCAAGAGTGATAGGATTGCTCATTTTGAGGCTAACGAAGTAATATGATTCTAATTCACCTATTTCTTCACAAATTTGGAGGTCATATCGAAACAAATACCAAGTTTCCTCAAATGAAGACTTGTGTGCGTTGTACGCATTGTTTTCAATGCGAGAGTGATAGGATTGCTCCTTTTGAGGCTAACCGATGTATAACGAAGTAATATGACTCTTAGTCACCTATTTCTTTGCAAATTTTGAGGAAATAACGAAACGAATAGCAAGTTTCCTCAAATGAAGACTTGTGTGCGTTGTATGCATTGTTTTCAATGCGAGATTGATATGATTGCTCCTTTTGAGGCTAACCGATGTATACCGAAGTAATATGACTCTTAATCACCTATTTGTTTGCAAATTTTGAGGAAATAACGAAACGAATAACAAGTTTCCTCAAATGAAGACTTGTGTGCGTTGTACGTATTCTTTTCAATGCGAGAGTGATAGGATTGGTCCTTTTGAGGCTAACCGATGTATAACGTAGTAATATGATTCTAATTCACCTATTTCTTTGCAAATTTGGGGGACATAACGAAACAAATATCAAGTTTCCTTAAGTGAAGACTTGTGTGTGTTGTACGCATTGTTTTCAATGCGAGAGTGATAGGGTTGCTTCTTTTGAGGCTAACCGATGTATAACGAAGTAATATGATTCTAATTCACCTATTTCTTTGCAAATTTTGAGGAAATAACGAAACGAATAGCAAGTTTCCTTCAATGAAGACTTGTGTACATTGTACGCATTGTTTTCAATGCGAGAGTGATAGGATTGATCATTTTGAGGCTATCCGATGTATAACGTAGTAATATGATTCTAATTCACCTATTTCTTTGCAAATTTGGGGGACATATCGAAACAAATATCAAGTTTCCTTAAGTGAATACTTGTGTGCGTTGTACGCATTGTTTTCAACGCGACAGTGATAAGATTGCTCCTTTTGAAGCTAACCGATGTATAACGAAGTAATATGACTCCTAGTCACCTATTTGTTTGTAAATTTTGAGGAAATAACGAAACGAATAGTGTTTTTCCTCAAATGAAGACTTGTGTGCGTTGTACGCATTGTTTTCAATGCGTGATTGATAGGATTGCTCCTTTTGAGGCTAACCGATGTATAACGAAGTAATATGAGTGTTAACCACCTATTTCTTTGCAAATTTTGAGGAAATAACGAAACGAATATCAAGTTTCCTCAAATGAAGACTTGTGTGCGTTGTACGTATTGTTTTCAATGCGAGAGTGATAGGATTGCTCCTTTTGAGGCTAACCGATGTATAACGAAGTAATATGATTCTAATTCACCTATTTCTCTGCAAATTTTGAGGAAATAACGAAACGAATAGCAAGTTTCCTTAAATGAAGACTTGTGTGCGTTGTACGCATTATTTTCAATGCGAGAGTGATAGGATTGATCCTTTTGAGGCTAACCGATGTACGACGAAGTAATATGATTCTAATTCACCTATTTCTTTGCAAATTTGGGGGACATATCGAAACAAATATCAAGTTTCCTTAAGTGAAGACTTGTGTGCGTTGTACGCATTGTTTTCAATGCGAGATTGATAGGATTGCTCCTTTTGAAGCTAACCGATGTATAACGAAGTAATATGATTCTAATTCACCTATTTTTTTGCAAATTTTGAGGAAATAACAAAACGAATAGCAAGTTCCCTTAAATGAAGACTTGTGTGCGTTGTACGCATTGTTTTCAATGCGAGAGTGATAGGCTTGCTACTTTTGAGGCTAACCGATGTATAACAAAGTAATATGACTCTTAGTCACCTATTTCTTTGCAAATTTTGAGAAAATAAGGAAACGAATAGCAAGTTACCTCAAATGAAGACTTGTGTGCATTGTTTTCAATGCGAAAGTGATAGGATTGCTCATTTTGAGGCTAACCGATGTATAACGAAGTAATATGAGTTTTAATCACTTATTTCTTTGCAAATTTTTGAGGAAATAACGAAACGAATATCAAGTTTCCTAAAATGAAGACTTGTGTGCGTTGTACGTAGTGTTTTCAATGCGAGAGTGTTAGGATTGTTCCTTTTGAAGCTAACCGATGTATAACGAAGTAATTTGACTCTTAATCACCTATTTGTTTGCAAATTTTGAGGAAATAACAAAATGAATAGAAAAGTTTCCTCAAATGAAGACTTGTGTACGTTGTACGCATTGTTTTCAATGCGAGAGTGGTAGGATTGCTCCTTTTGAGGCTAACCGATATATAACGAAGTAATATGATTCTAATTCACCAATTTCTTTGCAAATTTGGGGGGCATATCGAAACAAATATCAAGTTTCCTTAAGTGAAGACCTGTGTGCGTTGTACGCATTTTTTTCAATGCGAGAGTGATAGGATTGCTCCTTTTGAGGCTAACTGATGTATAACGAAGTAATATGATTCTAATTCACCTATTTGTTTGCAAATTTTGTGGAAATAACGAAACGAATAGCAAGTATCCTCAAATGAAGACTTGTGTGCGTTGTACGTATTGTTTTCAATGCGAGAGTGCTGGGATTGCTCCTTTTGAGTCTAACCGATGTATAACGAAGTAATATGATTCTAATTCACCTATTTCTTTGCAAATTTGGGGGACATATCGAAACAAATATCAAGTTTACTTAAGTGAAGACTTGTGTGCGTTGTACTCATTGTTTTCAATGCAAGAGTGATAGGATTGCTCCTTTTGAAGCTAACCGATGTATAACGAAGTAATATGATTCTAATTCACCTATTTTTTTGAAAATTTTGAGGAAATAACGAAACGAATAGCAAGTTCCCTTAAATGAAGACTTATGTGCGTTGTACGCATTGTTTTCAATGCGAGAGTGATAGGATTGCTCCTTTTGAGGCTAACCGATGTATAACGACGTAATATGATTCTTAGTCACCTATTTCTTTGCAAATTTTGAGGAAATAACGAAACGAATAGCAAGTTTCCTCAAATGAAGACTTGTGCGCCTTGTACGCATTGTTTTCAATGCGAGAGTGATAGGATTGATCCTTTTGAGGCTAACCGATATATAACGAAGTAATATGACTCTTAGTCACCTATTTGTTTGCAAATTTTGAGGAAATAACAAAACGAATAGCATGTTGCCTCGAATGAAGACTTCTGTGCGTTGTACGTATTGTTTTCAATGCAAGAGTGATAGGATTGCTCTTTTTTAGGCTAACCGATGTATAACGAAGTAAGATGATTCTAATTCACCTATTTCTTTGCAAATTTGGGGGACATGTCGAAACAAATATCAAGTTTCCTTAAGTGAAGACTTGTGTGCGTTGTACGCATTGTTTTCAATGCGAGAGTGATAGGATTGCTCCTGTTGAGGCTAACCGATGTATAACGAAGTAATATGACTCTTAGTCACCTATTTCTTTGCAAATTTTGAGGAAATAACGAAACGAATAGCAAGTTTCCTCAAATGAAGGCTTGTGTGCCTTGTACGCATTGTTTTCAATGCGAGAGTGATAAGATTGCTCCTTTTGAGGCTAACCGATATATAACGAAGTAATATGACCCTTAGTCACCTATTTGTTTACAAATTTTGAGGAAATAACGAGACGAATAGCATGTTTCCTCAAATGATGACTTATGTGCGTTGTACGCATTGTTTTCAATGCGAGATTGATAGGATTGTTTCTTTTGAGGCTAACCGATGCATAACGAAGTAATATGAGTCTTAATCACCTATTTCTTTGCAAATTTTGAGGAAATAACGAAACGAATAGCATGTTTCCTCAAATAAAGACTTGTGTGCGTTGTACGCATTGTTTTCAATGCGAGATTGATATGATTGCACCTTTTGAGGCTAACCGATGTATACCGAAGTAATATGACTCTTAATCACCTATTTGTTTACAAATTTTGAGTAAATAACGAAACGAATAGCAAGTTTTTCCAAATAAAGAATTGTGTGCGTTGTACGCATTGTTTTCAATGCGAGAGTGATAGGATTTCTCCTTTTGAGTCTAACGAAGTAATATGATTCTAATTCACCTATTTCTTCACAAATTTGGAGGTCATATCGAAACAAGTACCAAGTTTCCTCAAATGAAGACTTGTGTGTGTTGTACGCATTGTTTTCAATGTGAGAGTGATAGGGATGCTCCTTTTGAGGCTGACCGGTGTATAACGAAGTAATATGACTCTTAGTCACCTATTTCTTTGCAAATTTTGAGGAAATAGCGAAACGAATAGCAAGTTTCCTCAAATGAAGACTTCTGTGCGTTGTACGCATTGTTTTTAATGCGAGAGTGATAGGAGTGCTCCTTTTGAGGCTAACCGATGTATACCGAAGTAATATGACTCTTAATCACCTATTTGTTTGCAAATTTTGAGGAAATAACGAAACGAATAGCATGTTTTCTCAAATGAAGACTCGTGTGCGTTGTACGTATTGTTTTCAATGCGAGAGTGATACGATTGCTCCTTTTGAGGCTAACCGATGTATAACGAAGTAATATGATTCTAATTCACCTATTTCTTTGCAAATTTGGGGGACATATCGAAACAAATATCAAGTTTCCTTAAGTGAAGACTTGTGTGCGTTGTACGCATTGTTTTCAATGCGAGAGTGATAGGATTGCTCCTTTTGAGGCTAACCGATGTATAACGAAGTAATATGACTCTTAGTCACCTATTTCTTTGCAGATTTTGAGGAAATAACGAAACGAATAGCATGTTTCCTCAAATGAAGACTTGTGTGCGTTGTACGCATTGTGTTTCACTGCGAGATTGATAGGATTGCTCCTTTTGAGGCTAACCGATGTATAACGAAGTAATATGAGTCTTAATCACCTATTTCTTTCCAAATTTTGAGGAAATAACAAAACGAAAAGCAAGTTTCCCCAAATGAAGACTTGTGTGCGTTCTACGCATTGTTTTCAATGCAAGATTGATAGGATTGCTCCATTTGAGGCTAACGAAGTAGTATGATTCTAATTCACCTATTTCTTCAGAAATTTGGAGGTCATATCGAAACAAATACCAAGTTTACTTAAGTGAAGACTTATGTGTGTTGTACGCATGGTTTTCAATGCGAGAGTGAAAGGATTGCTCCTTTTGAGGCTAACCGATGTATAACGAAGTAATATTACTCTTTATCACCTATTTGTTTGCAAATTTTGAAGAAATAACGAAACGAATAGCAAGTTTCCTCAAATGAAGACTTGTGTGCGTTGTACGTATTGTTTTCAATGCGAGAGTGATAGGATTGCTCCTTTTGAGGCTAACCGATATATAACGAAGTAATATGACTCTTAGTCACCTATTTGTTTGCAAATTTTGAGGAAATAACAAAACGAATAGCAAGTTTCCTCAAATGAAGACTTGTGCGCGTTGTACGTATTGTTTTGAATACGAGAGTGATAGGATTGCTCCTTTTGAGGCTAACCGATGTATAACGAAGTAATATGATTCTAATTCATCTATTTCTTTGCAAATTTGGGGGACATATCGAAACAAATATCACGTTTCCTTAAGTGAAGACTTGTTTGCATTGTACGCATTGTTTTCAATCCGAGAGTGATAGGATTGCTCCTTTTGAGGCTAACCGATGTATACCGAAGTAATATGACTCTTAGTCACCTATTTCTTTGCAAATGTTGAGGAAATAACGAAACGAATAGCAAGTTTCCTCAAATAAAAACTTCTGAGCATTGTACGCATTGTTTTCAATGCGAGAGTGATAGGATTGCTCCTTTTGAGGCTAACCGATATATAACGAAGTAATATGACTCTTAGTCACCTATTTGTTTGCAAATTTTGAGGAAATAACAAAACGAATAGCAAGTTTCCTCAAATGAAGACTTCTGTGCGTTGTACGCATTGTTTTCAATGCAAGAGTGACATGAGTGCTCCTTTTGAGGATAACCGATGTATACCGAAGTAATATGACTCTTAATCACCTATTTGTTTGCAAATTTTGAGGAAATAATGAAACGAATAGCAAGTTTTCTCAAATGAAGACTTGTGTGCGTTGTACGTATTTATTTCAATGCGAGAGTGATAGGATTGCTCCTTTTGAGGCTAACCGATGTATAACGAAGTAATATGGTTCTAATTCACCTATTTTTTTGCAAATTTGGGGGACATCTCGAAACAAATATCAAGTTTCCTTAAGTGAAGACTTGTGTGCGTTGTACACATTGTTTTCAATGCGAGAGTGATAGGATCGCTCCTTTTGAGGCTAACCGATGCATAACGAAGTAATATGATTCTAATTCACCTATTTCTTTGCAAATTTGGGGGACATATCGAAACCAATATCAAGTTTCCTTAAGTGAACACTTGTGTGCGTTGTACGCATTGTTTTCAATGCGACAGTGATAAGATTGCTCCTTTTGAAGCTAACCGATGTATAACGAAGTAATATGACTCTTCGTCACCTATTTGTTTGCAAATTTTGAGGAAATAACAAAACGAATAGCATGTTTCCTCAAATGAAGACTTGTGTGCGTTGTACGCATTGTTTTCAATGCGAGATTGATAGGATTGCTCCTTTTGAGGCTAACCGATGTATAACGAAGTAATATGAGTCTTAATCACCTATTTCTTTGGAAATTTTGAGGAAATAACGAAACGAATAGCAAGTTTCCTCCAATGAAGACTTGTGTGCGTTGTACGCATTGTCTTCAATGCGAGAGTGATAGGATTGCTCCTTTTGAGTCTAATCGATGTATACCGAAGTAATATGACTCTTAATCACCTATTTGTTTGTAAATTTTGGGAAAATAATGAAACAAATAGCAAGTTTCCTCAAATGAAAACTTCTGTGCATTGTACGCATTGTTTTCAATGCGAGAGTGATAGGATTGCTCCTTTTGAGGCTAACCGATGTGTAACGAAGTAATATGACCATTAGTCACCTATATGTTTGCAAATTTTGAGGAAATAACGAAACGAAAAGCAAGTTTCCTCAAATGAAGACTTGTGTGCATTGTACGCATTGTTTTCAATGTGAGAGTGATAGGATTGCTCCTTTTGAGGCTAACCGATGTATAAAGAAGTAATATGATTCTAATTCACCTATTTCTTTGCAAATTTGGGGGACATATCGAAACAAATATCATGTTTCCTTAACTGAAGACTTGTGTGCGTTGTACGCATTGTTTTCAATACGACAGTGATAAGATTGCTCCTTTTGAAGCTTACCGATGTATAACGAAGTAATATGACTCTTAGTCACCTATTTGTTTGCAAATTTTGAGGAAATAACGAATAGCATGTTTCCTCAAATGAAGACTTGTGTGTGTTGTACGCATTTTTTTCATTGCGAGATTGATAGGATTTCTCCTTTTGAGGCTAACCGATGTATAACGAAGTAATATGAGTCTTAATCACCTATTTCTTTGGAAATTTTGAGGAAATAACGAAACGAATAGCAAGTTTACTCAAATGAAGACTTCTGTGCGTTGTACGCATTATTTTCAATGCGAGAGTGATAGGATTGCTGCTTTTGAGTCTAACCGATGTATACCGAAGTAATATGACTCCTAATCACCTATTTGTTTGCAAATTTTGAGGAAATAACGAAACGAATAACAAGTTTCCTCAAATTAAGACTTGTGTGCGTTGTACGCATTGTTTTCAATGCGAGACTGATAGGATTGCTCCTTTTGTGGCTAACCGAGATATAACGAAGTAATATGACTCTTAGTCACCTATTTGTTTGCAAATTTTGAGGAAATAACAAAACGAATAGCAAGTTTCCTCAAATGAAGACTTGTGAGCGTTGTACGCATTGTTTTCAATGCGAGAGTGATATGAGTGCTCCTTTTGAGGCTAACCGATGTATACCGAAGTAATATGACTATTAATCACCTATTTGTTTGCAAATTTTGAGGAAATAACGAAAAGAATAGCAAGTTTCCTCGAATGAAGACTTGTCTGCGTTGTACGTATTGTTTTCAATGCGAGAGTGATAGGATTGCTCCTTTTGAGGCTAACCGATGTATAACGTAGTAATATGACTCTTAGTCACCTATTTGTTTGCAAATTTTGAGGCAATAACGAAACGAATAGCATTTTTCCTCAAATGAAGACTTGTGTGCGTTGTACGCATTGTTTTCAATGCGAGATTGATAGGATTACTCCTTTTGACGCTAACCGATGTATAACGAAGTAATATGAGTCTTAGTCACCTATTTCTTTGGAAATTTTGAGGAAATAACGAAACGAATAGCAAGTTTCCTCAAATGAAGACTTGTGTGCGTTGTACGTATTTATTTCAATGCGAGAGTGATAGGATTGCTCCTTTTGAGGCTAACCGATGTATAACGAAGTAATATGGTTCTAATTCACCTATTTCTTTGCAAATTTGGGGGACATATCGAAACAAATATCAAGTTTCCTTAAGTGCAGACTTGTGTGCGTTGTACGCATTGTTTTCAATGCGAGAGTGATAGGATTGCTCCTTTTGAGGCTAACCGATGTATACCGAAGTAATATGACTCTTAATCACCTATTTGGTTGCAAATTTTGAGGAAATAACGAAACGAATGGCAAGTTTCCTCAAATCAAGACTTGTGTGCATTGTACGTATTGTTTTCAATGCGAGAGTGATAGGATTGCTCCTTTTGAGGCTAACCGATGTATAACGTAGTAATATGATTCTAATTCACCTATTTCTTTGCAAATTTGGGGGACATATCGAAACCAATATCAAGTTTCCTTAAGTGAACACTTGTGTGCGTTGTACGCATTGTTTTCAATGCGACAGTGATAAGATTGCTCCTTTTGAAGCTAACCGATGTATAACGAAGTAATATGACTCTTCGTCACCTATTTGTTTGCAAATTTTGGGGAAATAACAAAACGAATAGCATGTTTCCTCAAATGAAGACTTGTGTGCGTTGTACGCATTGTTTTCAATGCGAGATTGATAGGATTGCTCCTTTTGAGGCTAACCGATGTATAACGAAGTAATATGAGTCTTAATCACCTATTTCTTTGGAAATTTTGAGGAAATAACGAAACGAATAACAAGTTTCCTCCAATGAAGACTTGTGTGCGTTGTACGCATTGTTTTCAATGCGAGAGTGATAGGATTGCTCCTTTTGAGTCTAATCGATGTATACCGAAGTAATATGACTCTTAATCACCTATTTGTTTGTAAATTTTGGGAAAATAACGAAACGAATAGCAAGTTTCCTCAAATGAAAACTTCTGTGCATTGTACGCATTGTTTTCAATGCGAGAGTGATGGGATTGCTCCTTTTGAGGCTAACCGATGTGTAACGAAGTAATATGACCCTTAGTCACCTATATGTTTGCAAATTTTGAGGAAATAACGAAGCAAATAGCAAGTTTCCTCAAATGAAGACTTGTGTGCATTGTACGCATTGTTTTCAATGCGAGAGTGATAGGATTGCTCCTTTTGAGGCTAACCGATGTATAACGAAGTAATATGATTCTAATTCACCTATTTCTTTGCAAATTTGGGGGACATATCGAAACAAATATCAAGTTTCCTTAACTGAAGACTTGTGTGCGTTGGACGCATTGTTTTCAATACGACAGTGATAAGATTGCTCCTTTTGAAGCTAACCGATGTATAACGAAGTAATATGACTCTTAGTCACCTATTTGTTTGCAAATTTTGAGGAAATAACGAAACGAATAGCATGTTTCCTCAAATGAAGACTTGTGTGTGTTGTACGCATTGTTTTCATTGCGAGATTGATAGGATTTCTCCTTTTGAGGCTAACCGATGTATAACGAAGTAATATGAGTCTTAATCACCTATTTCTTTGGAAATTTTGAGGAAATAACGAAACGAATAGCAAGTTTACTCAAATGAAGACTTCTGTGCGTTGTACGCATTGTTTTCAATGCGAGAGTGATAGGATTGCTGCTTTTGAGTCTAACCGATGTATACCGAAGTAATATGACTCTTAATCACCTATTTGTTTGTAAATTTTGAGGAAATAACGAAACGAATAACAAGTTTCCTCAAATTAAGACTTGTGTGCGTTGTACGCATTGTTTTCAATGCGAGACTGATAGGATTGCTACTTTTGTGGCTAACCGAGACATATTGTAACGCCCCCAAATTCGGGTCCCTTGAACCACGGGCTTGGTGCGCACGTGACTAGCTACCCTGTCATTTCATCCATCCGATCTGAATAAAATAATGATAATAAGAACTTAATTTACATTCAACCATAACTAATCCCAGGTTCTACGTACCTTTATACATACCATCTGTCGTATCTGATATATTACAACATATAATAATAATTACACACTAATTACAATAATAACACAACTATTGCTGGTTGGCTTTTCCTTTACCCTTGTCTACTCCAGACCCCTCGGTCTTCTCTGGCTTAGCTGAAATATCATGAATGAAAGCAAGAGTGAGCTTAAAATAGCTCAGCAAGTAATTAAACATGAGATAACATGATATTTCAGAATGAAGAATATAGTTTGTTTACAATAAATTGTAAGTATGCGTATCAATCTTGACTTGTAGCAATTCAATACATGATGAGAAAATCAAAACATAAGCTGAACATAAATATCTGAGAACATGGAACTTTTTAATTGCTGTATGGTCACAAGACCAAGAACACGTTAAGAACAATATCCATCATTAAGACCGATACTGTCCAAAGTGTTTATAAAACGTTAAGAGCAATCTCAATCACAAAGACTGACATTAGCCACAATGCTAATAATAACAGTTTAGATGCGTACTCTGGGTGATCAGCCCATCGTACTTTATATTGTGCACAACAACATCTAACGACGCAACCACGTCATAATTAATTCTTTTCATTTAACTTTTATTCCCCTTTTTACAATAGGGTTGTTCTGTTACAGCATAACAAAGAGTCCGCACCACCACAATATGGATTGGAGAACATAATAATCAACAACTGGATTTAATATGAAACATACATGTGTCTAGCCAGAACCAAAATTGGCATCGACCTTTTCAAGATAGTTCGATAAGGAATGAACTTTACATGATAACATGAATGTACAACATGAATGTCTATTCAAGAATCTGAAATTAAAAGCTTAGTCAGAAAACTTGCCTTGGTCCTCGTCTATCACAACTGGTAAAATATTATCCCGTCTAGGACCTACATGACCATAATATTGGTTCATGCATTAGTTATGTACACATGCATGCCATTACTTGCTATACAAGCCATCACTTAGTTTAACATAACCCTAATCACGTAACACATTGTTTACTTAAGCCTTAGGATCTACCATATTGATTATTTTTATCAATTTATGGTTTACATATGTGTTTCTATCATTAAATATCAAAACATTGCAATTTGGAAGTAAAATAATTATTTTTCAAAAATCAGGTCACGGCGCCCCGGCGGAGAGAACCGCGCCCCCAGCGAGATCCTCTCGGCCGAACAGCGCCCCGGCGACGACTGAACTCGCCCCGGCGTATCCCATGCAGAAGCACTGCACCCCGGCGCAGTACTGGTTTTTCAGAAATTTATTTCTTTTCAAAAACCGAGTAGGAGAAGGAATTGTTGCGTGGACTCGATTTAAGGAGTTATTCTTTGAAAACTATTTTTCGAATATTACTCAAACAAGGATGGAAGTAAAATTTTTAGAGCTTAAACAAGGGAACATGACGGTAGCAGAATATGCCACCAAGTTCAATGAACTAGCGAGATTTACGCCACATCAAGTGGACACGGAAGAACGAAAGACAAGAAGGTTTGAACAAGGATTAAATCCATGGATCTACAGTAAGGTTTCAATTCTTCAGATTAACACATTTTCAACAATGCTGGAGAAGGCAATCATAGCAGAAGGTGGGAGAGAATCTTTGTCAACATATAATCAAGAGATGAAAGGAAATAATAGTGAGGAAGAAAATGGTAAAGGTAGTAGCAGAGTTTGTAACGCTCAGGAACGAAAGAGGAACCACAAGAATGGTGAGAATGGTCAAAGAAAAGGCAAACGAAAAATAGTAACTTGTGAAAATTGTGGAAAGAACCATATAGGAGTATGTCTAAAAGGGACAGATAGTTGTTATAGATGTGGAGGGAAATGACACGATGCTTCGAACTGTCCTGGTCTAAGAAAGAATAGGAAGTGTTTTATTTGTGGAGGAATGGGTCATCCATTTAAGGACTGCCCGAAGAAGGAAAGCAAGACGAGAAGTAATATCAAGAAAGTCAAGAAGCATGGTGACAGGTATTTTTCGATCAATAATATAATTGTTTAGGTATTATTTGATTCGAATACTATCTGTCTGGGAATTTCACTAGATAAATAGAATTTCTCGAAGAAAATAGAATACTTTATTAAATTAAAGTGTCTTTAAATCAAAGGATTGTGTTGGTTAGATAAAGAGTAAGTTATCCGTAAAATGAATCCGGATATACGAGGAAAAGAGTCAGGAAAAGATCAGATGATAAGAAAATCTTAAGTAATCTTATAACGGTGATTCTGGGGACAGAATCCTTATAAGGAGGGGTGAATGTAATGACCGAGAAAATTACGAACCCAATTTTTTATTTTATTTTTATTTAATTAAATCCATAAGAAAATATGAGGTATGAGGTATGTGTATATGTGATAAGTGGTATGATGAGATGTATTAAATTAGTTAATTAAATTAATTAACTAAAGAAGGAAAAAGATTGCAAGAGAAGCTTATGTGATAAAATCACAAAGCTTGAATGTTGGCCTCGTATGGCAATTAAGAAGATTTTTATTAAGCAAGTTAATTACTTGTATGAATAATGCGAAAGAAGAAGCAAGTAAATTATTTGAGATAATTCAATGTGGGAATAATTGTTTGTGTACGGTTAACTATTTTATAAACCCAATTTGATGATAGGGGTTAGTGAATGAATTAAATTAATCAAGTCCAATGTACTTGTATTAATATGTATTAGGGTTTTATTAAAACAAACCCAATAATTGACAATTGATAGTGTTATGTAAGCTAATTTAATTAAGGAGTCCAATGGACTTATAATTAGCAAATCTAATTGGATTATATTTTAAATCCAAATGAGTTGTTAAACTAGGTCAATTAAGTATACCTTGTAGCCTATGTAATTAATTTAATTACTAGTCCATGTAATTTATTAAATAAGCCCAATGCTTATTTTAATTAAAGATAGCATAGTTATGTAAATGCTAGCCCAATGTGTGATATAAATTGAGCCCAAACAATTTAATTGAATGAGCCCAATAGAATTTAATACTAAGATCCAAAGTGGAGCCCAATAAGTTTGTATAGGTGAATATGTATACATATATGGATGTATATATATATGGATACTTATATAATTATATAGGACTTAAAAATAAAGTCAAATTGGATAAATATTTGGTCAATCCCGAATTTTGGGGCCCACATGGATATAAATGTAGCTTGTTGGTTGATTTTGGAGTGTAAAGTGGTGCAAGTAAGCCCCAACCACCCTAGTCAATCAATGGGTCAATCAAAATGTCCATCAAGTGGTCATTCCATGCATAGTAAGCAAGATTAGAGCCTTAATCAACCAATGTTAGTTGATTAGTAGAACTAATGGTAAAATCCTAGAGTTCTATAAATAGAAATGACCAACACTTGTGCAAATGTTGGTTCATTTGCTCCATTCACCAAAATTTAGAGAGAGAAGGTTGTAGAGAGAAGCTAGAGCAATTGTGAGAGTTCTAGAGAGCAAACACCTTGAGTGTTATCAAGTGTGGGTGATTTTTGGTCCATACAAGAAGATCAAAGAAGAGCTAGAACCATTTCCAAGAAGAAGATCTTCATTAAAGGTTTAAAAGTTTCTTTGAACCTTAACTTGTTAGTTAGTTTGTTATGTAAGAAATAAAAAGCCATGTGATGTTAGATCTTGATTACATATTAAGATATATGGTTAAATATGCTAGATGGGTGTTCTAACATGTTTGGTATGAAAGATGATGGAAGAAATGGTAGTATGAACATGTTTGGTTTTAAAGCCCTAGTTAAATGTCTAGGTTGTTGATTTATGATTTAAGATGTACAAGTTATTTTTGTGATCTAAAAGTCTAGAAAGCTAGATCTATGAGTTTTAAAGACAAACCCTTTTGGAACCTTTCAAAAATATTGGATAACGAAGAAGTTATAGCTTTTACCGAAAAGGATGTTGTTTTTAGCCCCTAGATGGTTCGATCCGTAATTTTCGTGTAAAACGTTTTCAAAAAGACGATCGAACCATGGAATATTGTAAAACAAGAAGTTAGGAACACATCAACACTGATTTGGTGTCATTTGGATGTGTAGATTTCATTTAATCAAGGTTTGATCAAAGGGTATCAAAACTGTCTTAAAAATGAAAAATGGCAAAACATTCTGCCACACTGCGCCGGGGCGCAGTGTGTAGTGTAACACACTGCGCCGGGGCGCAGTCAATAGTTCCTGGAAAAAAAAAAAGGACCGGGTCGGGTCGGGCCGGACCGGGTCGGGCCGGACCGGGTCGGGTCGGGCCGGGCCGGACCGGGTCGGGTCGGGTCCGGACGGATCCGAAAATGGAAAATGTCCCAAAAATTATTTTATTATTTTTGGATTTAACAAATATATTTTTTTAAATTAAATATAAGTGATTTAATAGATAACAAGAGTTAAATATTATTAAAGGTTTAATAATATAATTAAGTTAATAAAATATTATTATTAATATAATAATATTAGAAAATCATTGAAATATTATTAAATGTATAATAATATTATAAAGTGAGTAAAATATTACTAAAGAGTTAATAATATTAAATAAATAAAATATTATTAAATGATTAATAATATTAGATACTTAATAAAATATTATTAAATAGTTAATAATATTAGATAATGAATAAAATATTATTAAATGGTTAATAATATTAGTAAGTTAATAAAATATTATTAAATGATTAATAATATTAGATAATGAGTAGAATATTATTAAATGATTAATAATATTAATGAGTTAATAAAATATTATTAAATGGTTAATAATATTAGTAAGTTAATAAAATATTATTAAATGATTAATAATATTAATAAAGGATTAAAATATTATTAAATGGTTAATAATATTACAATATGAATAAAATATTATTAAATAGTTAATAATATTAGATTATGAGAAGAATATTATTAAATGATTAATAATATTATAAAGGGAATAAAATATTATTAAATGATTAATAATATTAGATAATGAGTAGAATATTATTAAATGATTAATAATATTAATGAGTTAATAAAATATTATTAAATGGTTAATAATATTAGTAAGTTAGCAGAATATTAATAAATGATTAAAATATTATTAAATGGTTAATAATATTAGTATGAGGATAAAATATTATTAAATGGTTAATAATATTAATGAGAGAAGAAGATATTATTAAAGGATTAATAATATTGGTAAGATGATAAAATATTATTAAATGGTTAATAATATTTATAAATAATTAAGATATTATTTGATAAATAATATCCTTGGGAATAGTGTAAAACATTATTTAGTTGTTAATAATGTTAATAAGTGTTGAGATAATGAAAAGATTAAGATGATTATGAGATGGTTAATAATATTAAGGAACTAGATGATTTATTATTGAAATAATAAATGGTTAAAATATTATTATACGATTAATAATATTATTTGTGGTATTATATATTATCAAAGGTGATAATATTATAAAGCAATGAAGTGACAGTTATGTGATTTAAAATATTATCAAGGGATTGATAATATTATTAAGAGATGTAAGGTTATGATTAAGTGATAGATAATTAAGACATATATGGTAAGGTTATTAATGTTAAATAAACCTATATGTGTTATGCTAATTGGAGGATCAATGTTGTTGAATATTAGGTCACCCAAATGAAGTATTGTTAAGTTGAATAGCAGTAGTCAGCGGAACAGGCAAGTTTCTCTGAACCCTAACTTGTATTTATTTGGCAAGTTATTTATGTAGAATCTGAAATTTATTTCAAATTGCATGATGAAATAATTATTAAGAATTATTTCATATCTATATTGTTATTGACGATCGCACTTAGGTGCATTTGCATGACCGTTCACGTTATGAACTGTTTAAAGAGAAATATCTATGCTATTTGTTTCAGCTAGATATTGCATGTGATATTATGACTGTTCTTGTTATGAATTGTTCTAAGTAAGGGTTCTATGCCAATTGTTTCGGCTAGACCATGTACGATTTAAATTCATAATCTGAATATTATTGAAGTTAGTCCGAACCATATTGTTGTGGTACGGAATCTGATGGGATAAGCTGAAATGAACAGAGCATTGTAAGCAGATAGCTTACGGTCGGATGGAATATTCCCGACCAAAACGAACTAGATGGTTATATTGTGCACTCTATAAACGTACGATAGGCTGATCACCTAGAGTACCCATCACCGGATATGTCAATCGAAATGATTGTTAATATTCAAAACGAACTGACAGTTTACTGTCTACAGGGTATTGTAAATACTCAAAACGGGTGTTCATGGTCTTGTGACCCTTTCAGCATGATGAAGCAGTATGTTATATCAATTGAATTATATTATTCAAAGTTGCATGTCTTCACAATTATTGTATATTGTTGAAGTTTTCCAGAGCTAAATCTTTTTCATTCATGATATACCTTTTATTGTGTATTTAAACTTGCTGAGCAAAGTAGTTGTTCACCCTTGCTATATCATGAACTATTTTCAGTTAAGCCGAGTTATTTGAGGAGTATCACAGCAAAGGACAGATGAACGAATAGACGTAGTTAGTCCGCACTTTTTGTGTAAACCTTTTGTATTATAAGGTAATGATGATGTATTAAGGTTAGTGGAACCTGGGATTGAAGGTACGTTTTGTAATGAAATGAAGTATGATTTCCGCGAGTTATTGAAGTTATATTTTATGAATGTTTGACAAGTGTTGAATAGTGAGCACCGAACCCGAGGTTCAAGGGACCCGGATTTGGGGGTGTCACATAAAACTTTCATGCTTGGCCTAATTTGAACCTCCATAAACCAAAATGGCCAAAAATCAACCATTGGTTGCATTTTATCATTTTACAAAATTATCTTAAAAACCATCTTTCACTCTTGGAGTTCTATACCTCACATGCATGACCACATACACAATTAGTAACTTGATATACACATATAGCTTATATATGTACCTTCCAATGCACTTTACAGATTATAATTCGGTTTAGCCAAAAAGTATAGCCTAGTATTTGATTTTCCTTCATAAAACTTGCTTTAGACTTTATTCATGCTTCTATAATACCTCTTAGCATATAATAATGCATGTAACACATTTCTTTTACCTCTCAAGCTAGGTTTCATCATGTATAGCAACTTAAAACACACAATCAAAACTTAGATCATAATTTTAATCTTAGCTATTCATGTAAATAGTACACCACCTTTGCTATACACAACTCAATCACTAGGTTTTCATGTTCTAGCCAACTTGAAGCACATGTATCACATAATATACACATATGATCAAAGACTCATGCATGGCTTCATCTATTTCAACTTATAAACACATAATCTTTGAATTTCATAACTTAAACTCTTTCATACCTTCTTCTAGCTTTACTTCTTCTAGCTAGAAACCTTGCCAATGTAATATCCTGAATATTTATAGCACTTATAAATATGATATTAAATGACTAAAGTAATTGTAAAGTTAATTTCGAGGACGAAATTCCTGTAAGTTGGGTTGAATGTAATATCCCAAATATTTCAAAAGTGATCTAACAAGATCTAAGCAAGGTTGTCAACTCAAAACCTAAAGAAGGATTTCTCAAGCATACCTTGAGTTATCTGAAAGAATATATACGACTCGAAACTACGATCGTATACAACTAAGAGGTTAAAAATCTTTAACCTAATTTGTGTTATGTGATTAGTAAAGCTTGAATTGAGCTTTTAAATGTGCTGTATAAATTATCTATGTGTAGGATTTTGTGTTTTGGTTCAAGTAGTTAACCTTAACACTTATTAAAAATCAGAAGTAAATATAGGGCAAAAACCTAAATTGGAAAAAGAGTTAAAACCTAAACCCTAACCCTAGGGTCTAAACCCTAGAAAATAACCTAGGCCCTTGAGCAAAATGTGAAGGTCAAATTGACATTCCGTTTAAGGATTCAACCTTCCCACAATTTGAAAACACGTAACAGTCAATAAAAGTTTTTTTCTCGAAAAACGTGTACAAGCACTATTCACGAGGTGACGTTTTTCATTCGTTTGACTGTTTCTTTCATCTGTAGGACTTCTTACATTTCACAATATAGTGATAATATGAGGTTTAGATGCCAGAGAACCAATAAAATTTTCTGGGGAAAAAGACGAAAACGTCACGATTTACGAGAAAACGTTTGTCGTCTTTTTTGACTGTTCTTTTCGATATTTTGATATATCGTATTTCACAAAATAGCATTTATATGAAGTATAGATATTAATTAGCTAATAAAAGTTTTACTCGAAAAGCGTGTAAAACACTATTCATTTGGAAATTTTCTTCCGAATTTTGAAAATTCACATTCCTGAATAGCATTTTTATTGACAGTAGATGCATTTTGACCAATAAAATTTTTACCCAAAATAATTTATGGAGATTACTATTCACGTATACGGGATGAATACGTAGCGAATACGGAAGGAATACGAGAATAATAAAAGTATATTGTAATGTATAAATACGAGGATTATACGAAAGATTATACGAGATTAATACGAGAATAATACGAGGTATCATACAAGTAGAATACGAATATTATACGATGTATTATACGGAAGAAATACGTATAAATACTAATGTATTATACTATTTAATTAATTAGCTGAAATCAAACTAGGTTATGTGTAACTAAGTTAGTGTAACTAAACTAGGGAGAACTAGCACGATTACACTAACTGAAAAAGAACTAGCACGATTTGTTTTGAACTAAATCCAAGTGAAAATGAATGGACCAATTAGAAGAAGGGTGATGTAAGCGATGATGCAAGCGCTAGGGAGAAAAGACTAAAAGGCCCTTGGTCTTTTAAACTAATGACCAGACTACCCTGACCCTTGGTTTTCCTATAAATAGAAGGCTTAAGTTCATTAGTTCTTTACCATTTTGAAAGCTAAAGAGCAAATATAGAGAGAGTTCTTGTGAGACAAGAATCGATTGCAAAGAAATAGTTAAAGCTTGCAATAATAAAAGGTACGATTCTTAATCGTTATTATGCTAAAAGTTTTATTTTATCGATGAGGCTCAAGAACATAAGTCGTAGCCATGTACGATTTTTCGTTCTCCGTGTTCCTTATGACTTGAGCAAGTCGTTGTTATGTCAAATTTCATTTCATAGTTTAAAGTTCAAGAACATACGTTGTATCCATGTACGGTTTATCCGTTCTCCGTGTTCTTCGTATGTTCTGGAGTATTATTATAAATTGTTATAATTAAGTAAACACGTCGTTATAATGACCAAATTTTGTCAATTATAAAGTGTTATAATCACATATGTAAGCAGTTATAATGCTCAAATTATTTCAAGTATGAAATCCAAAAGCTCAAGAACATAAGTCGTTACCATGTACGGTTTTTCGTTCTTCGTGTTCTTCGTGTGTTCTTGAGCAAAAGTCATAATTTCTACATAAGTAGGTTTATGATTTGGTAATTTAGTGTTATGGGATGATGAAACATGATGGCCTTGCTAAATAATGCTTGTGGCATCAAGTTTTAGTAGTCGAAACGAAGAACGATGAAACTTTGTTCTTCGTGTTCTTCGTGTTCTTCGATTCGTTCTTCGTGTTCTCGAGAAAAAGTCATGAAATCTTATATAAGTTGGTTTATGATTTTGTTATTTTTATGTTATGAAGTGATACGAAGTGTTAGAACATGTTATCTTAGCAAATTAATGCTTGAGGTATCATGTTTTACCAATCGGATCAAAGAAAGTTAAGTCTAATATAGTCGCAGAATATTTTTGCAAATTTCCGAAAATTTAAAGTCTGAATATGCCTTAGTAACCTAAATGAAAGTTGTAGATCATGAAATTCTAAGCAATTTAGACTCAAGAATCACTTCAAAATGTTTTCGTACGACAAAGTTATGGCTGTCGCAGTAAAAGAGGTCAAAGCTGAATTTTTAAGGGGCATTCGGATTTTAGCACTTAAAATTAGGATTTTGAGTTCGCCACTTAACGAAATGATTCCACCAATGAAAATAGTTTAGTTAAGTTATTCTAAGACTTATTCAAAAGGAAAATTTGATAAACTAACATTCGGGGTCGCGTAACCCTTTTTGTAGGCGTTTAACGATTTCCCGGGAAAACCCTAACATGGTTTTAAGGCAAGTCTTCTAACTCTTGCTATGTGCTACTTGTGTAGTATTGTTAAAATGATAAATGAGATGTGTAATGTCATGTTATTATGCAATAGATGATATGTGAAGTCTTTAACTGATGTTTACAAGCCTTCTAACTGTTATGTTTTATGTTTACGATTTACGAACATGATTTATACACTTTGTGTGTCAATGTGATATAAATTGTTGGAACGTGAGTTATATGTGATATTAAATGGAGAATTATGTTCAGTCAATGCATGTTAAAGTTTATATGAAAGCATAAACTGCGTATGTGCTGTATGTTAGACTTGCTGAGCCGTCGTGCTCATTCTTGCGAATAAAACCTTATTTGCAGATTAAAGATGAACGTTAAGAAGATCATGAACTTAAAGATGCAGCATAGATTAGGTTTTCATGTAAATTGATTGTATTTGTATATATCATAATGACTGTTGTAATACGAACAAACAAACATGTAACCGAATATTGAATGAATGATATAAATAATTATCATCAGAATGTTGTTATGTCTTTATTTTGATATAACCTAGAATTGTTAAAATTTAACATAGTATTGATAATGATCTATTTATCTGGATGAGGATCGGTAAATAACTTGTGAGTGCTGTACATCTGAGACAGAACTAAGCGATGTTGACTGGTCAAATCCATCGTTAAGGTTCCTCGGACCCAGGTATAACTCGTTATTACTATTCTGAATACCATATAAGTAGGATTATTGATATGAAGAGATATCTTTGTATATTGATACTTGTAGTACGAATGAGACCGTTACAAGTGGACATATATAGAATATTTAAATCCTAAGGTTAAAATTAAACCGTTATATATGGTTTTATCCATTTATACGGATGAAATACAAGTTGATACTTGTATACTTATGAGACTGAGATCAAGTTAAGATCCAGGGACAATGTTAAGAGAAATTGTTAATGTATAGTCTAAAATAAGACTATTTCAACCAATATGATTATGGGATCATTGGTTAAGTCGATAGATGTATGAAATTAACGCACAAGGTCCGCTGTATCGAAAGCGCGGGGATTTTGGGGGCGTTACAGTTGGTATCAGAGCAGTGGATTATAGTTTCGAGGTAACAAGTACCTTCGAGTATAATCTGATGGATTAAGAAGAAATGGACTTGTGAAGGATCTGTAAATAATTAAAAGATATGCATAAATCTTATTAAATCTTAATACTTAAAAATTATTATGTGAAAGAAATATAATGAATAAAGATAAACTCTTTACGATAATATCTGAAGTTAAATAGACTCATAAAGAGTTCTCAAAGCAAGCAATAAGATAAAATAATCTTATTAGTTTTTGTGTGAAACTATTTCAAAAAAATGAAATGGTGTGTATGGTATGTTATGTAATTATACCTAAGAAAAGAGATGAGTAAACTCATAAGGAATGTAAATGATGAAGGAATGAATTAAGAGAAGAAAGTGACTAAGATAGTTATAGAACGATTAGGGATTTCAATTGAAAACTCATATTAGTAAAACTGAGTAGAACGACTCTCTTGTATGGGAAAGAGTTTAATATGCTTTAGAGAACCGATCTAACTACACTGTTGGTATGAATGATTCATGGTCAGTGTTCTCAAAGCGGGTTACACACTGAATGAAATCATTTGAGGATAGTGTTGATGAGACGGGGAACTGATTCATTAGTTCTTGTGTGGAGGAATAACTCAGTTTGCTATATTGATAAGTAAATTAAAATCTTGTGTCAACTCTTCTTTGTATATATTTTGAGAAGGTGATTCTTTTCTCATATGTATATTGACTAGTTAGTAGTTGTTACGTTATAACTATAGTTTTAAAAATATTTGTATGTTAGTTACTGAGCGAACGAACCCTTGTTATGGACTTGGGCTATGATATGTTAGTCTAACCGACTTATGAGATGCGGCTACGATTTGTCTATTTAGTGTGATATTGATCAGTACCAATGTGCACTGAGACATTTCAATCCCGTGTTGATGAGAAGGGGAACTAATATATTTGTTTGTACTTGGTTTAATACAACCAATCAGTTTACTATATTACTATATATTTGCAAAACTTGTGTTATGGTTAGAGAATAATGGAAAAGATAGAGGATTGAGGGTATTTCAAAAATCTTCTAGCTATGCTAGATCTTCATGGTTATATTCGCACTTGTGTGCCTTTGAAAAGAGTGGTTCACTAGTTGAACTGGAAAATTTTGTTAGTTCTTCACTAGTTATGTTATTCATATGTCTATGCTAATTGTTTTGGCTAGACGAATTTAATGTGAAGAATAAAAATGATTTATTCATCAACACCCCATTTAGCCTGGCGTGAAGATGATACATGATGAGTCATCAACGCACTTTGCAAGGTGCGGTATACAGTCATAAAATTGCTTTTCAAAAAGTTTGAATGGTTTAAATATGAGTCAATGCCAATTGTTTCGGCTAGACACCTTTGGTTATGGAAAAAAAAAAGAACGGACGTAGGAATTCGATAGACGCAATAAACCGCGTCTTTAAAGATAATATGGTACAACAGGTTGATCACCTAAAAGTACAACGTATGTGTATTCTCGATCTTAATTGATTGTTACACAATGTATGGTGTTCTCAATCTTAATTGATTGCTACACAAAGTATGAAGTGTTCTCAATCTTAATTGATTGCTACACATATATGGTTTTCCAGTCCGGATGATGATTTAAAAAATTATGGGTTATATAGTATTCATAGTTTTTGAATAAGGTAAAGGTCTTGATTGACCGCTGTATAAGTGAGAAGAATCCAAGATAAAGGAAGAATGAGACTGAATGTCGAGTATGAAAAGAGGTTTAAAACCTAGAGTTATGAAAGGAAATGTGTAGAGATAAGTGAACATTGTTTAGAACTAATCAAAGTATTGGAGGTTTAATGTGAGTAAAAAAAATGAATTTAGAAAATTCATATTGAAGAGTAAATTGGAGATGATTATATTATAATTTCGAGGACGAAATTCTGATAAGAAGGAGATAATGTAATATCCTGAATATTTATAGCACTTATAAATATGATATTAAATGACTAAAGTAATTGTAAAGTTAATTTCGAGGACGAAATTCCTGTAAGTTGGGTTGAATGTAATATCCCAAATATTTCAAAAGTGATCTAACAAGATCTAAGCAAGGTTGTCAACTCAAAACCTAAAGAAGGATTTCTCAAGCATACCTTGAGTTATCTGAAAGAATATATACGACTCGAAACTACGATCGTATACAACTAAGAGGTTAAAAATCTATAACCTAATTTGTGTTATGTGATTAGTAAAGCTTGAATTGAGCTTTTAAATGTGCTGTATAAATTATCTATGTGTAGGATTTTGTGTTTTGGTTCAAGTAGTTAACCTTAACACTTATTAAAAATCAGAAGTAAATATAGGGCAAAAACCTAAATTGGAAAAAGAGTTAAAACCTAAACCCTAACCCTAGGGTCTAAACCCTAGAAAATAACCTAGGCCCTTGAGCAAAATGTGAAGGTCAAATTGACATTCCGTTTAAGGATTCAACCTTCCCACAATTTGAAAACACGTAACAGTCAATAAAAGTTTTTTTCTCGAAAAACGTGTACAAGCACTATTCACGAGGTGACGTTTTTCATTCGTTTGACTGTTTCTTTCATCTGTAGGACTTCTTACATTTCACAATATAGTGATAATATGAGGTTTAGATGCCAGAGAACCAATAAAATTTTCTGGGGAAAAAGACGAAAACGTCACGATTTACGAGAAAACGTTTGTCGTCTTTTTTGACTGTTCTTTTCGATATTTTGATATATCGTATTTCACAAAGGTCAAATTGACATTCCTTTTAAGGATTCAACCTTCCCACAATTTGAAAACACGTAACAGTCAATAAAAGTTTTTTTCTCGAAAAACGTGTACAAGCACTATTCACGAGGTGACGTTTTTCATTCGTTTGACTGTTTCTTTTCACATAATAATTTTTATATATTGTATTTCACAAAATAGCATTTATATGAAGTATAGATATTAATTAGCTAATAAAAGTTTTACTCGAAAAGCGTGTAAAACACTATTCATTTGGAAATTTTCTTCCGAATTTTGAAAATTTACATTCCTGAATAGCATTTTTATTGACAGTAGATGCATTTTGACCAATAAAATTTTTACCCAAAATAATTTATGGAGATTACTATTCACGTATACGGGATGAATACGTAGCGAATACGGAAGGAATACGAGAATAATAAAAGTATATTATAATGTATAAATACGAGGATTATACGAAAGATTATACGAGATTAATACGAGAATAATACGAGGTATCATACAAGTAGAATACGAATATTATACGATGTATTATACGGAAGAAATACGTATAAATACTAATGTATTATACTATTTAATTAATTAGCTGAAATCAAACTAGGTTATGTGTAACTAAGTTAGTGTAACTAAACTAGGGAGAACTAGCACGATTACACTAACTGAAAAAGAACTAGCACGATTTGTTTTGAACTAAATCCAAGTGAAAATGAATGGACCAATTAGAAGAAGGGTGATGTAAGCGATGATGCAAGCGCTAGGGAGAAAAGACTAAAAGGCCCTTGGTCTTTTAAACTAATGACCAGACTACCCTGACCCTTGGTTTTCCTATAAATAGAAGGCTTAAGTTCATTAGTTCTTTACCATTTTGAAAGCTAAAGAGCAAATATAGAGAGAGTTCTTGTGAGACAAGAATCGATTGCAAAGAAATAGTTAAAGCTTGCAATAATAAAAGGTACGATTCTTAATCGTTATTATGCTAAAAGTTTTATTTTATCGATGAGGCTCAAGAACATAAGTCGTAGCCATGTACGATTTTTCGTTCTCCGTGTTCCTTATGACTTGAGCAAGTCGTTGTTATGTCAAATTTCATTTCATAGTTTAAAGTTCAAGAACATACGTTGTATCCATGTACGGTTTATCCGTTCTCCGTGTTCTTCGTATGTTCTGGAGTATTATTATAAATTGTTATAATTAAGTAAACACGTCGTTATAATGACCAAATTTTGTCAATTATAAAGTGTTATAATCACATATGTAAGCAGTTATAATGCTCAAATTATTTCAAGTATGAAATCCAAAAGCTCAAGAACATAAGTCGTTACCATGTACGGTTTTTCGTTCTTCGTGTTCTTCGTGTGTTCTTGAGCAAAAGTCATAATTTCTACATAAGTAGGTTTATGATTTGGTAATTTAGTGTTATGGGATGATGAAACATGATGGCCTTGCTAAATAATGCTTGTGGCATCAAGTTTTAGTAGTCGAAACGAAGAACGATGAAACTTTGTTCTTCGTGTTCTTCGTGTTCTTCGATTCGTTCTTCGTGTTCTCGAGAAAAAGTCATGAAATCTTATATAAGTTGGTTTATGATTTTGTTATTTTTATGTTATGAAGTGATACGAAGTGTTAGAACATGTTATCTTAGCAAATTAATGCTTGAGGTATCATGTTTTACCAATCGGATCAAAGAAAGTTAAGTCTAATATAGTCGCAGAATATTTTTGCAAATTTCCGAAAATTTAAAGTCTGAATATGCCTTAGTAACCTAAATGAAAGTTGTAGATCATGAAATTCTAAGCAATTTAGACTCAAGAATCACTTCAAAATGTTTTCGTACGACAAAGTTATGGCTGTCGCAGTAAAAGAGGTCAAAGCTGAATTTTTAAGGGGCATTCGGATTTTAGCACTTAAAATTAGGATTTTGAGTTCGCCACTTAACGAAATGATTCCACCAATGAAAATAGTTTAGTTAAGTTATTCTAAGACTTATTCAAAAGGAAAATTTGATAAACTAACGTTCGGGGTCGCGTAACCCTTTTTATAGGCGTTTAACGATTTCCCGGGAAAACCCTAACATGGTTTTAAGGCAAGTCTTCTAACTCTTGCTATGTGCTACTTGTGTAGTATTGTTAAAATGATAAATGAGATGTGTAATGTCATGTTATTATGCAATAGATGATATGTGAAGTCTTTAACTGATGTTTACAAGCCTTCTAACTGTTATGTTTTATGTTTACGATTTACGAACATGATTTATACACTTTGTGTGTCAATGTGATATAAATTGTTGGAACGTGAGTTATATGTGATATTAAATGGAGAATTATGTTCAGTCAATGCATGTTAAAGTTTATATGAAAGCATAAACTGCGTATGTGCTGTATGTTAGACTTGCTGAGCCGTCGTGCTCATTCTTGCGAATAAAACCTTATTTGCAGATTAAAGATGAACGTTAAGAAGATCATGAACTTAAAGATGCAGCATAGATTAGGTTTTCATGTAAATTGATTGTATTTGTATATATCATAATGACTGTTGTAATACGAACAAACAAACATGTAACCGAATATTGAATGAATGATATAAATAATTATCATCAGAATGTTGTTATGTCTTTATTTTGATATAACCTAGAATTGTTAAAATTTAACATAGTATTGATAATGATCTATTTATCTGGATGAGGATCGGTAAATAACTTGTGAGTGCTGTACATCTGAGACAGAACTAAGCGATGTTGACTGGTCAAATCCATCGTTAAGGTTCCTCGGACCCAGGTATAACTCGTTATTACTATTCTGAATACCATATAAGTAGGATTATTGATATGAAGAGATATCTTTGTATATTGATACTTGTAGTACGAATGAGACCGTTACAAGTGGACATATATAGAATATTTAAATCCTAAGGTTAAAATTAAACCGTTATATATGGTTTTATCCATTTATACGGATGAAATACAAGTTGATACTTGTATACTTATGAGACTGAGATCAAGTTAAGATCCAGGGACAATGTTAAGAGAAATTGTTAATGTATAGTCTAAAATAAGACTATTTCAACCAATATGATTATGGGATCATTGGTTAAGTCGATAGATGTATGAAATTAACGCACAAGGTCCGCTGCATCGAAAGCGCGGGGATTTTGGGGGCGTTACAGCCAAGCTTTGATTCTCCACCTTGAATAGCTTATTATGCTATCTTTGATCTTCTTTAAGCTTGAATCCTTCCACTTCCTTTGAAACCCTAGCTTCCTTTGCTCTTCTTTCTCTCTTATCTTTCCTTTCCTAGCAACTTTCGTATGACTTGGATAATATCAAATGAAATGCTGAAAATTGCTTGCATGTATGCTAATATCAAGTCTCTAGCAACTAACCATGGTTGGCCAACTTACTCTTGCATGGTTAAGGTCAAATGAGTCCTTTCCCATGACTAACTAAGGATATCTTGGACATTTAGCTATCTTGGGATACAAAGGTCATAACACAACTTGTTAAAATTCTTTTGGTCATTAACCAACTTCCTAGCATTTCAATTTCTATGAATTTTCCTAACTTCCTAATTTAATTCTCTAAAAATCCAATTTAAATCCAATTTGAACCAAATTCATTTCATAATTCTTGTATTTAATTCCACCCTTTAATAACTCATAATATACATGTCCCAAATTACATGTCACACCTCTAAATATTTTATTTCCATTAATAACTTATTTACAAGAATTCAATATTCATTTATAAATTAGGATTTTATATATAGCAAAAATGCGTATCGTTACATTCTTCCCTCCTTACAAGGATTCCGTCCCCGGAATCACTATTACAAACTTACATAAACAAACTTGGATATTCTTTCATCATTTTCTCTTCTAATTCCCACGTTGCATCTTCCACATTATGGTTTCTCCATACTACTTTTACAGAAGGGATTACCTTGTTCATTAAAATCTGCTCCTTCCTGTCGATGATTTGAACAGGAGTTTCTTCATACGTTAAATCCTTTTCGATCTGAATTGGCTCATATTCGATTACATGCTTATAATCTGGTTTGTAGGGCCTTAATACCGACACATGAAATACATTATGTACGTGTTCCAATTCTGGAGGTAATGCCAAAACATATGCTACTTCTCCTACTCTTCTCAGTATTTCAAAAGGTCCAATGAATCTTGGACTCAACTTTCCTTTCTTTCCAAATCTTATCTTCCCTTTCCAGGGAGATACCTTCAAGAACACATGAGATCCTACTTCAAATTCCCTCTTCTGTCGATGTTTGTCCACATATTTCTTTTGTCTATCTTGTGTTGCTATAAGTCTCGTTCTTATCACTTTAATAATTTCAACAGTCTGTTGCACTATTTCTGGTCCCAACAATTTTCGTTCACCTACCTCATCCCAACAAAGAGGTATTCTGCACCTTCTTCCATACAACGCTTCATAAGGTGGCATTCCAATGCTTGCATGATAACTATTGTTGTAGGCGAACTCTACTAATGGCAAGTGATCATCCCAATTGCCCTTGAAGTCCATAACACAAGCTCTTAGCATATCTTCTAACGTCTGGATCGTTCTTTCACTTTGGCCATCTGTTTGAGGATGATACGCCATACTCAACCTCAATTGTGTACCCATACGCTCTTGGAAACTTTTCCAAAAATTTGACGTGAATCGTGGATCTCGATCTGACACAATCGACACTGGAACTCCATGTCTTGACACGATCTCTTTCACATATAACTTCGTAAGTTTATCCAAACTGAATTTGACTTTGATCGGTAAAAAGTGAGTGGACTTTGTCAGTCGATCCACTATAACCCATATCGCATCATAGCCTTTCTGCGTAGTTGGGAGTCCTACAACGAAATCCATCGTGACATGTTCCCATTTCCATTCCGGGATTTCTAGCGGTTGTAACAATCCACTAGGTCTCTGATGTTCCGCTTTGATTCTTTGACAAGTCAGACATTTACTTACATATTCTGCTACATCCGTCCTCATGTTAGGCCACCAAAAGTGTTGTCGAAGATCTTGGTACATCTTTGTGCTTCCTGGATGAACTGAATAGTGCGAACTGTGTGCTTCTTGCAGAATCTCCTCTTTTAATTCTGACACTAATGGTACCCATACTCTTCCTTCCAATCTTAGCATTCCGTTGTTATCTACCTTGAATCTTGTCTCTTGTCCATCCGATATGCGTTTCCTAATTTGATCACAATCTTGATCTTGCATCTGAGCTTCTTTTACCCGATCTAATAACATTGGATGAGCTTCAACCATAAATAGCTTCTCTTCCGATTCTAACGGATACTTCACCTCTAGTTCCAAATTTTCCATTTCTCTAATTAGCTCTTCCTGAACGGTTAGCATTTCTAGTCTTTCTCGACCCTTTCTGCTTAAAGCGTCGGCCACCACATTTGCCTTTCCTGGATGGTAGAGAATTTCGCAATCGTAATCTTTGATTAACTCTATCCATCTCCTTTGCCTCATATTCAGATCCTTCTGAGTGAAAATATACTTCAGACTTTTGTGGTCTGTGTATATCTCACACTTCTCTCCATACAAGTAATGCATCCATATCTTCAAAGCAAATACCACTGCCGCTAATTCCAAATCATGGGTTGGATACCTTTTCTCAAAATCTTTCAACTGTCTGGAAGCATATGCTATAACTTTGCCATGTTGCATTAGCACACAACCCAATCCTTTATATGACGCATCACTATATACAACAAATCCCCCTGTATCATCAGGCAATGATAACACAGGTGCTTCGCTCAGCCTTTTCTTAAGCTCTCTGAAACTTTCTTCACACTTATCATTCCATACAAACTTCACAGCTTTTCTTGTTAAGTTAGTCAAAGGTCCCGACAACTTCGAGAAATCCTTGATAAATCTTATGTAGTATCCAGCTAATCCAAGAAAACTACGAACTTCAGTTGGTGTTTTCGGTTGTTCCCAATTCATTACTGCTTCCACTTTTGCTGGATCCACAGATATTCCCTCTTGATCAATCACGTGCCCCAAAAATTGTACTCTCTGCAGCCAGAATTCGCATTTTGAGAACTTGGCATATAACTTAGCTTCTCTTAATTTCTCCAGCACTATCCTAAGATGTTCCGCATGTTCTTCTTCAGTCTTTGAATATATCAATATATCATCAATAAACACCACCACGAATTTTTCTAAAAACGGTTTGAACACCCGGTTCATCAAATCCATAAACGCAGCTGGAGCATTCGTTAACCCGAATGACATTACTAAGAACTCATAGTGACCATAACGAGTCCTAAAAGCAGTTTTAGGTACATCCTCCGGTCTCACTTTCAACTGGTGATAACCACTTCTCAAATCTATCTTTGAAAAATGCTTGGCTCCTCGTAACTGATCAAATAAATCATCAATCCTTGGTAGCGGATACTTATTCTTTATCGTCACCTTATTCAATTCTCGGTAATCGATACAAAGTCTTAATGACCCATCCTTCTTTTTCACAAACAGTACTGGTGCTCCCCAAGGAGACACACTAGGCTGGATATACTTTTTATCCAACAATTCTTGTAACTGGATCATCAACTCTTTCAGTTCAACTGGAGCCATTCTGTAAGGTGCCTTTGAAATTGGTGTTGTTCCTGGTGCAAGTTCTATCTTGAACTCAATCTCCCTGTCCGGCGGAAGACCTGGTAACTCATCTGGAAATACATCTACATACTCCTTTACAACAGGTATCTGACCCAATTCTGATCCTACTATACGAGTATCAATTACATGAGCTAAATACCCCATGCACCCTTTCCTTAATAATTTCCCTGCCTGTAACATTGTTAAGCAACAAGATTGCCTAGGCGATTTGCTACCATAAAACACTACCTTAGACTTAGTAGGAGTCTGAAGGTTTATACATTTATTCTGGCAATCAATCATTGCTCCATGACTATACAACCAGTCAATTCCCAGTATCACATCAAATTCTCCTAACCGAATAGGAATTAAATCCACTAACAATTCATGTCCCCTTATCGTCAGACGACAATCCTGACACATATTCTCTACCCGGATTACTTCCTTATTGGCTACTTCTATATTCAAGGCATTTTCTAACTTTACTTGTGACAAGTTCAATTTCTTAACAAATTCATCATAAATGAAAGAACATGTAGCACCCGAATCGAACAAAACATATGCGTTTACGTCATTAACAGGGATGATACCTGACACCACGTCTTTCGATGCCACCGCGTCTTGCACTGTCATGTTAAATGTTCGGGCTGTCGGCCTCCCTGGTGGTGTAGGTCCAGTAATCGCCAATTTCCCACTAGTAGTTCCTCTGCTTCCGCTTCCTCCATCTGTTTTCTTCTTCGGGCAATCCTTTATCTGATGTCCTGCTTCTCCACAGTAAAAGCATCCTCTACTCATTCTAGGGTTTGGACAATTTGGTGCCATATGACCTTCCTTTCCACATTTAAAACACACATTCTTTCCTTTCAGACATACACCTGTGTGCCCCTTTCCACAATTAGGACACGGTTCTACTTTCTTCTTCTGTTCACCTTGCTTCACTGTAGCTGTATTACTGTCTCCGCCCCATTTTCGTTTATTAAAATTGCTTCCTCCACTGCTGCCTTCCTTCTTAGAACCGTCAGCTTTCTTCTTGCCATACTGCTCTTGCTTAAATTTTGCCAAGGCATCACTGCCTCCTTCCGCCAAAATAGCTTTTTCCATCACCCCCGCGAAAGTTCCAAGCTGAAACATTGAAACTTTGCCGTAGAGCCACGGTTTCAATCCCCTTTCAAAGCGTCTAGCTCTCCTCTGCTCTGTATCTACTTGGTGTGATGCAAACCTTGCTAGCTCATTAAACTTTGCTGCGTATTCGGCTACTGACATGTTTCCTTGTTTTAATTCCAAAAATTGCACCTCCATCATGTCCTGAGTTACTGGAGGGAAATACGCCTCAAAGAAAATCTCCTTAAACTTCTCCCATGGTGCAACACCTGTTCCCAATCTTCCTTTATTGGCCACCCACCAATAATTTGCTTCCCCCTTTAGCATAAAAGTGGCGAAGGCAGTCTTTTGTTCCGCTGCTACATTCGCTACTTCAAAAACCTTCTCTATCTCAATAATCCAATTCTGGGCCTCCACTGGGTTCATCGTCCCCTTAAACTCTGGGGGTCCTACCGCTTTGAAGTCTTTAAAAGTAGCGACCCTAGCAGTTACCGGTTGATCCCCTACCGGATTTACATTCCTATTTTGAAAAGCTCCCATCAACAGGTCCACAAACTGCTGCATGGGATTAACCGGCTCCTCAGGAGCATTAACCGATTCTTCTGGAGGTGGTTGAACATTTGCTCTGCGTCTAGGCGGCATTTCTGTTTAACAATTTATTTTATAGTCAAAACATAACATTTGCATACCATGTTCTCATAATTTTACACACATAGACGTGACAATACACGTTTCATAACTGGATTTATATTCATAAACAACTTGTCTGATGCTTCACATATTACATCACATGTAGCACATGAGTTAACATACATATAACTTTACACAATACTAACACTTCCCTCCTTACAAGCAACGAGGGTACATGATGCTTAATATCCCTTTTTTTTTTTTTTTTTTTAACAAAACTTAGGAATTACACAATACACACGTAATTATACATTCATAACTATACATACATAACTATGTACATATCTATCATAACTCCCTACAGAAGCATTCCACGTCTAACCACATCATCGTATTCTTCATTCATGATAACCACCATTTTCCATCGGCTCAAGATGTCCCTTGATTGGTTATATTCTACAGGGTAATAGTGTACCCTATCTTGCGCTCTCCCAAATGCTGTGCGAAATGCATAGCTCATGTCCTCCATCTTTTCACCCATATTATCCATTCTAGCTTTCTTGGATCTCACCTCATCTTCTAACAAATCTATTCTCCTTACTGCGTTAGCCCCAGCACGCTCACTCATCGCTATCTCAGCATTCGCATCCCTAAGCTTAGCCTCCAGGACTTCCTTATCATTCCTCAGCTTCTGTATCTTTCGTTCGGCTTGCACTAATTTATCCTTCAACTCCCTATTTTCATTAGTCAATTCTTGAGTTGTTGCCTCATTTAGATCCACAGTTGTCTGTCGTTCAGCTGCCTGAGTTTCTAATTCCAAAATCCTATCAACAAATTCACTGTTCTGCTGTATCAGACCGGTTACCCATTCCCGATCTGCTTCTCTCTGCTCAGATGAAGCATTCTCCGGTATTGCCCCATCCGAGTCTCCCTCTAACTCATCTGGATCCTCCTCCTGTTCACTACCTTCAGCTGGTACTATTGCCATAGCTGGTACTCTCGTCATCACATCTATCGGAATATCTCTAGATTCCTCTTCTCCTGCAGCCCGACTGGATTCTCCAATCTCTGGCATACTATAAAATCACAAGAACAACTATCTCAGTTCACTGCAATTTTCCTTATTCTTAAAGCACATAACATGTAACACATAACACATAATACATATTGTGGAAATTGTATCCTTAACAACTCCCACCCTTCACTGCTTAGAACCCTAAATGAGTTTTACTATATTCCTTAAGGTCATATTCCTAAGGTTTCCCCACCTAAGGTTTATAACCTATCTGCTCTGATACCAACTTGTAACGCCCCCAAATCCGGGTCCCTTGAACCACGGGCTTGGTGCGCACGTGACTAGCTACCCTGTCATTTCATCCATCCGATCTGAATAAAATAATGATAATAAGAACTTAATTTACATTCAACCATAACTAATCCCAGGTTCTACGTACTTTTATACATACCATCTGTCGTATCTGATATATTACAACATATAATAATAATTACACACTAATTACAATAATAACACAACTATTGCTGGTTGGCTTTTCCTTTACCCTTGTCTACTCCAGACCCCTCGGTCTTCTCTGGCTTAGCTGAAATATCATGAATGAAAGCAAGAGTGAGCTTAAAATAGCTCAGCAAGTAATTAAACATGAGATAACATGATATTTCAGAATGAAGAATATAGTTTGCTTACAATAAATTGTAAGTATGCGTATCAATCTTGACTTGTAGCAATTCAATACATGATGAGAAAATCAAAACATAAGCTGAACATAAATATCTGAGAACATGGAACTTTTTAATTGTTGTATGGTCACAAGACCAAGAACACGTTAAGAACAATATCCATCATTAAGACCGATACTGTCCAAAGTGTTTATAAAACGTTAAGAGCAATCTCAATCACAAAGACTGACATTACCCACAATGGTAATAATAACAGTTTAGATGCGTACTCTGGGTGATCAGCCCATCGTACTTTATATTGTGCACAACAACATCTAACGACGCAACCACGTCATAATTAATTCTTTTCATTTAACTTTTATTCCCCTTTTTACAATAGGGTTGTTCTGTTACAGCATAACAAAGAGTCCGCACCACCACAATATGGATTGGAGAACATAATAATCAACAACTGGATTTAATATGAAACATACATGTGTCTAGCCAGAACCAAAATTGGCATCGACCTTTTCAAGATAGTTCGATAAGGAATGAACTTTACATGATAACATGAATGTACAACATGAATGTCTGTTCAAGAATCTGAAATTAAAAGCTTAGTCAGAAAACTTGCCTTGGTCCTCGTCTATCACAACTGGTAAATTATTATCCCGTCTAGGACCTACATGACCATAATATTAGTTCATGCATTAGTTATGTACACATGCATGCCATTACTTGCTATACAAGCCATCACTTAGTTTAACATAACCCTAATCACGTAACACATTGTTTACTTAAGCCTTAGGATCTACCATATTGATTATTTTTATCAATTTATGGTTTACATATGTGTTTCTATCATTAAATATCAAAACATTGCAATTTGGAAGTAAAATAATTATTTTTCAAAAATCAGGTCACGGCGCCCCGGCGGAGAGAACCGCGCCCCCAGCGAGATCCTCTCGGCCGAACAGCGCCCCGACGACGACTGAACTCGCCCCGGCGTATCCCATGCAGAAGCACTGCGCCCCGGCGCAGTTACAAGAGTAAAATACTGCGCCCCGGCGCAGTACTGGTTTTTCAGAAATTTATTTCTTTTCAAAAACTGAGCTATCTTTGACCCTAATGTGAATTTACCAATTCCAACACTTCATATAGCACGTATAACACATAATTGACTTGCGTGGATTTTCGAAACATTTAAAAATCATTATTTAAACCTATTTTTCCAAAGATTTCATTTTAGTCGTATTTTAAAGTTTTAAATCGTTTAAAACGGTCGTTTATCGCCATAAGTGTCAAATTGCTTCCAATTCGATTCTAACACGTGCATATACATAAAACTTACATGCTTGGCCTAATTTGAACCTCCATAAACCAAAATGGCCAAAAATCAACCATTGGTTGCATTTTATCATTTTACAAAATTATCTTAAAAACCATCTTTCACTCTTGGAATTCTATACCTCACATGCATGACCACATACACAATTAGTAACTTGATATACACATATAGCTTATATATGTACCTTCCAATGCACTTTACAGATTATAATTCGGTTTAGCCAAAAAGTATAGCCTAGTATTTGATTTTCCTTCATAAAACTTGCTTTAGACTTTATTCATGCTTCTATAATACCTCTTAGCATATAATAATGCATGTAACACATTTCTTTTACCTCTCAAGCTAGGTTTCATCATGTCTAGCAACTTAAAACACACAATCAAAACTTAGATCATAATTTTAATCTTAGCTATTCATGTAAATAGTACACCACCTTTGCTATACACAACTCAATCACTAGGTTTTCATGTTCTAGCCAACTTGAAGCACATGTATCACATAATATACACATATGATCAAAGACTCATGCATGGCTTCATCTATTTCAACTTATAAACACATAATCTTTGAATTTCATAACTTAAACTCTTTCATACCTTCTTCTAGCTTTACTTCTTCTAGCTAGAAACCTTGCCAAGCTTTGATTCTCCACCTTGAATAGCTTATTATGCTATCTTTGATCTCCTTTAAGCTTGAATCCTTCCACTTCCTTTGAAACCCTAGCTTCCTTTGTTCTTCTTTCTCTCTTATCTTTCCTTTCCTAGCAACTTTCGTATGACTTGGATAATATCAAATGAAATGCTGAAAATTGCTTGCATGTATGCTAATATCAAGTCTCTAGCAACTAACCATGGTTGGCCAACTTACTCTTGCATGGTTAAGGCCAAATGAGTCTTTTCCCATGACTAACTAAGGATATCTTGGACATTTAGCTATCTTGGGATACAAAGGTCATAACACAACTTGTTAAAATTCTTTTGGTCATTAACCAACTTCCTAGCATTTCAATTTCTATGAATTTTCCTAACTTCCTAATTTAATTCTCTAAAAATCCAATTTAAATCCAATTTGAACCAAATTCATTTAATAATTCTTGTATTTAATTCCACCCTTTAATAACTCATAATATACATGTCCCAAATTACATGTCACACCTCTAAATATTTTATTTCCATTAATAACTTATTTACAAGAATTCAATATTCATTTATAAATTAGGATTTTATATATAGCAAAAATGCGTATCGTTACACATATCGAAACAAATACCAAGTTTCCTCATGTGAAGACTTATGTGTGTTGTACGCATTGTTTTCAATGCAAGAGAGATAGGATTGCAACTTTTGAGCCTAACCGATGTATAGCGAAGTAATTTGACTCTTAATCACCAATTTGTTTACAAATTTTGAGTAAATAACGAAACGAATAGCAAGTTTTCTCAAATGAAGAATTGTGTGCATTGTACGCACTGTGTTCAATGCGAGAGTGATAGGATTGCTCCTTTTGAGGCTAACGAAGTAATATGATTCTAATTCACCTATTTCTTCACAAATTTGGAGGTCATATCGAAACAAATTCCAAGTTTCCTCAAATGAAGACTTGTGTGCATTGTACGCATTGTTTTCAATGCGAGGGTGATAGGATTGCTCCTTTTGATGCTAACCGATGTATAACGAAGTAATCTGATTCTAATTCACCTATTTCTTTGCAAATTTTGAGGAAATAACAAAAAACGAATAGCAAGTTTCCTCAAATGAAGACTTGTGTACGCATTGTTTTCAATGCGTGATTGATAGGATTGCTCCTTTTGAGGCTAACCGATGTATAACGAAGTAATATGATTCTAATTCACCTATTTCTTTGCAAATTTGGGGGACATATCGAAACAAATATCAAGTTTCTTTAAGTGAAGACTTGTGTGCGTTGTACGCATTGTTTTCAATGCGACAGTGATAAGATTGCTCCTTTTGAAGCTAACCGATGTATAACGAAGTAATATGATTCTAATTCACCTATTTTTTTGCTAATTTTGAGGAAATAACGAAACGAATAGCAAGTTCCCTTAAATGAAGACTTGTGTGCGTTGTACGCATTGTTTTCAATGCGAGAGTGATAGGATTGCTCCTTTTGAGGCTAACCGACGTATAACAAAGTAATATGACTCTTAGTCACCTATTTCTTTGCAAATTTTGAGGAAATAACGAAACGAATAACAAGTTTCCTCAAATGAAGACTTGTGTGTGTTGTACGCATTGTTTTCACTGCTAGAGTGATAGGAGTGCTCCTTTTGAGGCTAACCGATGTATACCGAAGTAATATGACTCTTAATCACCTATTTGTTTGCAAATTTTGAGGAAATAACGAAACGAATAGCAGGTTTCCTCAAATGAAGACTTGTGTGCGTTGTACGTATTGTTTTCAATGCGAGAGTGATAGGATTGCTCCTTTTGAGGCTAACCTATGTATAACGAAGTAATATGATTCTAATTCACCTATTTCTTTGCAAATTTGGGGGACATATCGAAACAAATATCAAGTTTCCTTAAGTGAAGACTTGTGTGCGTTGTACGCATTGTTCTCAATGCGAGAGTGATATGATTGCTCCTTTTGAGGCTAACCGATGTATAACGAAGTAATATGATTCTAATTCACCTATTTCTTTGCAAATTTTGAGGAAATAACGAAACGAATAGCAAGTTTCCTTAAATGAAGACTTGTGTGCGTTGTACGCATTGTCTTCAATGCGAGAGTGATAGGATTGCTCCTTTTGAGGCTAACCGATGTATAACGAAGTAATATGATTCTAATTAACCTATTTCTTTGCCAATTTGGGGGGCATATCGAAACAAATATCAAGTTTCCTTAAGTGAAGACTTGTGTGCGCTGTACGCATTTTTTTCAATGCGAGAGTGATAGGATTGCTCCTTTTGAGGCTAACAAAAGTATAATGAAGTAATATGATTCTAATTCACCAATTTCTTTTCAAATTTTGAGGAAATAACGAAACGAATAGCAAGTTTCCTTAAATGAAGACTTGTGTGCATTGTACGGATTGTTTTCAATGTGAGAGTGATAGGATTGATCCTTCTGAGGCTAACCGATGTATAACGAAGTAATATGATTCTAATTCACCTATTTCTTTGGAAATTTGGGGGACATATCGAAACAAATATCAAGTTTTCTTAAGTGAAGACTTGTGTGCGTTGTACGCATTGTTTTCAATGCGAGAGTGATAGGATTGCTCTTTTTGAAGCTAACCGATGTATAACGAAGTAATATGATTATAATTCACCTATTTTTTTGCAAATTTTGAGGAAAAAACGAAACGAATGGCAAGTTCCCTTAAATGAAGACTTGTGTGCGTTGTACGCATTGTTTTCAATGCGAGAGTGACAGGATTGCTCCTTTTGAGGCTAACCGATGTATAACGAAGTAAGACTCTTAGTCACCTATTTCTTTGCAAATTTTGAGGAAATAACAAAACGAATAGCAAGTTTCCTCAAATGAAGACTTGTGTGCCTTGTACGCATTGTTTTCAATGCGAGAGTGATAGGATTGCTCCTTTTTAGGCTAACCGATATATAACGAAGTAATATGACTCTTAGTCACCTATTTGTTTGCAAATTTTGAGGAAATAACGAAACGAATAGCAAGTTTCCTCAAATGAAGACTTGTGTGTGTTGTACGCATTATTTTCAATACGAGAGCGATAGGATTGCTCCTTTTGAGGCTAACCGATGTTTACCGAAGTAATATGACTCTTAATCACCTATTTGTTTGTAAATTTTGAGGAAATAACGAAACGAGTAGCATGTTGCCTCAAATGAAGACTTGTGTGCGTTGTACGTATTGTTTTCAATGCAAGAGTGATAGGATTGATCCTTTTGAGGCTAACCGATGTATAACGAAGTAATATGATTCTAATTCACCTATTTCTTTGCAAAGTTGGGGGACATATCGAAACAAATATCAAGTTTCCTTAAGTGAAGATTTGTGTGCGTTGTACGCATTGTTTTCAATGCGAGAGTGATAGGATTACTCCTTTTGAAGCTAACCGATGTATAACGAAGTAATATGACTCTTAGTCACCTATTTGTTTGCAAATTTTGAGGAAATAACGAAACGAATAGCATGTTTCCTGAAATGAAGACTTGCGTGCGTTGTACGCATTGTTTTCAATGCGAGATTGATAGGATTGCTCCTTTTGAGGCTAACCGATGTATAACGAAGTAATATGAGTCTTAATCACCTATTTCTATGCAAATTTTGAGGAAATAACAAAACGAATATCAAGTTTCCTCAAATGAACACTTGTGTGCGTTGTACGTATTGTTTTCAATGCGAGAGTGATAGGATTCCTCCTTTTGAGGCTAACCGATGATGTATAACGAAGTAATTTGACTCTTAATCACCTATTTGTTTGCAAATTTTGAGGAAATAACAAAATGAATAGAAAAGTTTCCTCAAATGGAGACTTGTGTGCGTTGTATGCATTCTTTTCAATGCGAGAGTGATAGGATTGCTCCTTTTGAGGCTAACCGATGTATAACGAAGTAATATGATTCTAATTCACCTATTTTTTTGCAAATTTTGAGGAAATAACGAAACGAATAGCAAGTTCCCTTAAATGAAGACTTGTCTGCGTTGTACACATTGTTTTCAATGCGAGAGTGATAGGATTGATCCTTTTGAGGCTAACCGATGTATAGCGAAGTAATATGACTCTTAATTACCTATTTGTTTGCAAATTTTGAGGAAATAAGAAAACGAATAGCAAGTTTCCTCATGTGAAGACTTGTGTTCGTTGTGCGCATTGTTTTCAATGCGAGAATGATAGGATTGCCCCTTTTGAGGCTTACCGATGTATAACGAGGTAATATGACTCTTAATCACCTATTTGTTTGCAAATTTTGAGGAAATAAAGAAACGAATAGCAAGTTTTCTAAAATGAACACTTGTGTGCGTTGTACGCATTGTTTTCAATGCGAGAGTGATAGGATTGCTCATTTTGAGGCTAACCGATGTATAATGAAGAAATATGATTCTAATTCACTTATTTCTTTGCAAATTTGGAGGACATATCGAAACAAATACCAAGTTTCCTCATGTGAGGACTTCTGTGTTGTGTACGCATTGTTTTCAATGCAAGAGAGATAGGATTGTAACTTTTGAGGCGTTAACCGATGTATAGCGAAGTAATATGACTCTTAATCACCAATTTGTTTACAAATTTTGAGTAAATAACGAAACGAATAGCAGGTTTTCTCAAATGAAGAATTGTATGCATTGTACGCATTGTTTTCAATGCGAGAGTGATAGGATTGCTCCTTTTGAGGCTAACGAAGTAATATGATTCTAATTCACTTATTTCTTCACAAATTTGTAGGTCATATCGAAACAAATACGAAGTTTCCTCAAATGAAGACTTGTGTGCATTGTACGCATTGTTTTCAATGCGAGAGTGATAGGATTGCTCCTTTTGAGGCTAACCGATGTATAACGAAGTAATATGACTCTTAGTCACCTATTTCTTTGCAAATTTTGAGGAAATAACAAAACGAATAGCAAGTTTCCTCAAATGAAGACTTGTGTGCGTTCTATGCATTGTTTTCAATGCGTGAGTAATAGAATTGCTCCTTTTGAGGCTAACCGATGTATACCAAAGTAATATGACTCTTAATCACCTATTCGTTTGCAAATTTTGAGGAAATAACAAAATGAATAGAAAAGTTTCCTCAAATGAAGACTTGTGTGCGTTGTATGCATTGTTTTTAATGCGAGAATGATAGGATTGCTCCTTTTGAGGCTAACCGATGTATAACGAAATAATATGACTCTTAGTCACCTATTTGTTTGCAAATTTTGAGGAAATAGCGAAACGAATAGCCAGTTTCCTCAAATGAAGACTTGTATGCATTGTACGCATTGTTTTCAATGCGAGAGTGGTAGGATTGCTCCTTTTGAGGCTAACCGATATATAACGAAGTAATATGACTCTTAGTCACCTATTTGTTTGCAAATTTTGAGGAAATAACAAAACGAATAGCAAGTTTCCTCAAATGAAGACTTGTGTACGTTGTTCGCATTGTTTTCAATGCGAGAGTGTTAGGAGTGCTCCTTTTGAGGCTAACCGATGTATATCGAAGTAATATATCTCTTAATCACCTATTTGTTTGCAAATTTTGAGGAAATAACGAAACGAATAGCATTTTTCCTCAAATGAAGACTTGTGTGCGCTGTACGTACTGTTTTCAATGCGAGAGTGATAGGATTGCTCCTTTTGAGGCTAACCGATGTATAACGAAGTAATATGATTCTAGTTCACCTATTTCTTTGCAAATTTGGGGGACATATCGAAACAAATATCAAGTTTACTTAAGTGAAGACTTGTGTGCGTTGTACGCATTGTTTTCAATGCGAGAGTGATAGGATTGCTCCTTTTGAGGCTAACCGATGTATACCAAAGTAATATGACTCTTAATCACCTATTTGTTTGCAAATTTTGAGGAAATAACGAAACGAATAGGAAATTTCCTCAAATGAAGACTTGTGTGCGTTGTACGTATTGTTTTCAATGCGAGAGTGATAGGATTGCTCCTTTTGAGGCTAACTGATGTATAACGTAGTAATATGATTCTAATTCACCTATTTCTTTGCAAATTTGGGGGACATATAGAAACCAATATCAAGTTTCCTTACGTGAAGACTTGTGTGCGTTGTACGCATTGTTTTCAATGCAAGAGAGATAGGATTGCAACTTTTGAGGCTAACCGATGTATAGCGAAGTAATATGACTCTTAATCACCAATTTGTTTACAAATTTTGAGTAAATAACGAAACGAATAGGAAGTTTTCTCAAATGAAGAATTGTGTGCATTGTACGCGTTGTTTTCAATGCGAGAGTGATAGGATTGCTCCTTTTGAGGCTAACCGATATATAACGAAGTAATATGACTATTAGTCACCTATTTGTTTGCAAATTTTGAGGAAATAACAAAACGAATAGCAAGTTTCCTCAAATGAAGACTTGTGTGCGTTGTACGCATTGTTTTCAATTTGAGAGCGGTAGGATTGCTCCTTCTGAGGCTAACCGATGTATACCGAAGTAATATGACTCTTAATCACCTACTTGTTTGCAAATTTTGAGGAAATAACGAAACGAATAGCATGTTACCTCAAATGAAGACTTGTGTGCGTTGTACGTATTATTTTCAATGCAAGAATGATAGGATTGCTCCTTTTGAGGCTAACCGATGTATAACGAAGTAATATGATTCTAATTCACCTATTTCTTTGCAAATTTGGGGGACATATCGAAACAAATATCAAGTTTCCTTAAGTGAAGACTTGTGTGCGTTGTACGCATTGTTTTCAATGCGAGAGTGATAGGATTGCTCCTTTTGAAGCTAACCGATGTATAATGAAGTAATATGACTCTTAGTCACCTATTTGTTTTCAAATTTTGAGGAAATAACGAATCGAATAGCATGTTTCCTGAAATGAGGACTTGTGTGCGTTGTACGTATTGTTTTCAGTGCGAGAGTGATAGGATTGCTCCTTTTGAGGCTAACCGAAGTATAACGAAGTAATATGATTCTAATTCACCCATTTCTTTGCAAATTTGGGGGACATATCGAAACAAATATCAAGTTTCCTTAAGTGAAGACTTGTGTGCGTTGTACGCATTGTTTTCAATGCGAGAGTCATAGGATTGCTCATTTTGAGGCTAACCGAAGTATAACGAAGTAATATGAATCTAATTCACCTATTTCTTTGCAAATTTTGAGGAAATAACGAAACGAATAGCAAGTTTCCTTAAATGAAGACTTGTGTGCGTTGTACGCATTGTTTTCAATGCGAGAGTGATAGGATTGATCTTTGTTAGGCTAACCGATGTATAACGTAGTAATATGATTCTAATTCACCTATTCTTTGCAAATTTGGGGGACATATCGAAACAAATATCAAGTTTTCTTAACTGAAGACATGTGTGCGTTGTGCGCATTGTTTTCAATGCGACAGGGATAAGATTGCTCCTTTTGAAGCTAGCCGATGTATAACGAAGTAATATAACTCTTAGTCACCTATTTGTTTGCAAATTTTGAGGAAATAACGAAACGAATAGCTTATTTCCTCAAATGAAGACTTGTGTGCGTTGTACGCATTGTTTTCAATGCGAGATTGATAGAATTGCTCCTTTTGAGGCTAACTGATGTATAACGAAGTAATACGAGTCTTAATCAACTATGTCTTTGCAAATTTTGAGGAAATAACGAAACGAATATCAAGTTTCCACAAATGAAGACTTGTTTGCGTTGTACGTATTGTTTTCAATGCGAGAGTGATAGGATTGCTCCTTTTGAGGCTAACCGATGTATAACGAAGTAATTTGACTCTTAATCACCTATTTGTTTGCAAATTTTGAGGAAATTAAAAAATGAATAGAAAAGTTTCATCAAATGAAGACTTGTGCGCGTTGTACGCATTGTTTTCAATGCGAGAGTGATAGGATTGCTCCTTTTGAGACTAACCGATGTATAACGAAGTAATATGATTCTAATTCACCTATTTCTTTGCCAATTTGGGGGAAATATCGAAACGAATAGCAAGTTCCCTTAAGTGAAGACTTGTGTGCGTTGTACGCATTGTTTTCAATGCGAGAGTGATAGGATTGCTCCTGTTGAGGCTAACCAATGTATAACGAAGTAATATGACCCTTAGTCACCTATTTCTTTGCAAATTTTGAGGAAATAACGAAACGAATAGCAAGTTTCCTCAAATGAAGACTTGTGTGCGTTGTACGCATTGTTTTCAATGCGAGAGTGATAGGATTGCTCCTTTTGAGGCTAACCGATGTATAACGAAGTAATATGACTCTTAGTCACCTATTTCTTTGCAAATTTTGAGGAAATAACGAAATGAATAGCAAGTTTACTCAAATGAAGACTTGTGTGCGTTGTACGCATTGTTTTCAACACGAGAGTGATAGGATTGCTCATTTTGAGGCTAACCGATGTATACCGAAGTAATATGACTCTTAATCACCTATTTGTTTGCAAATTTTGAGGAAATAACGAAACGAATAGCAAATTTCCTCAAATGAAGACTTGTGTGCGTTGTACGTATTGCTTTCAATGCGAGAGTGATAGGATTGCTCCTTTTGAGGCTAACCGATGTATAACGAAGTAATATGACTCTTAATCACCTATTTGTTTGCAAATTTTGAGGAAATAACAAAACGAATAGCAAGTTTCCCCAAATGAAGACTTGTGTGTGTTGTACGCATTGTTTTCAATGCGAGAGTGATAGGATTGCTCCTTTCGAGGCTAACGAAGTAATATGATTCTAATTCACTTATTTCTTCACAAATTTGGAGGTCATATCGAAACAAATACAAAGTTTCCTTAAGTGAAGACTTGTGTGCGTTGTACGCATGGTTTTCAATGCGAGAGTGATAGGATTGCTCCTTTTGAGACTAACCGATGTATAACGAAGTAATATGACTCTTAGTCACCTATTTCTTTGCAAATTTTGAGGAAATCACGAAACGAATAGCAAGTTTCCTCAAATGAAGACTTATGTGCGTTGTACGCATTGTTTTCAATGCGAGAGTGATAGGATTGCTCCTTTTGAGGCTAACCGATATATAACGAAGTAATATGACTGTTAGTCACCTATTTGTTTGCAAATTTTGAGGAAATAACCAAACGAATAGCAAGTTTCCTCAAATGAAGACTTGTGTGCGTTGTACGCGTTGTTTTCAATGCGAGAGTGATAGGATTGCTCCTTTTGAGGCTAACTGATGTATAGCGAAGTAATATTACTCCTAATTACCTATTTGTTTGCAAATTTTAAGGAAATAAGAAAACGAATAGCAAGTTTCCTCATGTGAAGACTTGTGTGCGTTGTGCGCATTGTTTTCAATGCGAGAATGATATGATTGCCCCTTTTGAGGCTTACCGATGTATAACGAGGTAATATGACTCTTAATCACCTATTTGTTTGCAAATTTTGAGGAAATAAAGAAACGAATAGCAAGTTTTCTCAAATGAAGACTTGTGTGCGTTGTACGCATTGTTTTCAATGCAAGAGTGATAGGATTGCTCCTTTTGAGGCTAACCGATGTATAACGAAGTAATATGATTCTAATTCACCTATTTCTTTGCAAATTTGGGGGACATATCGAAACAAATATCAAGTTTCCTTAAGTGAAGACTTGTGTGCATTGTACGCATTGTTTTCAACGCGAGAGTGATATGATTGCTCCTTTTGAAGCTAACCGATGTATAACGAAGTAATATGAATCTTAGTCACCTATTTGTTTGCAAATTTTGAGGAAATAACGAAACGAATAGCATGTTTCCTCAAATGAAGACTTGTGTGCGTTGTACGCATTGTTTTCAATGCGAGATTTATAGGATTGCTCCTTTTGAGGCTAACCGATGTATAACGAAGTAATATGAGTCTTAATCACCTATTTCTTTGCAAATTTTGAGGAAATAACGAAACGAATAGAAAGTTTCCTCAAATGAAGACTTGTGTGCGTTGTATGCATTGTTTTCAATGCGAGAGTGATAGGATTGCTCCTTTTGAGGCTAACCGATGTATACCGAAGTAATATGACTCTTAATCACCTATTTGTTTGCAAATTTTGAGGAAATAACGAAACGAATAGCAAGTTTCCTCAAATGAAGACTTGTGTGCGTTGTACGTATTGTTTTCAATGCGAGAGTGATAGGATTGCTCCTTTTGAGGCTAACTGTAATGACCACGAATTTAATTAGTCATTGTAAATATACTTAATAAATATTTAGCAATGAATTTAAATTTTTCTCATTAATTAATTGTGCATTAGATAATTAAATAAATGTACTTATGTGCTTTTATGTTTATTTAAAGGATTAAAGCAAAGTGTATAATTAATTTAAGCAAATCTAATTGGATTATATTTTAAATCTAAATAAGTTGATAAACTAGGTTAAAGATATTAACCTAGTAGCCCGTGTAATTAATTTAATTACTAGCCCATGTAATTAATTAAACAAGCCCAATGCTTGATTTAATTAAATGTAACCTAGACTATTTAAAATAAGCCCAATGTGTTATTTAAATTGAGCCCAAACAATTTAATTGAATGAGCCCAATAGAAGTTATTCCCAAGCCCAATGTGAAGTCCAATAAGGGTCAAACTTTGGTCAATATATATATATATATATATATATATATATATACATATATATATGTATATATATATATAGATGTATATATGCACATTTTTGCATTAAAAATAAAGGAAAAATGGCTTGGAAAAGCCATTTTGCTGATTTTTGTGAGGGACCCACTTGATGTTGCTTGATTTGCTAGATGGCTTCTCTTTTACACTAGATCAAAGTTGGCCAACAACCCTAGTCATTCCATGAGTCAATCACCAAGTCATTCAATCAAATAGTAAGCATACTTAGCATTTAATTTGACCAACATAGATGAATTAGAGAGTTAATGGTGTGTTAGTGGTTGGCTATAAAAGAAACACTCCACACCTGTTCTAGGTTGGTTAGTTCATTTCTAGAGAATTTCCTATAGAGCAAAGTGTGAGTTTGTGAGAGAAAACACATAAGTGTTGAGAGAAAAAGCTAGAGCTTGAACTTGGTGGATGTCCAACAATCTCATCACATATTTCGGAAGGAGGAGAAGGAGAGCACGCAAAACCTCAAGGTTTAAAAGTTCTCAAATCCTTTCTTATTTCGTTTTTATAGCCTATATGCGTTTTAATCGGTTAAAATCTATTTTTAACCGATCAAAACTCATTTTGATGGTCTAGATGTATGTAACTATGTAATATATGTATATTCATAGATCTATGTGTTTATAACATGATTTGGTAGGTTAGAAATGCATAGAAGTTAAAGAAATATGTGTAACACAATTTTACCGGTAAACCCTAACCATGCATACTATGTTTGATGTTGTATTTTGAAATGTACAAATCGGAAATTGGATTTTTATGGCTAGAAAACTAGATCTATGAGTTTTAAAGATAAAACCTTTTTGAACCTTTCAAAAATATTGAATAACAAAGAAGTTATAGCTTTTACCACAAAGGATGTCGTTTTTAAACCCTAAGTGGTTCGATCCGTAATTTTTTTGTAAAACGTTTTCAAAAATGTGATTGAACCATGAAATGTTGTAAAATAAGAAGTTACAAAGACAGCAACACTTAGTTGATGTCATTTAGATGTGTAGAGTTTATTTATTTCAAGTTTGAACCAATAAAATCAATGATTTGTGAAGTTAGTTTTTCACTTTGTCATTGTAAGCAGTTTTTAGTCCAGTTTCGTTTGGAATTTGGATTTGTGATACAAAGAGAAATTGTAGAGCATGAAATTCTAATGAATTTAGACTCAAAAATCACCTCAAAATGTTTTCGTATTAAAAATTTATGGCAGTTTTTCGAAAGGAGGTCCGGACAGCCAAAGTGAGCGCCGCCAGCGCTCGGACATTCTGTTTTGAGCGCTGACAGCTCTCAAATAAGCCTATGGCCAGCGCCGCCAGCGCTGGCCCAGTTTTAAAAAAATCAAATTTTGATATTTTAAAATTTTATCAAGTTGGAACTCCGGTTTAACTTGTCGGTTAATGAAAAGTCTAAACAAAACACCGTTAGGGACTTAAAACCTAAGATAAACTTGTAAAATGAAAGTATTTGAATATTAAATCAATATATATATAAAGTCTATTAGTGACTAATTGGTAGTTAAATGTATAAAATAAAGACAATAGTTAAAAACTATTAAAAAGTTAATTAGTGGTATAATTTGAGGATTGTTAAAATATTGTTAAAGAATTAAATATGTATGTAACTAAAATGTTATGAAATGTGTAATAACATTAGTATATGATGAAAATGTTATTAAATAATTAATGACATTAGTAAGTGATTAAAATATTATTAAATGGTTAATAATATTAATAAATAATTAAAATATTATTAAATGATTAATAATATTAATAAGTGATTAAATTATTATTAAATGGTTAATAATATTAATAAATAATTAAAATATTATTAAATAATTAATAATATTAATAAGATATTAAAATATTATTAAATGATTAATAATATTGGATAATTAATAAAATATTATTAAATGATTAATAATATTAGATACCTAATAAAATATTATTAAATGATTAATAATATTAGATACTTAATAAAATATTGTTATATGATTAATAATATTAGATATTTATTTTGAACTATATTAAACAATTAATATAAGTTCTTGGTGTTTGAAATATTATCAAATAATGATAATATTTCCTAAGTGTTTAATTACCCATAATTAATCAATTATGTGGTTCGTAGGGTTTATAAAAGTCATTAAACTTACAAGTATATGATACTAATTTAAGATCAAATTGATTTAATTGTTAGGTCCGTTCAAGGATTATTAGATTAATTTGGTTAGCAGTAAACGACGCACGAGACAAGTTTTCTAACTTTAACTTGTAATTCTTATTGCAAGTCTTCTACCCTTAACTTGTACTTATTGTTGCAATTATTATTCAACTTTAATTACTTTGAGCAATTCAATTATTGTTGAGCAAGTATCTACACTCGTAGATATTTGACAGACCTTTGAGTGAATTAATTATCGGAAATTACTTCACATCGTTATTTATTATTGTATTCGCACATAGTGCTTTTGCAAACTGTTTAAGAACGTCTAAGCTAATTGTTTCGGCTAGACAAATGCATGTTAAATTCATTTAGTTGAATATCATAAAAGCTTATCCAAATCATTGGCTGGTGCGGATCCTTACAGTAAGACTGAGATAGAACAACCCTAGTTAAAGGGGATTTTTATTTGTCGGAGACCCGACAGCGCGCAAGAAAACTAAATGTGATGCATATACATAGGACATGAGAGTACTGATTCCCTCAAGTGTCCCGTTATTTTAACAAGGAGTCAGACATTGTATGTCTGTTCTACCTTAGTAGCAGTTCATGGTCATTAAAGACCACTCAGCAGTAAAGAGTCAGTTCCTTCTTTTATTGAACTTTGATTCTTGTTATCTTTCACAATTGCTATTGTTGAAACCTTGAAGTTATTTCCCTTCATCATGATATATCGTATGATTGTTGTTTATAAACTTGCTGAGCCATTTAGTTGCTCATTCTTGCTATATCATGACTATATTTCAGCTATTCCCGAAAGCTCTAAATCGGACAAAGGCAAGGGGAAAGGGAATGCTTAGTTTTAGTAATTGCATGCTAGTTTATATTACTGTTATGTAATTACTGTTGTAAATCTTTTGTATTTCCCTTAAATATGTAATGTTAAGATTAAGGTAATAGACCTTGGGAAGTGTAGCCTTTTGATTAAGGAACCTTTTGTATTATTCCGCGAAGTTTGAATACAATTTATGTATTTCATTATTGTTAAGTATTGTACAGTGAGAACCAAACCCGAGGTTAAAGAACCCAGATTTGGGGTCGTCACAGGTTGGTATCAGAGCTGTAGGTTAGAAACGCTAGGATTTGCGAAACCTAGGTTATAACCTTAGTACTAAACTCTTATCGAGTGCGTTAGGAGATGAATCGGGGAGATTCATCATGATGTGTATTTTTGGAGATGGATTGAGAAAATCCATCGAGCCGAGATGTACATGATAAAATATCATTTCATTTCATCAATGAATATATTTTATTGCTGTACTGACATGTGTTATTTATGTTATTGTAGGATGACAGAGATAGGACAGACGAGCACTGCTATAGAGGAGGTGATTTTTACTGATATCCACATGGATACAGTACAGCCACAGGTGGCTGCACCTGTCGAGGAGCCAGAGACGGATCCCGAAGAGGGAGATAGAGAGGACGCTGTCTGGGGCGGAGTTATGGGGCAGTACAGTGAGGAGGAGGCTGATACTGATGATGATGAGGATGAGGAGCCAGCGGAGTATATTGATGGCATGGGCACTGTCGCCAGTGACATCATCGATACTCTCACTACGGCTAACGATGAGCTAGAGGAGAGGGTTCAGCACCTTGAGGAGCAGAACCAGATCCACCAGCAGTCAGAGCTGTTGGTTTGTAATATTCATAGACGCAATCAAATTGCACAAAATAGCGGAAGCATGGTAAAATCAAATTTAAAAATTTACAAACCATAATCCAGGATCGACCTTTATGCGCAATTATTAATTAATAAAGAAGAAGTTAGAGATATACCCTTGTAGAACTCAAAGCTTCAACGGGTACAAGTTCACCTCCAAATCCTTCGCGTTCTCCTTGAATTTCACCGATTGGATTCCAATGATCAATGTTAGCCACCCAAGTGTTTGGCCTCTAGAGGTGATCCACCAAGGAATAATAATAATTCAAGAAGTGGGTGATGGCAAACCCTAGTTTTCTCTCTCTAGAGAATATGTGAGTACTCTCCCATAAACTTATGAAAGTGTATGTGTGTAACCCTAATCCATAATAAGACTTCTCTTATTTATAGATTTAGTAAACCATCCTAACACCTTTAGGAATAGGGTTTTTAATTAAACTCCTAATCTAATTATGATCTTAATTAATTTAATATAATAATTATAATTCCTAAACTATTTAGGAACTTAATTATCAATTATGAGAGTACTCTTATTAATTAATTCCTAAACCATTTAGGAACTAAATAATAATAATAATAATAATAATAATAATAAGACTCCTCTTATTAATTTATAATTAGTATTTTCAAAATACTAAATAATAAATATTAAGCTATTTAATTTATTCTATCCACATAGTATAAATTAAATATACTTAATTCATTATTACAATTATGCCATTTACTTCTTAAATAATTATTTTCCTTTTGCGGTGTGACCCTTTAGGTTCTCCATATTAAACCGGTTATAGAATAAATTAATTAGAACTATTCTAATCTTATTTATTAAATAAATTAAACTATTTAATTCATTTAAATAAATAATATTTATTCCATAATAAGGGTAAGCCCCCTTAGCGATCAACGACTTTCCAGATAATATAGATTTCAACATTTAATCACAAAAGAACCTATTTAGCGAATAGTTACCGTACAATTCAATCCTTCTACCTCACAACGTCCCAATCAAATATAAGACATGGTATAACTGTCAAGTCTTATTTTATTTGATTATATGCATTTCGATCCTTAAATGAATAACTCTAATTAATGTAAATTAGAAACTACTTTCTAATTTTCATTCTGCCTTGGCCAAGGACTACTGAGTTGTCATTTATCGAATCGCATAGGACATTCTCTTATTTTACTAGAAGTGGTAGATTCTTTGTTGATCATTCACCTATCTCTATGTATGACTTATTATATCCGATCATACCCTTTGATACACCCTAAAGGTTTTAAGGAATATGTCAAAACATAATTCATCATACACAAGACACTATGATGATCTCAAGTCCAAGGATCACTTGTACTACTATCACAAAAGGAACTCCTATTGACAGGCAAGTAAGACTCCATTAGGTGTTCCTTAAGCGAGTCACGTTCAGTGAACTTATTCTCTAATAAGCACTTACATACTTACTTTAGTGTCTCTACACAAATGATTATGAGATCAATCATTCTCTTCATAAGAGCAAGCATAGTATGCACTAATCTATCCGGATTCACTAATCCCCATTTTAGTGATCCAACGATTAGGAACAATTTTAGTTTTGAGCTATCTTGAATTTAGATCTCATTAGCATGATCCTCATCATGGTTCTAAAAGCATTGCTCAAAAACTATGGGTTTATCCATTTGATTAATTCAAGTAATTAATCATGAATAAAGAAATGCCTTGATACTTTTATTAATAAACGAGTAAGATTACAAAGTATATGCTTATCACATCAAATGTGATTGGCTTGAGGGCATACTACTTTTAAGAGCAGCAGTACAGAGATACAGCTTATATGTTCTCTAGCGAGAACATAGAGCTGAAGGCGAGGATGGCCGAGATGGAGGCCAAGTTAGTAGCCGCTGAGCTGAAGATTCAACAGACACAGGCAGAGAGGGAGGCCATGAGGGGCCAGATGCAGCAGGCCGTTGAGGCGAGGTTAGATATGGAGTTTCAGCGTGATGCAGCTCACAGGTAGATGATGAAGCTGGAGGAGGAGGTTAGGGAGAAGAAGGTGAGGATAGATAGACTCAGTTACGTCTATCGCTCATCAGTTGGTAGTATCCAGAGTAGGGTGCACTATTACCCTGCCGAGGAAGGCCAGACCTTGTACACCATCAGTAGGGGTGTGGTCAGGGCTAGTGGAGATGAGGAGTACGACGATGCAGTTCGTCGAGGGATGCGTCGTTAGTTGTATTTTCTTTATTTATGATGTATGTACATAGATGCAGTAGAAACCCAACTTTTGTTTTGATAGTGGGTTAGTATGTTGTAAATCCCAACTCTATGAAGTTGTGGGATATGTTAGATCCCGTCTTTTGTTTTAACTATCGGGGTTAGCAGCGTTTATAGCAGTATGCTTATGATGTAAAAGTGCTACGCACTGTGTTTTAGCATATGAATATAAATGCATTTTCGTTTATGTTTATATGTGTCAAGATGATTATTTGTGCTTTAGTTTAAAATACCTAAGCTACAAAACGAAAGTAAAAAGATTGAAACAACTTTAATTAATTAAATTTTCTTTATACAGAAAATGCCGCCACAGAGAAGAAATCAACGACTACCCCCACCACCACCCGAAGAGTCAGTAAATGCCGGAGGGGTACCACCCAACCCTGTCCAAGAGTTCGTGGAAATGCTAATGGGAGCATTCCGCGGACGCAACGCAGAGGCTACTGGAGCAACAAACCCTGCCGCTCCACTAGCAACCTTTAAGGATTTCAAATTAATAGGACCACCCGAGTTCAAAGGGACCACGGATCCTATAGAAGCACAGACCTGGATAGAGGAGATGGAAAAAGTCTTCGAGGTCGCACGAGTATCGGAGGAGCAAATGACCTCATTTGCTACCTTCATGATGAAAGGGGAGGCCAGCCACTGGTGGAAGGCCAATAAGAATAGAGCAGGGGAGGGAACGATCGCGTGGGCGCGATTCAAGGAGGTATTTTTGGAAAACTATTTTCCAGAAAGTACAAAGGCTAGGATGGAAATCAAATTCCTAGAACTAAAGCAGGGTAACATGTCGGTATCCGAATATGCCGCCAAGTTCAATGAATTGGCAAGATTTGCTACACATCAGGTGGACACGGAGGCAAGACGCGCCAGACGATTCGAACAGGGGCTGAAACCATGGGTTTACAGTTGGGTAGCTGTTCTCTAGATCACAAATTTTGTAACACTGCTGGAGAAAGCTATCATAGCTGAGGGTGGAAATGAAGCTTTGAATAAGCACAATCAAGAACGGAACAAGAAGAGAAGCGATGGGGGAAACATAGAGGGTAGCAGCGGGGGCAGCAACTCGAACAAACGCAAGTGGAATAACAACAGCAGTTCGGGGACACCCCAGGGCAGTGAGTCAAAGAAAGCAAGCAAATGCAGTCAATGCGGGAAGAATCACTCAGGGGAGTGCATGAAGGGAAGGAATGTCTGTTACAACTATGGGCAAGAGGGGCACATCGCTCCTAATTGTCCCACACCAAAAAGGAAGGGAGGTTGTTTCGCCTACGGGGCCATGGACCATCAATTTAAAGATTGTCCGAAGAAGAAGAACACCGGAGGGAGTTCGGGCTTTAGGGGAAGCAACAACAACAACAACGCCAAACTGACCATTGGAGGGCCGGTGCCACAGAACAAACCAACGGCACGGACTTTCAACATGACGGTGCAGGACGCCGTCGAATCAAAAGACGTGGTCTCAGGTATTATTCCGATCAATGAGATAAATGCTTACGTATTATTTGATTCGGGTGCTACCTGTTCATTTGTGTCTGATGAATTCGCTATACGGTTAGAATTGCCTAGACAAAAACTAGAGAACCCACTGAACATAGAAGTTGAAAATAAAGAAGTGGAAATAAAGAAGTGATTCCTGTAGAGTATGTACATAGAAACTGTTGTGCTGAAATCAGGGGTCAGAAGTTGAGGGTAGATTTAATTCCGATACGTTTGGGGGAGTTTGACCTTATACTTGGAATGGATTGGTTGTTTAACCATGGAGATATAATTGATTGTCAAAGGAAGTGTATACACCTTAAGACACCAAACAGGTCTAAGGTCGTATTTTATGGCAGCAAGTCGTCTAGACAATCAACATGTCTGACGATGATGCAGGCCAAGAAACTGTTGAAGAAAGGTTGTGTAGGGTATTTAGCTCACATAGTGGACACACAAATGGTGAATCCCGAGATGGAGCAAATACCAGTAGTGAGGGAGTTCATGGACGTGTTTCCAAACGAACTGCCAGGTTTACCGCCAGATAGGGAGATAGAATTTGTAATTGATTTGGTACCGGGGACAGGACCAATATCAAAGGCACCATATAGGATGGCTCCGGTAGAAATGAAGGAGTTAATGATCCAACTACAGGAGTTGTTGGATAATAAGTACATTCAGCCAAGTGTTTCTCCATGGGGAGCACCTGTGTTGTTTGTAAAGAAGAAGGATGGATCGATGAGGTTATGTATGGATTACAGAGAGCTGAATAAGGTGACAATTAAGAACAAGTACCCGTTGCCACGAATTGACGATCTTTTCGATCAATTGAAAGGGGCGAAGTACTTTTCAAAGATTGACTTGAGGACTGGTTATCATCAGTTGAAAGTCAGGAAGGAGGATGTACCCAAGACGTCATTCAGAACTCGATATGGGCATTATGAGTTTCTGGTGATGTCGTTTGGACTGACGAATGCGCCAGCCGCATTTATGGACATGATGAACAGAATACTCAAGCAGTACTTGGATAAATTTGTTGTTGTGTTCATTGACGATATTCTGGTGTATTCTCAAATGGAGGAGGAGCATGCTGAACACCTAAGATTGGTGTTGGAGATTTTACGGAAGGAGCAGTTGTATGCTAAATTTTCGAAGTGTGAATTCTGGTTGGAGAGAGTTCAATTTTTAGGTCATGTCATTGACAAGGAGGGAGTTTCAGTAGATCCAGCAAAGGTGGAAGCGGTGATGAATAGGGAACAACCAAGGACGCCGACGGAAGTAAGAAGTTTCTTGGGGTTAGCGGGTTACTATCGGAGATTTATTCAAGATTTTTCAAAGATAGCAACACCGCTGACCAATCTAACGAGGAAGACGGTGAAATACGTATGGACGGAGAAGTGTGAGGAGAGTTTTCAGGAGCTAAAGAAGAGACTTAGTGAAGCACCTGTATTGACTTTACCGGACGATACGGGAGGTTTTACGGTCTACAGTGATGCATCGCACAAGGGACTTGGTTGTGTGCTTATGCAAAACGGCAAGGTCGTTGCTAATGCGTCCAGACAGTTGAAGGATTACGAGAAGGGATACCCTACCCACGACTTGGAGCTGGTTGCGGTAGTGTTTGCCCTTAAAATCTGGAGACATTATTTATATGGAGAGAAATGTGAGATATTCATGGACCACAAGAGTCTGAAGTATATCTTCACACAGAAGGAGTTAAATATGAGGCAACGGAGATGGTTAGAATTGATCAAGGACTATGATTGTGAAATTCTATATCATCCCGGCAAGGCCAACGTAGTAGCAGATGCTCTAAGCAGAAAGAGCAGGGAGAAATTGTTCATCTTGACAGATCAGGAACAATTGGTTCAAGAGATGGCTCGAATGGAGTTAGAGGTGTGACGCCCCCAAATCCGGGTCCCTTGAACCACGGGTTTGGTGCTCACGTAATCTATTCTAACCTGTCATCTCATTCAACCATTCTGAATAAAATAATAATTATAAACTTCATTTACATTCATACATCACTATTCCCAGGTTCTACGTACCTTTATACATCCAACTGTCATATCTGACATAACACAAAATATAATAATAAATACAACATTAGCTAGCTTCTAGTGCTGGCCGACCTTTCCTTTCCCTTTATCTATTCCCGACCCTTCGGCCTTCTCTGGCTTAACTGAAATGTCATGAATGAAAGCAAGAGTGAGCCTAAATAGCTCAGCAAGTACAACAATAAATGATATCATGAATAATTCCAAATGAATAGAGGAGAGTCATAGACAATTTTATCTGAATTATGCATAATAACTGAATGAATATCAATAATCGAATCATCAAGATGAAATGGTCAATATTAATTCAATAAGTGAACCAAGAACTGAAATTTAGCTTTTATGAATAAGGGTATAATGAAATTCTTCTGTTGTACGGTCACGAGACCAAGAACACGTTTAGAACAATACCAATCGTATAGAATGATATTGCCCAAGTTAGTCAAAGGACTGCTATTTTAAATAGATGCGTACTCTGGGTGATCAGCCCATTGTACCTTTATATTATGCACAACATAAACATCTAGCGACGCAACCACGTCATAAAATTATAATTATATCCCCTTTTTAGGGTTGTTCTATTACAGCATAACATAGAAGCCGCATCACAACCAATGTGGATTGGAGCATATAACAATGAACATTCGATCTCAACATAAATCATTTCATATGTGTCTAGCCAGATTCAAGATTGGCATCGACCTTTTTAATTTAATTCAATAATGAATAAAATTTTGCATAGCAATATAAATGAATAACATGAATATCCGTTCAAAGAACTGCAATAGAAGTTCAGTAAGGAAACTTGCCTTCGTCCTCGTCTATCACAATCGGTATAATATTATCCCGTCTATAACCTACATGACCACAATATTGGTTCATGCATTAGTTACATACACATGCATGCCATAACTTGCTAAACAAGCTACCCATTAACTATACATAACCCTAATCACATAAAATATTGCTCAAACATAGCTTAACGCTTACCATATTGATTATTTTTATCAAATTATGGTTTACATATGTATTTATATCATTTAATATCAAAACATTGCATTTTAGAATTAAAATAAATTATTTTTCAAAAGTCAGCACATGGCGCCCCGGCGCCATGTTTCCTTTGCAACATCGCGCTGGCCGCGAGATTGCCTCGGCTGAGCCGCGCCCCGGCTCACCCTGCTTCCGCCCCGGCGAGGTCCTCTCAGCACCACTGCGCCCCGGCGCAGTATCCCATATAAAAACCTCCGCCCTGGCGCAATGCTGCAGTTTCTGGAAAAAAAAAATTCCAAAAATGATGCTATCTTTGGCCCTAATGTAATTCTTTCAATTCCAACATCTCACATAGCACATATAACATATAATTGACTTGCGTAGGCCTTCGAAACTTTTAAAAATCATCGTTTGGTCATAGTTTTCCAAATGGTTCGTTTTGGTCGTCGGTTTACGTTTTAAAACGTTCGAAATGGCTATTCATCGCCTTATGCACCATTTAGCTCCCAAATCAATTCTAACACGTGTATTTACTTATAACTTACATGTTTGGCCTCATTTAACACAAAATCAAGCAAAATGGCCAATTATCATAACTTAATTGCATTTCTACCAATTTTCATAATTTTCCTTATAAACCAACTTTGATTCTTTACACACCATGCACATATATGTTAACACATATCCTTTTAGCCACTTTATATGCATGTGTAACTTGCACATGCACCTTCCAAAACACTTTACAGATTATAATTCCTTTTAGGCAAAAAGTATAGCCTAGTATTCACTTAACCCTTCCAAAACATAAGTTTTTCACCATTTAGGTTTCTTAGATGCTTGCTAACACATGTTAATGCATGTATCTTATATCTCCATCTTCCCAAACTAGGTTTCAATCATGTTTAACAACATATAGCACACAATCATGCTTTGAATCATAACTTTTAGCTTGAATACACATGTAAATAGTGCACCACCTTTGCTACATAACTTAAACAACTAAGACTTCACAATCAACTAATCAAAGAACACTTAGACTCACAAGACTTCACATAATCATCATGTATAGCTAAGAATACATGCATGGTTTCCTCTTTTCTTACATGTAATCACATAAATCAACAAGTTTCATAACTTGACTACAAAATATACCTCTTTATAGCTCTCTTCTTCTTGAAATAAGGCTAGCTAAAACTTGATGATCCACTTTTATTGTTGATTTCAACTTACTTGAGCAATCTTTCCTTGACTTCTTGAGCTTTCTTGTAAAACCCTAGGCTTTCTCCTCTCCTTTCTCTCCTTTGAGCTCTCTCACGTATGAGCTTGATAATGATAAGTGTAAAATGCTGAAAAATGAATGCTAGCATGCTTATAACACTTCTCTAGCAACTAACCATGGCTAACTTCTTTACTCTTGCATGGTTGAGGGCTAATAAGTCATTTCTCATGGTTAATTAAGGGTAATATGGACTTTAGACCAACTTAGGATACAAATGACATATTTTACTTTAAGGAGGATAGCATGGTCATTATACTTTATGTCTAGGAAATTTAATTCCCCTTAAATTCACAATTGTTTAAATTTACCCCCATAAGTTCATAAGTTATTCAAATCAATCCAATTCAATTTCATTTTAATCCAAACCTGTTTCCTTAGTCTTGAAATTTATTCCTTCATCCAATATAACACACATAGCTTGTCCCAAAATGATTGTCACACTTTCAAAATACTTAATTTCCATTAATAACTTATAATTACAATATCGCAAAAATGCAAATCCTTACATTCTTCCCTCCTTACAAGGATTCCGTCCCCAGAATCACTATTACAGAATTACAAAAACAAACTGGGGTATTCCTTCTTCATTTTCTCTTCTAGCTCCCATGTCGCTTCTTCCACATTGTGGTGCCTCCACACTACCTTTACAGAAGGTATTTCCTTGTTCCTCAAAATTTGCACTTTTCTGTCTATTATTTGAACAGGTGTTTCTTCATATGTCAAATCTTTTTCGATCTGGATCGGTTCGTATTCAATTACATGCTTATAGTCCGGCTTGTACGGTCTTAGTACTGACACGTGAAATACGTGGTGTATGTGTTCTAACTCTGGAGGTAATGCCACTGCATAGGCTACTTCTCCTATCCTTCTCAACACCTCAAATGGTCCGATAAATCGCGGACTTAGCTTTCCTTTCTTACCAAACCTTATCTTTCCCTTCCAGGGTGAAACTTTTAGAAACACATGGGATCCTACCTCAAATTCTCTCTTCTGTCGATGCTGGTCAGCATATTTCTTCTGTCTATCCCGTGCTGCTACAAGTCTCGATCTTATGACTTTAACAATTTCAGTAGTTTGCTGCACAATTTCTGGTCCCAATAACTTCCGTTCACCAACCTCGTCCCAACATAGAGGCGTTCTGCATTTCCTTCTATACAATGCTTCATATGGTGGCATCCCAATACTTGCATGATAACTATTATTGTAGGCAAATTCCACTAGTGGCAAATGGTCATCCCAATTGCCCTTGAAGTCCATTACACTCGCTCTTAACATATCTTCCAACGTTTGAATCGTCCTTTCACTTTGGCCATCTATTTGAGGATGATACGCCGTGCTCAACCTCAACTGTGTGCCCATACGTTCCTGAAAACTTCTCCAAAAATTCGAAGTGAATCGTGGATCTCTATCCGAAACAATTGATACTGGAACTCCATGTCTTGACACTATTTCTTTCACATATAACTTTGCTAGCTGGTCCAGGTTAAACTTAACCTTGATTGGCAAAAAGTGGGCAGACTTTGTCAGTCGATCCACTATTACCCATATTGCATCATAGCCTTTCTGTATAGTTGGGAGTCTTACCACAAAATCCATAGTAACATGCTCCCACTTCCATTCTGGAATTTCTAACGGTTGCAACAACCCACTAGGTCTCTGATGCTCCGCTTTAATTCTTTGACATGTTAAACATTTGCTTACATATTCCGCTACATCTCTCTTCATGTTGGGCCACCAAAAATGCTGACGAAGATCTTTGGTACATCTTCGTACTTCCTGGATGAACTGAAAATCGTGAATTGTGTGCTTCTTGCAAAATCTCATCTTTTAACTCCGACACTAACAGCACCCATACTCTCCCTTCCAATCTCAGCATTCCGCTGTTGTCTAATTGAAATCTTGTCTCTTGTCCATCAGATATACGTTCTTTGATTTGACTACAATCTTGATCCTGCATCTGCGCTTCCTTCACTCTATCCAATAATGTTGGATGAGCCTCAACCATAAATAATCTTTCTTCCGACTCCATCGGATGTGTTACTTCTAGTTCCAATCTCTCCATGTCTTTAATCAGTTCTTCCTGAGCAGTTAAAATTTCCAATCTTTCTCGACCTTTTCTACTCAAGGCATCAGCTACCACATTTGCTTTTCCTGGGTGGTACAAAATCTCACAATCATAATCCTTAATTAGCTCTAACCATCTCCTTTGTCTCATATTCAAATCTTTCTGGGTGAAAATATACTTCAGACTTTTGTGGTCTGTGTATATCTCACACTTCTCTCCGTACAGGTAATGCCTCCATATTTTTTAGGCAAATACCACAGCTGCCAATTCCAAATCATGGGTTGGATACCTCTTCTCAAAATCTTTCAACTGCCTGGATGCATAAGCGATGACTTTACCATGTTGCATTAACACACAACCCAATCCTTTGTGCGATGCGTCACTATAAACGACAAATCCTCCCGTATCGTCTGGCAATGACAACACTGGTGCTTCACTTAATATCCTCTTGAGTTCTATAAAACTCTCTTCACATTTGTCCGTCCATACAAACTTCACAGCTTTCCTTGTCAAATTGGTCAGAGGTCCCGACAACTTTGAGAAATCTTTGATAAACCTTCTGTAGTATCCAGCCAAACCAAGAAAACTACGAACTTCCGTTGGTGTCTTCGGCTGTTCCCAATTAATTACTGCTTCAACTTTCGCTGGATCCACTGATATTCCGTCCTGATCGATCACATGCCCTAGAAATTGCACCCTTTGCAGCCAGAATTCACATTTAGAAAACTTGGCGTATAACTTAGCTTCTCTTAGCTTCTCCAACACGATCCTTAGATGTTCCGCATGTTCTTCTTCAGTCTTTGAATAAATCAATATATCATCGATAAACACCACTACAAACTTATCCAAATAAAGCTTAAATACACAATTCATCAAATCCATAAACGCTGCTGGAGCATTCGTTAACCCAAACGACATTACTAAAAACTCGTAGTGACCATAACGAGTCCTAAACGCTGTTTTGGGTACATCTTCAGGTCTCACTTTCAGTTGGTGATAACCACTCCTCAAATCAATTTTTGAAAAATATTTGGCTCCCCTTAGTTGATCAAACAAATCATCAATCCTTGGTAGCGGATACTTGTTCTTTATCGTCACTTTATTCAATTCTCTGTAATCAATACAGAGTCTTAACGAGCCATCTTTCTTCTTGACAAATAAAACTGGCGCTCCCCACGGCGACACACTTGGCTGAATATATTTCTTATCCAGTAATTCTTGCAACTGAACCATCAATTCTTTTAATTCTACTGGGGCCATTCTGTACGGTGCCTTTGAAATCGGCGTTGTTCCTGGTACAAGATCAATAACAAATTCGATCTCCCTATCTGGTGGAAGACCTGGTAAATCATCCGGAAATACATCTGCATACTCTTTTACAACGGGTATCTGACCCAATTCTGATCCTTCTATACGTGTATCAATCACATGAGCTAAATACCCTATGCACCCCTTCCTCAATAGCTTTCCGGCCTGCAACATCGTCAGACAACAAGATTGTCCAGGCGATTTGCTACCATAGAATAATACCTTAGACTTGGTAGGAGTCTGAAGGTTTACACATTTACTCTGGCAGTCGATCACTGCCCCACAGCTATACAACCAATCCATCCCCAATATTACGTCGAATTCTCCTAACCGAATTGGAATTAAATCTACTAACAGTTTATGTCCCCTTATCGTTAGACAACACCCTCGACAAATATTCTCTACCCGGATCACTTCCTTATTTGCTACTTCTATATTCAACGCATTATCTAACTTTACTTGTGGCAAGTTCAACTTAGCAAATTCATCAGAAATAAAAGAACATGTAGCACCCGAATCAAACAATATGTATGCATTTACGTTATTAACAGGAATGATACCTGATACCACATCCTTCGATGCCACCGCATCCTGCACCGTCATATTAAATGTGCGTGTCGTTGGTCTCCCCGGTTGTAACGGCCCTCCTATAGTCAACTTTCCACTGGTGCTACCCTTACTGCCGCTTCCTCCTTCCATCTTCTTCTTAGGACAATCCTTGATCTGATGCCCTATCTCTCCGCAGTAAAAACAACCCTTGGCGGTCTTTGGTACCGGACAGTTTGTCGCAATATAGCCTTCTTTGCCGCACCTGAAACACACATTCTTTCCCTTCAGACAAACACCTGAGTGTCCCTTTCCACAGTTAGGACACATTGCAACCTTCTTCTTTGTTTCCCCTTGCTTAACCATAGTTGTATTACTATTATTATTGCATTTCCGCTTATTAGGGTTACTTCCCCCGCTACCGCCTTCTTTATTAGGCCCATCACCTTTCTTCTTGCCGTGTTGCTCCTGTTTATACTTATTCAAGGCTTCACTGCCTCCCTCTGCCAAAATAGCTTTCTCCATTACCCCAGCAAAAGTCCCAATTTGAAACACCGAGACCTTGCTGTAGATCCATGGCTTCAACCCACGCTCAAAGCGTCTCGCCTTTCTCTGCTCTGTATCCACCTGGTGTGGAGCAAACCGTGTCAACTCATTAAATTTCGCCGCATACTCGGCGACCGACATGTTCCCTTGCTTTAATTCCAAAAATTGTACCTCCATCATATCCTGTGTTACTGGAGGAAAATAGGCTTCGAGAAATATCTCCTTAAATTTCTCCCACGGAGCAGCTCCTGTTCCCAATCTTCCCTTATTGGCAACCCACCAATAGTTAGCCTCTCCTTTCAACATGAAAGAGGCAAAAGCGGTTTTCTGATCTTCCGCCACATTAGCCACATCAAATACTTTCTCCATTTCAGTAATCCAGTTCTGAGCTTCCACTGGATTCATTGTTCCCTTAAATTCTGGGGGTCCTACTGCTTTGAAATCTTTGAAGGTAGCAACTCTTGCGGCTACCGGTTGATCACCCCCTATATTCACATTTCTGTTCTGTAAGGCTCCCATCAATAAATCCACAAATTGTTGCATAGGATTGACTGGCACCTCCGGAGCATTTACTGACTCCTCTGGAGGAGGTTGAACATTTTGCCTACGTCTGGGCGGCATTTTCTGTATTACAGTTTATATCACAATTATTTTACAATATTTGCATAGCATATTTCTATGAACTTTAAACATATACACGTGCCAACACACATATCATAATTAGATTTATATTCATACGCAAAATTTGCTTCGTGCCTAGCACATTACATTTTTCATATAGCACATTGCTATTAACTTGTTATCCCTCCAACTACCGGAATTGGGATTCATATAACTTTACACAATAGCTTAGACCTTCCCTCCTTACAAAAAGGAATTACACATATCTAACTATCCCTTCTATAATAAAAATTAGGGATTTATACACGATATACACATATAATTATGCATTCATAACTATACATACATAACTATGTACATATCTATTATAACTCCCTACAGAAGCATCCCACGTCTGACCGCATCCTCGTATTCTTCATTCATTATAGCCACCATCTTCCATCGGCTCAAAATGTCCCTTGGTTGATTATATTCCACCGGGTAATAATGTACCCTATCCTGTACCCTTCCGAATGCTGTACGAAATGCATAACTCATATCTTCCATCCTTACACCCATACCATCAATTTTAGCTTTCTTGGATCTCACTTCATCTTCCAACAAATCTATTCTCCTTACTGCATTAGTCCCAGCACGCTCATTTATGGCTATCTCAGCATTCGCATCCCTAAGCTTAGCCTCCAAGACTTCCTTATCATTCCTCAGCTCCTGTATCTTTCGTTCGGCTTGCATTAATTTATCCTTCAACTCCCTATTTTCATTAGTCAATTCTTGAGTTGTTGCCTCATTTAGATCCACAGTTGTCTGTCGTTCAGCTGCCTGAGTTTCTAGTTCCAAAATCCTATCGACAAACTCGCTGTTTTGCTGTATCAGACCGGTTACCCATTCCCGATCTGCTTCTCTCTGCTCAGATGAAGCATTCTCTGGTATTGCCCCATCCGAGTCTCCCCCTAACTCATCTGGATCCTCCTCCTGTTCACTACCTTCAGCTGGTACTATTGCCATCGTTGATACTGTCGTCATCACATCTATCGGGATATCTCTAGGTTCCTCTTCTCCTGCAACCCGACTGGATTCTCCAATCTCTGGCATACTATAAAATCACAAGAACAACTATTTCAGTTCACTGGAATTTTCCTTATTCTTAAAACACATAACATGTAACACATAATACATAATACATATTGTGGAAATTGTACCCTTAACAACTCCCACCCTTCACTGCTTAGAACTCTAAATGACTTTTACTATATTTCTTAAGGTCATATTCCTAAGGTTTTCCCCCACCTAAGGTTTATAACCTATCAACTCTGATACCAACCTGTGACGCCCCCAAATCTGGGTCCCTTGAACCACGGGTTTGGTGCTCACGTAATCTATTCTACCCTGTCATCTCATTCAACCATTCTGAATAAAATAATAATTATAAACTTCATTTACATTCATACATCACTATTCCCAGGTTCTACGTACCTTTATACATCCAACTGTAATATCTGACATAACACAAAATATAATAATAAATACAACATTAGCTAGCTTCTAGTGCTGGCCGACCTTTCCTTTCCCTTTATCTATTCCCGACCCTTCGGCCTTCTCTGGCTTAACTGAAATGTCATGAATGAAAGCAAGAGTGAGCCTAAATAGCTCAGCAAGTACAACAATAAATGATATCATGAATAATTCCAAATGAATAGAGGAGAGTCATAGACAATTTTATCTGAATTATGCATAATAACTGAATGAATATCAATAATCGAATCATCAAGATGAAATGGTCAATATTAATTCAATAAGTGAATCAAGAACTGAAATTTAGCTTTTATGAATAAGGGTATAATGAAATTCTTCTGCTGTACGGTCACGAGACCAAGAACACGTTTAGAACAATACCAATCGTATAGAATGATATTGCCCAAGTTAGTCAAAGGACTGCTATTTCAAATAGATGCGTACTCTGGGTGATCAGCCCATTGTACCTTTATATTGTGCACAACATAAACATCTAGCGACGCAACCACGTCATAAAATTATAATTATATCCCCTTTTTAGGGTTGTTCTATTACAGCATAACATAGAAGCCGCACCACAACCAATGTGGATTGGAACATATAACAATGAACATTCGATCTCAACATAAATCATTTCATATGTGTCTAGCCAGATTCAAGATTGGCATCGACCTTTTTAATTTAATTCAATAATGAATAAAATTTTGCATAGCAATATAAATGAATAACATGAATATCCGTTCAAAGAACTGCAATAGAAGTTCAGTTAGGAAACTTGCCTTTGTCCTCGTCTATCACAATCGGTATAATATTATCCCGTCTATAACCTACATGACCACAATATTGGTTCATGCATTAGTTACATACACATGCATGCCATAACTTGCTAAACAAGCTACCCATTAACTATACATAACCCTAATCACATAACATATTGCTCAAACATAGCTTAACGCTTACCATATTGATTATTTTTATCAAATTATGGTTTACATATGTATTTATATCATTTAATATCAAAACATTGCATTTTAGAATTAAAATAAATTATTTTTCAAAAGTCAGCACATGGCGCCCCGGCGCCATGTTTCCTTTGCAACATCGCGCTGGCCGCGAGATTGCCTCGGCTGGGCCGCGTCCCGGCTCACCCTGCTTCCGCCCCGGCGAGGTCCTCTCAGCACCACTGCGCCCCGGCGCAGTATCCCATATAAAAACCTCCGCCCTGGCGCAATGCTGCAGTTTCTGAAAAAAAAAAATTCCAAAAATGATGCTATCTTTGGCCCTAATGTAATTCTTTCAATTCCAACATCTCACATAGCACATATAACATATAATTGACTTGCGTAGGCCTTCGAAACTTTTAAAAATCATCGTTTGGTCATAGTTTTCCAAATGGTTCGTTTTGGTCGTCGGTTTACGTTTTAAAACGTTCGAAATGGCTATTCATCGCCTTATGCACCATTTAGCTCCCAAATCAATTCTAACACGTGTATTTACTTATAACTTACATGTTTGGCCTCATTTAACACAAAATCAAGCAAAATGGCCAATTATCAGAACTTAATTGCATTTCTACCAATTTTCATAATTTTCCTTATAAACCAACTTTGATTCTTTACACACCATGCACATATATGTTAACACATATCCTTTTAGCCACTTTATATGCATGTGTAACTTGCACATGCACCTTCCAAAACACTTTACAGATTATAATTCCTTTTAGGCAAAAAGTATAGCCTAGTATTCACTTAACCCTTCCAAAACATAAGTTTTTCACCATTTAGGTTTCTTAGATGCTTGCTAACACATGTCAATGCATGTATCTTATATCTCCATCTTCCCAAACTAGGTTTCAATCATGTTTGACAACATATAGCACACAATCATGCTTTGAATCATAACTTTTAGCTTGAATACACATGTAAATAGTGCACCACCTTTGCTACATAACTTAAACAACTAAGACATCACAATCAACTAATCAAAGAACACTTAGACTCATAAGACTTCACATAATCATCATGTATAGCTAAGAATACATGCATGGTTTCCTCTTTTCTTGCATGTAATCACATAAATCAACAAGTTTCATAACTTGAATACAAAATATACCTCTTTATAGCTCTCTTCTTCTTGAAATAAGGCTAGCTAAAACTTGATGATCCACTTTTATTGTTGATTTCAATTTACTTGAGCAATCTTTCCTTGACTTCTTGAGCTTTCTTGTAAAACCCTAGGCTTTCTCCTCTCCTTTCTCTCCTTTGAGCTCTCTCACGTATGAACTTGATAATGATAAGTGTAAAATGCTGAAAAATGAATGCTAGCATGCTTATAACACTTCTCTAGTAACTAACCATGGTTAACTTCTTTACTCTTGCATGGTTGAGGGCTAATAAGTCATTTCCCATGGTTAATTAAGGGTAATATGGACTTTAGACCAACTTAGGATACAAATGACATATTTTACTTTAAGGAGGATAGCATGGTCATTATACTTTATGTCTAGGAAATTTAATTCCACTTAAATTCACAATTGTTTAAATTTACCCCCATAAGTTCATAAGTTATTCAAATCAATCTAATTCAATTTCATTTTAATCCAAACTTGTTTCCTTAGTCTTGAAATTTATTCCTTCATCCAATATAACACACATAGCTTGTCCCAAAATGATTGTCACACTTTCAAAATACTTAATTTCCATTAATAACTTATAATTACAATATCGCAAAAATGCAAATCCTTACCGGAGGTAAGAAATCCAAATGAGTCAATGGAAGTGGAAGCGAGCCCAACCCTGTTAGATCGGGTAAAAAAGGCTCAAGACAAAGATGAAGAATGTGTCAGAATAAGGATGAGAATGATTGAAGGGGAAGAGGTCAAGTTCAAGGAAGATAGCATGGGATTGCTAAGATTTGAAAATCGTGTTTGGGTGTCGCTAGTGCCCGAACTACGAGAAGAGATCTTGCAAGAGGCCCACAGTACGAGATACTCGATACATCCGGGAAGTACGAAGATGTATCAAGATCTGCGTCAGCATTTTTGGTGGCCGAATTTAAAAAGGGAGGTCGCAGAATGTGTCAGCCGATGTCTAACTTGTCAAAGGGTAAAGGCTGAACATCAGAGACCAAGTGGATTACTACAGCCGTTAGAGATTCCTGAGTGGAAATGGGAGCATATCACAATGGATTTTGTGGTAGGACTTCCAGCAACACAGAAGGGATTTGACGCAATATGGGTGATTGTAGATCGACTAACAAAGTCAGCGCACTTTTTACCGATCAAGATTAAGTTCAGTTTGGATCAGTTGGCTAAACTGTACATCAAGGAGATAGTTTCGAGACATGGGGTGCCGATATCGATTGTGTTAGACAGAGATCCGCGCTTCACGTCAAAATTTTGGAGAAGCCTTCAGGAGAGATTGGGGACACAGTTGAGAATGAGTACAGCATATCATCCACAGACCGATGGGCAAAGTGAAAGAACAATACAGACATTGGAAGATATGCTCAGGGCCTGTGTGATGGATTTCAAAGGCAGTTGGGAGAACCATCTACCATTAGTTGAGTTTGCATACAACAATAGTTATCATGCAAGCTTAGGCATGCCGCCTTACGAAGCATTGTACGGAAGGAAGTGCATAACACCTCTATGTTGGGATGAGGTAGGAGAACGCCGATTGTTGAGGCCGGAATTGGTTCAACAAACGGTAGAGATTATCAAGGTAATAAGAGCTCGGCTAGTAGCAGCTCAGGACCGTCAGAAGAAATACGCCGATTTACATCGACAGAAGCGAGACTTCGAAGTTGGAAGTTTTGTGTTCATGAAGGTATCTCCCTGGAAGGGGAAGATCCGATTTGGAAAGAAAGGGAAGCTGAGTCCGAGGTTCATAGGACCGTTCGAGATATTAAAGAGAGTGGGCGAAGTGGCGTACGAGGTAGCTTTACCTCCTGAACTTGAGCATATTCACAATGTGTTTCATGTGTCAGTGCTGCGACCATACAAGCCAGAACACAAACATGTCATATCCTATGAGCCAATACAAGTCGAGAAAGACTTATCGTACGAGGAAATTCCTGTCCAGATACTAGATAGGAAAGAGCAGAGTTTACGGAATAAGGTTATACATTCTGTCAAAGTCCTTTGGAGGAACCACAACGCTGAGAAAGCTACGTGGGAGCTTGAAGAAAAGATGAGGGCTAACTATCCGCATCTGTTTGAGTAGTTTAAATTTGTAATTCCGGGGACGGAATTCTTATAAGGGAGGGAGAATGTAATGACCACGAATTTCATTAGTCATTGTAAATATACTTAATAAATATTTAGCAATGAATTTAAATTTTTCTCATTAATTAATTGTGCATTAGATAATTAAATAAATGTACTTATGTGCTTTTATGTTTATTTAAAGGATTAAAGCAAAGTGTATAATTAATTTAAGCAAATCTAATTGGATTATATTTTAAATCTAAATAAGTTGATAAACTAGGTTAAAGATATTAACCTAGTAGCCCGTGTAATTAATTTAATTACTAGCCCATGTAATTAATTAAACAAGCCCAATGCTTGATTTAATTAAATATAACCTAGACTATTTAAAATAAGTCCAATGTGTTATTTAAATTAAGCCCAAACAATTTAATTGAATGAGCCCAATAGAAGTTATTCCCAAGCCCAATGTGAAGTCCAATAAGGGTCAAACTTTGGTCAATATATATATATGTATGTATATATATATATATATATGTATGTATATATATATATATATATAGATGTATATATGCACATTTTTGCATTAAAAATAAAGGAAAAATGGCTTGGAAAAGCCATTTTGCTGATTTTTGTGAGGGACCCACTTGATGTTGCTTGATTTGCTAGATGGCTTCTCTTTTACACTAGATCAAAGTTGGCCAACAACCCTAGTCATTCCATGAGTCAATCACCAAGTCATTCAATCAAATAGTAAGCATACTTAGCATTTAATTTGACCAACATAGATGAATTAGAGAGTTAATGGTGTGTTAGTGGTTGGCTATAAAAGAAACATTTCACACTTGTTCTAGGTTGGTTAGTTCATTTCTAGAGAATTTCCTAGAGAGCAAAGTGTGAGTTTGTGAGAGAAAACACATAAGTGTTGAGAGAAAAAGCTAGAGCTTGACCTTGGTGGATGTCCAACAATCTCATCACATATTTCGGAAGGAGGAGAAGGAGAGCACACAAAACCTCAAGGTTTAAAAGTTCTCAAATCCTTTCTTATTTCGTTTTTATAGCCTATATGCGTTTTAATCGGTTAAAATCTATTTTTAACCGATCAAAACTCATTTTGATGGTCTAGATGTATGTAACTATGTAATATATGTATATTCATAGATCTATGTGTTTATAACATGATTTGGTAGGTTAGAAATGCATAGAAGTTAAAGAAATATGTGTAACAAAATTTTACTGGTAAACCCTAACCATGCATACTATGTTTGATGTTGTATTTTGAAATGTACAAATCAGAAATTGGATTTTTATGGCTAGAAAACTAGATCTATGAGTTTTAAAGATAAAACCTTTTTGAACCTTTCAAAAATATTGAATAACAAAGAAGTTATAGCTTTTACCACAAAGGATGTCGTTTTTAAACCCTAAGTGGTTCGATCCGTAATTGTTTTGTAAAACGTTTTCAAAAATGTGATTGAACCATGAAATGTTGTAAAATAAGAAGTTACAAAGACAACAACACTTAGTTGATGTCATTTGGATGTGTAGAGTTTATTTATTTCAAGTTTGAACCAATAAAATCAATGATTTGTGAAGTTAGTTTTTCACTTTGTCATTGTAAGCAATTTTTAGTCCAGTTCCGTTTGGAATTTGGATTTGTGATACAAAGAGAAATTGTAGATCATGAAATTCTAATGAATTTAGACTAAAAAGTCACCTCAAAATGTTTCCGTATAAAAAAGTTATGGCAGTTTTTCGAAAGGAGGTCCGGACAGCCAAAGTGAGCGCCGCCAGCGCTCGGACATTCTGTTTTGAGCTCTGACAGCTCTCAAATAAGCCTATGGCCAGCGCCGCCAGCGCTGGCCCAGTTTTTAAAAAATCAAATTTTGATATTTTAAAGTTTTATCAAGTTGAAACTCCGGTTTAACTTGTCGGTTAATGAAAAGTCTAAACAAAACACCGTTAGGGACTTAAAACCTAAGATAAACTTGTAAAATGAAAGTATTTGAATATTAAATCAATATATATATATAAAGTCTATTAGTGACTAACTGGTAGTTAAATGTATAAAATAAAGACAATAGTTAAAAACTATTAAAAAGTTAATTATTGGTATGATTTGAGGATTGTTAAAATATTGTTAAAGAATTAAATATGTATGTAACTAAAATGTTATGAAATGTGTAATAACATTAGTATATGATGAAAATGTTATTAAATAATTAATGACATTAGTAAGTGATTAAAATATTATTAAATGATTAATAATATTAATAAGTGATTAAAATATTATTAAATGGTTAATAATATTAATAAATAATTAAAATATTATTAAATAATTAATAATATTAATAAGATATTAAAATATTATTAAATGATTAATAATATTGGATAATTAATAAAATATTATTAAATGATTAATAATATTAGATACCTAATAAAATATTATTAAATGATTAATAATATTAGATACTTAATAAAATATTGTTATATGATTAATAATATTAGATATTTATTTTGAACTATATTAAACAATTAATATAAGTTCTTGGTGTTTGAAATATTATCAAATAATGATAATATTTCCTAAGTGTTTAATTACCCATAATTAATCAATTATGTGGTTCGTAAGGTTTATAAAAGTCATTAAACTTACAAGTATATGATACTAATTTAAGATCAAATTGATTTAATTGTTAGGTCCGTTCAAGGATTATTAGATTAATTTGGTTAGCAGTAAACGACGCACGAGACAAGTTTTCTAACTTTAACTTGTAATTCTTATTGCAAGTCTTCTACCCTTAACTTGTACTTATTGTTGCAATTATTATTCAACTTTAATTACTTTGAGCAATTCAATTATTGTTGAGCAAGTATCTACACTCGTAGATATTTGACAGACCTTTGAGTGAATTAATTATCGAAAATTACTTCACATCGTTATTGATTATTGTATTCGCACATCGTGCTTTTGCAAACTGTTTAAGAACGTCTAAGCTAATTGTTTCGGCTAGACAAATGCATGTTAAATTCATTTAGTTGAATATCATAAAAGCTTATCCAAACCATTGGCTGGTGCGGATCCTTACAGTAAGACTGAGATAGAACAACCCTAGTTAAAGGGGATTTTTATTTGTCGGAGACCCGACAGCGCGCAAGAAAACTAAATGTGATGCATATACATAGGACATGAGAGGACTGATCCCCTCAAGTGTCCCGTTATTTTAACAAGGAGTCAGACATTGTATGTCTGTTCTACCTTAGTAGCATTTCATTGTCATTAAAGACCACTCAGCAGTAAAGAGTCAGTTCCTTCTTTTATTGAACTTTGATTCTTGTTATCTTTCACAATTGCTATTGTTGAAACCTTGAAGTTATTTTCCTTCATCATGATATATCGTATGATTGTTGTTTATAAACTTGCTGAGCCATTTAGTTGCTCATTCTTGCTATATCATGACTATATTTCAGCCATTCCCGAAAGCTCTAAATCGGACAAAGGCAAGGGGAAAGCGAATGCTTAGTTTTAGTAATTGCATGCTAGTTTATATTACTGTTATGTAATTACTGTTGTAAATCTTTTGTATTTCCCTTAAGATATGTAATGTTAAGATTAAGGTAATAGACCTTGGGAAGTGTAGCCTTTTGATTAAGGAACCTTTTGTATTATTTCGCGAAGATTGAATACAATTTATGTATTTCATTATTGTTAAGTATTGTACAGTGAGAACCAAACCCGAGGTTAAAGAACCCGGATTAGGGGTCGTCACACTAACCGATGTATAACAAAGTAATATGACTCTTAATCACCTATTTGTTTGCAAATTTTGAGGAAATAACAAAAAGAATAGCAAGTTTCCCCAAATGAAGACTTGTGTGCGGTGTACGCATTGTTTTCAAAGCGAGAGTGATAGGATTGCTCCTTTTGAGGCTAACGAAGTAATATGATTCTAATTCACCTATTTCTTCACAAATTTGGAGGTCATATCGAAACAAATACAAAGTTTCCTTAAGTGAAGACTTGTATGCGTTGTACGCATGGTTTTCAATGTGAGAGTGATAGGATTGCTCCTTTTGAGACTAACCGATGTATAACGAAGTAATATGACTCTTAGTCACCTATTTCTTTGCAAATTTTGAGGAAATCACGAAACGAATAGCAAGTTTTCTCAAATGAAGACTTGTGTGCGTTGTACGCATTGTTTTCAATGCGAGAGTGATAGGATTGCTCCTTTTGAGGCTAACCGATGTATAACGAAGTAATATGACTCTTAGTCACCTATTTCTTTGCAAATTTTGAGGAAATAACGAAAAGAATAGCAAGTTTCCTCAAATGAAGACTTATGTGCGTTGTACGCATTGTTTTCAATGCGAGAGTGATAGAATTGCTCCTTTTGAGGCTAACCGATATATAACGAAGTAATATGAGTGTTAGTCACCTATTTGTTTGCAAATTTTGAGGAAATAACAAAACGAATAGCAAGTTTCCTCAAATGAAGACTTGTGTGCGTTATACGCATTGTTTTCAATGCGAGAGCGATAGGATTGCTCATTTTGAAGCTAACCGATGTATAACGAAGTAATATGACTCTTAATCACCTATTTGTTTGCAAATTTTGAGGAAATAACGAAACGAATAGCAAGTTTCCTTAAATGAAGTCTTGTGTGCGTTGTACGCATTGTTTTCAATGCGAGAGTGATAGGATTGATCCTTTTGAGGCTAACCGATGTATAACGAAGTAATATTATTCTAATTCACCTATTTCTTTGCAAATTTGGGGGACATATCGAAACAAATATCAAGTTTCCTTAAGTGAAGACTTGTGTGCATTGTACGCATTGTTTTCAATGCGAGAGTGATAGGATTGCTCCTTTTGAAGCTAACCGATATATAACGAAGTAATATGACTCTTAGTCACCTATTTGTTTGCAAATTTTGAGGAAATAACGAAACGAATAGTGTGTTTCCTCAAATGAAGACTTGTGTGCATTGTACGCATTGTTTTCAATGCGAGATTGATAGAATTGCTCCTTTTGAGGCTAACAGATGTATAACGAAGTAATATGAGTCTTAATCACCTATTTCTTTGCAAATTTTGAGGAAATAACGAAACGAATAGCAAGTTTCCTCAAATGAAGACTTGTGTGCGTTGTACGCATTGTTTTCAATGCGAGAGTGATATGATTGCTCCTTTTGAGGCTAACCGATGTATACCGAAGTAATATGACTCTTAATCACCTATTTTTTTGCAAATTTTGAGGAAATAACGAAACGAATAGCATGTTTCCTCAAATGAACACTTGTGTGCGTTGTACGTATTATTTTCAATGCGAGAGTGATAGGATTGCTCCTTTTGAGGCTAAGCAATGTATAACGAAGTAATATGACTCTTAATCACCTATTTATTTGCAAATTTTGAGGAAATAACAAAACGAATAGCAAGTTTTCCCAAATGGAGACTTATGTGCGTTGTGTTGGTTTGCAAAAATATGGCATACATATAATCAAATTATATAAGCGCAACGGAAGCAATAAAAATCAGATTGTAAAATTTTTTGTACAAACCAATAACACGGATCTTTCTTATGCGACTATTATTAATTGAAGAAGGATATAAGAATTTGTACATTTGTAGAACCAAGCTTCCACGGGTACAAGTTCATCTCCCTTTAATCCTTCACGTTCTTCTCCAAATTCACCGATTAGATTCCACGGATCAATGTTAGCTCCCCAAGTGTTGAGCCTCTAGAGGTGATCCACCAAGAGATCTATGAATTAAAGAAGTGGAACTTGGTTTCTCTAAACCATGGGTGGCTAGCCCTAATTCTCTCTCTCTCTCTCTCTAACTCTTAGATCTAGAGAATTATGGAGTACTCTCTCTAATCTAATGAAAGAGTGTGTGTAATGTCCTAGAATTTCCACATCTTTATTAATTAAATTATGAATTTAATTTCCAACGAGTTAGTTTTACGAGATTATTTAAATCTTTTATGTGATTAATTAATTACGTGATTTAAATAATTATGTGATTAATTACTAGAATTAATTAAAGGGGGTCACTAATATGTTATTTAAATTAGTGAACAAACCCTAAAGTTTTAATATCAAAATAATTGATAAGTTTCCTATTAATTAAATATTCAATTAAATTGAATATAATGAGTTAATTAAATATAATAAATTAATTAATATAATTATTAATTAATGTAAATAATGTGAAATATTAATAATAATATTTATTAGTCCATTTAGTAATTTAATACTAATGGGTTAGTGTATTTAATTATTTATTCAATCTAATTATTTATTTAATCATGGATTGAATAATTAATGTGTAAATTATTAAATTAGCCCAACATGGGTCAATTAGTAGCCCAAGTGGAGAATAATAAAGTTTGACAAATTAGTAGCCAAACAATTTAATAGAAGCCCAATTGGTATTTTAAATTAAAGCCCAATGATTGGCCCAATTTGAATTTAATTGTTTAAACTATTATTTAATTAAAAAGTAAAAGGCTAGTGAGTAGTGACTATGCTTTTGGGACACCACTTATCAGCCGCGTGCATGAGGATTGTGATTGTAATTTTTATTTTATTTTTCCTTTTTTTTTTCAAGGCATGGTTACTTGTTTTATTTTATTTCTTTTCAAGTACATGAACCATTCCTTCTTCCACCTAATGTGTCATTTAGCCATTCCTTGTGTAAGTTGTCATATAGGGGCATGGGCTAAGTTATTAGATATATTATGTATCTATCAAATTTGCAAGTATACTTGCATTGGTAAATATTTCATTTCATTATTTTCTCCAAGTCCCAAAAGAGAGAGCTAGAAAGCATTTGAGAGTGTGAGAAAATTTGAGAGCAAAATACTAAGAGAAGGGAAGGAGTCTTGGTTCATGTCATCTTCCTTAATCACCTATTTTGGGAGAAAAAGGAAGATAGCCATTAAATCAAGGTAATGGTTATTTTAAATAAAGTTTTGTCTTTAAATTAAATGAATCATCATGTTAGTATAAACATGTTAATATAGTTATTAATGTGTAGTTGTAATATTTATGCCATGCTTGAGTTTAATATGTTTGGTTTGTATTTTGCTATATTTTGTATGCTAAAATATATGTTTAATAGTGTGTAAACAAGTTTTGAAATATATGACCAAAAATATTTTTGTAAAACTTAGGTTTGATCTTCTAATATTATAGAAAATTAAATCATGAGAAAAACAAAGTTTGAATCACTTAAAATGGAGTTATACACAAAAAGTTATGATTTATAGTAATTTATGTGATGTAGAAATTTTTTATAAAAAATATGTTATTAAATCATGAAAAATTAATTTTTTTCATGTTATAAATTAATATAAGGTGATTGGTAATTTTTTTGGATTTTTATTGAGGAGTTAAAGATTTATTGAAGGTATAATTTCATTTAATGTATGCACTGTTCACAATCTGCTGAGGAAGAAAAAAAAAGGCAAAGCCGAGCAATGCGCGCGTACCACTGTTCACCAAACGACGCGGAGCCAAACGACGTCGTTTGGTGTCGGTAAAAAAATTACTCCGCGCGTTATGCGCGGATGCCATTTCCGGCCTTTCAAAAACGACGCCGTTTTGATCCGAAAAACATGTAACGCGCGCCATGCGCGAGAACTGTTTCCGGCGAAATTACATTTATGCCCCTCCGTGTTTTTTTTCGGCGAAATTACCATTTTGCCCTCGGATCAGTTTTCTGATTATTTACGAAACTGCCATCGGTCCGGTTTTTCAACTTAATTACGAAAATGCCATTCGGGTTAATTTTAATTAATTTAATTATTTAAAAATTAATTTAAAATTATAACAAAAATAATAATAATACAAAAATAATATTGGGGAGGATATTTTTCATTAAGTTTAATATTTAAATATTTTAAATATTAATCTAGTTAGCTAAACCATGGTTAAGTTAAATAAATTTATTATTTATTTATTATTTTAAATGTTAATAATAAATAAAGATGATAAATTAGCAATTATTATTTAATTCCTATTAAATAATACTTAAAGAGAGATAAAATTTATAAATTAATTATTTATTATTTAAATTTTATTAAATAATAAATAAGGATAATTAAGTAATTAATTATTATTTAATTAACATTAAATAACGATTAATGGAAATTAAGTTATTAGAGTAATAATTTATTATTTAATTAAAATAATAAATAAGAATGATTTGATTATTATTTAACCTTAAATAATAATTAAAATTAATTAAATAATTAATTGTTATTTAATTGACATTAAATAATAATTAAAGGGGATTAAGATTAGTAAACTATTATTTAATTTCCTTAATTAAATAATAAGTAAGGTTAATTACTTAGTTAATTATTGGTTGATTAACATTAAATTAAAGAAGGTTAAAATTAAGTTAATAATTATTTATTATTTAATTATAATTAAATAATAAGTAAGTACAATTAGTTATTATTTATTTTAAATAATAACTAGAGTTAATTAATTAATTTCTATTTAATCAATATTAAATAGTAATTAAATAGAGATTGAGATAATAAAATAAATTGAATTTAATTATGATTTAATTAAACAATTGTAATAAGTTGTTTAAGGGTTTAATAAGTGTCCAACACTTAAGAAAAATATTTTCTAACTTATTAAATTATTAACCTAAAATGATTAAGTGTCTATAAGGTTAATAATATTGTTTTGACTAATGTAGATTATGTGTTAGTACTTATGTGTGGTAAATAAGTTCGTTATTAAGTGTATAGTAATGCCAATACGCTGTACTAATTATTAGACCGACTTTATTAATGTTAGGTCTTTCAAAGCAAGTTAGTTAAAGCTAGTCAATTATTGTAGCTGAGCAAACAGGCAAGTTCTCTAACCCTACTCAATTATTATCGTTGAACAAGTTTCCATACTGGTATTTATTGTTAAAGCTTGAAGTGGTTTAATTATTTAAAATTATTCCACATCCATATTGTTTATACAATCACACTTAGTGCATTTGAAACTTATTAGTTCTTGATTCATAAACTGTATTAAAAATGTCTTAAGCTAATAATTCAGCTAGACATTACGTTTCTAAATTCAATAACTTGAATACTTTTAAAAGCTTATCCAAACCATTGTTGGGTGCGGATTTCTTATATTAAGTCTGAGAATTGAACAACCCTAAATTAGGGGATTTTGTGTCGGGAAACCGACTTTGGGCGCCAGTGACTAAATGTAATGCATATACAGCGGGTTGAATAGGCTGATCCCCTTGAAAACCAAACAACTCAAAGGGTCAGAGGAAACTCTATTATACCCTAGTTAGTTCAGGGTCCTTAGTGACCACTCAGCATTTTAAGATTCAAATATTCTGTTTATTAAAATTTGAATCCTGTTTCACTCACAATTGTTATATCTATTGTTGAATCATTGATGATATTTCTCATTCATTCATGATATATTAAATCTATATGATTGTTCTAAACTTGCTGAGCAAACTAGTTGCTCATTCTTGCTATATCATGAATCATTTTTCAGATAATCCTGATTGCTCAAAGAAGGATAAGGGAAAAGGAAAAGCCAGAGCTTAAGTTAGCTTATGCATGCTAATTAGATCTTTAATTATGTATTTACGGTTGTTAAACCTTTTGTAATTCCTTGTGATAGGAACTGTTATTATGTTAAAGTTGATAGACCCTGGTATTGTAACCTTTTGAAGGGAACCAATATGTATTATTCCGCGTTTTATAAATGCAATGTATGTATTTAATTGTTAGTAATGTGTTGAATAGTGAGAACCAAACTCGAGGTTATGGAACCCGGATTTGGGGTCGTCACAGTGTGTAACCTTGATCTATGATAAGACTCCTCTTATTTATAGATTTAGTCAACCCTCCTAAACTATTTAGGATTAGGGTTTTAATTTAATTCCCAATTTAAATACAGAACTAAATTAATTAATTACAATTCCTAAACCATTTAGGAACTTAATTTTTTAATAATGAGAGTACTTCTTATTAATTAATTACTAAACCATTTAGTAACTTAATTAATTATTATTATAATTATAATTCCAAAACTATTTAGGAACTTAATTATTTAATAATAATATTACTACTTATTAATTAATTCCTAAACCATTTAGGAACTAAATAATAATACTAGTAGTAATAATAATAATAGTAATAATAATAATAATAAGACCCCTCTTATTAATTTATAATTAGTATTTCTAAAATACTAAATTATAAATATTAAGCTATTTAATTTATTCTATCATCATAGTATAAATTAAATATACTTAATTTATTATTACAATTATGCCATCCACTTCTAAAATAAATATTACTCTTTTGCGGTGTGACCCTTTAGGTTCTCCATAATAAACCGGTTGTATAATAAATAAATTAAAACAATTCTAATTCATTTATTACGAATTAACTCTTTAATTCAGAATAAATAATTATTCCACAATAAGGGTAAGCCCCCTTAGCGATTAGTCGACTTTTCAGATAATATAGATTTCAACATTTAATCGTAAAAGAACCTTTCAGCAAATAGTTACCGTACAATTCAATCCTTTTACCATACAATGTCCCAATCAAATATAAGACACGGAATTTCTGTCAAGTCTTATTTATTTGATTATATGCATTTCAATTCACAAATACACAACTCTAGTTAATGTAAATTAGAAACTCCTTTCTAATTCCATTCAACCTTGGCCAGGGATTTCTGAGTTTTCACTTATTGAATCGCATAGGACATGCTCTCCCTTTACTGGAAGTGGTAGATCCATTATTGATCATTCATCTATCTCCATGTGTACCTTATTATACCCAAGCATATCCTTTGATATACCAATAGGTCTTAAGGAATATGTCAAAGTATAACTTAGTACACACAAGATACTAAGATGATCTCAAGTCTAAGGATCACTTGTACGACTATCACATAAGGAACTCCTATTGACAGTCGAGTAAAACTCCATTAGGTGTTCCTTGAGCGAGTCACGTTCAGTGAACTTATTCTCTAATAAGCACCTACATACTTGCTTTAGTGTCTCTACACAAATGATTATGAGATCAATCATCCTCTTCATAAGAGCAAGCATAGTATGTACCAATCTATCCGGATCTACTAATCCCCTTTTTAGTGATCCAACGATTAGGAACAATTTTAGTTTTGAGCTATCTTGAATTTAGATCTCATTAGCATGATCCTCATCATGGTTTTAAAAGCATTGCTCGAAAACTATGGGTTTATCCATTTGATTAATTCAAGTAATTAATCATGAATAAAGAAATGTCTTGATACTTTTATTAATAAATGAACAAGATTACAAAGTATATGCTTATCACATCAAATGTGATTGGCTTGAGGGCATATTACTTTCACGTTGTACGCATTGTTTTCAATGCGAGAGTGATAGGATTGCTCCTTTTGAGGCTAACGAAGTAATATGATTCTAATTCACCAATTTCTTCACAAATTTGGAGGTCATATCGAAACAAATACCAAGTTTCCTTAAGTGAAGACTTGTGTGCGTTGTACGCATTGTTTTCAATGCGAGAGTGATAGGATTACTCCTTTTGAGGCTAACCGATGTATACCGAAGTAATATGACTCTTAGTCACCTATTTCTTTGCAATTTTTGATGAAATAACGAAACAAATAGCAAGTTTCCTCAAATGAAGACTTGTGTGCATTGTACGCATTGTTTTCAATGCGAGAGTGATAGGATTGCTCCTTTTGAGGCTAACCGATATATACCAAAGTAATATGACTCTAATTCACATATTTCTTTGCAAATTTTGAGGAAATAACGAAACGAATAGCAAGTTTCCTCAAATGAAGACTTGTGTGCGTTGTACGCATTGTTTTCAATGCGAGAGTGATAGGATTGCTCCTTTTGAGGCTAACCGATGTATAACGAAGTAATATGATTCTAATTCACCTATTTCTTTGCAAATTTGGGGGACATATCGAAACAAATATCAAGTTTCCTTAAGTGAAGACCTGTGTGCGTTGTACGCATTGTTTTCAATGCGAGAGTGATAGGATTGCTCCTTTTGAAGCTAATCGATGTATAACGAAGTAATATGATTCTAATTCACCTATTTTTTTGCAAATTTTGAGGAAATAACGAAACGAATAGTAAGTTCCCTTAAATGAAGATTTGTGTGTGTTGTACGCATTGTTTTCCATGCGAGAGTGATAGGATTGATCCTTTTGAGGCTGACCGATGTATAGCGAAGTAATATGACTCTTAATTACCTATTTGTTTGCAAATTTTGAGGAAATAAGAAAAGGAATAGCAAGTTTCCTTATATGAAGACTTTTATGCATTGTGCACATTGTTTTCAATGCGAGAGTGATAGGATTGCCCCTTTTGGAGGCTTACCGATGTATAACGAGGTAATATGACTCTTAATCACCTATTTGTTTGTAAATTTTGAGGAAATAAAGAAACGAATAGCAAGTTTCCTAAAATGTAGACTTGTGTTTGTTGTACACATTGTTTTCAATGCGAGAGTGACAGGATTTCTCCTTTTGAGGCTAAACGATGTATAACGAAGTAATATGATTCTAATTCACCTATTTCTTTGCAAATTTGGAGTCATATCGAATCAAATACCAAGTTTCCTTAAGTGACGACTTGTGTGCGTTGTATGCATTGTTTTCAATGCGAGAGTGATAGAATTTCTCCTTTTGAGGCTAACCGATGTATAACGAAGTAATATGATTCCAATTCACCTATTTCTTTGCAAATTTTGAGAAAATAACGAAACGAATAGCAAGTTTCCTTAAATGAAGACTTGTTTGCATTGTACGCATTGTTTTCAATGCGAGAGTGATAGGATTGATGCTTTTGAGGCTAACCGATGTATAACGAAGTAATATGATTCTAATTCACCTATTTCTTTGCAAATTTGAGGGACATATCGAAACAAATATCAAGTTTCCTTAAGTGAAGACTTGTGTGCGTTGTACGCATTGTTTTCAATTCGAGAGTGATACGATTGCTCCTTTTGAAGCTAACCGATGTATAACGAAGTAATATGATTCTAATTCACCTATTTTTTTGCAAATTTTGAGGAAATAACGAAACGAATAGTAAATTCCCTTAAATAAAGACTTGTATGCATTGTACGCATTGTTTTCAATGCGAGAGTGATATGATTGCTCCTTTTGAGGCTAATCGATGTGTAACGAAGTAATATGACTCTTAGTCACCTATTTCTTTGCAAATTTTGAGGAAATAACGAAACGAATAGCAAGTTTCCTCAAATGAAGACTTGTGTGCCTTGTACGCATTGTTTTCAATGCGAGAGTGATAGGATTGATCCTTTTGAGGCTAACCGCTATATAACGAAGTAATATAAGTCTTAGTCGCCTATTTGTTTGCAAATTTTGAGGAAATAACAAAACGAATAGCAAGTTTCCTCAAATGAAGACTTGTGTGCGTTTTACTTATTGTTTTCAATGCGAGAACGATAGGATTGCTCCTATTGAGGCTAACCGATGTATACCGAAGTAATATGACTCTTAATCACCTATTTCTTTGCAAATTTTGAGGAAATAACGAAACGAATAGCATGTTGCCTCAAATGAAGACTTGTGTGTGTTGTACGTATTGTTTTCAATGCAAGAGTGATAGGATTGCTCCTTTTGAGGCTAACCGATCTATAACGAAGTAATATTATTCTAATTCACCTATTTCTTTGCAAATTTGGGGGACATATCGAAACAAATATCAAGTTTCCTTAAGTGAAGACTTATGTGCGTTGTACGCATTGTTTTCAATGCGAGAGTGATAGGATTGCTCCTTTTGAGGCTAACCGATGTATAACGAAGTAATATGATTCTAATTCACCTACTTATTTACAAATTTGGGGGACATATCGAAACAAATATCAAGTTTCCTTAAGTGAAGACTTGTGTGCGTTGTACGCATTGTTTTCAATGCGAGAGTGAGAGCATTGCTCCTTTTGAGGCTAACCGATGTATAACGAAGTAATATGATTCTAATTCACCTATTTCTTTGCAAATTTTGAGGAAATAACGAAAAGAATAGCAAGTTTCCTTAAATGAAGACTTGTGTGCGTTGTACGCATTGTTTTCAATGCGAGAGTGATAGGATTGCCCCTTTTGAGGCTAACCGATGTATAACGAGGTAATATGACTCTTAATCACCTATTTGTTTGTAAATTTTGAGGAAATAAAGAAACGAATAGCAAGTTTCCTCAAATGTAGACTTGTGTGTGTTGTACGCATTGCTTTCAATGCGAGAGTGATAGGATTGCTCCTTTTGAGGCTAACCGATGTATAACGAAATAATATGATTCTAATTCACCTATTTCTTCGCAAATTTGGAGGTCATATCGTAACAAATACCAATTTTCCTTAAGCGAAGACTTGTGTGCGTTGTACGCATTGTTTTCAATGCGAGAGTGATAGGATTGCTCATTTTGAGGCTAACCGATGTATAACGAAGTAATATGACTCTTAGTCACCTATTTGTTTGCAAAATTTGAGAACATAATAAAACGAATAGCAAGTTTCCTCAAATGAAGACTTGTGTGCGTTGTACGCTTTATTTTCAATGCGAGAGTGATAGGATTGCTCCTTTTGAGGCTAACCGATGTATACCGAAGTAATATGACTCTTAATCACCTATTTGTTTGCAAATTTTGAGGAAATAACGAAACGAATAGCAAGTTTCCTCAAATGAAGACTTATGTGCGTTGTACGTATTGTTTTCAACGCGAGAGTGATAAGATTGCTCCTTTTGAGGCTAACCGATGTATAACGAAGTAATATGACTCTTAATCACCTGTTTGTTTGCAAATTTTGAGGAAATAACAAAACGAATAGCAAGTTTCCCCAAATGAAGACTTGTGTGCGTTGTACGCATTATTTTCAATGCGATGTATAACGACGTAATATGACTCTTAATCACCTATTTGTTTGCAAATTTGGAGGACATATCGAAACAAATATCAAGTTTCCTCATGTGAAGACTTGTGTGTGTTGTACGAATTGTTTTCAATGCGAGAGTGATAGGATTGCTACTTTTCAGGCTAACCGATGTATAGCGAAGTAATATGACTCTTAATCACCTATTTGTTTGCAAATTTTGAGGAAATAACGAAACGAATAGCAAGTTTCCTCAAATGAAGACTTGTGTGCGTTGTACGCATTGTTTTCAATGCGAGATTGATAGGATTGCTCCTTTTGAGGCTAACCAAAGTATAACGAAGTAATATGCTTCTAATTCACCTATTTCTTTGCAAATTTGGAAGTCATATCGAAACAAATATCAAGTTTCCTTCAGTGAAGACTTGTGTGTGTTGTACGCATTGTTTACAATGCGAGAGTGATAGGATTGCTACTTTTGAGGCTAACCGATGTATAAGGAAGTAATATGACTCTTTGTCACCTATTTATTTGCAAATTTTGAGGAAATAACTAAACGAATAGCAAGTTTCCTCAAATGAAGACTTGTGTGCGTTGTACACATTGTTTTCAATGCGAGAGTGATAGGATTGCTCCTTTTTGGGCTAACCGATGTATAAGGAAGTAATATGACTCTTAATCACCTTTTCGTTTGGAAATTTTGAGGATATAACAAAACGAATAGCAAGTTTTCTCAAATGAAGACTTATGTGCATTGTACGTATTGTTTTCAACGCGAGAGTGATAGTATTGCTCCTTTTGAGGCTAACCGATGTATAACGAAGTAATATGACTCTTAATCACCTATTTGTTTGCAAATTTTGAGGAAATAACAAAACGAATAGCAAGTTTGCTCAAATGAAGACTTGTGTGCGTTGTACGCATTGTTTTCAATGCGAGTGTGGTAGGATTGCTCCTTTTTGAGGCTACCCGATGTGAAACAAAGTAATATGACTCTTAGTCACCTATTTGTTTGCAAATTTTGAGGAAATAACGAAAAGAATAGGAAGTTTCCTCAAATGAAGACTTGTGTGCGTTTTTTTTTTTTTTTTGCTAAATTTGATTTGTATTAAAGGGGCAGGAAAAAACACCCAGAAGATCTGGTAACCAGGAGCCATAGGACAAACCCTATAGGCTTACAGAACAATCAAACAAAATTACAAAATCCATTGCCTATAGCTTTGACTATGGCTATTTTTCTGGAAACATCTAAGAGATATAAGGATACATTTCATAGTTGAGATACAACCCTTAATAATCAAATGAACTGGCTTCCTGGTATCCTCATGAATCCGGCTGTTCCTTTCTTTCCAGATGAAGTAACAAGTGACTGCAAATCCCAGTTTCATGATCTTAGCTTTAAGCCCTTTACAAGTGCCAGACAGCAAATAATTAGTTATTGAATCCCAATTTCGACTCATACCTCTCCATTCACAGCAAGAATGAAAGACATGAAAAAATATTTGAAATGTAAAAGGGCAATTGAAGAAGAGGTGGTCAAAACTTTCAGGGTGAATACCACAAAACACACAAATTGGATCAAAAGGAATTCCAAAACTAATAATCATGTCTGCAGTACGAATACGCTTTAGAAATGCAAGCCAGAGAAAAAAGGAAACACGAGGAAGAATTTCTTTTATCCATACCAAATTATGCCATCTCACCACCTGAGCTCTCTTCCTTATGGAATTCCAGATATTAGAAGCAGTAGCATCGGCAATGGGGACCAATTCCCAGAAAAGGGAGTCTTTCACAGTAGGATTCAAAGGAGTGGAGTGATTAAAGTTTGCCCTAAAATTCATAACATCCACATGGTTCGAAGTAGGTAAATCCCATGTATAGTTTGAGATGATATCTTTAACTTTAGCAAAAGGACTCAAACCAGAGTTAAGGATTAGTGGCGAATCCGGACTGGAAGCAAGCGGTCTACCAAGCCAAAGGTCAAACCATAGTGAAGTGTTAAATCTGAAAGTAGTATTCCCTCAAGCCAATCACATTTGATGTGATAAGCATATACTTTGTAATCTTGTTCATTTATTAATAAAAGTATCAAGGTATTTCTTTATTCATGATTAATTACTTGAATTAATCAAATGGATAAACCCAAAGTTTTTTTTTAGCAATGCTTTTAGAACCATGATGAGGATCATACTAATGAGATCTAAATTCAAGATAGCTCAAAACTAAAATTGTTCCTAATCGTTGGATCACTAAAAAGGGGATTAGTAGATCCGGATAGATTGGTACATACTATGCTTGCTCTTATGAAGAGGATGATTGATCTCATAATCATTTGTGTAGAGACACTAAAGCAAGTATGTAGGTGCTTATTAGAGAATAAGTTCACTGAACGTCACTCGCTCAAGGAACACCTAATGGAGTTTTACTCGTCTGTCAATAGGAGTTCCTTATGTGATAGTCGTACAAGTGATCCTTAGACTTGAGATCATCTTAGTATCTTGTGTGCACTAAGTTATACTTTGACATATTCCTTAAGACCTATTGGTATATCAAAGGATGGAGATAGATGAATGATCAACAAAAGATCTACCACTTCCAGTAAATGGAGAGAATGTCCTATGCGATTCAATAAGTGACAACTCAGAAATCCCTGGCCAGGGTTGAATGGAATTAGAAAGGAGTTTCTAATTTACATTAACTAGAGTTGTGTATTTGTGAATTGAAATGCATATAATCAAATAAATAAGACTTGACAGAAATTCCGTGTCTTATATTTGATTGGGACATTGTATGGTAGAAGGATTGAATTGTACGGTAACTATTTGCTGAAAGGTTCTTTTACGATTAAATGTTGAAATCTATATTATCTGGAAAGTCGACTAACCGCTAAGGGGGCTTACCCTTATTGTGGAATAATTATTTATTCTGAATTAAAGAGCTAATTCGTAATAAATGAATTAGAATTGTTCTAATTTATTTATTATACAACCGGTTTAATATGGAGAACCTAAAGGGTCACACCGCAAAAGAGTAATATTTATTTTAGAAGTGGATGGCATAATCGTAATAATAAATTAAGTATATTTAATTTATACTATGGTGATAGAATAAATTAAATAGCTTAATGTTTATAATTTAGTATTTTTAGAAATACTAATTATAAATTAATAAGAGGAGTCTTATTATTATTATTATTACTATTATTATTATTACTAGTATTATTATTTAGTTCCTAAATGGTTTAGGAATTAATTAATAAGTAGTAATATTATTATTAAATAATTAAGTTCCTAAATAGTTTAGGAATTATAATTATAATAATTAATTAAGTTACTAAATGGTTTAGTAATTAATTAATAAAGAGTACTCTCATTATTAAATAATTAAGTTCCTAAATAGTTTAGGAATTGTAATTAATTAATTTAGTTCCTAATTAAATTAGGAATCAAATTAAAACCCTAATCCTAAATAGTTTAGGAGGGTTGACTAGATCTATAAATAAGAGGAGTCTTATCATAGATCAAGGTTACACACTCTTTCATTAGATTAGAGAGAGTACTCCATAATTCTCTAGATCTAAGAGTTAGAGAGAGAGAGAATTAGGGCTAGCCACCCATGGTTTGGAGAAACCAAGATCTACTTCTTTAATTCATAGATCTCTTGGTGGATCACCTCTAGAGGCTCAACACTTGGGGAGTTAACATTGATCCGTGGAATCTAATCGGTGAATTATGAAGATGAACGTGAAGGATTAAAGGGAGATGAACTTGTACCCGTGGAAGCTTGGTTCTACAAAGGTATAAATTATTTTATCCTTCTTCAATTAATAATAGTCGCATAAGAAAGATCCGGGTTATTGGTTTGTATAAAAAATTTAAAATCTGATTTTCTTGCTTCCGTTGCGGTTATATAATTTGATTATATGTATGCCATAATTTTTGCAAACCAACAGTGGCATCAAGAGCCAAACTTATGCGAATTATTAATTGTTTTAATTTCATACATGTATGGGTATGTGTTTAGAACAATTTATTGGGCATAATTTGTTGTATAAAATCATGGGTTTTGAAAATCAATTGCAAAAATCGTGCTTTTAAAAGAAAAAAAAAAGGTTTTTGTTTTATTTTTCCGTGCTGCTATAGTGCCCAGGGCGCGCATGGCGCGGGCACAGGAGACAGGCGCGCAATGCGCGGAGAAGGCCACGGCGCGCAGTGCGCGGACACGGGCGAGGCGCGCAAGGCGCGGTAATGCACGGGCGGCGCACGGCGCGGGAATCTGTTGCGCGCAATGCGCGGGCCCTCCGCGCGCGGTGGCATTTCCGTAATTTTGCAAACTTTCGGATTTTTAATTATTTTTGTATTTTTAAGCAGATTTTTTAAATTATAAAAATAAAAGGTTTATTTTGGGTAATTTTAAAAATCCAAAAAATATAAAAATATAATAAAAATAAATAGTTTATTTTTACATGATTTTATAATTAAAATAAATGGTTTATTTTAATTATGAAATTAGATTTTATGCAACTTTAATTGCCCATTAAATGATACCAATACATATATGGAATGTTTTATTTAATTCATGAGATGAATAGTATTTATTAATATATATGTTGATATATATGATAATAAATGGGATTGATTATGGACTATTGACCAATGTGATTGGATTTAATTTTAATTAAATGCATGAATGAATGGGTTTTAATAAATGGGGTCTGCGTACCTCGTCTTTCTAATTTTTCTTATGTATAATTCTATCTCCCTCCTATGTACTTCCCCTTGACTGTTGATCAAGGTTTCTATTTATTGTAAATAATTTGTAATAGGATTAGTTAGAATTATTTTGAAGAATTGGAGCAAAGAAGCAAGGAGCGCAAGAAGACCCGTTTGTAATGGAGACCGAATTTAAATGTAATAGTTACATTTAATTTAATTTATTCTTGCACCCTAAGTTTGACCAATTGGTTTATTTGGTGGCTCGAATAAACCAAACTAAAATAAAAGTCCATAATCAATCCAAGTAGAATATAGTATTCTATATGTGCATGCTTATTTAAATATATATTATATATTATCAAACATGCTTCGCATGTTAATTAATATGACGCGTATTTTATATATATATGTGCATGTGCGCTAAACAAGATGAGACAATTAATATTAATAAACCCCTCATGATGTAGAATAAATATTATTTATAAAATAAATTAAAATGTTTAATTCATGAATTAAATGAGTTTAATTCAATTAAATAAAATTAGAATTGTTCTAATTTATTTATTCTACTACTTATAATATTAAGTTGTAACGTTCAAAGATATTTATTAAAAATATCGAGCGTCGCCTTCTAGCATGGTAAAACGATAGAGTATCAAATAATCATTATAAGTTTGTTGTGTCACACAAGGCTTATATTAATTTTTTGAGATGTTGTTTTATCACATTTGATGTTTATAAAAAGAATTGAACATTACTGTTTTGTTGTGTCACACAAGGACGGTCTTTTTCTCTTCTAATTTAAGAAAATGCTAGGTTGGACTTAACTTGGATAATTTTGATTTAGATGTGTCACACATGATCATAATAATCTAAGAGGCAAAATAAAAGGAGTTACATGTTAATGTAATTGACAAGAGTTGTCTACCTATTTATTTATATATCGTTTGTTGTGTCACACAAGGCTATATACATTTGAAATAGGATCCTTAATCTCACTAGCAAATCTTTAACTAGATTTATCGAACTATATAAGGAGGGTAATATAGTTTGATGAAAATAGTGGGAGACACCATTTTAAATAAAGACCTAATTTATTTTGGTAATTAATAAAACGAATGCATGTTAATGTTGTTATTAATTCACTTAAAGAATATTGTTATGTTTAATTCACTAACATTGCATAGCATAATGTATGCTAACAATTAATCGAACCGAATTGTTCGGATTGATTAAACAAATTTGAGAATAGTTCTCAATGCTGAAAAACTAACAAATGTCCTTAATTTGCCTATTCCTACAAACGTTGTAGAGTAAGCCTCTGAGGAAGAGATTGCTATTTTAATGGCAAGATGATTCAAAGGTGGCTCAATGCATCATGCTCGCATCCATAAATATCGAGTTACAGCGTCAACACGAGAAAATGGATGCACCTACTATATTGCTGCACATTCAATAGTTGTATGGTGAGCAAAGTAAGGTCAACTAGATATAAGATATCTAAGGAGCTTTTCCGATCTATATAACCAATGGCACTACAGTAAAAGACACATGTCCTAAAGATGATCAATTGGATTGATCAATTAGGACAACAGGTTTTGTCAAGGATGGAGAGTTGAGTCAAGATTCGATCTTGCAGTCACTCACTGACTCTAATTCACAATATGTTGTGAACTTCATACATTATTAAGCTAGATGTCAGTTTAACTGATTTGCTTAAATATGTTGAAGACTGTTGAGAGTCACTTTCCTTCCTATTAAAACCAAGTCTTACTTGTAAATGAATCTTCTAAGCGGAGGAAGATGGTCAAAGGTATTTCTGAGGAGTCAGAAAGAATAGAAGGCAAAAGAAAGGCTAAACAAAGGACATAAATAAAAGTGATCCCGAGGGCAAAGGAGTTTGCTTTCATTGCGATAAGCTGGGACACTGGAAGAACAACTGCAAGAGAGTTGTAGTAGTTAAGTAGAAGAAGTTTAGTGAAGCTTCAACTACAGATATAGACTTGTTCATAATGAAATAGAATTTTTTATAAGTCAAGTTTTTACTTAGGAATTAGATTTCGACTGGTGGTCTCACATATGCAAGTCGTTGCAGAGACTAAGCAGAAGTAGAAAGCTAAACAAATGATAAGTAATCCTGTGCTGAGGAATGAAGCAAAGGTTGCTGCATTAGCCATGAGAACTTATAGTTTAGCACTGCCTACGGGCAAGCCTATTAAGTTAGTAAGTTGTTACTATATTCCAGTTCTTAGAAACATTATTTCAGTTCCATGTGATGACAAGGAAGGATTTTTGACATTATAATAATGAACAATCGTTGTTCTGTTTATAATGATAATGTTTTATTTAGAACTGGTTGATTACTTAATGGATTTTGTATACTTGACTTACATGAAAATTATTTCAAATTGAACAAACTAAAATCAAAAAGATGATATGAATCATACCTTCATGCAATACTGTTAACTAGGTCACGTTAATGAAACAAGACTAAACAAGTTGTATAAAGATAAGCTTTTAAAGTTTTTTGATTATGAATCAAATACAACTTGTGAATCTTGTATCATGGACAATATGACTAAATCTCCATTTAGTGGACATGGAGAGCGAGTTGCAGAGTTGTTAGAGATGGTACACACAATCGTGTGTGGGACCTATGACAACAGATGCAAGAGGAGGGTATTCATTCATTACTTTTACTGATGATTCTAGATTTCGATTTATGTATTTGATGAAATACAAATCCAAATCATTTGAAACGTTCAAAGAATTCAAAAGTGAATTATAGAAACTAAAGGCCAAAAGTATTAAAGTTCTTCGATTAGATCGAGAAGGGAATACTTAAGCAGTAAGTTTCTAGATCATCTCAAGCAAAATGGTATTCTCACAGTATGGACATGGTGATGATCCATAATGAGTATTACCGATCTTCCATATCCTTCTAGGGTTATGCTCTAGAAACGATCGCATATCTACTAAATAAGATACCTTCAAATTCCGTCCCTAAGACTTCATATGAGTTATGGGATAGAGAGGAAACCAAGTCTTAAGCATGTTAAGATTTGAATTGTTCAGCTTATGTCAAAAGGTTTGACAAATGATAAGCTAGGGACAAGATCTGATAAGTATAAACTTGTGGGATATCCTAAAGAAAGTTTAGGGTATCACTTCTATAATCCGACTAACTAAAAGGTGTTTGTTGAAACACGCTGCCTTATAAGAAAAAGAAGTTTTTCCTTAAAGGGTTAGTGGGAGTAAAATAGATCTTGAAGAAGTTCAAGAACCACAAAACACTACAAATCAAGTGAAGGAATCTGTACAAGTAGATAAACCTATTGTACCACAACCAAGTCGTAAATCTGGTTTAGTACCGAAGATACCTGAATGGTATGGATTCATCATAGATGATGATGATAAGGTACGCATCATAGTGGATGATGATCCAGATATATACGATGAGGTATGAGTATTAGATACTCAAGAGAAATGGTTGATGACCATAAAAATCCGAAATGGGTCTTTGGAGAAAGACTAAAGCAGATGGCTAGGTGGAGACCTATAAGACCTAATTAGTGGTAAAAAGATTTCAAACAAGGTCAATGAGTTGACTAAGATGAAATTTTTCACTAGTGAAAATGCATATATCCATTCGGATTTTACTTACAGTTACAACTTACTATACAAAAGGATGTATGTATGATACAACCAAAATGATTTGTCTCCATAATGATGGAGTAAATCAAGTATGTAAGTTACAACGATCCAATTATGAATTGAAGCAAGTTTCTCGAAGATGGAACATCCATTTTGATGAGACAATCAAAAGAGTTTGATTTTATCAAAGAAAAGGATGAACCAAGTATGTACAAAGGTTAGTGGGAGCACTGAGACATTCCTATTATTATATGTTGATATAATATCAATGAGGAATGACATACCGATGCTACAATTAGTAAAGATGTGGTTGTCTAAAACTTCTCCATTAAGGACTTGGGAAAAGCATCTTAACATTCTATTTAGGATAAAGGTCTATAGAGATAGATCATAAAGGATGCTCGGCTTAACCCAAGGGACGTACATTGATTCGTTGAAATGTACTAGACTTGATGTTGCTTATGTATGATACGCAGATATCAGTTCAATTCTGGAAAAGAACATTAGAAAAAGTTTCTAATGATGGGTCTGATATAAAACTAGAGGATTTAACAAACTCAAGTTTGTTCAGACTAACCAAGATAACAACATATCCGTTTCAGGTAATATGATTACCGTGAACGGTGCTGCAGTGAGTTGGAAAAGTTCCAAACAACAAAGAGTTGCTGATTTAGTGACAAAGACATAGTAAATAACTATAAGTGAAGCTGCAAAAGTGATTGTTTGGTTAAACAAGTTCTTTACAGAACTTATAATGGTTCCTAACATTAAAGGAGTTTAATTCGCCAAGGAACCTAGGTCTCATCTGAAATCCAAACATATGTTGCGGCACTTTTATATGATTAGATGAATCATTGAAAAGGAGACGACACCATAAAGATGGTAGACTCTTAGAACAGCATTACAGATCCATTAACTAAAGCATTTACTAAGCAATTTATACGCCACTTAGAGAAGAATGGTATGGGGATACCAAAGGGCGATTGGCTTTAGTGCAAGTGGGAGATTGAAAGTAATATGCCCTCAAGCCAATCACATTTGACGTGATAAGCATATACTTTGTAATCTTGTTCATTTATTAATAAAAGTATCAAGGCATTTCTTTATTCATGATTAATTACTTGAAATAATCAAATGGATAAACCCATAGTTTTCGAGCAATGCTTTTAGAATAATGATGAGGATCATGCTAATGAGATCTAAATTCAAGATAGCTTAAAACTAAAATTGTTCCTAATCGTTGGATCACTAAAAAGGGGATTAGTAGATCTGGATAGATTGGTACATACTATGCTTGCTCTTATGAAGAGGATGATTGATCTCATAATCATTTGTGTAGAGATACTAAAACAAGTATGTAGGTGCTTATTAGAGAATAAGTTCACTGAACGTGACTCGCTCAAGGAACACCTAATGGAGTTTTACTCGTCTGTCAATAGGAGTTCCTTATGTGATAGTCGTATAAGTGATCCTTAGACTTGAGATCATCTTAGTATCTTGTGTGTACTAAGTTATACTTTGACATATTCCTTAAGACCTATTGGTATATTAAAGGATGTGATTGGGTATAATAAGGTACACATGGAGATAGATGATTGTTTTCAATGCGAGTGTGGTAGGATTGCTCCTTTTTGAGGCTACCCGATGTGAAACAAAGTAATATGACTCTTAGTCACCTATTTGTTTGCAAATTTTGAGGAAATAACGAAAAGAATATGAAGTTTCCTCAAATGAAGACTTGTGTGCGTTTTTTTTTTTTTTTTTGTTGCTAAATTTGATTTGTATTAAAGGGGCAGGAAAAAACACCCAGAAGATCTGGTAACCAGGAGCCATAGGACAAACCCTATAGGCTTACAGAACAATCAAACAAAATTACAAAATCCATTGCCTATAGCTTTGACTATGGCTATTTTTCTGGAAACATCTAAGAGATACAAGGATACATTTCATAGTTGAGATACAACCCTTAATAATCAAACGAACTGGCTTCCTGGTATCCTCATGAATCCGGCTGTTCCTTTCTTTCCAGATGAAGTAACAAGTGACTGCAAATCCCAGTTTCATGATCTTAGCTTTAAGCCCTTTACAAGTGCCAGACAGCAAATAATTAGTTATTGAATCCCAATTTCGACTCATACCTCTCCATTCACAGCAGGAATGAAAGACATGAAAAAATATTTGAAATGTAAAAGGGCAATTGAAGAAGAGGTGGTCAAAACTTTCAGGGTGAATACCACAAAACACACAAATTGGATCAAAAGGAATTCCAAAACTAATAATCATGTCTGCAGTACGAATACGCTTTAGAAATGCAAGCCAGAGAAAAAAGGAAACACGAGGAAGAATTTCTTTTATCCATACCAAATTATGCCATCTCACCACCTGAGCTCTCTTCCTTATGGAATTCCAGATATTAGAAGCAGTAGCATCGGCAATGGGGACCAATTCCCAGAAAAGGGAGTCTTTCACAGTAGGATTCAAAGGAGTGGAGTGATTAAAGTTTGCCCTAAAATTCATAACATCCACATGGTTCGAAGTAGGTAAATCCCATGTATAGTTTGAGATGATATCTTTAACTTTAGCAAAAGGACTCAAACCAGAGTTAAGGATTAGTGGCGAATCCGGACTGGAAGCAAGCGGTCTACCAAGCCAAGGGTCAAACCATAGTGAAGTGTTAAATCTGAAAGTAGTATTCCCTCAAGCCAATCACATTTGATGTGATAAGGATATACTTTGTAATCTTGTTCATTTATTAATAAAAGTATCAAGGTATTTCTTTATTCATGATTAATTACTTGAATTAATCAAATGGATAAACCCATAGTTTTTTTTGAGCAATGCTTTTAGAACCATGATGAGGATCATACTAATGAGATCTAAATTCAAGATAGCTCAAAACTAAAATTGTTCCTAATCGTTGGATCACTAAAAAGGGGATTAGTAGATCCGGATAGATTGGTACATACTATGCTTGCTCTTATGAAGAGGATGATTGATCTCATAATCATTTGTGTAGAGACACTAAAGCAAGTATGTAGGTGCTTATTAGAGAATAAGTTCACTGAACGTCACTCGCTCAAGGAACACCTAATGGAGTTTTACTCGTCTGTCAATAGGAGTTCCTTATGTGATAGTCGTACAAGTGATCCTTAGACTTGAGATCATCTTAGTATCTTGTGTGCACTAAGTTATACTTTGACATATTTCTTAAGACCTATTGGTATATCAAAGGATGGAGATAGATGAATGATCAACAAAAGATCTACCACTTCCAGTAAAGGGAGAGAATGTCCTATGCGATTCAATAAGTGACAACTCAGAAATCCCTGGTCAGGGTTGAATGGAATTAGAAAGGAGTTTCTAATTTATATTAACTAGAGTTGTGTATTTGTGAATTGAAATGCATATAATCAAATAAATAAGACTTGACAGAAATTCCGTGTCTTATAGTTGATTGGGACATTGTATGGTAGAAGGATTGAATTGTACGGTAACTATTTGCTGAAAGGTTCTTTTACGATTAAATGTTGAAATCTATATTATCTGGAAAGTCGACTAACCGTTAAGGGGGCTTACCCTTATTGTGGAATAATTATTTATTCTGAATTAAAGAGTTAATTCGTAATAAATGAATTAGAATTGTTCTAATTTATTTATTATACAATGGTTTAATATGGAGAACCTAAAGGGTCACACCGCAAAAGAGTAATATTTATTTTAGAAGTGGATGGCATAATCGTAATAATAAATTAAGTATATTCAATTTATACTATGGTGATAGAATAAATTAAATAGCTTAATGTTTATAATTTAGTATTTTTAGAAATACTAATTATAAATTAATAAGAGGAGTCTTATTATTATTATTATTACTATTATTATTATTACTAGTATTATTATTTAGTTCCTAAATGGTTTAGGAATTAATTAATAAGTAGTAATATTATTATTAAATAATTAAGTTCCTAAATAGTTTAGGAATTATAATTATAATAATTAATTAAGTTACTAAATGGTTTAGTAATTAATTAATAAAGAGTACTCTCATTATTAAATAATTAAGTTCCTAAATAGTTTAGGAATTGTAATTAATTAATTTAGTTCCTAATTAAATTAGGAATCAAATTAAAACCCTAATCCTAAATAGTTTAGGAGGGTTGACTAGATCTATAAATAAGAGGAGTCTTATCATAGATCAAGGTTACACACTCTTTCATTAGATTAGAGAGAGTACTCCATAATTCTCTAGATCTAAGAGTTAGAGAGAGAGAGAGAGAATTAGGGCTAGCCACCCATGGTTTGGAGAAACCAAGATCTACTTCTTTAATTCATAGATCTCTTGGTGGATCACCTCTAGAGGCTCAACACTTGGGGAGTTAACATTGATCCGTGAAATCTAATCGGTGAATTATGAAGATGAACATGAAGGATTAAAGAGAGATGAACTTGTACCCGTGGAAGCTTGGTTCTACAAAGGTATAAATTATTTTATCCTTCTTCAATTAATAATAGTCGCATAAGAAAGATCCGGGTTATTGGTTTGTATAAAAAATTTAAAATCTGATTTTCTTGCTTCCGTTGCGGTTATATAATTTGATTATATGTATGCCATAATTTTTGCAAACCAACACCATAAGTATCGAGTTACAGCGTCAACACGAGAAAATGGATACACCTACTATATTGTTGCACATTCAATAGTTGTTTGGTGAGCAAAGTAAGTCAACTAGATATAAGACATCTAAGGAGCTCTTCCGATCTATAATAACCAATGACACTACAGTAAAGACACGTATCCTAAAGATGATCAGATTGATCAATCAAGACACCTAGGTTTTGTCAAAGATGGAGAGTTGATTCAAGATTCGATCTTGCAGTCACTCGCTGACTCCCTTTCACAAATTGTTGTGAACTTTAACATTAATAAGCTTGAAGTCAGTTTACCTGATTTGCTTAAATATGTTGAATAAGTTCAGAGTCACTTTCCTTCCAAGAAGGACCAAGTCTTACTAGTAGATGAATCTTCGCCAAAGGTGTTTCTGAGGAGTCAGAAAAGATAGAAGGCAATAGAAAGGCTAAACAAAGAACATAAATAAAAGTGATCCCCTTGCAAAGGAATTTGCTTTCATTGCGATAAGCTGGGACACTGGAAGAGGAACTGCAAGGAGTATCTTGTAGTAGTTAAGTAGAAGAAGCTTAGTGAAGCTTCAACTGCAGATATAGATTTGTTCATAATGAAGTAAAACTTTCTATAAGTCAAGTTTCTACTTAGGTATTAAATACTGGCTGGTGGTCTTGAATATGCAAACCGTTGCAGAGACTAAGCAGAAGTAGAAGGCTGAACTAAAGATAAGTAATCCTGTGCGTGGGGAATGGAGCAAAAGGTTGCATTAATCATAGGAACTTACAGTTTAGCATTGCCTACGGCAAATCCATTTAGTTAGTAAGATGTTACTATGTTGATTACTTGATGGATTTTGTAACCTTGACTTACATGAAAATATTTCAAAATTGAACAAACTAAAGGCAAAAAGATGATATGGATCATACCTTCATGCAATACTGTTAACTTGGTCATGTTAATGAAACAAGACTAAACAAGTTGTATAAAGATAGGTTTTTAGAGCCTTTTGATTATGAATCAAATACAACTTATGAATCTTATATCATGGATAATATGACTAAATCTTCATTTAGTGGAAATGGAGAGCGAGTTGCGGATTTGTTAGAGATGGTACACACAGTCGTGTGTGGGACCTATGACAACAAATGCAAAAGGAGGGTATCCATTCATTACTTTCACTGATGATTCTAGATTTCGATATATGTATTTGATGAAATACAAATCCGAATCGTTTGAAACATTCAAAGAATTCAAAAGTGAAGTATACAAACTAAAGGCCAAAAGTATTAACGTTCTTCGATTAGATCGAGAAGGGAATACTTAAGTAATAAGTTTCTAGATCATCTCAAGCGAAATGGTATTCTCACATAATGGACATGGTGATGATCCATGATGAGTTATACCAATCTTCCAGTATCCTTCTAGGGTTATACCTTAGAAACGATCGCATATCTACTAAATCAGATACCTTTTTATTTTCTCCTCAAGACTTCATATGAGTCATGGATAGGGAGGAAACCAAGTCTTAAGTATGTTAAGATTTGGATTGTCCAGCTTATGTCAAAAAGTTTGACAGTGAATAAGCTTGGGACAAGATCTGATAAGTGTAAACTTGTGGGATATCCTAAAGAAAGTTTAGGGTATCACTTCTATAATCCGACTAACTAAAAGGTGTTTGTTGAAACACGTTGCCTTATAAGAAAAGAAGTTTTTCCTTAAAGGGTTAGTGGGAGTAAAATAGATCTTGAAGAAGTTCAAGAACCACAAAACACTACAGATCAAGTGAAGGAATCTGTATAAGTAAATAAACCTATTGTACCACAACCAAGTCGTAAATCTGGTTTAGTACCGAAGATACCTGAATGGTATAGATTTATCATAAATGATGATGATGAGGTACGCATCATAGTGGATGATGATTCAGTTACATACGATGAGATATGAGTATTAGATACTCAAGAGAAATGATTGATGATCATAAAATTCGAAATGAGTCTTTAGAGAACGATTAAAGCATATGGCAAGGTGGAGACCTAAAAGACCTGACTAGTGGTAAAAGATTTCAAATAAGGTCAATGAGTTGACTATAATGAAAGAAAATGCATATATCAATTCGGATTTTACTTGCAGTTGTAGCTTATTATACAAAAGGATGTATGTATGATACAACCAAGAGGATTTGTCTCCATATAGATGGAGTAAATCAAGTATGTAAGTTACAACGATCCAATTATGGATTGAAACAAGTTTCTCAAAAATGGAACATCTGTTTTGATGAGACAATCAAAGAAGTTTGATTTTATCAAAGACAAGGATGAACCAAGTGTGAACAAAGGTTAGTGGGAGCACTGTGACATTCCTAATATTATATGGTGATATAATACTGATAATGAATGACATACCGATGCTACAATCAGTAAAGATGTGGTTGTCTAAAACACTTCTCCGTGAAGGATTTGGGAGAAACATCTTATATTTTGGGGATAAAGATCTATAAAGATAGATCTAAAAGGATGCTTGGCTTGTACCAAGGAACGTACATTGATTATATGCTAAAGAAGTTTAGCATGAAAGATTCCAAGAAAGGGCTCATGCCGATGGGTCCTGGAATACATCTCTCAAAGAAGCAGGCCCCAAAGATACCTGAAGAGAGAGAGACCGTATAAGTAAGACTCCTTATGCCTCAGCAATAGGATATATCATATACGGGATGATATGTAGTTGACCTAATATTGCTTATGCATGATAAGCAGATATCAGTTCATTTCTGGAGAAGAAAATTAGAAAAGAATTTCTAATGATGAGTCTGATATAAAACTAGAGGGCTTAACAAACTCAAGTTTGTTCAGACTAACCAAGATAACAGCATATCCGTTTCAGGTAATATGATTACCTTGAACGGTGCTGCAGTGAGTTGGAAAAGTTCCAAACAGCAAGGAGTTGTTGATTTAGTGACGAAGACATAGTAAATAACTATAAGTGAAGCTGCAAAGTTGATTGTTTAGTTTAACAAGTTCATTACAGAACTTATAATTGTTCCTAGCATTAAAGGAATTTAATTTGCCAAAGAACTCAGGTCTCATCTGAAATCCAAACATGTGTTGCAGCACTTTCATATGATTAGATGAATCATTAAAAATAAGACGACACCATAAAGATGGTACTCTTAGAACAACATTACAGATCCATTAACTAAAGCATTTACTAAGCAATTTGTACGCCACTTAGAGAAGAATGGTATAGGGATACCAAAGGGCGGCTTTAGTGCAAGTGGGAGATTGAAAGTAGTATGCCCTCAAGCCAATCACATTTGATGTGATAAGCATATACTTTATAATCTTGTTCGTTTATTAATAAAAGAATCAAGGCATTTCTTTATTCATAATTAATTACTTGAATTAATCAAATGGATAAACCCATAGTTTTCGAGTAATGCTTTTAGAACCATGATGAGGATCATGCTAATGAGATCTAAATTCAAGATAGCTCAAAACTAAAATTGTTCCTAATCGTTGGATCACTAAAAGGGGATTAGTAGATCCGGAAAGATTGGTACATACTATGCTTGCTCTTATGAAGAGCATGATTGATCTCATAATCATTTGTTTAGAGACACTAAAGCAAGTATGTGAATGCTTATTGGAGAATAAGTTCACTGAACGTGACTCGCTCAAGGAACACCTAATGGAGTCTTACTTGCCTGTCAATAGGAGTTCCTTTTTGTGATAGTAGTACAAGTGATCCTTGGACTTGAGATCATCATAGTATCTTGTGTATGATGAATTATATTTTGACATATTCCTTAAAACCTTTAGGGTGTATCAAAGGGTATGATTGAATATAATAAGTCATACATGGAGATAGGTGAATGATCAACAAAGAATCTACCACTTCTAGTAAAAGAAGGGAATATCCTATGCAATTCGATAAATGACAACTCAGTAGTCCTTGGCCAAGGCAGAATGAAAATTAGAAAGTAGTTTCTAATTTACATTTATTAGAGTTATTCATTTAAGGATCGAAATGCATATAATCAAATAAAATAAGACTTGACAGTTATACCATGTCTTATATTTGATTGGGACGTTGTGAGGTAGAAGGATTGAATTGTACGGTAACTATTCGCTGAATAGGTTCTTTTGTGATTAAATGTTGAAATCTATATTATCTAGAAAGTCGTTGATCGCTAAGGGGGCTTACCCTTATTATGGAATAAATATTATTTATTTAAATGAATTAAATAGTTTAATTTATTTATATATATAAGATTAGAATAGTTCTAATTAATTTATTCTATAACCGGTTTAATATGGAGAACCTAAAGGGTCACACCGCAAAAGAAAAATAATTATTTAAGAAGTAAATGGCATAATTGTAATAATGAATTAAGTATATTTAATTTATACTATGTGGATAGAATAAATTAAATAGCTTAATATTTATTATTTAGTATTTTGGAAATACTAATTATAAATTAATAAGAGGAGTCTTATTATTATTATTACTATTATCATTATTATTTAGTTCCTAAATGGTTTAGGAATTAATTAATAAGAGTACTCTCATAATTAATAATTAAGTTTCTAAATAGTTTAGGAATTATAATTATTATATTAAATTAATTAAGTTCCTAATTAGATTAGGAGTTTAATTAAAAACCCTATTCCTAAAGGTGTTAGGAGGGTTTACTAAATCTATAAATAAGAGAAGTCTTATTATGGATTAGGGTTACACACATATACTTCCACAAGTATTGGGAGAGTACTCACATATTCTCTAGAGAGAGAAAACTAGGGTTTGCCATCACCCACTTCTTGAATTATTATTATTCCTTGGTGGATCACCTCTAGAGGCCAAACACTTGGGTGGCTAGCATTAATCATTGGAATCCAATCGGTGAAATTCAAGGAGAACGCGAAGGATTTGGAGGTGAACTTGTACCCGTTGAAGATTTGAGTTCTACAAGGGTAATTCTCTAACTTCTTTATTAATTAATAATTGCGCATAAAGGTCGATCCTGGATTATGGTTTGTAAATTTTTTAAATTTAATTTTACCATGCTTCCGCTATTTTTGTGCAATTTGATTGCGTCTACGAATATTACAAACCAACAGTGGCATCAAGAGCCAAACTTTATGCGAATTATTAATTGTTTTGATTCCATATATGTATGGGTATGTGTTTAGAATAATTTATTGGGCATAATTTGTTGTATAAAATTATTAATTTTTTTTTTTAAAGGTTTCCGATTATATATATTTGTATATATAATTTTACCGAATTTGGATCACCGAATTAAGCATGTTCATGTCGCATGGTTTTTCCGGTAATGTACTGTTTCGGTGGTTGGTATATGTATATATATTATATTAATACTATAACCGACCATATATATATTATATATATATGTTAAGTTGCTTAAGTTTTTTTTTTCCGGATTCTATGTATATATATTATACACATCCAATAAAGCTGCCGCATAACAGGCCCACGGTTTTGGAAATTAAAAAAAAAAAAAACAGCCTGCTCGGTTTTGGTATGTGCGTGTCCCATTTTTGTGTCACTACCGGGTTATTATATATATATTGCCGAAAGAAAAGGAAGAAGCTGCTGAGCGGCTGTTCTGGTTAGTGGGCGGCTGTTTTGGTTAGTATATATATATGTATATTATTACCGTGAATTTCGGAAATAGCAGCAGCATATTCGGATGTGATAAAGGAGTTAAAGCAGCCAACTTTCGGACTAGTATATATATATATATATACACTACCGATTAATATATATATATATATATATATTATTAATATATATGATATATTTATAATATATATATTAATTAGCCAAACAGTTTGGTAATTTTGTACAAATTTTAAAATTTCAAAATAAAAGTGTTTATTTTGGGTAATTTTAAAATGATAAAAATAAATAGTTTATTTTTAAATAATTTTATAATTAAAATAAAAGGTTTATTTTAAACATGAAATTGGATTTCATGCAACTTTAATTGCCCATTAAATGATACCAATACATATATGGAATCTTTTATTTAATTCATGAGATGAATATTATTTATTGATATATATGTTGATATATATGATAATAAATGAGATTGATTATGGACTATTTGACCAATGTGATTGGATTTAATTTTAAATGGATGCATGAATGATTGAGTTTTATAAATGGGGTCTGCGTACCTCGTCTTTCAAATTAATAAGAGGAGTCTTATTATTATTATTACTATTATCATTATTATTTAGTTCATAAATGGTTTAGGAATTAATTAATAAGAGTACTCTCATAATTAATAATTAAGTTCCTAAATAGTTTAGGAATTATAATTATTATATTAAATCAATTAAGTTCCTAATTAGATTAGGAGTTTAATTAAAAACCCTATTCCTAAAGGTGTTAGGAGGGTTTACTAAATCTATAAATAAGAGAAGTCTTATTATGGATTAGGGTTACACACATATACTTCCACAAGTATTGGGAGAGTACTCACATATTCTCTAGAGAGAGAAAACTAGGGTTTGCCATCACTCACTTCTTGAATTATTATTATTCCTTGGTGGATCACCTCTAGAGGCCAAACACTTGGGTGGCTATCATTAATCATTGGAATCCAATCGGTGAAATTCAAGGAGAACGCGAAGGATTTGGAGGTGAACTTGTACCCGTTGAAGATTTGAGTTCTACAAGGGTAATTCTCTAACTTCTTTATTAATTAATAATTGCGCATAAAGGTCGATCCTGGATTATGGTTTGTAAATTTTTTAAATTTGATTTTACCATGCTTCCGCTATTTTTGTGCAATTTGATTGCGTCTACGAATATTACAAACCAACAGTGGCATCAAGAGCCAAACTTTATGCGAATTATTAATTGTTTTGATTCCATATGTGTATGGGTATGTGTTTAGAATAATTTATTGGGCATAATTTGTTGTATAAAATTATTAATTTTTTTTTTTAAAGGTTTCCGATTATATATATTTGTATATATAATTTTACCGAATTTGGATCACCGAATTAAGCATGTTCATGTCGCATGGTTTTTCCGGTAATGTACTGTTTCGGTGGTTGGTATATATATTATATTAATACTATAACCGACCATATATATATTATATATATATGTTAAGTTGCTTAATTTATTTTTTTTCCGGATTCTATGTATATATATTATACACATCCAATAAAGCTGCCGCATAACAAGCCCACGGTTTTGGAAATTAAAAAAAAAAAAAAACAGCCTGCTCGGTTTTGGTATGTGCGTGTCCCATTTTTGTGTCACTACCGGGTTATTATATATATTATATATATATTGCCGAAAGAAAAGGAAGAAGCTGCTGGGAGGCTGTTTTGGTTAGTGGGCGGCTGTTTTGGTTAGTATATATATATATATGTATATTATTACCGTGAATTTCGGAAATAGCAGCAGCATATTCGGATGTGATAAAGGAGTTAAAGCAGCCAACTTTCGGACTAGTATATATATATATATATATATATACACTACCGATTAATATATATATATATATATATTATTAATATATATGATATATTTATAATATATATATTAATTAGCCAAACAGTTTGGTAATTTTGTACAAATTTTAAAATTTCAAAATAAAAGTGTTTATTTTGGGTAATTTTAAAATGATAAAAATAAATAGTTTATTTTTAAATAATTTTATAATTAAAATAAAAGGTTTATTTTAAACATGAAATTGGATTTCATGCAACTTTAATTGCCCATTAAATGATACCAATACATATATGGAATCTTTTATTTAATTCATGAGATGAATATTATTTATTGATATATATGTTGATATATATGATAATAAATGAGATTGATTATGGACTATTTGACCAATGTGATTGGATTTAATTTTAAATGGATGCATGAATGATTGAGTTTTATAAATGGGGTCTGCGTACCTCGTCTTTCAAATTAATAAGAGGAGTCTTATTATTATTATTACTATTATCATTATTATTTAGTTCATAAATGGTTTAGGAATTAATTAATAAGAGTACTCTCATAATTAATAATTAAGTTCCTAAATAGTTTAGGAATTATAATTATTATATTAAATCAATTAAGTTCCTAATTAGATTAGGAGTTTAATTAAAAACCCTATTCCTAAAGGTGTTAGGAGGGTTTACTAAATCTATAAATAAGAGAAGTCTTATTATGGATTAGGGTTACACACATATACTTCCACAAGTATTGGGAGAGTACTCACATATTCTCTAGAGAGAGAAAACTAGGGTTTGCCATCACCCACTTCTTGAATTATTATTATTCCTTGGTGGATCACCTCTAGAGGCCAAACACTTGGGTGGCTAGCATTAATCATTGGAATCCAATCGGTGAAATTCAAGGAGAACGCGAAGGATTTGGAGGTGAACTTGTACCCGTTGAAGATTTGAGTTCTACAAGGGTAATTCTCTAATTTCTTTATTAATTAATAATTGCGCATAAAGGTCGATCCTGGATTATGGTTTGTAAATTTTTTAAATTTGATTTCACCATGCTTCCGCTATTTTTGTGCAATTTGATTGCGTCTATGAATATTACAAACCAACAGTTCCCTCAAATGAATACTTCTGTGCGTTGTACGCATTGTTTTCAATGCGAGAGTGATAGGATTTCACCTTTTGAGGCTAACCGATATATAACGAAGTAATATGATTCTAATTCACCTATTTCTTTGCAAATTTGGATGACATATCAAAACAAATATCAAGTTTCCTCATGTGAAGACTTGTGTGTGTTGTACGCATTGTTTTCAATGCGAGAGTGATAGGATTTCTCCTTTTGAGGCTACCCGATGTATAACGAAGTAATATGACTCTTAATCACCTATTTGTTTGCATATTTTGAGGAAATAACGAAACGAATAGCAATTTTCCTCAAATGAAGACTTGTGTACGCATTGTTATCAATGCGAGAGTGATAGGATTGCTCCTTTTGACGCTAACCGATGTATAACGAAGTAATATGACTCTTAATCAGCTATTTGTTTGCAAATTTTGAGGAAATAACAAAACGAATAGCAAGTTTCCTCAAATGAAGACTTGTGTGCGTTGTACGCATTGTTTTAAATGCGAGAGTGATATGATTGCTCCTTTTGAGGCTAACCGATGTATAACGAAGTAATATGATTCTAATTCACCTATTTCTTTGCAAATTTGGAGGACATTTCGAAACAAATACCAAGTTTCCTCATGTGAAAACTTGTGTGTGTTGTATGCATTATTTTCAATGCGAGAGTGATAGGATTGCTACTTTTGAGGCTAACCGGTGTATAGCGAAGTAATATGACTCTTAATCACCTATTTGTTTGCAAATTTTCAGAAAATAAAGAAACGAAGAGCAAGTTTCCTCAAATGAAGACTTGTGTGCGTTGTAAATATTGTTTTCAATGCGAGAGTGATTGGATTGCTCCTTTTGAGGCTGACCGATGTATAACGAAGTAATATGATTCTAATTCACCTATTTTCTTTGCAAATTTGGAGGACATATCGAAACAAATACCAAGTTTCCTTAAGTGAAAACCTGTGTGCGTTGTACGCATTGTTTTTAATGCGTGAGTGATAGGTTTGCTCCTTTTGAGGCTAACCGATGTATAACGAAGTAATATGACTCTTAATCACCTATTTGTTTGCAAATTTTGAGGAAATAACGAAACGAATAGCTAGTTTACTCAAATGAAGACTTGTGTGCATTGTACGTATTGTTTTCAGTGCAAGAGTGATGGAATTGCTCCTTTTGAGGCTAACCAATGTATAACGAAGTAATATGATTCTAATTCACTTATTTCTTTGCAAATTTGGAGGACATATCGAAACAAATACCAAGTTTCCTTAAGTGAAGACTTGTGTACGTTGTACGCATTGTTTTCAATGCGAGAGTGAAAGGATTGCTCCTTTTGAGGATAACCAATGTATAACGAAGTAATATGACTCTTAGTCAACTATTTGTTTGCAAATTTTGAGGAAATAACGAAACAAATCGCAAGTTTCCTCAAATGAAGACTTGTGTGCGTTATACGCATTGTTTTCAGTGCAAGATTGATGGAATTGCTCCTTTTGAGGCTAACCAATGTATAACGAAGTAATATGATTCTAATTCACCTATTTCTTTGCAAATTTGGAGGACATATCGAAACAAATACCAAGTTTCCTAAAGTGAAGACTTGTGTGCATTATACGCATTGTTTTCAATTCGAGAGTGATAGGATTGCTCCTTTTGAGGCTAACTGATGTATAACGATGTAATATAACTCTTAGTCACCTATTTGTTTGCAAATTTTGAGAAAATAACGAAACGAATAGCAAGTTTCCTCAATTAAAGACTTGTGTGCGTTATACTCATTGTTTTCAATACGTGAGTGATAGGATTGCTCCTTTTGACGCTAACCGATGTATAACGAAGTAATGTGACTCTTAATCACCTATTTGTTTGAATATTTTTAGAAAATAACGAAACGAATACCACCAAGTTTCCTCAAATGAAGACTTGTGTGCATTGTACGCATTGTTTTCAATGCGAGGGTGATAGGATTGATCCTTTTGAGGCTAACCAATGTATAACGAAGTAATATGATTCTAATTCACCTATTTCTTTGCAAATTTGGAGGACATATCGAAACAAATACCAAGTTTCTTTAAGTAAAGACTTGTATGCGTTGTACGCATTATTTTCAATGCGAGAGTGAAAGGATTGCTCCTTTTGAGGCTAACCGATGTATAACGAAGTAATATGACTCTTAGGCACCTATTTGTTTGCAAATTTTGAGGAAATAACGAAACGGATAGCAAGTTTCCTCAAATAAAGACTTGTGTGTGTTGTACGTATTGTTTTCAATGCGTGAGTGATAGGATTGCTTCTTTTGAGGCTAACCGATGTATAACGAAGTAATATGACTCTTAATCACCTATTTGATTGCAAATTTTGAGGAAATAACGAAACGAATAGCAAGTTTCCTCAAATGAAGACTTGTGTGCATTGTACGTATTGTTTTCAATGCGAGAGTGATAGGATTGCTACTTTTGAGGCTAACCGATGTATAACGAAGTAATATGACTCTTAATCACCTATTTGATTGCAAATTTTGAGGAAATAACGAAACGAATAGCAAGTTTCCTCAAATGAAGACTTGTGTGCATTATACGTATTGTTTTCAATGCGAGAGTGATATGATTACTACTTTTGAGGCTAACCGATGTATAACGAAGTAATATGACTCTTAATCACCTATTTGTTTGCAAATTTTGAGGAAATAACGAAACGAATAGCAAGTTTCCTCAAATGAAGACTTGTGTGCGTTGTACGCTTTGTTTTCAATGCGAGAGTGATAGGATTCCTCCTTTTGAGGCTAACCGATGTATAACGAAATAATATGATTCTGATTCACCTATTTCTTTGCAGATTTGGAGTACATATCCAAACAAATACCAAGTTTCCTCATGCGAAGACTTGTGTGTGTTGTACGCATTTTTTTCAATGCGAGAGTGATAGGATTGCTACTTTTGAGGCTAACCGATGTATAGCGAAGTAATATGACTCTTAATCACCTATTTGTTTGCAAATTTTGAGGAAATAACGAAACGAATAGCAATTTTCCTCAAATGAAAAGTTGTGTGCGTTGTACGCTTTGTTTTCAATGCGAGAGTGATAGGATTCCTCCTTTTGAGGCTAACCGATGTATAACGAAGTAATATGATTCTAATTCACCTATTTCTTTGCAAATTTAGAGGACATATCGAAACAAATACCAAGTTTCCTCATGTGAAGACTTGTGTGTGTTGTACGCATTGTTTTCAATGCGAGAGTGATACGATTGCTCCTTTTGAGGCTAACCGATGTGTAACGAAGTAATATGATTCTAATTCACCTATTTCTATGCAAATTTGGAGGACATACCGAAACAAATACTAAGTTTCCTTAAGTGAAGGCTTGTGTACGTTGTATGCATTGTTTTCAATGCGAGAGTGAAAGGATTGCTCCTTTTAAGGTTAACCGATGTGTAACGAAGTAATATGACTCTTAATCACCGATTTGTTTGCAAATTTTGAGGAAATAACGAAACGAATAGCAAGTTTTCTCAAATGAAGACTTGTGTGCGTTGTACGCATTGTTTTCAGTGCGAGAGTGATTGGATTACTCCTTTTGAGGCTAACCGATGTATAACGAAGTAATATGATTCTAATTCACCTATTTTTTTGCAAATTTGGAGGACATACCGAAACAAATACCAAGTTTTCTTAAGTGAAGACTTGTGTACGTTGTACGCATTATTTTCAATGCGAGAGTGATAGGATTGCTCCTTTTGAGGCTAACCGATGTATAACGAAGTAATATGAATCTTAATCACCTATTTGTTTGCAAATTTTGAGGAAATAACGAAACGAATAGCAAGTTTCCTCAAATGAAGACTTGTGTCCGTTGTACGCATTGTTTTCAGTGCGGGAGTGATGGAATTGCTCTTTTTGAGGCTAACCGATGTATAACGAAGTAATATGATTCTAATTCACTTATTTCTTTGCAAATTTGGAGGACATATCGAAACAAATACCAAGTTTCCTTAAGTGAAGACTTGTGTGCGTTGTACGCATTGTTTTCAATGCGAGAGTGATAGGATTGCTACTTTTGAGGCTAACCGATGTATAAGGAAGTAATATGACTCTTAGTCACCTATTTGTTTGCAAATTTTGAGGAAATATCGAAACGAATAGCAAGTTTCCTCAATTGAAGACTTGTGTGCGTTGTACTCATTGTTTTCAATGCGTGAGTGATAGGATTGCTCCTTTTGACGCTAACTGATGTGTAACAAAGTAATATGACTCTGAATCACCTATTTGTTTGCAAATTTTGAGGACATAATGAAACGAATAGCAAGTTTTCTACAATGAAGACTTGTGTGTGTTTTACGTATTGTTTTCAACGCGAGAGTGATAGGATTTATCCTTTTGAGGCTAACCGATGTATACCGAAGTAATATGACTCTTAGTCACCTATTTGTTTGCAAATTTTGAGGAAATATCAAAACGAATAGCAAGTTTCCTCAATTGAAGACTTGTGTGCGTTGTACTTATTGTTTTCAATGCTTGAGTGATAGGATTGCTCCTTTTGACGCTAACCGATGTATAACGAAGTAATATGACTCTTAATCACCTATTTGTTTGCAAATTTTGAGGAAATAACGAAACGAATAGCAAGTTTCCTACAATGAAGACTTGTGTGTGTTTTACGTATTGTTTTCAACGCGAGAGTGATAGGATTGATCCTTTTGAGGCTAACCGATGTATAACGAAGTAATATAATTCTAATTCACCTATTTCTTTGCAAATTTGGAGGACATACCGAAAAAAATACCAAGTTTCCTTAAGTGAAGGCTTGTGCGCGTTGTACGCATTGTTTTCAATGCGAGAGTGATAGAATTGCTCCTTTTGAGGCTAACCGATGTGTAACGAAGTAATATAACTCTTAGTCACCTATTTGTTTGCAAGTTTTCAGGAAATAACGAAACTAATAGTAAGTTTCCTCAAATGAAGACTTGTATGCGTTGTACGCATTGTTTTCAATGCGAGAGTGATAGGATTGCTCATTTTCAGGCTAACCAATGTATAACGAAGTAATATGATTCTAATTCACCTATTTCTTTTTGCAAATTTGGAGGACATATCGAAACAAATATCTAGTTTCCTGATGTGAAGACTTGTGTCTGTTGTACGCAGTGTTTTCAATGCGAGAGTAAAAGGATTGCTCCTTTTGAGGCTAACCGATGTATAACGAAGTAATATGACACTTAGTCACCTATTTGTTTGCAAATTTTGAGGAAATAACGAAACGAATAGCTAGTTTCCTCAAATGAAGACTTGTGTGCGTTGTACGCATTGTTTTCAATGCGTGAGTGATAGGATTGCTCCTTTTGATTATAATCGATGTATAACGAAGGAATATGACTCTTAATCACCTATTTGTTTGCAAATTTTGAGGAAATAACGAAACGAATAACAAGTTTGCTCAAATGAAGACATGTGTGCGTTGTACGTATTGTTTTCAATGCGAGAGTGATAGGATTCCTCCTTTTGAGGCTAACCGATGTATAACGAAGTAATATGTTTATAATTCACCTATTTCTTTGCAAATTTGGAGGACATATCGAAACAAATACCTTGTTTTCTCAAGTGAAGGCTTGTGTGCATTGTACGCATTGTTTTCAATCCGAGAGTAAAAGGATTGCTCCTTTTGAGGCTAACCGATGTATAACGAAGTAATATGACTCTTAGTCACCTATTTGTTTGCAAATTTTGAGGAAATAACGAAACGAATAGCAAGTTTCCTCAAATGAAGACTTTTGTGCGTTGTACGCATTGTTTTCAATGCGTGAGTGATAGGATTTCTCCTTTTGAGGCTAACCGATGTATAACGAAGGAATATGACTCTTAATCACCTATTTGTTTGCAAATTTTGAGGAAATAACAAAACAAATAGCAAGTTTCCTCAAATGAAGACTTATGTGCGTTGTATGCATTGTTTTCAATGCGAGAGTGATTGGATTGCTCCTTTTGAGGCTTACCGATGTATAACGAAGTAATATGATTCTGATTCACCTATTTCTTTGCAAATTTGGAGGACATATCGAAACAAATACTAAGTTTCCTCATATGAAGAATTGTGTGTGTTGTACGCATTGTTTTCAATGCGAGAGTGATACGATTGCTACTTTTGAGGATAACCGATGTATAGCGAAGTAATATGACTCTTAATCACCTATTTGTTTGCAAATTTTGAGGAAATAACGAAACGAATAACAAGTTTTCTCAAATGAAGACTTGTGTGTGTTGTACGCATTGTTTTCAATGCGAGTGTGATATGATTGCTACTTTTGAGGCTAACCGATGTATAGCGAAGTAATATGACTCTTAATCACCTATTTGTTTGTAAATTTTTAGAAAATAACTAAACGAATACCCCCAAGTTTCCTCAAATGAAGACTTGTGTACATTGTAGGCATTGTTTTCAATGCGAGAGTGATAGGATTGCTCCTTTTGAGGCTAACCGATGTATAACGAAGAAATATGATTCTAATTCACCCATTTCTTTACAAAATTGGAGGACATATCGAAAGAAATATCAAGTTTCCTTAAGTGAAAACTTCTGTGCGTTGTACGCATTATTTTCAATGCGAGAGTGATAGGATTGCTCCTTTTGAGGCTAACGGATATGTAACGAAGTAATATGACTCTTAGTCACCTATTTCTTTGCAAATTTTGAGGAAATAACGAAACGAATAGCAAGTTTCCTCAAATGAAGACTTGTGTGCGTTGTACGCATTGTTTTAAATGCGAGAGTGATTGGATTGATCCTTTTGAGGCTAACCGATGTATAACGAAGTAATATGATTCTAATTCACCTATTTCTTTGCAAATTTGGAGGACATATCGAAACAAATACCAAGTTTCCTTAAGTGAAGACTTGTGTGCGTTGTACGAATTATTTTCAATGTGAGAGTGAAAGGATTGCTCCTTTTGAGGCTAACCGATGTATAACGAAGTAATATGACTCTTAGTCACCTATTTGTTTGCAAATTTTGAGGAAATAACGAAATGAATAGCAAGTTTCCTCAAATGAAGGCTTGTGTGCGTTGTACGCATTGTTTTCAATGCAAGAGTGATAGGATTTATCCTTTTGAGGCTAACCGATGTATAACGAAGTAATATGACTCTTAGTCACCTATTTCTTTGCAAATTTTGAGGAAATATCGAAACGAATAGCAAGTTTCCTCAATTGAAGACTTGTGTGCGTTGTACTTATTGTTTTCAATGCGTGAGTGATAGGATTGCTTCTTTTGAGGCTAACCGATGTATAACGAAGTAATATGACTCTTAATCACCTATTTGTTTGCAAATTTTGAGAAAATAACGAAACGAATAGCAAGTTTCCTCAAATGAAGACTTTTGTACGTATTGTTTTCAATGCGAGAGTGATAGGATTGCTCCTTTTGAGGCTAACCGATGTATAACAAAGTAATATGACTCTTAATCACCTATTTGTTTGCAAATTTTGAGGAAATAACAAAACAAATAGCAAGTTTCCTCAAATGAAGATTTGTGTGCGTTGTACGCATTGTTTTCAATGCAAGAGTGATTGGATTGCTCCTTTTGAGGCTAACCAATGTATAACGAAGTAATATGACTCTTAATCACCTATTTGTTTGCAAATTTTGAGGAAATAACAAAACGAATAGCAAGTTTTCTCAAATGAAGACTTGTGTGCGTTGTACGCATTGTTTTCAATGCGAGAGTGATAGGATTGCTCTTTTTGAGGCTAATCGATGTATAACGAAATAATATGATTTTAATTCATCTATTTCTTTGCAAATTTGGAGTACATATCCAAACAAATACCAAGTTTCCTCATGTGAAGACTTGTGTGTGTTGTACGCATTGTTTTCAATGCGAGAGTGATAGGATTACTACTTTTGAAGCTAACCGATGTATAGCGAAGTAATATGACTCTTAATCACCTATTTGTTTGCAAATTTTGAGGAAATAACGAAACGAATAGCAAGTTTGCTCAAATGAAGACTTGTGTGCGTTGTACGCTTTGATTTCAATGCGAGACTAATAGGATTGCTCTTTTTGAGGCTAACCGATGTATAACGAAGTAATATGATTCTAATTCCCCTATTACTTTTCAAATGTGGAGGACATATCGAAACAAATATCTAGTTTCCTAAAGTGAAGACTTGTGTGCGTTGTACGTATTATTTTCAATGCGAGAGCGATAGGATTGCTCCTTTTGAGGCTAACGGATGTGTAACGAAGTAATATGACTCTTAGTCACCTATTTGTTTGCAAATTTTGAGGAAATAACGAAGCGAATAGCAAGTTTCCTCAAATGAAGACTTGTGTGCGTTGTACGCATTTATTTCAATGCGAGAGTGATAGGATTGATCCTTTCGGGTTTCAAATACCCGGATCCGGTCATCACGATATAATACGAACATTCACCTCTAAACAACATACAATAACTAAATGCGGAATAATAAACATATGTTGTTCATTCAAAAGGTGTTACTAGTCCCAAGATACGATAACCTTATACAAAAGTACACAAATACCCTTAATAAAGTACTTACGGTTTATATTACATAACAATTAATGTAATTAACTACAAGGCTGCATCCTGAAGTTTATCACTTCATCTTTCCTTTACCCTTGTTCTTTCCCGAAGTCTCGGGTTGCACTGCAATAAGGTTTCATGATATAGCAAGGGTGAGCAACTAGTTTGCTCAACAAGTTTAAATAACAACAAGAAACAATATATCATGAATGAAAGAGAATAACTGAAAATAATATGAATAACATAAGCAAGAATAATGATTTGCTTTTAAAATCAAGATAGTCAAAATAGACCATGAACTATAAATATCCATTGTAGCCAATAGCATGTTGACCCAATGGTTACTACCAGAAATATGTACCCGAGGAGATCAGCCTCAGTACAATATGTGTATGCATAACATTTAATTTCCGTATTTTGTACCTGATATTAGATACAGGGTACTCCCCTATAATAAAAGGGGTGTTCATAATAGTCTAAGAATCCGCATATTCAATGATTTGGATAGCTTTTAAAATCTTTAACATAAATGTCTAACCGAACAATGGCATAGACCTACTTTGAACAGTTCTTTAAACAGTAGAACAATAAATAAGTACAAGTCAATGACTGTACAATATCAAGTGCACCAAGTGCGAATAACAACAATATCGATGTGGAATAATTGTAAAGTAATTAAACCACTCAATGCATGCTTGGAAATAACAGTTCAAGCTTAAATAATTAATTTGCTCAATGAAATGAGTTTAGAGATAAGGAACTTGCCTGTCTGCTCAGCTACAATTAATGTCTAGCTTTAACTAACTTGCTTTGAATGACCTAACATTAATAAAGTCGGTCTAATAATTAGTACGGCGTATTTGCATAACTATACGCTCACTAAGGAACTTATTTACCATACATAAGTACTAACACATGATTTACATCAGTTAAAACAATATTATTAACCTTATAGATCCTCAATCAAATTAGGTTAATAATTTAATAATTTAGAAATATTTTTCTTAAGTGTTGGACACTTATTAAATCCTTAAACAACTTATTATAATTATTTAATTAAAGCATAATTAAATTCTAATTATTTATTTAACTCAATCTCTATTTAATTACTATTTAATCTTGATTAAATAGAAATTAATTAATTAACTTTAGTCATTATTTAAAATAAATAATAACTAATTGTGTTCACTTATTATTTAATCATAATTAAATAATAAATAATTATTGAATTAATTTTAACCTTCTTTAATTTAATATTAATCCACTAATAATTAACTAAGTAATTAACCTCACTTATTATTTAATTTAAGAAAATTAAATAATAGTTTACTAATTTTATCCTCTTTAATTATTATTTAATGTCAATTAAATAATAAATAATTATTTAATTAATTTTAATTATTATTTAAGGTTAAATAATAATCAATTTATTTATCCTTATAATAAATTATTGATCTAATAACTTAATTTCCATTAATCATTATTTAATGTTAATTAAATAATAATTAATTACTTAATTATCCTTATTTATTATTTAATAATATTTAAATAATAAATAATAAATTTATAAAAAAAATTCTCTCTTTAATTATTATTTAATAGGAATTAAATAATAATTTCTAATTTATCACCTTTATTTATTAACATTTTAAATAATAAATAATTAATGAATTCTTTACTTATTTAACTTAACCATAAATTTAGCTAGCTAGATTAATATTTAAATTATTTAAATATTAAACTTAATGAAAATATCATACCAAATATCATTTTTGTATTATTATTATTTTTGTTATAATTTTAAATTAATTTTTAAACATTTAAATTAATTAAAATTAAACAGAATGGCAATTTGGTAATTATTCTGAAAAACCGAACGGAGGGGCAATTTTGTAATTTTGCTGGAAAACTGCTCTCGCGCGATACGCGCGCCTAACAAAGGAAAGGGCCAAAACGGCGTCGTTTTATTTAACCGCAGCTGGCTACTGCGCGTTATGCGCAGACTGAAACTCTAATACCCTTAAACGGCGTCGTTTTCTCGCTGCAACAGAAAAAATCGCTGTGCGCAATGCGCGGCCAGCTTTTTATTTTTCCTTATCAGATTTTGCTACAGGTTCGATAATTATCCAATATTAATGAAAAATATATGTTCAAGTAAGCTTTAAATGCTCAATAAAATTTCAAAAAAATTACCAATCACTTAATATCAATTTATAACATAAAAATTTAATTTTTCATGATTTAATTCCATTTTTTTCATAAAAATTATTATACCAAATAAACAATTATAAATCAGAACTTTTTGTGTATAACTCCATTTTTAGTGATTCAAACTTTGTTTTTCTCATGATTTAATGTTCTATAATATTATAACATTAAATCTAAATAATATAAAAATTATTTTTGGTCATTATTTTGAGACTTGATTTAACACTACTAAACACTTGTTTTTAGCATATAAATTATACCAAAATACAAATCAAGCATATTAAACTCAAGCATGGTATATATACAAGTAATACACATTTTTAACTAAATTAACATGCTAATACTAACATGCTAGTTTATTTAATTTAAAAACAAAGCTATATTTAAAATAACCATTACCTTGATTTAGTGGCTATTTTCCTTTTTCTTCCAAAATAATTTATAAGGCTTGAAGACATGAATAATCCAAACTTTTCTTTCCTCTCTCTTTTTTTTTTCCCCCCAAATGTTTTGCTCACAAATACATCCTTACTCTCTCTTTCGATGCTATCAGATGAAAAATAGAAATGAAGTGGGAGATTACCCACTGAGCATTATAATGCCACTTCCTCTCTCCCAAAATCCATCATGAAGCTATTCTTGGTAGGCTTGCTTATAGGGTGGCTAAGTGACTAACTAGAGTCTAACCCATCAAATAAATTGCTACACAGGAGAAACAATCAAGTGCACCCTCAATTTTCTCTCTCCTCATGCACGGCGTGTCCTAAGGGAAATGAAATAATGAATTTAAAATCCAAGACATCTCTCTCTCCTCCATGTTCGGCTTTTGCAGGGAATGGTGCACAAATTTCTTTTAAGTTATTAAATGAGATCAATGCTTCATTTAATGCCACCACCCATCAACCAATTTGGCTATGAATTTCCTATATCATTAAAGGTGGCCTGGAACTACAAAGTTAAATAGTAATGTCCCATTTTGTTTGGCACACGTGAGTTACCAATTCATAATCAATTTAATAATTGACTTGAATAATTAATTAAGTAAACTAGTGTTGGTTTGCAAAAATATGGCATACATATAATCAAATTATATAAGCGCAACGGAAGCAATAAAAATCAGATTTTAAAATTTTTGCACAAACCAATAACCCGGATCTTTCTTATGCGACTATTATTAATTGAGGAAGGATAAAAGAATTTATACCTTTGTAGAACCAAGCTTCCACGGGTACAAGTTCATCTCCCTTTAATCCTTCATGTTCTTCTTCAAATTCACCGATTAGATTCCACGGATCAATGTTAGCTCCCCAAGTGTTGAGCCTCTAGAGGTGATCCACCAAGAGATCTATGAATTAAAGAAGTGGATTATGGTTTCTCCAAACCATGGGTGGTTAGCCCTAATTCTCTCTCTCTCTCTAACTCTTAGATCTAGAGAATTATGGAGTACTCTCTCTAATCTAATGAAAGAGTGTGTAACCTTGATCTATGATAAGACTCCTCTTATTTATAGATCTAGTCAACCATCCTAAACTATTTAGGATTAGGGTTTTAATTTAATTCTCAATTTAATTAGGAACTAAATTAATTAATTACAATTCCTAAACCATTTAGGAACTTAATTATTTAATAATGAGAGTACTTCTTATTAATTAATTACTAAACCATTTAGTAATTTAATTAATTATTATAATTACTCATGAATAAAGAAATGCCTTGATACTTTTATTAATAAATGAACAAGATTACAAAGTATATGCTTATCACATCAAATGTGATTGGCTTGAGGGCATATTACCTTCAACTAGTCCATTAGTATTAATTACTAAGTAAACTATTAAATATTATTATTGATAAATCACACTATTTTCATTAATTAATGACTATATTAATTAATTTACAAGATTTTATTTATTTATTTATTTAATTATTTATTTCACATACTATATTCAATTTAATTGAATATTTAATTATGGGCAACTTATCAATTCCTTTGATATTAAAAACCTTAGGATTTGTACACTAATTTAAATTAACTATTAGTGCCTCCTTTTAATTAATTTTAGAAATAAATCACAAAATCATATAATCACGAAATAAAAAAAATTTAAATAATCTCGTAAAACTAACTCGTAAAAAAAATAAATTAAATTAATAATTTAATTAATAATGACGTAGAAATTCTAGGACATTACACTAATTCTCTCTCTCTAACTCTTTAGATCTAAAGAATTATGGAGTACTCTCTCTCTCCTAATGAAAGAGTGTGTAAACTAGATCTATGATAAGACTCCTCTTATTTATAGATCTAGCCAACCCTCCTAAACTATTTAGGATTAGGGTTTTAATTTAATTCTCAATTTAATTAGGAACTAAATTAATTAATTACAATTTCTAAACTATTTAGGAACTTAATTATTTAATAATGAGAGTACTTCTTATTAATTAATTACTAAACCATTTAGTAACTTAATTAATTATTATAATTACAATTCCTAAACTATTTAGGAACTTAATTATATATAATAATACTACTACTTATTAATTAATTACTAAACCATTTAGTAACTTAATTAATTATTATAATTATAATTCCTAAACTATTTAAGAACTTAATTATTTAATAATAATATTACTACTTATTAATTAATTCCTAAACCATTTAGGAACTAAATAATAATACTAGTAATAATAATAATAAGATTCCTCTCATTAATTTATAATTAGTATTTCTAAAATACTAAATTATAAATATTAAGATATTTAATTTATTCCAGCACCATAGTATAAATTAAATATACTTGATTTATTATTACGATTATGTCATCCACTTCTAAAATAAATATTACTCTTTTGCGGTGTGACCCTTTAGGTTCTCCATATTAAACCGGTTGTATAATAAACAAATTAGAACAATTCTAATTCATTTATTATGAATTAACTCTTTAATTCAGAATAAATAATTATTCCACAATAAGGGTAAGCCCCCTTAGCGATTAGTCGACTTTCCAGATAATATAGATTTCAACATTTGATCGTAAAAGAACCTTTCAGCAAATAGTTACCGTACAATTCAATCCTTCTACCATACAATGTCCCAATCAAATATAAGACACGGAATTTCTGTCAAGTCTTATTTATTTGATTATATGCATTTCAATTCACAAATACACAACTCTAGTTAATGAAAATTAGAAACTCCTTTCTAATTCCATTCAACCCTGGTCAGGGATTTCAGAGTTGTCACTTATTGAATCGCATAGGACATTCTCTCCCTTTACTGGAAGTGGTAGATCCTTTGTTGACCATTCATCTATCTCTGTGACGACCCCAAATTCGGGTTCCTTGAACCTCGGATCTGGTTCAACATGAGTACAACCTTTTCCTTATTGTTCATGAATTACAACAATATTATAATTGATAAATAACCATTTATTTACAATTTTACAACATCTCTTTCTATTCCAGAATCGAAATTTTTATACATTCCTAGTATGTCTTAATATCATACATGATACGACATTCTATTACAATCAACTTGTGTATTTAACACTCATAATACATACCAACCAATTCTTATACTACACAATCATTTTACCTGTCCAATTCGGACTAATATCTACAATGGTCGTGCTAGACCTTCAGTGAATGTAATATGCATTCCTGTTTCTTGATTCTTATCAAGACTTCAAATACTTGTACTATCTGAAAATGTTGGTTTAAACAAAAGTGAGTACGACGGCTCAGGAAGTTTAAGAGTTACACATAACACATTACATGCTTCACATATACTCTGCAATTTATACTTACATCATGTTTTTCATGCATTTCAGTTTATGTCATACTGCTAATGCCTCACATATAACATCTAGCAATTCATGCTTCATATTTATACACAATCTACATGTAATCATACCTCATGCATATCACAATTATCATCAATATCTTTCTATTAACAATTTAATATCACATCATAGAATGTTAAGGCACATAGGAGCAAGTTCTGAAAAACTTGCCTGGTCGCTTCTACCATCTACACTTATTTGCGTCTCTTGTTCAACCTACAATTTATATATATAATTGACATAATCATTAGTTACAATGACTATTAATTAGTCTTAACTTAAGACCTTAACTTCAAATTATTAACTCTTTAGTTGTCCGATAAACGAACTCTTAAGTTCCGGACAAAAACCCTAGCCCAAATACAGTTTGGACATGTCGGGTATGCTTAACCAACTTACGCGTTCACTACATGTTCTTCGTACGACTTACTTTTAATAAGTTGTCTAAATTAGTCACAAATGGACTATTTACATTGATTTAATTCAATTAAATTTTCTCTTTTACATAACTTAATGATTCGGGCATTTAATAATGTACCAAATATCTCAAAATATTATCTACATTTGATAATATACAACTACATTCAAATATTATTAACCATTTAATAATATTTTAATCACCTATTAATATTATTAACTATTTAATAATATTTTAATCTCTTACTAATATTATTAATCATTTAATAATATTTTAATCCTTTAGTAATATTATTAACCATTTAACAATATTTTAATCATATATTAATATTATTAACCATTTAATAATATTTTAATCACTTCTTAATATTATTAACCATTTAATAATATTTTAATCACCTATTAATATTATTAACCATTTAATAATATGCTAATCATCTATTAATATTATTAACCATTTAATAATATTTTAATCACTTATTAATATTATTAACCATTTAATAATATTTTAATCACATATTAATATTATTAACCATTTAATAATATTTTAATCACCTATTAATATTATTAACTATTTAATAATATTTTAATCTCTTACTAATATTATTAATCATTTAATAATATTTTAATCATTTAATAATATTATTAACCATTTAACAATATTTTAATCATATATTAATATTATTAACCATTTAATAATATTTTAATCACATATTAATATTATTAATCATTTAATAATATTTTAATCACTTATTAATATTATTAACCATTTAATAATATTTTAATCATTTACTAATGTCATTAATTATTTAATAACATTTTCATCATATACATTGTTATTACACATTTAATAACCTTTTAATCTTAAATTAATATTATTCATCATTTAATAATATTTTAATATTGTTCAAACAATACCAATAGTTAACCTTTCAATTGTGTTAACTTTAGTCTTTATTTTAAACATTTAGATATCATTTAGTAGCTAATAATTTCTACATATATAGGTTTAGTATTCAAAAACATTCATTTTGCATGTATTTCAACTTAAATTTTCATAAAAACCGATCCGACCCGACCCGGACCGACCCGACCCGACCCGGACCACTAAAATAGGTCACTGGCAGAATGTTTCACCGCTGCGGCGGTGGTTTTCACCGCTGCGGCGGCGGTACATAATTTCCGAAACCCTAGTTTGGGGACTGCCCGACCCTCCGACGCTCTGACAGCCATAACTTCTTCATTTTAAAATATTTTGGGGTGATTCTTAAGTCCATTCTCATCAAAATTTCCCCCTCTACAATTTCTCTTTAGATCACAAATCCAAATTCTGAACGGAACTGGACTAAAAACTGCTCACAAGGACAAAGTGAAAACTAAAATCACAAATCATTGGTTTTAATTGTTCAAACTTGAATAAAATAAACTCTACACATCCAAATGACACCAACTTAGTGTTGTTGTCTTTCTAACTTCTTGTTTTACAATATTTCATGGTTTGATCAAATTTTTAAAAACGTTTGACACGAAATTTAAAGATCGAACCCCTTAGGGTTTTACCGGTAAATCGCAATATGAAATTTTCTTCCATTTATTTGCATACCACACATACCAATACTTGTTTTAAACATACTAAACCATGAATCTACCTATATATCATAGATTTAGACTTCTAGAACATCAAAATAACTTTTGATCGGTTAAAAATATATTTTGACCGATTAAAACTTATATAGACTATAAAAATGAAATAGGTGAAGGTAAGATCACTTTTGAACCTCTTGATCTTGGATGTTCTTCATCACTTAACTATGATCTTGGCTTGTGACTCCACCTTGATCATCCTCCAATATTTTTCCAAGGTGGATCATCAATCTCACAAAGTAGCTCTTATATTTCTCTAGAGCTTCTCTCTCTACAACACTTGAACTAGCTAGAAATGACTAACCTTTGCTAGCTCCTTCCCTCTTCTCTATATATAGCACTCCTTTAATCTCCATCAACTCCTACTAATCAACTAACATCGTCAAATTAGGAGTTAATTATGCTTACTATTGGATTGATTGACCACTTGAATGACTAGGTGATTCACTAGGTTTGGTGAACCACTTTGATATTGTGTACAAGTGAAGCAACCAAGCAAATCAAGCCACCCTCTTGTGGGGACCACTAAATCTCAGCAAAATGGGATTTAATCCCCCATTTTTGCTTTATTTGTATAGCTTAAATATACATTTATACATCTATATATATATATATATATATATATATATATATATATATATATATATATATATATATATATATATATATATATATATATATATAAATGTTGACCAATTTTGACTACCATTTGGGCTCCACATTGGACTCTAGGATTTAAATATATTGGGCTCATCCATTAAATTTGGTTGGGCTCAATTTAATTGTTACATTGGGATAACATTAAATACCTTATGTTACATTTAATTAAAACAAGCGTTGGGCTTGATTAATTATAACTTCGATCATGGTTTATTTAGACTTACCATATTTTTCATATATGGTTAACTAATTAAATCCTATAAGGGTACTTCATTGGGTTTATTAAATAAACACATTAGCTTAATTACATAATCCAATTATACTTGTCAGTTATAAGTCCATTGGACTACTTAATTGAGTTAGTCGATTAAATCACTAACACTTAACATATCTTGGGTTTATTTTATTAAAACCCTAATGCTCATACTTACTTGTACTTCAATTTGATTCAATAAACTATAAATTTTCAAACAGTCTGTATCACCGCTGCGGCGGTGATTACTACCGCTGCGGCGGTAGTTCTAATTTTACATTCCAGAAAGTTTCACCGCTGCGGCGGTAGTTCTATTTTTCATATTCCAGAGAGTTTTACCGCAGCGGTAGTGCTAATTTTAATACACATTAATACAAGTACTTTGACTTGATTCAATTTAATTCATTAACTACATTTTATCATTAACTTGAGTTTATAATATAATTACCCATACCCATGTAGTTATTCCTACATTGGGTTACACAATTAACTCATACATGGTTAATTCTCATCATCATACATATTTACCTAGCAATTAACCAATGTTTGGTTAATGCTCTCTCTCTTGTCTACCAATTAGGGTTATTCAACTTACCCTACATTAGTTAATTCTCTACACTTAACAATACTTGAATTTATTCTCCCAACATATTGACCAACATTTGACTTTTATATTTGGACTCAATATTTGGGCTACTAGTTTATTTTGCATTGGGCTCCCTTATTTAATTATTTGGGCTACCCAACACAACTCACACATCTTTATAACTTGGGCTAGGTAATTAATTTAATTGGATTACCACCACATTATATACAATATTTGCCAACATAATTTAATTGGACTTATATTAATTACCTCTTGGACTATAATATTTGGGCTTATTATTTAATTACCCATCTTCATGCAAGTATTCCCATATTGGTCTTTTATTAAATCCATTAATGGACTCTATATAACAACTTAATAATTAAGTTAATTACTTAATTAATTAACTTCATAATATTGTCATTCTAGACAATCATTCTAGTTTTTCTATAACTTTAACTCTTAACTAATATAATTAACTTAGTTAATTATATTTCATGACTTCCCTTCTTACTTCACATTTTAAACTAATTAAATTATTAGTTTAATTGAGTATTTAATCTACTCATCTTCTTATTGGGCTAATAAACACACATTAGGTGTATATATATTAATATAACCACCTTCACTTTTCAATTGAATTTATTTTCTTAATAAATTATCTACATGCATCATTAAAATATTTTCACATTTAATTTCTAACAAACACATTATGTTAAAAAAAAATATTCACCCATTTTTCACACATCTCACTTCTACAACTCTAGGTTTTAAACCATAACCTTTAATTTATATTTAAAATCTTATTACAAATCTTGTAAATATCTGGGATATTACAATCTCCATGTGTACCTTATTATACCCAAGCACATCATTTGATATACCAATAGGTCTTAAGGAATATGTCAAAGTATAACTTAGTACACACAAGATACTAAGATGATCTCAAGTCTAAGGATCACTTATACGACTATCACATAAGGAACTCCTATTGACAGACGAGTAAAACTCCATTAGGTGTTCCTTGAGCGAGTCACGTTCAGTGAACTTATTCTCTAATAAGCACCTACATAATTGCTTTAGTGTCTCTACATAAATGATTATGAGATCAATCATCCTCTTTATAAGAGCAAGCATAGTATGTACCAATCTATCCAGATCTACTAATCCTCTTTTTAGTGATCCAACGATTAGGAATAATTTTAGTTTTGAGCTATCTTGAATTTAGATCTCATTAGCATGATCCTCATCATGGTTCTAAAAGCATTGCTCGAAAACTATGGGTTTATCCATTTGATTAATTCAAGTAATTAATCATGAATAAAGAAATGCCTTGATACTTTTATTAATAAATGAACAAGATTACAAAGTATATGCTTATCACATCAAATGTGATTGGCTTGAGGGCATACTACTTTCAATCTCCCACTTGCACTAAAGTCAATCGCCCTTTGGTATCCCTATTCCATTCTTCTCTAAGTGGCGTACAAATTGCTTAGTAAATGCTTTAGTTAATGGATCTGTAATGTTGTTTTAAGAGTCTACCATCTTTATGGTGTCGTCTCCTTTTCAATGATTCATCTAATCATATAAAAGTGCCGCAACACATGTTTGGATTTAAGATGAGACCTAGGTTCCTTTGCGAATTAAACTCCTTTAATGTTAGGAACCATTATAAGTTCTGTAATGAACTTATTTAACCAAACAATCACCTTTGCAGCTTCACTTAGAGTTATTTACTATGTCTTTGTCACTAAATCAGCAACTCTTTACTGTTTGGAACTTTTCCAACTCACTGCAGCACCGTTCATGGTAATCATATTACCTGAAACGGATATGTTGTTATCTTGGTTAGTCTGAAGAAACTTGAGTTTGTTAAACCCTCTAGTTTTATATAAGACCCATCATTAGAAACTATTTTCTAATGTTCTTCTCTAGAATTGAACTGATATCTGCTTATCATACATAAGCAACATCAAGTCTAGTACATTTCAACGAATCAATGTACGTCCCTTGGGTCAAGCCGAGCATCCTTTATGATCTATCTCTATAGACCTTTATCCTGAATAGAATGTTAGGATGTTTCACCCAAGTCCTTACAGGAGAAGTTTTTAGACAACCACATCTTTACTGATTGTAGCATCGGTATGTCATTCCTTATCGATATTATATCATCATATAATACTAAAAATGTCACAGTGCTCCCACTAACCTTTGTACACACTTGGTTCATCCTCGTCTTTGATAAAATCAAACTCTTTTGATTGTCTCATCAAAACGGATGTTCCATTTTCGAGAAATTTGCTTCAATCCATAATTGGATCGTAGTAGCTTTCATACTTGATTTACTCCATCATTATAGAGACAAATCCTTTTGGTTGTATCATACATACATCCTTTTGTATAGTAAGCTGTTACTGCAAGTAAAATCCGAATGGATATATGCATTTTCACTAGTGAAAAATTTCATCTTAGTCAACTCATTGACCTTGTTTGAAATCTTTTTACCACTAGTTAGGTCTTATAGGTCTCCACCTAGCCATCTGCTTTAGTCTTTCCCCAAAGACCCATTTCGGATTTTATGGTCATCAGCCATTTCTCTTGAGTATCTAGTACTCATACCTCATCGTATATATCTGGATCATCATCCACTATGATGCGTACCTTATCATCATCATCTATGATGAATCCATACCATTCAGGTATCTTCGGTACTAAACCAGATTTACGACTTGGTTGTGGTACAATAGGTTTATCTACTTGTACAGATTCCTTCACTTGATCTGTAGTGTTTTGTGATTCTTGAACTTCTTCAAGATCTATTTTACTCCCACTAACCCTTTAAGGAAAAACTTCTTTTTCTTATAAGGCAGCGTGTTTCAACAAACACCTTTTAGTTAGTCGGATTATAGAAGTGATACCCTAAACTTTCTTTAGGATATCCCACAAGTTTATACTTATCAAATCTTGTCCCTAGCTTATCGTGTCAAACCTTTTAACATAAGTTGAACAATTCAAATCTTAACATGCTTAAGACTTGGTTTCCTCCCTATCCATGACTCATACGAAGTCTTAGGGAGAGAATTTGAAGGTACCTCGTTTAGTAGATATGCGATCGTTTCTAAAGTATAACCTTAGAAGGATACTGGAAGATCGATAATACTCATTATGGATCATCACCATGTCCATACTGTGAGAATACCATTTCGCTTGAGATGATCTAGAAACTTACTGCTTAAGTATTCCCTTCTTGATCTAATCGAAAAACTTTAATACTTTTGGCCTTTAGTTTCTATACTTCACTTTTGAATTCTTTGAACGTTTCAAATGATTTGGATTTGTATTTCATTAAATACATATATCGAAATCTAGAATCATCAGTAAAAGTAATAAATGAAAACCCTCCTCTTGCATCTGTTGTCATAGGTCCCACACACGACTGTGTGTACCATCTCTAACAACTCTGCAACTCGCTATCCATGTCCACTAAATAGAGATTTAGTCATATTGTCCATGACACAAGATTCACAAGTCGTAATTGATTCATAATCAAAACGCTCCAAAAGCCTATCTTTATACAACTTGTTTCGTCTTGTTTCATTAACGTGACTGAGTTAACAGTGTCGCATGAAAGTATGATTCATATCATCTCTTTGCCTTTAGTTTGTTCAATTTGAAATAATTTTCATGTAAGTCATGTATACAAAGTCCATTAAGTAATCAACCAGTTCTAAATAAAACATTATCATTATAAACAGAACAACTATTGTTCATTATTATATTGTCAAAAACCCTTCCTTGTCATCACATGGAACTGAAATAATATTTCTAAGAACTGGAACATTGTAACAACTTACTAACTTAATAGGCTTGCCCGTAGGCAGTGCTAAACTATAAGTTTCCATGGCTAATGCAGCAACATTTGCTTCATTCCCCAGCACAAGATTACTTATCATTTGTTTAGCTTTCTACTTCTGCTTAGTCTCTGCAACGTCTTGCATATGTGAGACCACCATCCGGTATCTAATACCTAAGTAGAAACTTGACTTATAGAAAGTTCTATTTTATTATGAACAAATTTATATCTGTAGCTGAAGTTTCACTAAACTTCTTCTATTTAACTACTACAACTCTTTTGTAGTTGTTCTTTCAGTGTCCCAGCTTATCGCAATGAAAACAAACTTCTTTGCCCTCGGGATCACTTTTATTTATATCCTTTGTTTAGCCTTTCTTTTGCCTTCTACTCTTTCTGACTCCTCAGAAATACCTTTGGCCATCTTCCTCCGCTTAGAAGATTCATCTACGAGTAAGACTTTGTTTTTCTAGGAAGGAAAATGACTCTCAATAGTCTTCAACATATTTAAGCAAATTAGTTAAATGACTTCTAGCTTAATAATGTTTGAAGTTCATAACATATTGTGAATTAGAGTCAGTGAGTGACTGCAAGATCGAATCTTGACTCAACTTTCCATCATTGACAAAACTGGTTGTCCTAATTGATCAATCCAATTAATCATCTTTAGGACATGTGTCTTTTACTGTAGTGCCATTGGTTATTATAGATCGAAAGAGCTCCTTAGATATCTTATATCTAGTTGACCTACTTTGCTCACCATACAACTATTGAATGTGCAGCAATATAGTAGGTGTATCCATTTTCTCGTGTTGACGCTGTAACTCGATACTTATGGACATCATCTTGCCATTTCATAAAATAGCAATCTCTTCCTCAGAGGCTTAGTCTACAACGTTTGTAGGAATAGGCAAATTAAGGACATTTGCTAGCTTTTCAGCATTGAGAACTATTCTCAAATTTGTTTAATCAATCCGAACAATTCGGTTCGATTAATTGTTCGCATACATTATACTATGCAGTGTTAGTGAATTAAACATAACAATATTCTTTAAGTGAATTAATAACAACATTAACATGCATTCGTTTTATTAATTACCAAAATAAATTAGGTCTTTATTTAAAATGGTGTCTCCCACTATTTTCATCAAACTATATTACCCTCCTTATATAGTTCGGCAAATCTAGTTAAAGATTTGCTAGTGAGAATAAGGATTCTATTACAAATGTATATAGCCTTGTGTGACACAACAAACGATATATAAATAAATAGGTAGACAACTCTTCGTCAATTACATCAACATGTAACTCCTTTTATTTTGCCTCTTAGATTATTATGATCATGTGTGACACATCCAAATCAAAATTATCCAAGTTAAGTCCAACCTAGCATTTTCTTATATTAGAAGAGAAAAAGACCGTCCTTGTGTGACACAACAAACAGTAATGTTCAATTCTTTTTATAAACATCAAATGTGATAAAAACAACATCTCAAAAAATTAATATAAGCCTTGTGTGACACAACAAACTTATAATGATTATTTGATACTCTATCGTTTTACCATGCTAGAAGGCGACGTTCGATATTTTTTAATAAATATTGTAACAACCCGAAAATTCGCGTGCTAGCCACGTCGGATCCCGCTCGTTAGACGTACAACCTTGTACTTAATTCCATAATAAATCTCAGTAATATAATTGATTAAACTAGTTTATTTTTAAACTATTACAATCTCAACATAACTTACAACATTGATATAGCTATTTAATATGGAGTTTATTTAAACTTTAGCATGATTCTGTCTCAGAATCGAAATCTTTATATTCCGTCTTTAGATCTCCGATCATAACCTCATGATCAAATCTAATATCATTGAAATCATAAACATTATGATTTTTAAACCAATATAAAAACCTGTGAATATAATTATCATTCACCTAGTCATACAAATCTTTTTGTATTTACACATCTCTAATCGATAATTTGAGATTTATTTACATATACCTCTAATTGGACCCTGATACTCTGATGGTATCTTATTACAAGCTTCTATAATCAAATTTACAACTGAGGTTAACTTTAATAGATTCATACAATCACACCCATCAATTTCTAACGATAAGATTCAATATCAAAATACACGTTAGACGATTTATACCTTTAATGAATCTCATTCATCCAATTGATTAATTATAACAAACAATTTAACACTCCGCGCGAAACTACGCAATTAGTCTTCTATAACCTTTAGCTTTATCGAAAATTCCTGCATTCTCGCATTTTCCTGAAACTGTTTGTTTTAAAGTGGAATGAGCACGGCGGCTCAGCAAGTCCAACAGTTAACACATAACAAGTAGCTATATTTTATCATGCTTCATGCATCTCATGCTTTGCAATTCATACATATATTATGCATATCATGCTCTGCATTTAATACTATGCTTCATGCATCTCATGCACCGCATTCATACTATCATATCAGCTATTGTATAAAACAAACATCTATGCACATTGACAATATATCGCATGTTATTGCACAAAGGCATATAATCACATGTTTTCATATAAAAACATTTAACACATAGGAGCAAGTTCTGAAAGACTTGCCTGTACGCTTTTATTTAGTTTAACCTTTACTTCATTGATAGTCTTTTCTATTCTTCATTGCATTGGGTTGCTACTTCGAGCACTATCTGTAAACATTGTACTGCATGCATCAATATAGGATCATAAAACTTTATATAACTCCTTTCACTTAAACCATAATTATTAGACCATTAGTCTCTAATCATTTCACATTTGATGTATTATACCTTACATAGGTTAATAATACATCCTAGCTTGTTCCCAACCTTTTTCATAACTTTAAACATGCTTTAACTTAGCTTTAGGCATGTTACATTATGTCATTCATTATCTCATTATACCATAACACCCTTTACATAGTCCATTTTTATCAATCTAGGGTTTTCATAACTTATCTCTATCATTTAGTATCAAAACATTTCATTTTGGGTCAAAAATATCATTTTTTTGAAATCTGTCAACCGTGGCCCCGGCCGGCTTTTGGCCTAGAAATCACGGCCCCGACCATGACCTCTCAGCCAATCACGGCCCCGGCTGTGGCCCAAAATCTGAAATTTTGATTTTTGCTGCTACTTTGGTGATTTTTAATTCTTTAACCATACATCCAATTGACACCAAATTTGGTACACATGTAGACCTCATACCATAGTATTTTATAAATATTTTACTTGGCACATTTGGCTACTCAAAACCATAGATACACTAGCCCATAGGAAGAGTTCATAACATTTCTAGACTTAGAAAATTTTTTGAACTTTGAAATCCAACTTTGTGATTTTTGGCCATAAGCTTCAAAACTCTATTCCAACACTTGACATAGTTCATATACCCTATATATGACATGTCCAAACTTTCAAAACCATAAAACTTCGTACGAGACGAGTTTTGTCCATTAAAATCCGTTTATGATTAAAACGATCGGATTCGATCGTTCGAAACTCATTTTCATTCTAATTCTCATCCGTTGATTTCCAAATCAACCTAAACACATGTAATAACATAAAACAAAGTCGTTTGACTTCATTTTACCTTTAATTCTTCAAATTTGCCAAAAGTCACCTTTAGGTTACATTTTCATCAATTTTTTCAAAACCTTTCATTTTCAAAGCTTAAACTCCGTGTCAATCCTTAACTTCTTTTTGGCACAACTTACTTCCAACACTCCATTTAGTACACATAGCACATATATAACTTAAATGGACTTTCAAAACTTTTTAAAACTTTTCAAATGGTTCCATTTTTCCAATTAGTCCGTTTTGGTCGTCGGCGAACGTTTTAAAACGTTTAAAATTCACAATTGTCGCCATACGAACCAAATAACTTCCAAATCAACTTGAACACACGTATTTATATCAAACTTAGCTTTTTGGCCTTATTTGATCACCAATTACACAAAATGGTCAAATTCACACATGGGTGACATTTTTGCCTAACTTTCATAATATAACTTTAAACCCTCTTTGAATTCTTATACTCTACACATCAAATACCTTAACATATATACATTTGACCACTTTATGTATTCAAATAACTTCCTTATATACCTTCCAAGTCACTTTACAGATTATTACGTAGTCTATACACAAAGTATAGCCTAATATTGTAACTTTCTTAGACAAAACATGTTTGTTAACCTTCAAAGCATTCTTGTATGCTATTCCACATAAAAACTCACATGATTTTCTCATGACCAATCTTCTAGTCTAGGTTTTCATTACATTTAACAACATATAATACATAATCAACCAATAAATCATGATCTTTAGGCTTAAATATGAACTTGAATAGTCCATCAACTTGTTCTACCAACTTTCAAGCCTAGGGTTTCTTCCTAAATCATAAACATAACACATAACCCACATAAACTTCATAATCAACCCTTATTTTTCAAGGATTCATGCATAGCTATACTTAAACTAGCATTTAAACTCATAAACTTCAAACTTCATAACAAGAACATGGTTATACCTTCCTTGGCTCTTCTCTCCTCTTGCTATAAAGCTTACTAGAGCTTTATCTTCACTTCAATAGCTGCTTTCTTCCTTCTTGACCACTTTTCTTGAATTTACTCCAAGTTTTCATCAAACCCTAGCTTTGCTTCTTCTCTCACTCTTTAGCTCTATTGCTAGCCATTTTCCTTCTTCCTCATCATGCTTTTATCGCTTCAAGCCCTTGCTCTTCTTGTAAATCTCAACCGTGAGCTTCCTCTTTCTCTCTTCTCTTGTTCTTTCTCAGCCGTGAGCTCATCTCTTCTTCTCTCAAATGTTGCTGATTTCATTTACTCTCCCACGTTGGTTTAGTCTCAATTAAAAGATATATCTAATATGAAGAGATAAGACATGTGTTTGGCCAAGATTGGTTAAAGCTAGATTACATAACGAATTGGATATGTGGATTAATTAAATATTCACCCACTATAAATCTGAGAATTTCCAGCTGGCTTCATTAAAATCTGGAGAGTAATTTTTTATTTATTTTGAGTCCAGCTATTAATTATCTGACCCGCTCATTGATTGTTTAACCCGAAAATCAAAATTTTCTATATTACAGTCGATTCCCACTAATTTGGACGTTCCCGTCGTCATGGTGACATCCGTTTCTTCAAATTCACTTCCAAACTTCAAGTTTGACCATTTTCCATAGAAAGTCAAATGGTCAACTTTGACCAAAAAGTCAACCATAACACATATCGTGTTTACATTCCATACTTACTAAATTCGACGTTCCCGTCACAACGGTGAAGTCCGTTTCTCAAAATTCTTCTCCAAACTCTAACTTTGACTTTTCAACTTTACAAGTCAAACAGTTGACTTTGACCAAAAGTCAACCCCCAATACCCAATTGTGTTTACTATCTCTTATTGCTAAATTCGACGTTTTGAACTCAACTGTGCAGTCTGCGTCTCCAAATTCTCTTTCGAACTGCAAATTGGGGTTTTAACTCGAATTTCTTTTACTACCTTTAGTCAAACTTTGACTATTTGATACTTTAGTCATTTCTTGGCATTTCTATTTGTTACCTTGCCTTCACACATGTAGTTATACTCGTGATGATATCAGGTATACATTACCTCATTCTCTTCACACCGCTAATCCACGTAATTCACGATCACACAGGGTTCATTCTTAATCTTAGACTGCCACCTTAATAACTTGGCCACACATACAAGTCTTAAAATTATCAAATGCTTAGGCTTGTTCATGTTAGGGTTTCGACACAGTGAAAGCAGCGGAATTTAAAAAAAAAAAAATCGAAACCCTAAGATAGGATCCAAGCGAAAACAGATTAATTAGAGGTTTAGATTATTTTACCGATTATCTGAGATGGACAGGAGACGATTGAATTCTGGAACAGCTTCGAATCTTCAACGCAATCCAGCGACTGCGTCTCTACGGTATCCACACGAACGCTCCGTGAATCGTCCCACGATCTGTAGCAAAAGGAACCGCGGTACTAGCCACCAAGATCAGGATTTTCCAATTATTTTTCTCTCTAGCCTCTTTCTGAAAGCGGCTAGGGTTTTAGTTTTTCCTTACGTGACTTTTAGACTACTGATATATCATATATATAGTAGTTAATAGGAATTAACTAAAACCTAAAATAAATAGAAAAATAAAATCCGAATTTATATATATTATATTTTAATTAAGTCTTACTTAATTAATATACATATATACAAATTATCCTATTAATTTAAATTCGTAATTTTTTAAATACTATCAATCATATTGACATATTTAAAATACTTACAATTTAAATTAATTCCTTTTTAATTACGTTCTAAGTGTGTGACCCTATATGTTATTATTATGTTGGCAATAATTTTAAAATCATATTATAAAATTATAAACAGTGAGCGGTATCTAGTAATGCATCACTGCTACCCAAATAATAATAAGATCAGTGATTCGATACAACCTTTTCGTGACCAATGTTTCAATGTAATTTAATCATTTTAACCTTATATCCTAGATTAAACTCAAGGCATGGAATGTGTCATACTCTTCATAATTTAATCTGAGTTTTCTTGATCAATGAGGAGACTATATGAAACAAATCAATATTTGAGCATGGCCATGCATTTCATAGTCCTACTCAATCAAGAGGCCTGTGGATATCACCCCTAATATATAGGAGGGTTAAATTCCATCTAGATCACTCATATTCCTCACACGATTCATGATGTACCCAATAATCACCTTTATTGTCCACCCTATTAAATGTGACATTTGATGATATCAAAGTACACAAATTCTCGTGTAATAATATAATGACTTCAGGTCGGAGGATCATTACATCATTGTCACTATAAAAATTTCTTATGACACTTTGCATAATGCTCCATGTAGAATTCTCATGGTGGGTCAGTCCAGTACATTGTTCTCTAACAAGTACCTATGCATTGACTCAAATATCTCATATATTTATGACCAATGAGATTTGGCCATCAGTCAATCCACATACTAGTCTCAATGCATCATTGTTGTCCCAATTAACAATGATACTCGACTAGGGACATTTAAGAGCAATGATACTAATTATAATTATATAATCTCATGTTCAAGTCACATACTTAAAGCTATATAATTCGTATCATTATTCTAAGGGCTTTTATTATGTTAACATTTATATAACGCAGTAAATGAAATCATAATAAAATAATCTATTTATTCAATCAAATATAATATCAAAAATGTTAAGCAATTACATCAAATAATTAGCCTCTAGGGCATAAACTCTAACAATCTCCCACTTGCACTAGAGCCAATCACTCATGTATCTAATACCCATGGAACTAGTGTGACCTTCGTGCTTCTGCTGCGACAAAGCCTTGGTCAGTGGATCTGCAATATTATTATCTGTTGGCACTCTGCATATATGTACATCTCCTCTATTAATGATTTCACGGATGAGATGGTACCGCCTAAGTATATGCTTGGATCGTTGGTGAGATCTGGGTTCCTTAGCCTGTGCAATGGCTCCATCATTATCACAGTATAACTCAACTGGATCAACAATGGTTGGAACAACACCAAGTTCAGTGACGAACTTTTTAATCCATACAGCCTCCTTGGCTGCACTAGAAGCAGCAATATACTCAGTCTCTGTTGTAGAATCGGCTACTGTCTCTTGTTTCGAACTTTTCCAGCTAACAGCACCACTATTAACGCAAAACACAAAACCTGACTGAGACTTATAGTCATCACTGTCAGTCTGAAAACTAGCATCTGTGTAACCCTTTACTGCCAGTTTATCTTCACCTCCATATACCAAGAATGAATCCTTAGTCCTTTTCAGGTACTTGAGGATATTCTTGACTGCTGTCCAGTGACCTTCACCTGGATTCGACTGGTATCTGCTCGTCATGCTCAAAGCATACGAAACATCCGGACGAGTACATATCATTGTGTACATGATAGATCCAATTGCCGAAGCATAAGGGATCTTTCTCATACGCTCCTCATCATCTTGTGATTTAGGACATTGGGCCTTAGAGATCTTTACACCATGAGTCATGGGTAAGTGTCCTCTTTTTGCCTCTTGCATGCTGAACCGTTTCAACACTTTATCAATATATGTACTTTGACTTAGGCCGAGCATTTTTCTCGATCTATCTCGATAGATCTTGATACCTAAAATGTAGGTTGCATCACCCAAATCTTTCATGGAGAAACATTTTCCTAACCATATTTTTACAGCCTGTAAGGAAGGAATGGCATTCCCAATAATTAATATGTCGTCTACATATAATACCAGGAATACAATCTGACTCCCACTAACCTTTTTATATACACAAGGTTCATCTTCATTTTTTATAAAGCCAAACTCTTTGACTGCTTCATCAAATCGAAGATTCCAACTCCAAGAGGCTTGCTTCAATCCATAAATGGATCGCTGCAGCTTACATACCTTTCTAGCATCCTTTGGAGTGACAAAACCCTCAGGTTGTGTCATGTACACATCCTCAAGGAGATTTCCATTAAGGAAAGCAATTTTGACATCCATCTGCCAGATTTCGTAATCATAAAAGGCTGCAATAGCAAGTAAGATCCTAATGGATTTAACCATTGCCACTGGAGAGAAGGTTTCATCATAGTCAACACCTTGAACTTGTTTGAAACCTTTTGCTACCAGTCGGCCTTTATAGGTTTGTACATTACCATCCATGTCGGTTTTCTTCTTGACAACCCATTTGCACCCGATTGGTTTTACTCCTTCGGGTGGATCAACCAAAGTCCATACTTGGTTAGTATACATGGAGTCCATCTCAAATTTCATGGCTTCAAGCCATCTCTCAGAATCTGGTCCATTCATAGCTTCTTGGTAGGAAGCAGGCTCATCCTGATCTATGAGCATCACATCGCCGTTTTGAGTCACAAGAAATCCATAATATCTCTCGGGCTCTTGGCGTGTCCTACTAGATCTACGAATGCCTTGTGTAATTTGAGCAGGTTCACTTTCCACAATATCTTATGGTTCCTGCTCATGTTCTAACTCAGGTTCAATGATATTTTGTGGTTCTCGAATTTCTTCGAGTTCTACTTTCCTCCCACTGTTTCCTTTAGAGACAAATTCTCTTTCTAGAAAAATACCAGTTCAAGCAACAACTACTTTGTTCTCAGAAGGTTTGTAGAAATAATACCCTTTTGTTTCCTTAGGGTATCCCACAAAATTACATTTGTCAGATTTGGGTCCGAGCTTGTCAGAAGTCAGACGTTTTACAAATGCCTCGCAACCCCAAATCTTCATGAACGACATACTAGGACGTTTCCCAGTCCACATCTCATATGGTGTCTTTTGAACCGTCTTTGTAGGAACACGGTTAAGTGTGAATGCAGCTGTCTCTAGGGCATGACCCCAGAAGCTTATTGGAAGATATGCATGACTCATCATTGATCGTACCATGTCCAACAAGGTGTGATTCCTCCTCTCAGACACACCATTCCATTGTGGTGTTCCAGGTGGAGTGAGTTGTGATATAATACCACACTCCTTTAGAAGGTCATCAAAATCTTGGCTTAAGTATTCACCACCTCGATCGGATCGAAGGGCTTTTATGCTTTTGCCAAATTGGTTTTGAACTTCATTCTTGAATTCCTTGAACTTTTCTAAGGATTCGGATTTGTGTCTCATAAGATACACATATCCATATCTACTGAAGTCATCAGTAAATGTAATGAAGTAATAGAACCTACCTCTTGCTACTGAACTCATGGGTCCACATACATCACTATGTATAAGTCCCAATATATCACTAGCCCGTTCACTATGACCAGTGAAAGGGGCTTTAGTCATCTTACCTAATAAACAAGACTCGCATTTCTCATATGATTCAAAATCAAATGAATCCAAAAATCCATCTTTATGGAGTTTGGATATGCGTTTCTCATTTATATGGCCTAAACGACAGTGCCAGAGATATGTCGGATTTGAATCATTTGATTTAAATCGTTTTGTATTTATGTTATAGATAGGCATCTCTAAAGCAAGAATATAAAGACCATTAAACAATTGTGCAACACCATAACATATTTCATTTAAGTAAAACGAACAACTGTTGTTCTTTATTAAAAACGAAAAACCTTTCTTGTCCAAACAAGAAACAGAAATAATGTTTTTGCTCATAGCAGGCACAAAATAACAATCTTCTAACTCTAATACTAGCCCAGTGGGCAAAGATAAATGATAAGTTCCTACGGCTAGTGCAGCAACTTTTGCTCCATTCCCAACTCGTAGGTCAACCTCTCCTTTCGCCAAAGTCCTACTCCTTCGGAGTTCCTGCACATTAACACAAATGTGAGAACCACATCCAGTATCCAATACCCATGATGTAGAAGTGGACAAATTGACTTCTATAACATATATACCTGAATCAGAAGTCGTACTTCCTTTTTTTTTCTTCAGTTCTTCCAGATATGCATGACAATTCCTTTTCCAGTGTCCAGGTTTTCCACAAAAGTGACAATCACCTTCTTTAGCTACCCCACCTTTAGGTTTTAAAGCCTGTTTGTTTTTGAAATTGGGTTTGGCACCAGATTTAGATCCTATCTTCTTCTTGCCTTTCCCTTTTCCCTTAGCATTCCCCTTTTGTACCATCATTATGGGATCGGGTCCTGCCTTTTTCATGTTGTTCTCGGCAGTTCTTAACATGCTCAACAACTCAGTAAGTGGTTTCGTAATTTCATTCATGAGGTAATTCATGACAAATTGCGAGTAGCTGCTGTTCAAAGATTGTAAAACTAGATCAGTTTGGGCTTCCGCAGTAATCGAAAAACCCAACCTAGCAAGGTACTCAATATACCCAATCATTTTCAGAACATGTGGACTAACTGGATCACGTTCACCCATCTTGCAGTGATACAACGCCTTGCTTGTATCATACCTCTCCTGTCGAGCATGCCCTGCGAACAATTTCTTGAGATGCTCGATCATCTCATAAGCATCCATTAACTCATGTTGCTTCTGAAGCTCAGAGTTCATAGTTGCTAGCATGAGACAACTCACGTCTAGAGTATCATCTTGATGCTTCTTGTAAGCATTATGCTCTGCACGTGGTGCAGTGTTAGCTGGTGCTGCAGGAATGGGCCCATCAAGGACATAGAGCTTGCGCTCTTGTTTGAGGACAATCCTCAAGTTCCTATGCCAGTCTAGGAAATTAATTCCACTCAGCTTTTCCTTCTCAAGGACTGATCGTAGTGAAAGACTATTTGTGTTGTTGGTTACCATTGATATCTACAATTTATAAGTGCAAAAATAATAAGTCAAATTGCAGAGTTTTGATATTATGTAATTGATAATAGTACATTCCAAATATACCTCCCACTATTTTAATCAAATTAATAGCCCTCACCATTAATTCGGAAAGCATTTTCTATTAAATCTTTCTAATGAGCTAAGATCCATATTTCATTACGCCTTAAGTTAGCTTTGGCTAATCTCTTAAAACATAATTATTTAGGTAGACAACCATTTGTCAATTATATCATATATAACTCTTAGACAGTTTGGTGAACAACATTTGTTCTAGTCCATCTAATGGTACCTGCCAAACTCTATGCCTCTAAGTCCACAATCCTATTGAGATAACTTAGTTAAGTCGGGCTCAATGTTTTTAACATTTTGGATATCACAATTATCCTATCGCATCTTACCAAGATAAATGGGGTACTTTGCTTTGGCAAACCTACATTCATTGATCAAGGTCTTGATGAGTGTCATTCATTGGAAGGCATCTGATTTAGACTTAATAATTTTATGAGGGATTTTATTAATTAATTTAGATCTCACCAATTTTAATCTTATTAAGCATGCATGTTATTTATCATAGCATATCGTATACAAGCATAAATAAAGTGCAAAAATTAAACGTGTCGCAGTTATGGCTCAACCCTATGTCAATCCTTCAAGCTAATGAAAAGATTGAAGGTCAGTCTAAGGTGGTAAAAGGTCTTCAAAATAGTAGCTTCGTTGGACCATCCTCGTTCACGTGTGTCTCCTCTACATCATCATCTTGTCTTCTTGATTACACTTGTACATTACATGTTATAAAGAAACCTCGAGTTACATTCGAGGGGATTTAGATGAGAAGAGAATATTACATCAGAATATAGAAAGGCACGACATGCAAGCCGTATTTCAAAAAACCAAAAACCACTAATCCTATGGGTCAAAAGAGCCATAACTGTTCACCATGCATATCACAATAAGCACATAACACAATATATATCATTTAAAGAATATTATAAAAAATATTTGGGGTCACAACCATCGTGCGCTACGGCGGCCCCCTGGCGGTGGTCTCGCTGCATGCAGAATATATTATATTCAATTTCAGATCCGTAAACATGCATATATATTATAGATTTCCAGAATACCCAAACATGCAGAATATCATATATTCAATTTCAGATCGGTAAACATGCATCATCATACATCATATATATCGAATACAATAAAACACGTAATCTGAATCAATCGTTTCGCAAGTAGCTCTGATACCACTGTTAGGGTTTCGACACAGTGAAAGCAGCGGAATTTAAATTATTTTTTTTCGAAACCCTAAGATAGGATCCAAGCGAAAACAGATTAATCAGATGTTTAGATTATTTTACCGATTATCTGAGATGGACAGGAGACGATTGAATTCTGGAACAGCTTCGAATCTTCAACGTAATCCAGCGACTGCGTCTCTACGGTATCCACACGAACGCTCCGTGAATCGTCCCACGATCTGCAGCAAAAGGAACCGCGGTACTAGCCACCAAGATCAGGATTTCCCAATTATTTTTCTCTATAGCCTCTTTCTGAAAGCGGCTAGGGTTTTAGTTTTTCCTTACGTGACTTTTAGACTACTGATATATCCTATATATAGTAGTTAATAGGAATTAACTAAAACCTAAAATAAATAGAAAAATAAAATCCGAATTTATATATATTATATTTTAATTAAGTCTTACTTAATTAATATACATATATACAAATTATCCTATTAATTTAAATTCGTAATTTTTTAAATACTATCAATCATATTGACATATTTAAAATACTTACAATTTAAATTAATTCCTTTTTAATTACGTTCTAAGTGTGTGACCCTATAGGTTATTATTATGTTAGCAATAATTTTAAAATCATATTATAAAATTATAAACAGTGAGCGGCATCTAGTAATGCATCACTGCTACCCAAATAATAATAAGATCGGTGATTCGATACAACCTTTTCGTGACCAATGTTTCAATGTAATTTAATCCTTTTAACCTTATATCCTAGATTAAACTCGAGGCATGGAATGTGTCATACTCTTCATAATTTAATCTGAGTTTTCTTGATCAATGAGTAGACTATATGAAACAAATCAATATTTGAGCATGGCCATGCATTTCATTGTCCTACTCAATCAAAAGGCATGTGGATATCACCCCTAATATATAGGAGGGTTAAATTCCATCTAGATCACTCATATTCCTCACACGATTCATGATGTACCCAATAATCACCTTTATTGTCCACCCTATTAAATGTGACATTTGATGATATCAAAGTACACAAATTCTCGTGTAATAATATAATGACTTCAGGTCGGAGGATCATTACATCATTGTGTTGGATTGCAAAAATTATGGCATACATATAATTAAATTATATAAGCGCAACGGAAGCAAAAAATCAGATTTTAAAATTTTTGTACAAACCAATAACCCGAATCTTTCTTATGCGACTATTATTAATTGAGGAAGGATAAAAGAATTTATACCTTTGTAGAACCAAGCTTCCACGGGTACAAGTTCATCTCCCTTTGATCCTTCACGTTCTTCTTCAAATTCACCGATTAGATTCCACGGATCAATGTTAGCTCCCCAAGTGTTGAGCCTCTAGAGGTGATCCACCAAGAGATCTATGAATTAAAGAAGTGGATTATGGTTTCTCCAAACCATGGGTGGCTAGCCCTAATTCTCTTTCTCTCTCTAACTCTTAGATCTAGAGAATTATGGAGTACTCTCTCTATTCTAATGAAAGAGTGTGTAACCTTGATCTATGATAAGACTGGGACGACCCCAAATCCGGGTTCCTTTAACCTCGGATCCGGTTCAACACTAGTACTACTTTTCCTTATTGTTCATGAATTACAACAATATTATAATTGCTAAATAATCATTTATTTACAATTATATAACATCTCTTTCTATTCCAGAATCGCAATCTTTATACATTCCTAGTATGTCTTCATATCATACATGATACGACATTCTATTACAATCAATTTGAGATCATATGTATAATGACTCAATCACACCATCCTATTATCCTTATTCATAAAGGACAACGTCTGAAAAATGATATTCAAATAATATGTAAATGTTCTCTTAACAATTTAAGTTTGCTAATCTATAGCACAACAAAACATAAACTCTTCATATCTACTTACACAAGTGAATGAATTAGTCTACCGCAAGGTTTTACTACAAAAGCACCTATGCTTCAATCTTGATGACTCGTTAGTCAATCTTCATCCTTGCCTCTACCGGAGTAATCGGCTTTCTCAAGCTACTCTGTAATGTTTTGTTTTAAGCAAGGGTGAGCACGACGGCTCAGCAAGTCTAACAGTTTCACATAACACATAAACATATTTCATCATGCTTCATGCATCTCATGCTTTACAATGACTACATATCTCATGTCTATCATGCTTTGCATTTACTCTATGATTCATGCTATTCATGCATGTCATTTACAATTTCATACAGTTCAATATATATAGAGCAATCAACTTAATCATCTAGTGCATATCAATAGTTTATTTCAACTTTTATCATAAAAGCACCTTACCACATTATTACACATAATAATTTATGCACATATAATGATTTTGTAGTATTTTAAAATCAGACACATAATGCAACACGTTCTGAAAAACTTGCCTGGACTTGCATAACCAGCTTACGCTAATCTTTCATGTTCCTTGCACCACCTACACGGTATGTGAGATCAACGGTGCACAATATCAGTCAAAGTTTGACTCAATACTAAATCTTATTTTAACGATATTTATTTCTTCTTATCGTCCCCTTTATTTAATAGGGTTAATTTCATATTTTAGTCTCAAGTTAACTTGACTCAGTGTTTCATATTCAACACTGTAAATCTTTTGTATAAACTATGCAGTTCTGATATTTATTAATGTCATTGCGTTAATGTCTGGACCTTATTTCTGTTTAGGTTGAACAACTAATTAGTCACTAATGGACCATACCCTTGGTTTAACTTAATCACATCATTTAACTCGATGATTTATCATAATATTAACTGCATTGGTTAATATTTTAAATTCTTACTATTAATTAGTAATAACTTATAATGTTATTTAATTGTTAAATAACACTTTAAATAATCATTACTATTATTAATTTCTTTTTAATAATAGTTTACCTTAATCATTATTATTACTCTTTTAATAATAATTTAATTGCTTGTTAGTATTATTACCCTTTAATAATATTTTATTTGACTTCTCATTATTATTAATCATTTTAATAATAATTTAATTGTTCATCAATATTATTAACCATTTAATAATATTTGAAATCCTCACGTATCATTAGTAATTATTTAATAATGATTCAACCCTTAACTATTATTATTCAATAGTTAATTACTTGTTAAACAATATTATTAATTCCATAATAATATTTTAAATTAATTACATATCATTATTAATTATTGAGTAATGATTTAGTTCTTAACTATTATCATTTAATAGTTAATCATTAATATTATCAATATATTTTAATTACTTAATAATCTTCTCCCGATTAAGTAATAATTTATTTCACTTAATTAACATTTAATTATTATTTAATATGAATTAAATAATAATTAATTAATTAATTATCCGTACTCATTATTTAATATTAATTAAATAATAAACAATTATACTATTAACTCTAACATCCTTTGATTACTATTTAATATAGAAAGCAATTAACCCTCTTTAATTATTATTTAATGTTAATTAAATAATAATTAATTAATTATCTTTATTTATTATTTACTCTTAATTAAATAAAATAATAAATAATTATGTTATCAACTTTACTTAACTGCAATTATTATTTAATTTTAAATAATAATTACCTAACTCTCTTTATTTATTATTTAATATTATTAAATAATAAATAATTAAAGTTTAAAATCTTTATCTTACTCTAATTATTATTTAATATTAATTAAAGAATAATTAGCTATTTACTTTCCTTTATTTACTATTTAATACCTAATTAAATAATAAATAATTAATTTATTTTCTCCACACAAGTTGATATTGTTATTAAATACCTAAAGAACATATTTAATATTTAATAACAATTTATTTATAATTTTCTTGAATTATTAGCTAGGTAGTCACAAATTAGTGTACATTTACACCATAAATAATATGAAAAATACCAATTTTCGGAAATAATACCATCTCTATACATATAACACTTCAAATAATCAGTAGGTTATTTTTTCATATTTTTCCAACTTTTAAAAATACTTTTTATTATTTTTTATACATTTAGTAAGCTTTTATTATTAAATAATTATGAAAAATATCTACTGACATTATAAAAATACCATTAAATTCCAGAAAATAGTACACGTAATTCCAAACAACTTTCTAGTTTTGACCATCGCCGGAACCGGCCGGAAAATGGGTGAACCGGCCGCCGGAATGCTCCGGCCGGTTCACCGGAAAAAAACCGGCAGTAGGTTTTAATTCTGTCCAGTTTTGGGGTCCCTTACAAAAACCTTAATAACTTAAGTTCTATAACTCCGATGGTGCTCTACTTTATATCGTTGCGTTCGTATCTTCTCGAACTACAATTTTCCATTATCGGATTCATTTTTTGGACACGATTTGACCTCCGAAATCAGCCTGAAACCGGACTGTTCATGTAAAACTTCCGACAGTGGAGTGTTTTGCTAGAAAAATCATAACTAATTCATTTTAACTCGGATTTTTGTCATTCAAGTTTTAAAATTTACACAACTTCAAGATCTATCCAACAAAATTGACGGATCAAAAATCCGACTTACGTCTCGTGAACAGTAAATCCGGGAATGAGGCTACTCGATTTTAGTTTTCCGGTAAACATCATTTTACAACTTTTGCTAAGTTTTTCCACATCAATGCTTATGGATCCATACCAAAAATCCATGAAACACTTGTTTAACGTATCTAGCATGGATCTAGACTTAAAGAACATAAAGATGGAATTTTTACAATTTATTTCTTATTTTAATCACATAACAAGCACAACTAAGGTTTTTAGGATTTTCTAACCTTTTTGTTTTGTGTGCTTGCTTTCTCTTCCTTCCAAAATAGTAGATGAACCTCTAAGCTCTTCTCTTGGTTAAGAATGGGTTGAGTTGGCTTGACTCGGCTCGACTCGGTTGAGTTAACTCATTAGTTTATTCACTATTTCACTCAACTCACTTAGAACTCACTCCAACTCACTAGCACCAATATAAAAGCTCTCTCTTGCAACTTTTTTAAACTCTTAGCCAATGAACCAAGTGATTTATTTATAGTGGAGCCAACCTATACATACACACCTTGTAAGGATGTAAATTGGACTTCAAGCATTCTACAAATTCTAGCCAAAAGAGGTTGAGTATTCCACACTTTTTCTCAACATTGCCCCAATTTTTGATTTATTTTTATTAGTTAACTTGCAAAATAAAAATCCTTCTAGAAGCTTTTAATTTGGATAAAAAAAATGGGCTTTCAATTTAATTGTTTGGGCTTACTATTCATCTTAGTTGGGCTACTACAACACCAAATTAATTTACCAACATTGGGCTTAAACATTAATTTATTAGTCTCCCAATTTAAATAAATCTTGGGCTTACCTAATTAAATTAATACAACCAACATACAAATTCATACTTAATTAATTAAGTGGACTTGTTTAAAAATAATATATGAGCTAGCCTACTAGTATTTAACTACTAGTTGGACTATTAATTAATATTATTAATATTTCACATAGTTATTATTAATTAATAATTATATTAATTAATTTACATAACCCAATTAGACTTGCCCTAATTAAGCCTAATTGAATCCTAATTTGGGTTTCTCAACATACCACTCGAACAACCTTAAAATAAATCATCGAATATTTAAATATTCATAATACCCTTTCCTAGGGTTTGAAATGATCACCCTTCATTAATTCACTAATTTAAAATTTAAAATTTAAAATTTAAAATTTTATTTATAACATTATTAAATTTTTAGGTTCATTTCAACTAGGTTGGCTTAAATCGAATTACCGCAACAACCTAGCTTATCTTATCCATCAAATAATTTATCGAATTTTCAAAGGTATCATACTACCTTGTTTTACCCTAACGAATTTTCTTTATTATAATTCTCTTATCTATCGAGTCACTAATCGCATCCTGAGTTAATGACTGATTTACTCGCCTCTCTAAGGCATCTCTGCTCCAAGAGAAAATTTGCAGGGTTCTACAATACTTAGACCTCCCAGGTTCTTACTAACACATAGGAAAAAAAAAAATTTATCCATCTATTTTCACCCTTCTCATAGAACTAGGTTTTTTTTTTTTTTTTTTACCACCTATATTAATCTCCTCAATATTTTCATTAAAAGAAATATTGTTAAATATTTGGGTTATTACATTCACCCCTCCTTATAAAAATTTCGTCCTCGAAATTTCATCATACTCATTTCTATAAATTTTCATCTCTGAGAATATCTCTTTACTCCTCAAATTATATGACCACCATTTTCTAGGAAGTTCATACTTCTAAACTCATAATTCCAGAACAATGAAATATCTTACAGAAGAATAAATTGAAAATCAATATCTTACAGAAGAATAAATTGAAAATCAAAATATTCATTAAAACTTTCATAATATGCTGAGGGGTCATCAAGACTGTGAACATCCGAATGGAATTAACTGAATTCCGAATAAATAGTATTTATCCCTGTAAATACTTATAAACAGAGTGTTTATCAATCACAAAGACTGAAAACATTCCATAGGTGTACGCTAGGTGATCAGCCTATTGTACCATACGTCGTGCAGAACGTCTTAATTTTTAGGCGCCAGTCGGAGCTATATGCCGACAAAAATATATCTGCTTTAGCCGACAGAATATATTTGTTTTTGCACTTGTTCACCTCAGACTTACTACAAAATTCCGTTCCAAAATAATTTGGATTGAATAATAAAACTTGAGCCAATTCTGACCAAAAGTGTCCAGTTAAAATAAATGACAAAGACTCCCATCATTGAACTGTTCGTATATTACGATTCAAAAATTCATTTCAGATTAGTTAAAATAACTAAAATTCATTTATAGGACTTCATGATACCGCATCATCTTGATAGTACGTTGAGGATTCCGTCATTAATTCATGACTTCATGATACCGCACATCTTGACAGTACGTTGAGGATTCCGTCCTTTTCATCCCCATACCATGGCTTTAATGGCGTGTGATGATTTTATAAATACATTTTGATATTTTCAAATCAATTTGTCTAGCTGAAACAATTAGCATAGACTATTCTTTAAACGTTTTAAAATACTGAAAATTATTTTTATGACTTTGTCATACTACATCATACCATAGTGGGCTTTAAACATCCAACACTAGGTTACTCTGCATTGATGACTCCATCGTTTATCATCTCTACACTAAATGCATTAATGATTTCTAAAATACATTTGTCTTTTCAAAAGCACAAAAGTGCGAATTTAGCACGATTTTGAGAATTTCAAAGTGTAGCATAGCTAGAAGATTTAGAATATCCTAAAACCTCAAAATACCTCAAATTTCTCCTCCGCATTCTTTTTCAGCTTAATAACTATATCTGGTAAAGCTCCAGTCTTACTACTTAACTCTACCCATACTTACTGTTCATCAAACTTACCACACATTAGGAGTTCAGGTACTTGCCACAATCATATGGGTTGGAGAACTTATCCTAGCCAGACCAAAATCGTCCATTCGCTGAGGGGTTCCACCATACGATTATGAGTCACGAACTTACCATCAGTATGAGTTTTAAGAACACGTACTTATCTTAATATTCTCTACATATCCAATATATAATGAGAAAAGAATCATCTTCTCACCATATATACATCGAATAGCGTGACATCAGGTTCAAATTGATTATCACTATAGGAAGCTAAGTGGTTGTCAAACCAAACGCAATCTCCTGCCCATACAAGAAATTGGTCAACTCGGCCACTAATCAATATAGAAAGTTAAGCGGTCGTTAAACCAAGAACAAATCCTTTGCCCATACAAAGAACTGTTAAACTCAACTACTATATTAATATAGGAAGCTAAGTGGTTCTAAAACCAAGCACAAATCCATACAAGGAATCGTACAACTCAGCCACTAATATGAGTTCTCAATTAAAAACCCACAAACCACTAATTTTTCTTAACTAAATACGAATTCTCTCCATTCATATTTTAGCACATCTGTCTCATTACGAGTTCATTTCTCTAGATCATTTCATGATCTCATCAGCATTTTCTTTATGCTTCTCAAAATCTTATCATAAGATATTTTTCTATCATTTATTCAAATTAGGTACAACATGACTTTTTCATCTCTCTTATATCTTCTTAAATCCATCTTTGGATAATCTTCTCTATATGAATTTTCCAAATTCATCTTTTATAACTTAAACTCTTCCGTAGTTTATTCATTTATCATTTTACTTATCTTCTACTACGGTTATAGCCTAAGGTACTCTTACCTAAGGTTTATAACCTATCAGCTCTGATACCAACTTGGGACGACCCCAAATCCGGGTTCCTTTAACCTCGGATCCGGTTCAACACTAGTACTACTTTTCCTTATTGTTCATGAATTACAACAATATTATAATTGTTAAATAATCATTTATTTACAATTATATAACATCTCTTTCTATTCCAGAATCACAATCTTTATACATTCCTAGTATGTCTTCATATCATACATGATACGACATTCTATTACAATCAATTTGAGATCATATGTATAATGACTCAATCACACCATCCTATTATCCTTATTCATAAAGGACAACGTCTGAAAAATGATATTCAAATAATCTGTAAATGTTCTCTTAACAATTTAAGTTTGCTAATCTATAGCACAACAAAACATAAACTCTTCATATCTACTTACACAAGTGAATGAATTAGTCTACCGCAAGGTTTTACTACAAAAGCACCTATGCTTCAATCTTGATGACTCGTTAGTCAATCTTCATCTTTGCCTCTACCGGAGTAATCGGCTTTCTCAAGCTACTCTGTAATGTTTTGTTTTAAGCAAGGGGGTGTTGGTTTGCAAAAATTATGGCATACATATAATCAAATTATATAAGCGCAACGGAAGCAATAAAATCAGATTTTAAAATTTTTGTACAAACCAAAACCCGGATCTTTCTTATGCGACTATTATTAATTGAAGAAGGATAAAAGAATTTATACCTTTGTAGAACTAAGCTTCCTCGGGTACAAGTTCATCTCCCTTTAATCCTTCACGTTCATCTTCATAATTCACCGATTAGATTCCACGGATCAATGTTAGCTCCCCAAGTGTTGAGCCTCTAGAGGTGATCCACCAAGAGATCTATGAATTAAAGAAGTGGATTCTTGGTTTCTCCAAACCATGGGTGGCTAGCCCTAATTCTCTCTCTCTCTAACTCTTAGAGCTAGAGAATTATGGAGTACTCTCTCTAATCTAATGAAAGAGTGTGTAACCTTGATCTATGATAAGACTCCTCTTATTTATAGATCTAGTCAACCCTCCTAAACTATTTAGGATTAGGGTTTTAATTTAATTCCCAATTTAATTAGGAACTAAATTAATTAATTACAATTCCTAAACCATTTAGGAACTTAATTATTTAATAATGAGAGTACTTCTTATTAATTAATTACTAAACAATTTAGTAACTTAATTAATTATTATAATTATAATTCCTAAACTATTTAGGAACTTAATTATTTAATAATAATATTACTACTTATTAATTAATTCCTAAACCATTTAGGAACTAAATAATAATACTAGTAATAATAATAATAGTAATAATAATAATAATAAGACTCCTCTTATTAATTTATAATTAGTATTTCTAAAATACTAAATTATAAATATTAAGCTATTTAATTTATTCTATCACTATAGTATAAATTAAATATACTTAATTTATTATTACAATTATGCCATCCACTTTTAAAATAAATATTACTCTTTTGCGGTGTGACCCTTTAGGTTCTCCATATTAAACCGGTTGTATAATAAATAAATTAGAACAATTCTAATTCATTTATTACGAATTAACTCTTTAATTCAGAATAAATAATTATTCCACAATAAGGGTACCCTTAGCAATTAGTCGACTTTCCAGATAATATAGATTTCAACATTTAATCGTAAAAGAACCTTTCAGCAAATCTTGAATTTAGATCTCATTAGCATAATCCTCATCATGGTTCTAAAAGCATTGCTCGAAAACTATGGGTTTATCCATTTGATTAATTTAAGTAATTAATCATGAATAAAGAAATGCCTTGATACTTTTATTAATAAATGAACAAGATTACAAAGTATATGCTTATCACATCAAATGTGATTGGCTTGAGGGCATACTACTTTCAATCTCCCACTTGCACTAAAGCCAATCGCCCTTTGGTATCCCTATACCATTCTTCTCTAAGTGGCGTACAAATTGCTTAGTAAATACCTTAGTTAATGGATCTGTAATGCTGTTCTAAGAGTCTACCATCTTTATGGTGTCATCTCCTTTTCAATGATTCATCTAATTATATAAAAGTGCCGCAACACATGTTTGGATTTCAGATGAGACCTAGGTTCCTTGGCGAATTAAACTCCTTTAATGTTAGGAACCATTATAAGTTCTGTAATGAACTTGTTTAACCAAACAATCACCTTTGCAGCTTCACTTATAGTTATTTACTATGTCTTTGTCACTAAATCAGCAACTCTTTTCTGTTTGGAACTTTTCCAACTCACTACAGCACCGTTCATGGTAATCATATTACCTGAAACAGATATGTTGTTATCTTGGTTAGTCTGAACAAACTTGAGTTTGTTAAACCCTCTAGTTTTTTATATCGGACCCATCATTAGAAACTCTTTTCTAATATTCTTCTCCAAAATTGAACTGATATCTGCTTATTATACATAAGCAATATCAAGTCTAATACATTTCAATGAATCAATGTACGTCCCTTGGGTTAAGCCGAGCATCCTTTATGATCTATCTCTATAGACCTTTATCCTAAATAGAATGTTAGGACGCTTCTCCCAAGTCCTTAATGGAGAAGTTTTAGACAACCACATCTTTACTGATTGTAGCATCGGTATGTCATTCCTTATTGATATTATATCAACATATAATACTAGGAATGTCACAGTGCTCCCACTAACCTTTGTACATACTTGGTTCATCCTTGTCTTTGATAAAATCAAACTCTTTTGATTGTCTCATCAAAATAGATGTTCCATCTTCGAGAAACTTGCTTCAATTCATAATTGGATTGTTGTAACTTACATACTTGATTTGCTCCATCTATATGGAGACAAATTCTTTTGGTTGTATCATACATACATCCTTTTGTATCGTAAGTTGTTACTGCAAGTAAAATCTGAATGGATATATGCATTTTCACTAGTGAAAAATTTCATCTTAGTCAACTCATTGACCTTGTTTGAAATCTTTTTACCACTAGTTAGGTCTTATAGGTCTCCACCTAGCCATCTGCTTTAGTCTTTCTCCAAAGACCCATTTCGGATTTTATGGTCATCAGCCATTTCTCTTGAGTATCTAATACTCATATCTCATCGTATATATCTGGATCATCATCCACTATGATGCGTACCTTATCATCATCATCTATGATGAATCCATACCATTCAGGTATCTTCGGTACTAAACCAGATTTACGACTTGGTTGTGGTACAATAGGTTTATCTACTTGTACAAATTCCTTCATTTTATCTGTAATGTTTTGTGGTTCTTGAACTTCTTCAAGATCTATTTTACTCCCACTAACCCTTTAAGGAAAAACTCATTTTCCTATAAGGCAGCGTATTTCAAACAAACACTTTTTAGTTAGTCGGATTATAGAAGTGATACCCTAAACTTTCTTTAGGATATCCCACAAGTTTACACTTATCAGATCATGTCCCTAACTTATCTTTGTCAAACCTTTTAACATAAGCTGAACAATTCAAATCTTAACATGCTTAAAACTTGGTTTCCTCTCTATCCATGACTCATATGAAGTCTTAGGGACGGAATTTGAAGGTATCTTATTTAATAGATATGCGATCGTTTCTAGAGCATAACCCTAGAAGGATACTGGAAGATCGGTAATACTCATTATGGATCGTCATTATGTCCATTCTGTGAGAATACCATTTCGCTTGAGATGATCTAGAAACTTACTGCTTAAGTATTCCCTTCTCGGTCTAATCGAAGAACTTTAATACTTTTGGCCTTTAATTTCTATACTTCACTTTTGAATTCTTTGAACATTTCAAATGATTTGGATTTGTATTTCATTAAATACATATATCAAAATCTAGAATCATCAGTGAAAGTAATAAATGAATACCCTCCTCTTGTATTTGTTGTCATAGGTCCCACATACGACTGTGTGTACCATCTCTAACAACTCCGTAACTCGCTCTCCATGTCCACTAAATAGAGATTTAGTCATATTATCCATGATACAAGATTCACAAGTTGTATTTGATTCATAATCAAAAGCTCTAAAAGCCTATCTTTATACAACTTGTTTTAGTCTTATTTCATTAGCATGACCGAGTTAACAGTATTGCATGAAGGTATGATTCATATCATCTATTTGCTTTTAGTTTGTTCAAATTGGAATATTTTTCATATAAGTCAAGTATACAAAATCTATTAAGTAATCAACCAGTTCTAAATAAAACATTATCATTATAAATAGAACAACGATTGTTCATTATTATAATGTCAAAAAACATTCCTTGTCATCACATGGAACTGAAATAATGTTTCTAAGAACTGGAACATAGTAACAACTTACTAACTTAATAGGCTTGCCCGTAGGCAGTGCTAAATTATAAGTTCACATGGCTAATGCAGCAACCTTTACTTCATTCCCCAGCACATGATTACTTATCATTTATTTAGCTTTCTACTTCTGCTTAGTCTCTGCAACGACTTGCATATGTGAGACCACCATTTGGTATCTAATACCTAAGTAGAACTTGACTTATAGAAAGTTCTATTTCATTATGAACAAATCTATATCTGTAGCTGAAGTTTCACTAAACTTCTTCTACTTAACTACTACAACTCTCTTGTAGTTGTTCTTCCAGTGTCCCAGCTTATCGCAATGAAAGCAAACTCCTTTGTCATCGGGATCACTTTTATTTATGTCCTTTGTTTAGCCTTTCTTTTGCCTTCTACTCTTTCTGACTCCTCAGAAATTACATTTGGTCATCTTCCTCCGCTTAGAAGATTCATCTATAAGTAAGACTTGGTTTTTCTAGGAGGGAAAGTGACTCTTAACAGTCTTCAACATATTTAAGCAAATCAGTTAAACTGACTTCTAGCTTATTAATGTTTGAAGTTCATAACATATTGTGAATTAGAGTCAGTGAGTGACTGCAAGATCGAATCTTGAGTCAACTCTCCATCCTTGACAAAACTGGTTGTCCTAATTGATCAATCCAATTGATCATCTTCAGGACATGTGTCTTTTACTGTAGTGCCATTGGTTATTATAGATCAGAAGAGCTCCTTAGATATCTTATATCTAGTTGACCTATTTTGCTCACCATACAACTATTGAATGTGCAACAATATAGTAGGTGCATCCATTTTCTCGTGTTGACGTTGTAACTCGATACTTATGGATGCGAGTATGATGCATTGAGCCACCTTTGCATCATCTTGCCATTTAAAATAGCAATCTCTTCCTCAGAGGCTTAGTCTACAACGTTTGTAGGAATAGATAAATTAAGGACATTTGCTAGCTTTTCAGCATTGAGAACTTTTCTCAAATTTGTTTAATCAATCCGAACAATTCGGTTCGATTAATTGTTAGCATACATTATGCTATGCAATGTTAGTGAATTAAACATAGCAATATTCTTTAAATGAATTAATAACAACATTAACATGCATTCGTTTTATTAATTACCAAAATAAATTAGGTCTTTATTTAAAATGGTGTCTCCCACTATTTTCATCAAACTATATTACCCTCCTTATATAGTTCGGCAAATCTAGTTAAAGATTTGCTAGTGAGAATAAGGATCCTATTTCAAATGTATATAGCCTTGTGTGACACAACAAAACAGTTATGTTCAATTCTTTTTATAAACATCAAATGTGATAAAACAACATTTCAAAAAATTAATATAAGCCTTGTGTGACACAACAAACTTATAATGATTATTTGATACTCTATCGTTTTACCATGGTAGAAGGCGACGTTCGATATTTTTAATAAATATCTTTGAACGTTACAACTTAATATTATGAGTAGTAGAATAAATAAATTAGAACAATTCTAATTTTATTTAATTGAATTAAACTCCTTTAATTCATGAATTAAACATTTTAATTCATTTTATAAATAATATTTATTCTACATCATGAGGGGTTTATTAATATTAATTGTCTCATCTTGGTTAGCGCACATGCACATATATATATAAAATACGCGTCATATTAATTAACATGCGAAGCATGTTTGATAATATATAATATATATAAATAAGCATGCACATATAGAATACTATATTCTACTTGGATTGATTATGGACTTTTATTCTAGTTTGGTTTATTCGAGCCACCAAATAAACCAATTGGTAAAACCTAGGGTGCAAGAATAAATTAAATTAAATGTAACTATTACATTTAAATTCGGGCTCCATTACAAACGGGTCTTCATGCGCTCTTTGCTTCTTTGCTATAATTCTTCAAAATAATTCTAACAAATCCTATTACAAATTATTTACAATAAATAGAAACCTTGATCAACAGTCAAGGGGAAGTACATAGGAGAGAGATAGAATTTTACATCAGAAAAATTAGAAAGACGAGGTATGCAGACCCCATTTATTAAAACTCATTCATTCATGCATTTAATTAAAATTAAATCCAATCGCATTGGTCAATAGTTCATAATCAATCCCATTTATTATCATATATATCAACATATATATTAATAAATAATATTCATCTCATGAATTAAATAAAACATTTCATATATGTATTGGTATCATTTAATGGGCAATTTAAAGTTGCATGAAATCCAATTTCATATTTAAAATAAACCATTTATTTTAATTATAAAATTATTTAAAAATAAACTATTTATTTTTATTATTTTAAAATTATCCAGAATAAACTCTTTTATTTTGAAATTTTAAAATCTGCACAAAATTACCAAACTGTTTGGATAATTAATATATATACTATAAATATATCATATATATATATATTTATAATATATACATATATACTAACCTTTCGGTAGTATACGTAAACAAAACAGCCGGCAAGTTCTTCCTTTTTCTTTCGGCAGTATATATATATAATATATATAAATAACCCGGTAGTGACACGAAAAATGGGACATGCACATACCAAATCCGAAACCAGAAAGAGGAATAAAATGCCAGCGCTGTTTTTCCTTTTCACCAAATCCGGAAGTTAATATAAGTATATATATATATATATATATATATATATATATATATATATTACCGAATCCCATGAATGTCCAGGTCACATGAATTATATTGTATAAATTCGGAACTTGCTGCAATCACTTTACGAAAATGAAATTCTGTTTTGGGACAAGGCAATTCGGTAATCATATTATATATATATATATATATATCCGAAACATGCAAAGTGATCAACACTTAACATATAAATATATAAAAACCGAAACCTTCTTGAAGCACAATTTTCGGTAATGCAACTTTCGGGACAGGGATATATGAGTATACCATATATATATATATATATATTCATGAATTGCCGAAAACATTGCTTTAGTTGCTGCCAAATCCGAAAATTGTTGTACTGAAAATTGCCGTAAATCCAACTTCGGTATTTAAGAAAAAATAATTATATATAACAAATTATGCCCAATAAATTATTCTAAACACATACCCATACATATATGAAATTAAAACAATTAATAATTCGCATAAGTTTGGCTCTTGATACCACTGTTGGTTTGCAAAAATTATGGCATACATATAATCAAATTATATAAGCGCAACGGAAGCAATAAAATCAGATTTTAAAATTTTTGTACAAACCAATAACCCGGATCTTTCTTATGCGACTATTATTAATTGAAGAAGGATAAAAGAATTTATACCTTTGTAGAACCAAGCTTCCACGGGTACAAGTTCATCTCCCTTTAATCCTTCACGTTCATCTTCATAATTCACCGATTAGATTCCACGGATCAATGTTAGCTCCCCAAGTGTTGAGCCTCTAGAGGTGATCCACCAAGAGATCTATGAATTAAAGAAGTGGATTCTTGGTTTCTCCAAACCATGGGTGGCTAACCCTAATTCTCTCTCTCTCTCTAACTCTTAGATCTAGAGAATTATGGAGTACTCTCTCTAATCTAATGAAAGAGTGTGTAACCTTGATCTATGATAAGACTCCTCTTATTTATAGATCTAGTCAACCCTCCTAAACTATTTAGGATTAGGGTTTTAATTTAATTCCCAATTTAATTAGGAACTAAATTAATTAATTACAATTCCTAAACCATTTAGGAACTTAATTATTTAATAAAGAGAGTACTTCTTATTAATTAATTACTAAACCATTTAGTAACTTAATTAATTATTATAATTATAATTCCTAAACTATTTAGGAACTTAATTATTTAATAATAATATTACTACTTATTAATTAATTCCTAAACCATTTAGGAACTAAATAATAATACTAGTAATAATAATAATAGTAATAATAATAATAATAAGACTCCTCTTATTAATTTATAATTAGTATTTCTAAAATACTAAATTATAAATATTAAGCTATTTAATTTATTCTATCACCATAGTATAAATTAAATATACTTAATTTATTATTACAATTATGCCATCCACTTTTAAAATAAATATTACTCTTTTGCGGTGTGACCCTTTAGGTTCTCCATATTAAACCGGTTGTATAATAAATAAATTAGAACAATTCTAATTCATTTATTACGAATTAACTCTTTAATTCAGAATAAATAATTATTCCACAATAAGGGTAAGCCCCCTTAGCGATTAGTCGACTTTCCAGATAATATAGATTTCAACATTTAATCGTAAAAGAACCTTTCAGCAAATAGTTACCGTACAATTCAATCCTTCTACCATACAATGTCCCAATCAAATATAAGACACGAAATTTCTGTCAAGTCTTATTTATTTGATCATATGCATTTCAATTCATAAATACACAACTCTAGTTAATGTAAATTAGAAACTCCTTTATAATTCCATTCAACCCTGGCCAGGGATTTCTGAGTTGTCACTTATTGAATTGCATAGGACATTCTCTCCCTTTACTGGAAGTGGTAGATCCTTTGTTGATCATTCATCTATCTCCATGTGTACCTTATTATACCCAATCACATCCTTTGATATACCAATAGGTCTTAAGGAATATGTCAAAGTATAACTTAGTACACACAAGATACTAAGACGATCTCAAGTCTAAGGATCACTTGTACGACTATCACATAACGAACTCCTATTGACAGACGAGTAAAACTCCATTAGGTGTTCCTTGAGCGAGTCACGTTCATTGAACTTATTCTCTAATAAGCACCTACATACTTGCTTTAGTGTCTCTACACAAATGATTATGAGATCAATCATCCTCTTCATAAGAGCAAGCATAGTATGTACCAATCTATCCGGATCTACTAATCCCCTTTTTAGTAATCCAACGATTAGGAACAATTTTAGTTTTGAGCTATCTTGAATTTAGATCTCATTAGCATAATCCTCATCATGCTTCTAAAAGCATTGCTCGAAAACTATGGGTTTATCCATTTGATTAATTTAAGTAATTAATCATGAATAAAGAAATGCCTTGATACTTTTATTAATAAATGAACAAGATTACAAAGTATATGCTTATCACATCAAATGTGATTGGCTTGAGGGCATACTACTTTCATGTACGTATTGTTTTCAACGCGAGAGTGATAGGATTGATCCTTTTGAGGCTAACCAATGTATAGCGAAGTAATATGACTCTTAATCACCTATTTGTTTACAAATTTTGAGGAAATAACAAAACGAAGAGCAAGTTTCCTCATGTGAAAACTTGTGGGCGTTGTGCGCATTGTTTTCAATGCGAGAATGATAGGATTATCCCTTTTGAGGCTTACCGATGTATAACGAAGTAATATGACTCTTAATCACCTATTTGTTTGCAAATTTTGAGGAAATAACGAAACGAATAGCAAGTTTCCTCAAATGAAGACTTGTGTGCGTTGTACGTATTGTTTTCAACGCGAGAGTGATAGGATTGCTACTTTTGAGGCTAACCGATGTATAACGAAGTAATATGACTCCTAATCACCTATTTGTTTGCAAATTTTGAGGAAATAACAAAACGAATATCAAGTTTCCTCAAATGAAGACTTGTGTGCGTTGTATGCATTGTTTTCAATGCGAGAGTTATTAGATTGCTCCTTTTGAGGATAATCGATGTATAATGAAGTAATATGATTCTAATTCATCTATTTCTTTGCAAATTTGGAGGACATATCGAAACAAATACCAAGTTTCCTCATGTGAAGACTTGTGTGTGTTGTACACATTGTTTTCAATGCGAGAGTGATAGGATTGCTACTTTTGAGGATAACCGATGTATAGCGAAGTAATATGACTCTTAATCACCTATTTTTTTTCAAATTTTTAGAAAATAACGAAACGAATAGCAAGTTTCGTGAAATGAAGACTTGTGTGCGTTGTACGCATTGTTTTCAATGCGAGAGTGATAGGATTGTTCCTTTTGAGGCTAACCGATGTATAACGAAGTAATATGATTCTAATTCACCTATTTCTCTGTACATTTGGAGGACATATCGAAACAAATACCAGGTTTCCTTAAGTGAAGACTTGTGTGCGTTGTACGCATTGTTTTCAATGCGAGAGTGATAGGATTGCTCCTTTTGAGGCTAACCGATGTGTAACGAAGTAATATGACTCTTAGTCACCTATTTGTTTGCAAATTTTGAGGAAATAACAAAATGAATAGCAAGTTTCCTCAAATGAAGACTTGTGTGCGTTGTACGCATTGTTTTCAATGCGAGAGTGATATGATTGCTCCTTTTGAGGATAACCGATGTATAACGAAGGAATATGAGTCTTAATCACCTATTTGTTTGCAAATTTTGAGTAAATAACGAAACGAATAGCAAGTTTCCTCAAATGAAGACTTGTGTGCGTTGTACATATTGTTTTCAACGCGAGAGTGATAGGATTGCTCCTTTTGCGGCTAACCGCTGTATAACGAAGTAATATGACTCTTAATCACCTATTTATTTGCAAATTTTGAGGAAATAACAAAACGAATAGCAAGTTTCCTCAAATGAAGACTTGTGTGCATTGTACGCTTTGTTTTTAATGCGAGAGTGATAGGATTGCTACTTTTGAGGCTAACCGATGTATAACGAAGTAATATGATTGTAATTCACCTGTTTCTTTGCAAATTTGGAGGACATATCGAAACAAATACCAAGTGTCCTCATGTGAAGACTTGTTGTGTGTTGTACCCATTGTTTTTAAAGCGAGAGTGGTACGATTGCTACTTTTGAGGCTAACCGATGTACAGCGAAGTAATATGACTCTTAATCACCTATTTGTTTGCAAATTTTGGGGAAATAACGAAACGAATAGCAAGTTTTCTCAAATGAAGATTTGTGTGCGTTGTATGCTTTGTTTTCAATGCGAGAGTGATAGGATTGATCCTTTTGAGGCTAACCGATGTATAACGAAGTAAGATGACTCTTAATCACCTATTTATTTGCAAATTTTGAGGAAATAACAAAACGAATAGCAAGTTTCCTCAAATGAAGACTTGTGTGCATTGTACGCTTTGTTTTTAATGCGAGAGTGATAGAATTGCTACTTTTGAGGCTAACCGATGTATAACGAAGTAATATGATTGTAATTCACCTGTTTCTTTGCAAATTTAGAGGGCATATCGAAACAAATACCAAGTTTCCTTAAGTGAAGACTTGTGTGTGTTGTACCCATTGTTTTTAATGCGAGAGCGATAGGATTGTTACTTTTGAGGCTAACCGATATACAGCGAAGTAATATGACTCTTAATCACCTATTTGTTTGCAAATTTTGGGGAAATAACGAAACGAATAGCAAGTTTTCTCAAATGAAGACTTGTGTGCGTTGTACGCTTTGTTTTCAATGCGAGAGTGATAGGATTGCTCCTTTTGAGGCTAACCGATGTATAACGATGTAAGATGACTCTTAATCACCTATTTGTTTGCAAATTTTGAGGAAATAACGAAACGAATAGCAAGTTTTCTCAAATGAAGACTTGTGTGCGTTGTACGTATTGTTTTCAACGCGAGAGTGATAGGATTTCACCTTTTGAGGCTAACCGAGGTATAACGAAGTAATAGGACTCTTAATCACCTATTTGTTTGTAAATTTTGAGGAAATACCAAACCGAATAGCAGGTTTTCTCAAATGAAGACTTGTGTGCGTTGTACGCATTGTTTTCAATGCGAGAGTGATTGGATTGCTCTTCTTGAGGCTAACCGATGTATAACGAAGTAATATGACTTTTAATCACCTATTTGTTTGCAAATTTTGAGAAAATAACAGAACGAATAGCAAGTTTCCTCAAATGAAGAATTGTGTGCGTTGTACGTATTGTTTTCAACGCGAGAGTGATAGGATTGCTCATTTTGAGGCTAACCGTTGTATAACGAAGTAATATGACTCTTAATCACCTATTTGTTTGCAAATTTTGAGGAAATAACAAAACGAATAGCAAGTTTCCTCAAATAAAGACTTGTGTGCATTGTACGCATTGTTTTCAATGCGAGAGTGATTGGATTGCTCCTTTTGAGGCTGACCGATGTATAACGAAGTAATATGATTCTAATTCACCTATCACTTTGCAAATTTGGAGGACATATCGGAACAAATACCAAGTTTCCTCACGTGAAGACTTGTGTGTGTCGTACGCATTTTTTTCAATGCGAGAATGATAGGATTGCTACTTTTGAGGCTAACCGATGTATAGCGAAGTAATATGACTCTTAATCACCTATTTGTTTGCAAATTTTGAGGAAATAACGAAACGAATGCCAAGTTTCCTCAAATGAAGACTTGTGTGCGTTGTATGCATTGTTTTCAATGCGAGAGTGATAGGATTGCTACTTTTGAGGCTAACCGATGTATAACGAAGTAATATGACTCTTAGTCACCAATTTGTTTGCAAATTTTGGGGAAATAACGAAACGAATAGCAAGTTTTCTCAAATGAAGACTTGTGTGCGTTGTACGCATTATTTTCAATGCGAGAGTGATTGGATTGCTCCTTTAGAGGCTAACCGATGTGTAACGAAGTAATATGATTCTAATTCACCTATTTCTTTGCAAATTTGGAGGACATATCGAAACAAATACCAAGTTTCCTTAAGTGAAGACTTGTGTGCGTTTTACGCATTGTTTTCAATGCGAGAGTGATTGGATTGCTCCTTTTGAGGCTAACCGATGTGTAACGAAGTAATATGACTCTTAGTCACCTATTTGTTTGCAAATTTTGAGGAAATAACGAAAGGAATAACAAGTTTTCTCAAATGAAGACTTGTGTGCGTTGTACGCATTGTTTTAAATGCGAGAGTGATAGGATTGCTCCTTTTGAGGCTAACCGATGTATAACGAAGTAAGATGACTCTTAATCACCTATTTGTTTCGAAATTTTAAGGAAATAACAAAACGAATAGCAAGTTTCCTCAAATGAAGACTTGTGTGCGTTGTACGCATTGTTTTCAATACGAGAGTGATTGGATTGCTCCTTTTGAGGCTAACCGATGTGTAACAAAGTAATATGATTCTAATTCACCTATTTCTTTGCAAATTTGGAGGACATATCGAAACAAATACCAAGTTTCCCTAAGTGAAGACTTGTGTGCGTTGTACGTATTGTTTTCAATGCGAGAGTGAGAGGATTGCTCATTTTGAGACTAACCGATGTATAACGAAGTAATATGACTGTTAATCACCTATTTCTTTTCCAAATTTGAGGAAATAACGAAACGAATAGTAAGTTTTCTCAAATGAAGGCTTGTGTGTGTTATACGCATCGTTTTCAATTCTAGAGTGATAGGATTGTTCCTTTTGAGGCTAACCGATGTATAACGAAGTAATATGATTCTAATTCACCTATTTCTTTGCAAATTTGGAGGACATATCGAAACAAATACCAAGTTTCCCTAAGTGAAGACTTGTGTGCGTTGGACGTATTGTTTTCAATGCGAGAGTGAGAGGATTGCTCATTTTGAGGCTAACCGATGTATAACGAAGTAAGATGACTCTTAATCACCTATTTGTTTGCAAATTTTAAGTAAATAACAAAACGAATAGCAGGTTTCCTCAAATGAAGACTTGTGTGCATTGTACGCATTGTTTTCAATGCGAGAGTGATTGGATTGCTCCTTTTTATGCTATCCGATGTATAATGAAGTAATATGACTCTTAATCACCTATTTGTGTGCAAATTTTGAGGAAATAACAAAACGAATAGCAAGTTCCCTCAAATGAAGACTTGTGTGCATTGTACGCATTGTTTTCAATGCGAGAGTGATTGGATTGCTCCTTTTGAGGCTAACCGATGTGTAACAAAGTAATATGATTCTAATTCACCTATTTCTTTGGAAATTTGGAGGACATATCGGAAAAAATACCAAGTTTCCTCATGTGAAGACTTGTGTGTGTTCTACGCATTGTTTTCAACGCGAGAGTGATAAGATTCCTACTTTTGAGGCTAACCGATGTATAACGAAGTAATATGACTCTTAATCACCTATTTGTTTGCACATTTTTAGGAAATAACGAAACGAATGCCAAGTTTCCTCAAATGAAGACTTGTGTGCGTTGTACGCATTGTTTTCAATGCGAGAGTGATAGGATTGCTCCTTTGAGGCTAACCGATGCATAACGAAGTAATGTGATTTTAATTCACCTATTTCTTTGCAAATTTGGGGGATATATCGAAACAAATACCAAGTTTTCTCATTTGAAGACTTGTGTGTATTGTACGTATTGTTTTCAATGGAGAGTGATAGGATTGCTACTTTTGAGGCTAACTGATGTATAGCGAAGTAATATGACTCTTAATCACCTATTTCTTTGCAAAGTTTGAGGAAATAACAAAACGAATAGCAAGTTTGCACAAATGAAGACTTGTGTGCGTTGTACGCATTGTTTTCAATGCGAGAGTGATTGGAATGCTCCTTGCGAGGCTAACCGATGTATAACGAAGTAAATATGATTCTAATTCACCTATTTCTTTGAAAATTTGGGGGACATATCAGAACAAATACCAAGTTTCCTCATGTGAAGACTTGTGTGTGTTCTACGCATTGTTTTCAATGCGAGAGTGAGAGGATTGCTCATTTTGAGGCTAACCGATGTATAACGAAGTAAGATGACTCTTAATCACCTATTTGTTTGCAAATTTTAAGGAAATAACAAAACGAATAGCAAGTTTCCTCAAATGAAGACTTGTGTGCATTGTACGCATTGTTTTCAATGCGAGAGTGATTGGATTGCTCCTTTTGAGGCTATCCGATGTATAACGAAGTAATATGACTCTTAATCACCCATTTGTTTGCAAATTTTGAGGAAATAACAAAACGAATAGCAAGTTTCCTAAAATGAAGACTTGTGTGCATTGTACGCATTGTTTTCAATGCGAGAGTGATTGGATTGCTCCTTTTGAAGCTAACCGATGTGTAACGAAGTAATATGATTCTAATTCACCTATTTCTTTGCAAATTTGGAGGACATATCGGAACAAATACCAAGTTTCCTCATGTGAAGATGTAATATCCCAGATATGTTCAAGATTTTATATAAGATCTTAATTGATTTAATTAAAGGTTAATGTTTAAAACCTAGAATTTGAGAAGTAAGATGTGTAGAAAATGGGTGAACATTTTTTTATTTTTTTTTTACATAATTGATTTGTTAGAAATTAAATGTAAGAATATTTTTAATGATGCATGTAGAGAATTTATTAAGGAAATAAATTCAATTGAGAAGTGAAGGTGATTATATGAATACATATATATACCTAAAGTGTGCTTGTTAGCCAAATAAAAATTTGAGTAATTAATAATCAACAAAACTAATAAAGTAATTAGTTTTAATATAAAGTAAGAAGGAATGTTGTAAAATATAATTAATTAGGTTAATTATATTAGTTATGAGTCCAAGTAATTTAATTACTACTAGTGGACTAGCCCAAAAGGATTATATGTGTTAGCCCAATATGGGAATACTTGCATGAATGTGGGTAATTAAATAAGAGAGCCCAATGAAAGGTAAGCTATGTAGCCCAAACTTTTAAAAGTCCAATGTTGGTCAAAGTGTGGGAAAATACTATTGAGTGTAGAGAATTAACTAATGTGGGGTTAATTGAATAACCCTAGTTGGTAGACAAGAGAGAGAATTAACCAAACATTAGTTAATTGATAGAGAAAGGGAGGTAGAGTTGAGAATTAACCATGTATTAGTTAACTGTGTAACCCAATGTAGGAATAACTATATGGGTATGGGTAATTATATTATAAACCCAAGTTAATGATAAAAGGTAGTTAATGAATTTAATTTAATCAAGTCAAAGTACTTGTATTAATGTGTTTTAGAGTTTTGAAATTTAGCACTACCGCCGCCGCAGCAATAAGTTTCTAGATCATCTCAAGCGAAATGGTATTCTCACAATGGACATGGTGATGATCCATAATGAGTATTACCGATCTTCCAGTATCCTTCTAGGGTTATGCTCTAGAAACGATCGCATATCTACTAAATAAGATACCTTCAAATTCCTTCCCAAAGACTTCATATGAGTCATAGATAGGGAGGAAACCAAGTCTTAAGCATGTTAAGATTTGAATTGTTCAGCTTGTGTCAAAAGGTTTGACATGATAAGTTAGGGACAAGATCTGATAAGTGTAAACTTGTGGGATATCCTAAAGAAAGTTTAGGGTATCACTTCTATAATTCGACTAACTAAAAGGTGTTTGTTTGAAACACGCTGCCTTATAGGAAAATGAGTTTTTCCTTAAAGGGTTAGTGGGAGTAAAATAGATCTTGAAGAAGTTCAAGAACCACAAAACACTACAGATAAAATGAAGGAATCTGTACCAGTAGATAAACCTATTGTACCACAACCAAGTCGTAAATCTGGTTTAGTACCGAAGATACCTGAATGGTATGGATTCATCATAGATGATGATGATAAGGTACGCATCATAGTGGATGATGATCCAGATATATACGATGAGGTATGAGTGTTAGATACTCAAGAGAAATGACTGATGACCATAAAAGCAGATGGCTAGGTGGAGACCTATAAGATCTAACTAGTGGTAAAAAGATTTCAAACAAGGTCAATGAGTTGACTAAGATGAAATTTTTCACTAGTGAAAATACATATATCCATTCGGATTTTACTTGCAGTAACAGCTTACTATACAAAAGGATGTATGTATGATACAACCAAAAGAATTTGTCTCCATATAGATGGAGCAAATCAAGTATGTAAGTTACAACGATCCAATTATGAATTGAAGCAAGTTTCTCGAAGATAGAACATCCGTTTTGATAAGACAATCAAAAGAGTTTGATTTTATCAAAGACAAGGATGAACCAAGTATGTACAAAGGTTAGTGGGAGCACTGTGACATTCCTAGTATTATATGTTGATATAATATCAATAAGGAATGACATACCGATGCTACAATCAGTAAAGATGTGGTTGTCTAAAACTTCTCCATTAAGGACTTGGGAGAAGCGTCCTAACATTCTATTTAGGATAAAGGATGCTCGGCTTGACCCAAAGAACGTACATTGATTCGTTGATATATACTAGACTTGATGTTGCTTATATATGATAAACAGATATCAGTTTAATTCAGGAGAAAAATATAAGAAAAGAGTTTCTAATGATGGGTCTGATATAAAACTAGAGGGTTTAACAAACTCAAGTTTGTTCAGACTAACCAAGATAACAACATATCCGTTTTAGGTAATATGATTACCGTGAACGGTGCTGCAGTGAGTTGAAAAAGTTCCAAACAGCAAATAGTTGCTGATTTAGTGACAATAGTAAATAACTATAAGTGAAACTGTAAAAGTGATAGTTTGGTTAAACAAGTTCTTTACAGAACTTATAATGGTTCCTATCATTAAAGGAGTTTAATTCGCCAAGGAACCTAGGTCTCATCTGAAATCCAAACATGTGTTGCGGCACTTTTATATGATTAGATGAATCATTGAAAAGGAGACGACATCATAAAGATGGTAGACTCTTAGAACAGCATTACAGATCCATTAACTAAAGCATTTACTAAGCAATTTGTACGCCACTTAGAGAAGAATGGTATGGGGATACCAAAGGGCGATTGGCTTTAGTGCAAGTGGGAGATTGAAAGTAGTATGCCCTCAAGCCAATCACATTTGATGTGTAAGCATATACTTTGTAATCTTGTTCATTTATTAATAAAAGTATCAATGCATTTCTTTATTCATGATTAATTACTTGAATTAATCAAATGGATAAACCCATAGCTTTGGAGCAATGCTTTTAGAACCATGATGAGGACATGCTAATGAGATCTAAATTCAAGATAGCTCAAAACTAAAATTGTTCCTAATCGTTGGATCACTAAAAAGGGGATTAGTAGATCCGAATAGATTGGTACATACTATGCTTGCTCTTATGAAGAGGATGATTGATCTCATAATCATTTGTGTAGAGACACTAAAGCAAGTATGTAGGTGCTTATTAGAGAATAAGTTCACTGAACGTGACTCGCTCAAGGAACACCTAATGGAGTTTTACTCGTCTGTCAATAGGAGTTCCTTATGTGATAGTCGTACAAGTGATCCTTAGACTTGAGATCATCTTAGTATCTTTTGTGTACTAAGTTATACTTTGACATATTCCTTAAGACCTATTGGTATATCAAAGGATATGATTGGGTATAATAAGGTACACATGGAGATAGATGAATGATCAACAAAGGATCTACCACTTCCAGTAAAGGGAGAGAATGTCCTATGCGATTCAAAAAGTGACAACTCAGAAATCCCTGGCCAGGGTTGAATGGAATTAGAAAGGAGTTTCTAATTTACATTAACTACAGTTGTGTATTTGTGAATTGAAATGCATATAATCAAATAAATAAGACTTGACAGAAATTCCGTGTCTTATATTTGATTGGGACATTGTGTGGTAGAAGGATTGAATTGTACGGTAACTATTTGCTGAAAGGTTCTTTTACGATTAAATGTTGAAATCTATATTATCTGGAAAGTCGACTAATCGCTAAGGGGGCTTACCCTTATTGTGGAATAATTATTTATTCTGAATTAAAGAGTTAATTCGTAATAAATGAATTAGAATTGTTCTAATTTATTTATTATACAACCGGTTTAATATGGAGAACCTAAAGGGTCACACCGCAAAAGAGTAATATTTATTTTAGAAGTGGATGACATAATTGTAATAATAAATTAAGTATATTTAATTTATACTATGGTGATAGAATAAATTAAATAGCTTAATATTTATAATTTAGTATTTTAGAAATACTAATTATAAATTAATAAGAGGAGTCTTATTATTATATTATTATTACTATTATTATTATTACTACTAGTATTATTATTTAGTTCCTAAATAGTTTAGGAATTAATTAATAAGTAGTAATATTATTATTAAATAATTAAGTTCCTAAATAGTTTTGGAATTATAATTATAATAATAATTAATTAAGTTACTAAATGGTTTAGTAATTAATTAATAAGAAGTACTCTCATCATTAAATAATTAAGTTCCTAAATGGTTTAGGAATTGTAATTAATTAATTTAGTTCCTAATTAAATTGGGAGTTAAATTAAAACCCTAATCCTAAATAGTTTAGGAGGGTTGACTAGATCTATAAATAAGAGGAGTCTTATCATAGATCAAGGTTACACACTCTTTCATTAGAATAGAGAGAGTACTCTATAATTCTCTAGATCTAAGAGTTAGAGAGAGAGAGAGAGAATTAGGGCTAGCCACCCATGGTTTAGAGAAACCAAGATCCACTTCTTTAATTCATAGATCTCTTGGTGGATCACCTCTAGAGGCTCAACACTTGGGGAGCTAACATTGATCCGTGGAATCTAATCGGTGAATTATGAAGATGAACGTGAAGGATTAAAGGGAGATGAACTTGTACCCGTGGAAGCTTGGTTCTACAAAGGTATAAATTCTTTTATCCTTCTTCAATTAATAATAGTCGCATAAGAAAGATCCGGGTTATTGGTTTGTACAAAAATTTTAAAATCTGATTTTCTTGCTTCCGTTGCGCTTATATAATTTGATTATATGTATGCCATAATTTTTGCAAACCAACAATCACCGCCGCAGCGGTGGAACAAAATGTTGAAAATTAATAGAAGTGCTTGTATGTATGAGCATTATTAGGGTTTTAATAAATTAAACCCAAGCTATGTTAAGTGTTAGTGTTTTGTAAACTAACTCAATTAGAGGTCCAATGGACTTATAGATAGCAAATCTAATTGGATTATGTAATTAGATTAATGTGTTTATTTAATGAGGTAATTGGATTATATTATAAGTCCAAATGAGGTTTTGAACTAGGTCTAATAAATTAATCTAGTAGTTCTTGTAATTAATTTAACATTGATTCAAGTTATAATTAATCAAGCCCAATGCTTGTTTTAATTAAATGTATCATAGGGTATGTAATGTTAGCCCAATGTAATAATTAAATTGAGCCAAAACAATGATAATTCAAAGTCCAATTGAATTTAATTAAATGACCCAATATGGAGCCCAATACATGGTCAAATGGTTGGTCAATATATATATATGGATGTATACATATAAAGGTGTATATATATATATGTATATCAGATAAAAATAATTGGATTTTGGAGCCAAAAAGGGGGCATTTTTGCTGAGATTTGTGGGGCCCCAATGGGGTGTCTAGCTAGCTTTGTGGTTGAGTGGAAAATACTCCATTGGTTACTTGTTTTGAGTTTTGATGGAAGTCATTCATATTGGTCATTCAAGATGGTCAATCAAGCTAGTCATTCATGAGAATAGTAAGCATACTTAGGAGCACTAATTGACTAGTGTTGGTTGATTAGGAGAGCTAATGGTGTGTTCCTAGACTTCTATAAATAAAGAGGAGCAAAACATTGTATAGGTTGTTTGCTCATTTGCTTATTTTTACTAACTATAGAGAGAGAAGTTCTAGAGAGAAGCTAGAGCTTTTGTAAGATGAAGGTTAAGTCATCAAGGAGGATAGTTATGTTCGGGTAGATCAAGAAGATCACGGAAGAGGTCCAACCATTTTCAAAAAGAAGATTTTCTTTTAAAGGTTGAAAAGTTCTCTTAACCTAGATCCTTTCTATTTTATGTTGTTAAATGTTGATCTAGAGAGGTTATATATGAGGTATGATACGTATATGATGTATGTAGAGTCATAAAACATGATGGTCTAGCAACTAATGCTTGTAGCATCATGTTTGAACCGATCGAACCAAGGATTTATGAAGCTAGTTTTTATTCTGTCCTTGTGAGCGATTTTAAGCCTAGATCCGTTTGGAATTTGGATTTGTGATATAAAGAGAAATTGTAGAGGGGGAAATTCTGATGAGAATGGACTCAAGAATCACCCCAAAATATTTTAAAATGAAGAAGTTATGGCTATCAAAGCGTCGGAGGGTCGGGCAGTCCCCAAACTAGGGTTTCGGAAATTATGTACCACCGCCGCAGCGGTGAAAACCACCATCGCAGCGGTGAAACATTCTGCCAGTGACCTATTTTAGTGGTCCGGGTCGGGTCGGGTCGGTCCGGGTTGGGTCGGTCCGGGTTGAGTTTTTAGTGGAAATTTAAGTTGAAATACATGTAAAATGAATGTATTTGAATACCAAACCTATTTATGTAGAGTTTATTAGTAACTTAATGGTATCCAAATGTATAAAATAAAGACTAAAGTTAACACAATTAAAAAGTTAACTACTGGTAATATTTGAAAAATATTAAAATATTATTAAATGATGAATAATATTAGTATAAGATTAAAATGTTATTAAATGTGTAATAACATTTGTATATGATGAAAATATTCTTAAATAATTAATGACATTATTAAATGAGTAAAATATTATTAAATGGTTAATAATATTAATAAGTGATTAAAATATTATTAAATGGTTAATAATATTAAGAAGTGATTAAAATATTATTAAATGGTTAATAATATTAATAAGTGATTAAAATATTATTAAATGGTTAATAATATTAATAAGTGAGTAAAATATTATTAAATGGTTAATAATATTAATAAGTGAGTAAAATATTATTAAATGATTAATAATATTAAGAAGTGATTAAAATAATTCTAAATGGTTAATAATATTAATAAGTGATTAAAATATTATTAAATGGTTAATAATATTAATAAGTGAGTAAAATATTATTAAATAGCTAATAATATTAATAAGTGAGTAAAATATTATTAAATGGTTAATAATATTAAGAAGTGATTAAAATATTATTAAATGGTTAATAATATTTAAACGTAGTTGTATATTATCAAAGGTAGATAATATTTTGAGGTATTTGGTACATTATTAAATGTCCAAATCATTAAGTTATGTAAAAGAAGAAAGTTTAATTGAATTAAACCAATGTAAATAGTACCTTTGTGACTAATTTAAACAACTTATTGAAAGTGGGATGTACGATGAACGTATAGTGAATGCGTAAATTGGTTAAGTGTACTCGGCCTGTCCAAACTGTATTTGGACTAGGGTTTTGTCCGGAACTTAAGAGTTTGTTTGACGGATATCTTAAGAGTTAATAATTTGAAGTTAAGATCTTAAGTTAAGACTAATTAAAAGTCCTGGTAACTAATGATTACATCAATTTATATATAAATTGTAGGTTGATCAAATGACGCAAATAAGCGTAAATGGTAGAAGCGACCAGGCAAGTTTTTCAAAACTTGCTCCTATGTGCCTTAACATGCTATGATGTGATATTAAATTGTTAATAGAAAGATATTGATGATAATTGTGATATGCATGAGGTATGATTACATGTAGATTATGTATAAATATGAAGCATGAATTGCTAGATGTTATATGTGAGGCATGAGCAGTATGACATAAACTGAAATGCATGAAAAGCATGATGTAAGTATAAATTGCAGAGTATATGTGAAGCATGTAATGTGTTATGTGTAACTGTTAAACTTGCTGAGCCGTCGTGCTCATTCTTGCTTAAACCAACATTTTCAGATAATACAAGTATTTGAAGTCTTGATAAGGATCAAGAAACAGGAATGCATAGTACATTCTCTGAAGGTCTAGCACGACCATTGTAGATATTAGTCCGAATTGGACAGGTAAAATGATTGTGTAGTATAAGAATTGGTTGATATGTATTATGAGTGTTAAATACACAAGTTGATTGTAATAGAATGTTGTATCATGTATGATATTAAGACATACTAGGAATGTATAAAGATTTCGATTCTGGAATAGAAAGAGATGTTGTAAAATTGTAAATAAATGGTTATTTATCAATTATAATATTGTTGTAATTCATGAACAATAAGGAAAAGGTAGTACTCGTGTTTGAACCGGATCCGAGGTTCGAGGAACCCGGATTCGGGGTCGTCACAGAAGACTTGTGTGTGTTCTACGCATTGTTTTCAACGCGAGAGTGATAGGATTGCTACTTTTGAGGCTAACCGATGTATAGCGAAGTAATATGACTCTTAATCACCTATTTGTTTGCAAATTTTTAGGAAATAACGAAACGAATGCCAAGTTTCCTCAAATGAAGACTTGTGTGCGTTGTACGCATTGTTTTCAATGCGAGAGTGATAGGATTGCTCCTTTGAGGCTAACCGATGCATAACGAAGTAATGTGATTTTAATTCACCTATTTCTTTGCAAATTTGGGGGACATATCGAAACAAATACCAAGTTTCCTCATTTGAAGACTTGTGTGTGTTGTACGCATTGTTTTCAATGCGAGAGTGAAAGGATTGCTACTTTTGAGGCTAACCGATGTATAGCGAAGTAATATGACTCTTAATCACCTATTTGTCTGCAAATTTTGAGGAAATAACGAAACGAATACCAAGTGTCCTCAAATAATGAAGACTTGTGTGCGTTGTACGCATTGTTTTCAATGCGAGAGTGATTGGATTGCTCCTTTTGAGGCTAACCGATGTATAACGAAGTAAATATGATTCTAATTCACCTATTTCTTTGCAAATTTGGTGGACACATCGGAACAAATACCAAGTTTCCTCATTTGAAGACTTGTGTGTGTTCTACGCATTGTTTTCAATGCGAGAGTGATAGGATTGCTAATTTTGAGGCTAACCGATGTATAGCGAAGTAAGATGACTCTTAGTCACCTCTTTGTTTGCAAATTTTGAGGAAATAACAAAACGAATACCAAGTTTCCTCAAATGAAGACTTGTGTGCGTTGTACGCATTGTTTTCAATGTGAGAGTGATTGGATTGCTCCTTTTGAGGCTAACCTATGTATAACGAAGTAATATGATTCTAATTCACCTATTTCTTTGCAAATTTGGAGGACATATCGAAATAAATACCAAGTTTCCTCACGTGAAGACTTGTGTGTGCTGTACGCATTGTTTTCAAAGCGAGAGTGATAGGATTGCTACTTTTGAGGCTAACCGATGTAAAGCGAAGTAAGATGACTCTTAATCACCTATTTGTTTGCAAATTTTGAGGAAATAACAAAACGAATAGCAAGTTTGCACAAATGAAGACTTGTGTGCGTTGTACGCATTGTTTTCAACATGAGAGTGATTGGAATGCTCCTTGCGAGGCTAACCGATGTATAACGAAGTAAATATGATTCTAATTCACCTATTTCTTTGCAAATTTGGGGCACATATCCGAACAAATACCAAGTTTCCTCATGTGAAGACTTGTGTGTGTTCTATGCATTGTTTTCAATGCGAGAGTGATAGGATTGCTACTTTTGAGGCTAACCGATGTATAGCGAAGTAAGATGACTCTTAATCACCTATTTGTTTGCAAATTTTGAGGAAATAACAAAACGAATACCAAGTTTTCCCAAATGAAAACTTGTGTGCGTTGTACGCATTGTTTTCAATGCGAGAGTGATTGGATTGCTCCTTTAGAGGCTAAACGATGTATAACGAAGTAATATGATTCTAATTCCCCTATTTCTTTGCAAATTTGGAGGACATATCGAAACAAATAGCAAGTTTCCTCAAATGAAGAATTGTGTGCGTTGTACGCAATGTTTTCAATGCGAGAGTGATAGGATTGCTCCTTTTGAGGCTAACCGATGTATAACGAAGTAATATGACTCTTACTCACCTATTTGTTTGCATATTTTGAGGAAATAACGAAACGAATAACAAGTTTTCTCAAATGAAGACTTGTGTGCGTTGTACGTATTGTTTTCAACGCGAGAGTGATAGGATTGCTCCTTTTGAGGCTAATCGATGTATAACGAAGTAATAGCACCTTTAATCACCTATTTGTTTCAAAATTTTGAAAAAATAACGAAACGAATAGCAAGTTTCTCAAATGAAGACTTGTGTGCGTTGTACGCATTGTTTTCAATGCGAGAATGATAGGATTGTTCCTTTTTAGGCTAACCGATGTATAACGAAGTAATATGATTCTAATTCACCTATTTCTTTGCAAATTTGGAGGACATATCGAAATAAATACCAATTTCCTCACGTGAAGACTTGTGTGTGCTGTACGCATTATTTTCAATGCGAGAGTGATAGGATTGCTACTTTTGAGGCTAACCGATGTATATCGAAGTAATATGACTCTTAATCACCTATTTGTTTGCAAATTTTGAGAAAATAACGAAACGAATAGCTAGTTTCCTCAAATTAAGACCTGTGTGCATTGTACGTATTGTTTTCAACGCGAGAGTGATAGGATTTCTCCTTTTGAGGCTAACTGATGTATAACGAAGTAATATGACTCTTAATCACCAATTTGTTTGCAAATTTTGAGGAAATAACAAAGCGAATAGCAGGTTTTCTCAAATGAAGACTTGTGTGCGTTGTACGCATTGTTTTCAATGCGAGAGTGATTGGATTGCTCTTTTTGAGGCTCACCGATGTATAATGAAGTAATATGACTCTCAATCACCTATTTGTTTGCAAATTTTGAGAAAATAACAAAACGATTAGCAAGTTTCCTCAAATGAAGACTTGTGTGCGTTGTACGAATTGTTTTCAAAGCGAGAGTGATTGGATTGCTCCTTTTGAGGCTAACCGATGTATAACGAAGTAAATATGATTCTAATTCACCTATTTCTTTGCAAATTTGGGGGACATATCGGAACAAATACCAAGTTTTCTCATGTGAAGACTTATGTGTGTTCTACGCATTGTTTTCAATGCGAGAGTGATAGGGTTGCTACTTTTGAGGCTAACCGGTGTATAGCGAAGTAAGATGACTCTTAATCACCTATTTGGTTGCAAATTTTGAGGAAATAACAAAACGAATACCAAGTTTCCTCAAATGAAGACTTGTGTGCGTTGTACTCATTGTTTTCAATACGAGAGTGATTGGATTGCTCCTTTAGAGGCTAAACGATGTATAACAAAGTAATATGATTCTAATTCCCCTATTTCCTTGCAAATTTGGAGGACATATCGAAACAAATACCAAGTTTCCTTAAGTGAAGACTTGTGTGCGTCGTACGCATTGTTTTAAATGCGAGAGTGATAAGATTGCTCCTTTTGAGGCTAACCGATGTATAACGAAGTAATATGATTCTAATTCACCTATTTCTTTGCAAATTTGGAGGACATATCGAAACAAATACCAAGTTTCCCTAAGTGAAGACTTGTGTGCGTTGTACGTATTGTTTTTAATGCGAGAGTGATAGGATTGCTCCTTTTGAGGCTAACCGATGTATAACGAAGTAAGATGACTCTTAATCACCTATTTGTTTGCAAATTTTAAGGAAATAACAAAACGAATAACAAGTTTCCTCAAATGAAGACTTGTGTGCATTGTACGCATTGTTTTCAATGCGAGAGTGATTGGATTGCTCCTTTTGAGGCTAACTGATGTATAACGAAGTAATATGACTCTTAATCACCTATCTGTTTGCAAATTTTGAGGAAATAACAAAACGAATAGCAAGTTTCCTCAAATGAAGACTTGTGCGCATTGTTTTCAATGCAAGAGTGATTGGATTGCTCCTTTTGAGGCTAACCGATGTGTAACGAAGTAATATAACTGTTAATCACCTATTTCTTTGCAAATTTTGAGGAAATAACGAAACGGATAGTAAGTTTTCTCAAATGAAGGCTTGTGTGTGTTGTACGCATTGTTTTCAATTCGAGAGTGATAGGATTGCTCCTTTTGAGGATAACCGATGTATAACGAAGTAATATAATTCTAATTCACCTATTTCTTTGCAAATTTGGAGGACATATCGAAACAAATACCAAGTTTCCTCATGTGAAGACTTGTGTGTGTTCTACGCATTGTTTTCAATGCGAGAGTGATAGGATTACTACTTTTGAGGCTAACCGATGTATAGCGAAGTAAGATGACTCTTAATCACCTATTTGTTTGCAAATTTGTGGGGAATAACAAAACAAATACCACGTTTCCTCAAATGAAGACTTGTGTGCGTTGTACGCATTGTTTTCAATGCGAGAGTGATTGGATTGCACCTTTAGAGGCTAAACGATGTATAACAAAGTAATATGATTCTAATTCCCCTATTTCTTTACAAATTTGGAGGACATATCGAAACAAATACCAAGTTTCTTTAAGTGAAGACTTGTGTGCGTTGTACGCATTGTTTTCAATGCGAGAGTGATAGGATTGCTCCTTTTGAGGCTAACCGATGTATAACGAAGTAATATGACTCTTAGTCACCTATTTGTTTGCAAATTTTGAGGAAACAACGAAACGAATAGCAAGTTTCCTCAAATGAAGACTTGTGTTCGTTGTACGCATTGTTTTCAATGCGAGAGTGATTGGATTGCTCCTTTAGAGGCTAACCGATGTATAACGAAGTAATATGATTCTAATTCACCTATTTCTTTGCAAATTTGGAGGACATATCGAAACAAATACCAAGTTTCCTTAAGTGAAGACTTGTGTGCGTCGTACGCATTGTTTTCAATGCGAGAGTGATAGGATTGCTCCTTTTGAGGCTAACCGATGTATAACGAAGTAATATAACTCTTAGTCACCTATTTGTTTGCAAATTTTGAGGAAATAACGAAACGAATAACAAGTTTCCTCAAATGAAGACTTGTGTGCGTTGTACGCATTGTTTTAAATGCGAGAGTGATAAGATTTCTCCTTTTGAGGCTAACCGATGTATAACGAAGTAAGATGACTCTTAATCACCTATTTGTTTCCAAATTTTAAGGAAATAAAAAAACAAATAGCAAGTTTCCTCAAATGAAGACTTGTGTGCGTTGTACGCATTGTTTTCAATGCGAGAGTGATTGGATTGCTCCTTTTGAGGCTAACCGATGTATAACGAAGTAATATGACTGTTAATCACCTATTTCTTTGTAAAATTTGAGGAAATAACGAAACAAATAGTAAGTTTTCTCAAATGAAGACTTGTGTGTGTTGTACGCATTGTTTTCAATGCGAGAGTGATAAGATTGCTCCTTTTGAGGCTAACCGATGTATAACGAAGTAATATGATTCTAATTCACCTATTTCTTTGCAAATTTAGAGGACATATCGAAACAAATACCAAGTTTCCCTAAGTGAAGACTTGTGTGCGTTGTACGTATTGTTTTCAATGCGAGAGTGATAGGATTGCTCCTTTTGAGGCTAACCGATGTATAACGAAGTAAGATGACTCTTAATCACCTATTTGTTAGCAAATTTTAAGGAAATAACAAAACGAATAACAAGCTCCCTCAAATGAAGACTTGTGTGCATTATACGCATTGTTTTCAATGCGAGAGTGATTGGATTGCTCCTTTTGAGGCTAACCGATGTATAACGAAGTAATATGACTCTTAATCACCTATTTGTTTGCAAATTTTGAGGAAATAACAAAACGAATAGCAAGTTTCCTCAAATGAAGACTTGTGTGCATTGTACACATTGTTTTCAATGCGAGAGTGATTGGATTGTTCCTTTTGAGGCTAACCGATGTGTCACGAAGTAATATGATTCTAATTTACCTATTTCTTTGCAAATTTGGTGGACATATCGGAGCAAATACCAAGTATCCTCATTTGAAGACTTGTGTTTGTTCTACGCATTGTTTTCAATGTGAGAGTGATAGGATTGCTACTTTTGAGGCTAACCGATGTATAGCGAAGTAATATGACTGTTAATCACCTATTTGTTTGCGAATTTTGAGGAAATAACGAAACGAATGCCAAGTTTCCTAAAATGAAGACTTGTGTGCGTTGTACGCATTGTTTTCAATGCGAGAGTGATAGGATTGCTCCTTTGAGGATAACCGATGCATAACGAAGTAACGTGATTTTTATTAACCTATTTCTTTGCAAATTTGGGGGACATGTCGAAACAAATGCCAAGTTTCCTCATTTGAAGACTTGTGTGTGTTGTACGCATTGTTTTCAATGGAGAGTGATAGGATTGCTACTTTTGAGGCTAACCTATGTATAGCGAAGTAATATGACTCTTAATCACCTATTTGTTTGCAAATTTTGAGGAAATAACGAAACGAATACCAAGTTTCCTCAAATGAAGACTTGTGTGCGTTGTACGCATTGTTTTCAATGCGAGAGTGATTGGATTGCTCCTTTAGAGGCTAACCGATGTATAACGAAGTAATATGATTCTAATTCACCTATTTCTTTGCAAATTTGGAGGACATATCGAAACAAATACCAAGTCTCCTTAAGTGAAGACTTGTGTGTGTCGTACGCATTGTTTTCAATGCGAGAGTGATAGGATTGCTCCTTTTGAGGCTAACCGATGTATACCGAAGTAATATAACTCTTAGTCACCTATTTGTTTGCAAATTTTGAGGAAATAACGAAACGAATAACAAGTTTCCTCAAATGAAGACTTGTGTGCGTTGTACGCATTGTTTTAAATGCGAGAGTGATAAGATTGCTCCTTTTGAGGCTAACCGATGTATAACGAAGTAAGATGACTCTTAATCACCTATTTGTTTCCAAATTTTAAGGAAATAAAAAAACAAATAGCTAGTTTCCTCAAATGAAGACTTGTGTGCGTTGTACGCATTGTTTTCAATGCAGGAGTGATTGGATTGCTCCTTTTGAGGCTAACCGGTGTATAACGAAGTAATATGACTGTTAATCACCTATTTCTTTGCAAAATTTGAGGAAATAACGAAACGAATAGTAAGTTTTCTCAAATGAAGACTTGTGTGTGTTGCACGCATTGTTTTCAATGCGAGAGTGATAAGATTGCTCCTTTTGAGGCTAACCGATGTATAACGAAGTAATATGATTCTAATTCACCTATTTCTTTGCAAATTTAGAGGACATATCGAAACAAATACCAAGTTTCCCTAAGTGAAGACTTGTGTGCGTTGTACGTATTGTTTTCAATGCGAGAGTGATAGAATTGCTCCTTTTGAGGCTAACCGATGTATAACGAAGTAAGATGACTCTTAATCACCTATTTGTTCGCAAATTTTAAGGAAATAACAAAACGAATAACAAGTTCCCTCAAATGAAGACTTGTGTGCATTGTATGCATTGTTTTCAATGCGAGAGTGATTGGATTGCTCCTTTTGAGGCTAACCGATGTATAACGAAGTAATATGACTCTTAATCACCTATTTGTTCGCAAATTTTGAGGAAATAACAAAACGAATAGCAAGTTTCCTCAAATGAAGACTTGTGTGCATTGTACGCATTGTTTTCAATGCGAGAGTGATTGGATTGTTCCTTTTGAGGCTAACCGATGTGTCACGAAGTAATATGATTCTAATTCACCTATTTCTTTGCAAATTTGGTGGACATATCGAAACAAATACCAAGTTTTCCTAAGTGAAGGCTTGTGTGCGTTGTACGTATTGTTTTCAATGCGAGAGTGATAGGATTGCTCCTTTTGAGGCTAACCGATGTATAACGAAGTAAGATGACTCTTAATCACCTATTTTTTCGCAAATTTTAAGGAAATAACAAAACGAATAACAAGTTCCCTCAAATGAAGACTTGTGTGCATTGTACGCATTGTTTTCAATGCGAGGGTGATTGGATTGCTCCTTTTGAGGCTAACCGATGTATAACGAAGTAATATGACTGTTAATCACCTATTTATTTGCAAATTTTGAGGTAATAACGAAACGAATGCCAAGTTTCCTCAAATGAAGACTTGTGTGCGTTGTACGCATTGTTTTCAATGCGAGAGTGATAGAGTTGCTCCTTTGAGGATAACCGATGCATAACGAAGTAACGTGATTTTAATTAACCTATTTCTTTGCAAATTTGGGGGACATATCGAAACAAATGCCAAGTTTCCTCATTTGAAGACTTGTGTGTGTTGTACGCATTGATTTCAATGGAGAGTGATAGGATTGCTACTTTTGAGGCTAACCTATGTATAGCGAAGTAATATGACTCTTAATCACCTATTTGTTTGCAAATTTTGAGGAAATAACGAAACGAATACCAAGTTTCCTCAAATGAAGACTTGTGTGCGTTGTACGCATTGTTTTCAATGCGAGAGTGATAGGATTGTTCCTTTTGAGGCTAACCAATGTATAACGAAGTAATATGACTCTTAGTCACCTATTTATTTGCAAATTTTGAGGAAATAACGAAACGAATAGCAAGTTTTTTCAGATGAAGACTTGTGTGCGTTGTACGCATTGTTTTCAGTGCGAGAGTGATTGGATTGCTCCTTTAGAGGGTAACCGATGTGTAACGACGTAATATGATTCTAATTCCCCTATTTCTTTGCAAATTTGGAGGACATATCGAAACAAATACCAGGTTTCCTTATGTGAAGACTTGTGTGCATTGTACGCATTGTTTTCAATGCGAGAGTAATAGGATTGCTCCTTTTGAGGCTAACCAATGTATAACGAAGTATTATGACTCTTTGTCACCTATTTGTTTGCAAATTTTGAGGAAATAACGAAACGAATAGCAAGTTTCTTCAAATAAAGACTTGTGTGCGTTGTACGCATTGTTTCCAATGCGAGAGTGATTGGATTGCTCATTTTGAGGCTAACCGATGTATAACGAAGAAATATGACTATTAATCACCTATTTGTTTGCAAATTTTGAGGAAATTACAAAACAAATAGCAAGTTTCCTCAAATGAAAACTTGTGTGCATTGTACACATTGTTGTCAATGCGAGAGAGATTGGATTGCTCCTTTTAAGGCTAACCGATGTATAACGAAGTAATTTGATTCTAATTCACCTATTTCTTTGCAAATTAGGAGGACATATCGGAACAAATACTAAGTTTCCTCATGTGAAGACTTGTGTGTGTTCTACACATTGTTTTCAATGCGATAGGATTGCTACTTTTGAGGCTAACCGATGTATAGCGAAGTAATATGACTCTTAATCACCTATTTGTCTGCAAATTTTGAGGAAATAACGAAACGAATACCAGGTTTTCTCAAATGAAGACTTGTGTGCGTTGTACGCATTGTTTTTAATGCGAGAGTGATAGGATTGCTCCTTTTGACGCTAACCGATGCATAACGAAGTAATGTGATTCTAAGTCACCTATTTCTTTGCAAATTTGGAGGACATATCGAAACAAATACCAAGTTTCCTCATTTGAAGACTTGTGTGTGTTGTACGTATTGTTTTCAATGCGAGAGTGATAGGATTGCTACTTTTGAGGCTAACCGATGTATAGCGAAGTAATATGACTCTTAATCACCTATTTGTTTGCAAATTTTGAGTAAATAACGAAACGAATAGCAAGTTTTCTCATGTGAAGACTTGTGTGCGTTGTGCGTATATGTTTTCAATACGAGAGTGATAGGATTTCCCCTTTCGAGGCTTACCGATGTATAACAAAGTAATATGACTCTTAATCACCTATTTGTTTGCAAAATTTGAAGAAATAACGAAACGAATAGCAAGTTTCCTCAAATGAAGACTTGTGTGCGTTGTACGTATTGTTTTCAACGCGAGAGTGAAAGGATTGCTACTTTTGAGGCTAACCGATGTATAGCGAAGTAATATGACTCTTAATCACCTATTTGTCTGCAAATTTTGAGGAAATAACGAAACGAATACCAAGTGTCCTCAAATAATGAAGACTTGTGTGCGTTGTACGCATTGTTTTCAATGCGAGAGTGATTGGATTGCTCCTTTTGAGGCTAACCGATGTATAACGAAGTAAATATGATTCTAATTCACCTATTTCTTTGCAAATTTGGTGGACACATCGGAACAAATACCAAGTTTCCTCATTTGAAGACTTGTGTGTGTTCTACGCATTGTTTTCAATGCGAGAGTGATAGGATTGCTACTTTTGAGGCTAACCGATGTATAGCGAAGTAAGATGACTCTTAGTCACCTCTTTGTTTGCAAATTTTGAGTAAATATCAAAACGAATACCAAGTTTCCTCAAATGAAGACTTGTGTGCGTTGTACGCATTGTTTTCAATGTGAGAGTGATTGGATTGCTCCTTTTGAGGCTAACCTATGTATAACGAAGTAATATGATTCTAATTCACCTATTTCTTTGCAAATTTGGAGGACATATCGAAATAAATACCAAGTTTCCTCACGTGAAGACTTGTGTGTGCTGTACGCATTGTTTTCAAAGCGAGAGTGATAGGATTGCTTCTTTTGAGGCTAACCGATGTATAGCGAAGTAATATGACTCTTAATCACCTATTTGTTTGCAAATTTTGAGAAAATAACGAAAACAAATACCGAGTTTCCTCAAATGAAGACTTGTGTGCGTTGTACGCATTGTTTTCAATGCGAGAGTGATATGATTGCTCCTTTTGAGGCTAACCGATCTATAACGAAGTAATATGATTCTAATTCACCTATTTGTTAGCAAATTTGGAGGACATATCAGAACAAATACCAAGTTTCCTTAAGTGAAGACTTGTGTGTGTCGTACGAATTGTTTTCAATGCGAGAGTGATAGGATTGCTCCTTTTGAGGCTAACCGATGTATAACGAAGTAATATGATTCTAATTCACCTATTTCTTTGCAAATTTGGGGGACATATCGAAACAAATATCATGTTTCCGTAACTGAAGACTTGTGTGCGTTGTACGCATTGTTTTCAATACGTCAGTGATATGATTGCTTCTTTTGAAGCTAACCGATGTATAACGAAGTAATATGACTCTTAGTTACCTATTTGTTTGCAAATTTTGAGGAAATAACGAAACGAATAGCATGTTTCCTCAAATGAAGAGTTGTGTGTGTTGTACGCATTGTTTTCATTGCGAGATTGATAGGATTGATCCTTTTGAGGCTAACTCATGTATAACGAAGTAATATGAGTCTTAATCACCTATTTCTTTGGAAATTTTGAGGAAATAACGAAACGAATAACAGGTTTTCTCAAATGAAGACCTGTGTGCGTTGTACGCATTGTTTTCAATGCGAGAGTGATTGGATTGCTCTTTTTGAGGCTAACCGATGTATAACGAAGTAATATGACTCTTAATCACCTATTTTTTTGCAATTTTTGAGGAAATAATAAAACGAATTGCAAGTTTTCTCAAATGAAGAAATTTGTGCGTTGTATGTATTGTTTTCAACGCGAGAGTGATAGGATTGCTCCTTTTGAGGCTAACCGATGTATATCGAAGTAATATGACTCTTAATCACCTATTTGTTTGCAAATTTTGAGGAAATAACAAAACGAATAGCAAGTTTCCTCAAATGAAGACTTGTGTGCGTTGTACGCATTGTTTTCAATGCGAGAGTGATAGGATTGCTCCTTTTGAGGCTAACCGATGTATAATGAAGTAATATGACTCTTAGTCACCTATTTGTTCGCAAATTTTGAGGAAATAACGAAACGAATAGAAAGTTTCCTCAAATGAAGACTTGTGTGCGTTCTACGCATTATTTACAATGCGAGAGTGATTGGATTACTCCTTTAGAGGCTAACCGATGTATAACGACGTAATATGATTCTAATTCCCCTATTTCTTTGCAAATTTGGAGGACATATCGAAACAAATACCAAGTTTCCTTCAGTGAAGACTTGTGTGCGTCGTACGCATTATTTTCAATGCGAGAGTGATAGGATTGCTCCTTTTGAGGCTAACCGATGTGTAACGAAGTAATATGACTCTTAGTCACCTATGTGTTTGCAAATTTTGAGGAAATAACGAAACGAATAGCAAGTTTCCTCAAATGAAGACTTGTGTGCGTTGTCTTTTTGAGGCTAACCGATGTATAACGAAGTAAGATGACTCTTAATCACCTATTTGTTTCCAAATTTTAAGAAAAAAACAAAACGAATAACGAGTTTCCTCAAATGAAGACTTGTGTGCGTTGTTCGTATTGTTTTCAATACGAGAGTGATAGGATTGCCCCTTTCGAGGCTTACCGATGTATAACGAAGTAATATGCCTCTTAATCACCTATTTGTTTTCAAATTTTGACGAAATAACAAAACGAATAGCAAGTTTCCTCAAATGAAGACTTGTGTGCATTGTACGCATTGTTTTAAATGCGAGAGTGATTGGATTGCTCCATTTGAGGCTAACCGATGTATAATGAAGTAATATGACTGTTAATCACCTATTTCTTTGCAAAATTTGAGGAAATAACGAAACGAGTAGTAAGTTTTCTCAAATGAAGACTTGTGTGTGTTGTACGCATTGTTTTCAATGCGAGAGTGATATGATTGCTCCTTTTGAGGCTAACCGATCTATAACGAAGTAATATGATTCTAATTCACCTATTTGTTTGCAAATTTGGAGGACATATCGAAACAAATACCAAGTTTCCTTAAGTGAAGACTTGTGTGTGTTGTACGCATTGTTTTCAATGCGAGAGTGAAAGGATTGCTCCTTTTGAGGCTAACCGATGTATAACGAAGTAATATGACTCTTAGTCACCTATTTGTTTGCAAATTTTGAGGAAATAACGAAATGAATAGCAAGTTTCTTCAAATGAAGACTTGTGTGAGTTGTACGCATTGTTTTCAATGCGAGAGTGATTGGATTGCTCCTTTAGAGGCTAATCGATGTATAACGAAGTAATATGATTCTAATTCCCCTATTTCTTTGCAAATTTGGAGGACATATCGAAACAAATACCAAGTTTCCTTATGTGAATATTTGTGTTCGTTGTACGCATTGTTTTCAATGCGAGAGTGATAGGATTGCTCCTTTTGAGGCTAACCGATGTATAACGAAGTAATATGACTCTTAGTCACCTATTTGTTTGCAAATTTTGAGGAAATAACGAAACGAATAGCAAGTTTCCTCACATGAAGACTTGTGTGCGTTGTACGCATTGTTTTAAATGCGAGAGTGATAGGATTGCTCCTTTTGAGGCTAACCGATGTATAACGAAGTAAGATGGCTCTTAATCACCTATTTGTTTTCAAATTTTAAGGGGAAAAAAAAAACGAATAACGAGTTTCCTCAAATGAAGACTTGTGTGCGTTGTTCGTATTGTTTTCAATACGAGAGTGATAGGATTGCCCCTTTCGAGGCTTACCGATGTATAACGAAGTAATATGCCTCTTAATCACCTATTTGTTTTCAAATTTTGACGAAATAACAAAACGAATAACAAGTTTCCTCAAATGAAGACTTGTGTGCGTTGTACGCATTGTTTTAAATGCGAGAGTGATTGGATTGCTCCATTTGAGGCTAACCGATGTATAATGAAGTAATATGACTGTTAATCACCTATTTCTTAGCAAAATTTGAGGAAATAACGAAACGAGTAGTAAGTTTTCTCAAATGAAGACTTGTGTGTGTTGTACGCATTGTTTTCAATGCGAGAGTGATATGATTGCTCCTTTTGAGGCTAACCGATCTATAACGAAGTAATATGATTCTAATTCACCTATTTGTTTGCAAATTTGGAGGACATAACGAAACAAATACCAAGTTTCCTTAAGTGAAGACTTGTGTGTGTTGTACGCATTGTTTTCAATGCGAGAGTGATAGGATTGCTCCTTTTGAGGCTAACCGATGTATAACGAAGTAATATGACTCTTAGTCACCTATTTGGTTGCAAATTTTGAGGAAATAACGAAATGAATAGCAAGTTTCTTCAAATGAAGACTTGTGTGAGTTGTACGCATTGTTTTCAATGCGAGAGTGATTGGATTGCTCCTTTAGAGGCTAACCGATGTATAACGAAGTAATATGATTCTAATTCCCCTATTTCTTTGCAAATTTGGAGGACATATCGAAACAAATACCAAGTTTCCTTATGTGAATATTTGTGTTCGTTGTACGCATTGTTTTCAATGCGAGAGTGATAGGATTGCTCCTTTTGAGGCTAACCGATGTATAACGAAGTAATATGACTCTTAGTCACCTATTTGTTTGCAAATTTTGAGGAAATAACGAAACGAATAGCAAGTTTCCTCACATGAAGACTTGTGTGCGTTGTACGCATTGTTTTAAATGCGAGAGTGATAGGATTGCTCCTTTTGAGGCTAACCGATGTATAACGAAGTAAGATGGCTCTTAATCACCTATTTGTTTTCAAATTTTAAGGGGAAAAAAAAACGAATAACGAGTTTCCTCAAATGAAGACTTGTGTGCGTTGTTCGTATTGTTTTCACTACGAGAGTGATAGGATTGCCCCTTTCGAGGCTTACCGATGTATAACGAAGTAATATGCCTCTTAATCACCTATTTGTTTTCAAATTTTGACGAAATAACAAAATGAATAGCAAGTTTCCTCAAATTAAGACTTGTGTGCATTGTACGCATTGTTTTCAATGCGAGAGTGATTGGATTGCTCCTTTTGAGGCTAACCGATGTATAACGAAGTAATATGACTGTTAATCACCTATTTCTTTGCAAAATTTGAGGAAATAACGAAACGAGTAGTAAGTTTCCTCAAATGAAGACTTGTGTGTGTTGTACGCATTGTTTTCAATGCGAGAGTGATAGGATTGCTCTTTTTGAGGCTAACCGATCTATAACGAAGTAATATGATTCTAATTCACCTATGTGTTTGCAAATTTGGAGGACATATCAAAACAAATACCAAGTTTCCTTAAGTGAAGACTTGTGTGTGTTGTACGCATTGCTTTGAATGCGAGAGTGATAGGATTGCTCCTTTTGAGGCTAACCGATGTATAACGAAGTAATATGACTCTTAGTAACCTATTTGTTTGCAAATTTTGAGGAAATAACGAAATGAATAGCAAGTTTCTTCAAATGAAGACTTGTGTGAGTTGTACGCATTGTTTTCAATGCGAGAGTGATTGGATTGCTCCTTTAGAGGCTAACCGATGTATAACGAAGTAATATGATTCTAATTCCCCTATTTCTTTGCAAATTTGGAGGAAATATCGAAACAAATACCAAGTTTCCTTATGTGAATATTTGTGTTCGTTGTACGCATTGTTTTCAATGCGAGAGTGATAGGATTGCTCCTTTTGAGGCTAACCGATGTATAACGAAGTAATATGACTCTTAGTCACCTATTTGTTTGCAAATTTTGAGGAAATAACGAAACGAATAGCAAGTTTCCTCAAATAAAGACTTGTGTGCGTTGTACACATTGTTTTCAACGCGAGAGTGATTGGATTGCTCCTTTTGAGGCTAACCGATGTATAACGAAGTAATATGACTCTTAATCACCTATTTGTTTGCAAATTTTGAGGAAATAACAAAACAAATAGCAAGTTTCCTCAAATGAAAACTTGTGTGCATTGTACTTATTGTTTTTAATGCGAGAGTAATTGGATTGCTCCTTTTGAGGGTAACAGATGTATAACGAAGTAATATGATTCTAATTCACCTATTTCTTTGCAAATTTGGAGGACATATCGGAACAAATACTAAGTTTCCTCATGTGAAGACTTTTGTGTGTTCTAAGCATTGTTAGGATTGCTACTTTTGAGGCTAACCGATGTATAGCGAAGTAATATGACTCTTAATCACCTATTTGTTTGCAAATTTTGAGGAAATAACGAAACGAATACGAAGTTTCTTCAAATGAAGACTTGTGTGTGTTGTACGCATTGTTTTCAATGCGAGAGTGATAGGATTGCTCCTTTTGAGGCTAACCGATGCATAACAAAGTAATGTGATTCTAATTCACATATTTCTTTGCAAATTTGGAGGACATATCAAAACAAATACCAGGTTTCCTCATTTGAAGACTTGTGTGTGTTGTACGCATTGTTTTCAATGTGAGAGTGATATAGGATTGCTACTTTTGAGGCTAACCGATGTATAGCGAAGTAATATGACTCTTAATCACCTATTTGTTGGCAAATTTTGAGACAATAACGAAACGAATACCAAGTTTACTCAAATGAAGACTTTTGTGCGTTGTACGCATTCATTCCAATGCGAGAGTGATATGATTGGTTCTTCTGAGGGTAACCGATGTATAGCGAAGTAATATGACTCTTAATCACCTATTTGTTTGCAAATTTTGAGAAAATAACGAAACAAATACCAAGTTTCCTGATGTGAAGACTTGTGTGAGTTGTGCGTATTGTTTTCAATACGAGAGTGATAGGATTTCCCCTTTCGAGGCTTACCGATGTATAACGAATTAATATGACTCTTAATCACCTATTTGTTTGCAAATTTTGAAGAAATAACGAAACGAATAGCAAGTTTTCTTAAATGAAGACTTGTGTGCATTGTACGTATTGTTTTCAACGCGAGAGTGATAGGATTGCTCCTTTTGAGACTAACCGATGTATAACGAAGTAATATGACTCTTAATCACCTACTTGTTTGCAAATTTTGAGGAAATAACGAAACGAATAGCATGTTTCCTCAAATAAAGACTTGTGTGCGTTGTACGCATTGTTTTCAATGCGAGAGTGATAGGATTGCTCCTTTTGAGGCTAACCGATGTATAACGAAGTAATATGATTCTAATTCACCTATTTCTTTGCAAATTTGGAGGACATATCGAAACAAATACCAAGTTTCCTTAAGTGAAGACTTGTGTACGTTGTACGCATTGTTTTCAATGCGACAGTGATAGGATTGCTCCTTTTGAGGCTAACCATTGTTTAACGAAGTAATATGACTCTTAGTCACCTATTTGTTTGCAAATTTTGAGAAAATTACGACATGAATAGCAAATTTCTTCAAATGAAGAATTGTGTGCGTTGTACGCATTGTTTTCAATGCGAGAGTGATATGATTGCTCCTTTTGAGGCTAACCGATGTATAACGAAGTAAGATGACTCTTAATCGCCTATTTTTTTGCAAATGTTGAGGAAATAACGAAACGAATAGCAAGTTTCCTCAAATGAAGACTTGTGTGCGTTGTACGTATTGTTTTCAAGGCGAGAGTGATAGGATTTCTCCTTTTGAGGCTAACCGATGGATAACGAGGTAATACGACACTTAGTCACCTATTTGTTTGCAAATTTTGAGGAAATAACAAAACGAATAGCAGGTTTTCTCAAATGAAGACTTGTGTGCGTTGTACGCATTGTTTTCAACGCGAGAGTGATAGGATTGCTCCTTTTGAGGCTAACCGTTGTATAACGAAGTAATATGACTCTTAATCACCTATTTGTTTGCAAATTTTGAGGAAATAACAAAACGAATAGCAAGTTTCCTCAAATGAAGAATTGTGTGCGTTGTACGTATTGTCTTCAACGCGAGAGTGATAGGATTGCTCCTTTTGAGGCTAACCGATGTATAACGAAGTAAGATGACTCTTAATCACCTATTTTTTTGCAAATGTTGAGGAAATAACGAAACGAATAGCAAGTTTCCTCAAATGAAGACTTGTGTGCGTTGTACGTATTGTTTTCAACGCGAGAGTGATAGGATTTCTCCTTTTGAGGCTAACCGATGGATAACGAGGTAATATGACTCTTAGTCACCTATTTGTTAGCAAATTTTGAGGAAATAACAATAAGGAATAACAGGTTTTCTCAAATGAAGACTTGTGTGCGTTGTACGCATTGTTTTCAACGCGAGAGTGATAGGATTGCTCCTTTTGAGGCTAACCGTTGTATAACGAAGTAGTATGACTCTTAATCACCTATTTGTTTGCAAATTTTGAGGAAATAAGAAAACGAATAGCAAGTTTCCTCAAATGAAGAATTGTGTACATTGTACGTATTGTTTTCAACGCGAGAGTGATATGATTGCTCCTTTTGAGGCTAATCGTTGTATAACGAAGTAATATGACTCTTAATCACCTATTTGTTTGCAAATTTTGAGGAAATAACAAAACGAATAGCAAGTTTCCTCAAATGAAGACTTGTGTGCGTTGTACGTATTGTCTTCAACGCGAGAGTGATAGGATTGCTCCTTTTGAGGCTAACCGATGTATAACGAAGTAAGATGACTCTTAATCACCTATTTTTTTGCAAATGTTGAGGAAATAACGAAACGAATAGCAAGTTTCCTCAAATGAAGACTTGTGTGCGTTGTACGTATTGTTTTCAACGCGAGAGTGATAGGATTTCTCCTTTTGAGGCTAACCGATGGATAACGAGGTAATATGACTCTTAGTCACCTATTTGTTAGCAAATTTTGAGGAAATAACAAAACGAATAGCAGTTTTTCTCAAATGAAGACTTGTGTGCGTTGTACGCATTGTTTTCAACGCGAGAGTGATAGGATTGCTCCTTTTGAGGCTAACCGTTGTATAACGAAGTAGTATGACTCTTAATCACCTATTTGTTTGCAAATTTTGAGGAAATAAGAAAACGAATAGCAAGTTTCCTCAAATGAAGAATTGTGTGCATTGTACGTATTGTTTTCAACGCGAGAGTGATATGATTGCTCCTTTTGAGGCGAACGTTGTATAACGAAGTAATATGACTCTTAATCACCTATTTGTTTGCAAATTTTGAGGAAATAACAAAACGAATAGCAAGTTTCCTCAAATGAAGACTTGTGTGCATTGTACGCATTGTTTTCAATGCGAGAGTGATTGGATTGCTCCTTTTGAGGCTAACCGATGTATAACGAAGTAATATGATTCTAATTCACCTATTTCTTTGCAAATTTGGAGGACATATCGGAACAAATACCAAGTTTCCTCACGTGAAGACTTGTGTGTGTTGTACGCATTGTTTTCAATGCGAGAGTGAAAGGATTGTTACTTTTGAGGCTAACCGATGTATAGCGAAGTAATATGACTTTTAATCACCTATTTGTCTGCAAATTTTGAGGAAATAACGAAACGAATAGCAAGTTTCCTCAAATGAAGACGTGTGTGCGTTGTACGCATTGTTTTCAAGGCGAGAGTGATAGGATTGCTCCTTTTGAGGCTAATCGATGTATAACGAAGTATGATGACTCTTAATCACCTATTTGTTTGCAAATTTTAAGGAAATAACGAAACGAATAGCAAGTTTCCTCAAATGAAGAATTGTGTGCGTTGTACGTATTGTTTTCAACGCGAAAGTGATATGATTGCTCTTTTTTAGGCTTACCGATGTATAACGAAGTAATATGACTTTTAATCACCTATTTGTCTGCAATTTTTGAGAAAATAACGAAACGAATAGCAAGTTTCCTCGAATGAAGACTTGTGTGCGTTGTACGCATTATTTCCAATGCGAGAGTGATAGGATTGGTCCTTTTGAGGCTAACCGATGTATAGTGAAGTAATATGACTCTTAATCACCTATTTGTTTGCAAATTTTGAGGAAATAACAAAACGAATAGCAAATTTCCTCAAATGAATACTTGTGTGCGTTGTACGCATTGTTTTCAATGTGAGAGTGATTGGATTGCTCCTTTTGAGGCTAACCGACGTATAACGATGTAATATGATTCTAATTCACCTATTTCTTTGCAAATTTGGAGGACATATCGAAATAAATTCCAAGTTTCTGAAAGTAGTATGCCTAAAGCCAATCACATTTGATGTGATAAGCATATATTTTGTAATCTTGTTCGTTTATTAATAAAAGTATCAAGACATTTCTTTATTCATGATTAATTACTTGAATTAATCAAATGTATAAACCCATAGTTTTCGAGCAATGCTTTTAGAACCATGATGAGGATCATGCTAATGAGATCTAAATTCAAGATAGCTCAAAACTAAAATTGTTCCTAATCATTGGATCACTAAAATGGGTATTAGTGAATCCGGATAGATTAGTACATACTATGCTTGCTCTTATGAAGAGGATGATTGATCTCATAATCATTTGTGTAGAGACACTAAAGCAAGTATGTAGGTGCTTATTAGAGAATAAGTTCACTGAACATGACTCGCTCAAGGAACACCTAATGGAGTCTTACTTGTCTGTCAATAGGAGTTCCTTTTGTGATAGTAGTACAAGTGATCCTTGGACTTGAGATCATCATAGTATCTTGTGTATGATGAATTATGTTTTGACATATTCCTTAAAACCTTTAGGGTGTATCAAAGGGTATGATCGGATATAATAAGTCATACATGGAGATAGGTGAATGATCAACAAAGAATCTACCACTTCTAGTAAAAGAAGAGAATGTCCTATGCGATTCGATAAATGACAACTCAGTAGTCCCTGGCCAAGGCAGAATGAAAATTAGAAAGTAGTTTCTAATTTACATTAATTAGAGTTATTCATTTAAGGATCGAAATGCATATAATCAAATAAAATAAGGCTTGACAGTTATACCATGTCTTATATTTGATTGGGATGTTGTGAGGTAGAAGGATTGAATTGTACGGTAACTATTCGCTGAATAGGTTATTTTGTGATTAAATGTTGAAATCTATATTATCTGGAAAGTCGTTGATCGCTAAGGAGGCTTACCCTTATTATGGAATAAATATTATTTATTTAAATAAATTAAATAGTTTCATTTATTTATATAAATAAGATTAGAATAGTTCTAATTAATTTATTCTATAACCGGTTTAATATGGAGAACCTAAAGGGTCACACCGCAAAAGGAAAATAATTGTTTAAGAAGTAAATGGCATAATTGTAATAATGAATTAAGTATATTTAATTTATACTATGTGGATAGAATAAATTAAATAGCTTAATATTTATTATTTAGTATTTTGGAAATACTAATTATAAATTAATTAGAGGAGTCTTATTATTATTATTACTATTATCATTATTATTTAGTTCATAAATGGTTTAGGAATTAATTAATAAGAGTACTCTCATAATTAATAATTAAGTTCCTAAATAGTTTAGGAATTATAATTATTATATTAAATCAATTAAGTTCCTAATTAGATTAGGAGTTTAATTAAAAACCCTATTCCTAAAGGTGTTAGAAGGGTTTACTAAATCTATGAATAAGAGAAGTCTTATTATGGATTAGGGTTACACACATAAACCTCCATAAGTTTTTGGGAGAGTACTCACATATTCTCTAGAGAGAGAAAACTAGGGTTTGCCATCACCCACTTCTTGAATTATTATTATTCCTTGGTGGATCACCTCTAGAGGCCAAACACTTGGGTGGCTAACATTGATCATTGGAATCCAATCGGTGAAATTCAAGGAGAACGCGAAGGATTTCGAGGTGAAATTCAAGGAGAATAATTGCGCATAAAGATCGATCCTGGATTATGGTTTGTAAATTTTTAAATTTGATTTTACCATGCTTCCGCTAATTTTGTGCAAAATGATTGCGTCTACGAATATTACAAACCAACAGTGGCATCAAGAGCCAAACTTTATGCGAATTATTAATTATTTTAATTCCATATGTGTATGGGTATGTATTTAGAATAATTTATTGGGCATAAATTGTTGTATAAAATTATATTTTTTATTTATTTAAAGACATTGGATGTTTACCGAATTGGATTCGGTCAAAATATATTATTACCGAATTTAATTGAAATTGTTTCAAATTGTTAACACCGCACGGTTTTCGGTTATTGGTATATATATAGCAACACTCGGTTTTGGAGAAAAAGCAATCTTGGTTTATGATGTATTCCTATAAACATATATATACCGATAGCAAGTTGCTTTATAGAATTCAGTGGGTGCATTATATGATATATTATATACAAGGCAACAGGTTTTGGTGTTTGGATAAGCTACTTTTTTTTTTCGGAATTGGTTTATGAATTTGGTATATATAAAGGTGTCCCAAAAATTGTGTCACTTTACAAAAGTAATATAGCAGCATGTTCCGGGAATTGATAAAAAGCAAAGCAATAAAGCAGCCACGATTTTTTCCGGAAAAGAACAGCCACGATTTCGGGTAAAGTGCAAAAACAAGCCACTTTCGGATTAATATATATATATGTTATTACCGAATGTTAGTATATATATATATATATTATTAATATATATGATATATTTATAATATATATATATTAATTAGCCAAATAGTTTGGTAATTTTGTATTGATTTTAAAATTACAAAATAAAAGAGTTTATTTTGGGTAATTTTAAAATAATAAAAAAAAAATTTATTTTTAAATAATTTTATAATTAAAATAAAAGGTTAATTTTAAACATGAAATTGGATTTCATGCAACTTTAAATTGCCCATTAAATGATACCAATACATATATGGAATGTTTTATTTAATTCATGCGATGAATATTATTTATTGATATATATGTTGATATATATGATAATAAATGAGATTGATTATGGACTATTGACCAATGTGATTGGATTTAATTTTAAATGGATGCATGAATGAATGAGTTTTATAAATGGGGTCTGCGTACCTCGTCTTTCTAATTTTTCTTATGTATAATTCTATCTCTCTCCTATGTACTTCCCCTTGACTGTTGATCAATGTTTCTTATTTATTATAAATAATTTGTAATAGGATTAGTTAGAATTATTTTGAAGAATTGAAGCAAAGGAGCAAGGAGCGCATGAAGACTCATTTGTAATGGAGCCCAAATTTAAATGTAATAGTTATATTTAATTTAATTTATTCTTGCACCCTAGGTTTGACCTTTTGGTTCACTTGGTGGCTATAGTGAACCAAATTAGAATAAAAGTCCATAATCAATCCAAGTAGAATATAGTATTCTATATGTGCATGTTAATTATATATATATATATATTATATATTATCCAAACATGCTTCGCATGTTAAATAATATGACGCGTATTTTATATATATATGTGCATGCGCGCTAAACAAGATGAGACAATTAATATTAATAAACTCCTCATGATGTAGAATAAATATTATTTAAAAATGAATTAAAATGTTTAATTCATGAATTAAAAGGAGTTTAATTCAATTAAATAAAATTAGAATTGTTCTAATTTATTTATTCTACTACTAAAATATTAAGTTGTAACGTTCAAAGATATTTGGAATATCGAACGTTGCCTTCTAGCATGATAAAACGATAGAGTATCAAATAATCAATATACGTTTGTTGTGCACACACAAGGCTTATATCGATCATTTGAGATGTTGTTTTATCACATTTGATGCTTATAAGGAATTGAACATTACTGTTTTGTTGTGCACACACAAGGGCAGTATTTTTCTCTTTACTATATGGAAGTGCTAGGTTTGACTTAACTTAGATAATTTTGATTTGGATGTGCACACACATGATCATAATAATCTAAGAGGCAAAATACAAGGAGTTACATGTTGATGTAATTGACAAAAGTTGTCTACCTATTTATTTATATATAGTTTGTTGTGCACACACAAGGCTATATACATTTAAAATAGGATCCTTATTCTCACTAGCAAGTTTTTTAATTAGATTTGCCGAACTATATAAGAAGAGGGTAATATAGTTTGATGAAAATAGTGGGAGACACCATTTTAAATAAAGACCTAATTAACTTGGTGATTAATAAAATGAATGCATGTTAATGTTGTTATTAATTCACTTAAAGAATATTGCTATGTTTAATTCACTAACACTGCATAGCATATTAGATGCTAACAATTAATCGAATCGAATTGTTCGGATTGATTAAACAAATTTGAGAAAAGTTCTCAATGCTGAAAAGCTAGCAAATATCCTTAATTCGCCTATTCCTACAAACGTTGTAGACTAAGCCTATGAGGAAGATATTGTTATTTTAAGAAATAGCAAGATGATGCAAAGATGGCTCAATGCATCATGCTCGCATCCATAAGTATTTAGTTACAGCGTCAACACGAGAAAATGGATGCACCTACTATATTGTTGCACATTCAATAGTTGTTTGATGAGCAAAGTAGGTCAACTAGATATAAGATATCTAATGAGCTCTTCCAATCTATAATAACCAATGGCACTACAGTAAAGACACGTGTCCTAAAGATGATCAATCCGATTGATCAATTAGGACACCTAGGTTTTGTCAAAGATGGAGAGTTGAGTCAAGATTCGATCTTGCAGTCACTCGCTGACTCCCTTTCACAACTTGTTGTGAACTTTAACATTAATAAGCTTGAAGTCAGTTTACCTGATTTGCTTAAATATGTTGAATAAGTTGAGAGTCACTTTCCTTTCAAGAAAGACTAAGTCTTACTAGTAGATGAATCTTCTAAGTTGAAGAAGATGGCCAAAGGTGTTTCTGAGGAGTCAGAAAAGATAGAAGGCAAAAGAAAGGCTGAACAAAGGACATAAATAAAAGTGATCCCGAGGGCAAAAGAGTTTGCTTTAATTACGATAAGCTGGGACACTGGAAGAACAACTGCAAGAGAGTTGCAATAGTTAAGTAGAAGAAGTTTAGTGAAACTTCAACTACAAATATAGATTTGTTCATAATGAAATAGAACTTTCTATAAGTCAAGTTTCTACTTAGGTATTAGATACCGGCTGGAGGTCTCAAATATGCAAACCGTTGCAGAGACTAGGCATAAGTAGAAAGCTGAACTAAAGATAAGTAATCCTGTGCGTGGGGAATGGAGCAAAAGGTTGCTGCATTAATCATAGGAACTTACAGTTTAGCATTGCCTACAGGCAAGTCCATTTAGTTAGTAAGATGTTACTATGTTGATTACTTGATGGACTTTGTAAACTTGACTTACATGAAAATATTTCAAAATTGAACAAACTAAAGGCAAAGATATGATATGAATCATACCTTCATACAATACTGTTAACTCGGTCATGTTAATGAAACAAGACAAAACAAGTTGTTTAAAGATAAGCTTTTAAAGCATTTTGATTATGAATCAAATACAACTTGTGAATCTTGTATCATGGACAATATGACTAAATCTTCATTTAGTGGACATGGAGAGAGAGTTACAAAGTTGTTAGAGATGGTACACACAGTCGTGTGTGGGACCTATGACAACAAATGCAAGATGAGGGTATTAATTCATTACTTTCACTGATAATTCTAGATTTTGATATATGTATTTGATGAAATACAAATCTAAATCATTTGAAACGTTCAAAGAATTCAAAAGTGAAGTATAGAAACTAAATGCCAAAAGTATTAAAGTTCTTCGATTAGATCGAGAAGGGAATACTTAAGCAATAAGTTTCTATATCATCTCAAGCGAAATGGTATTCTCACATAATGGACATAGTGATGATCCATGATGAGTTATACCAATCTTCTAGTATCCTTCTAGGGTTATACCTTAGAAACGATCGCATATCTACTAAATCAGATACCTTCTTATTTCCTCCTCAAGACTTCATAAGTCATGGATAGGGAGGAAACTAAGTCTTAAGTATGTTAAGATTTGGATTGTCCAGCTTATGTCAAAAAGTTTGACAGTGATAAGCTTGGGACAAGATTTGATAAGTGTAAACTTGTGGGATATCCTAAAGAAAGTTTAGGGTATCACTTCTATAATCCGACTAACTAAAAGGTGTTTGTTGAAACACGCTGCCTTATAAGAAAAGAAGTTTTTCCTTAAAGGGTTAGTGGGAGTAAAATAGATGTTGAAGAAGATTAAGAACCACAAAACACTACAGATCAAGTGAAGGAATCTATATAAGTAGATAAACCTATTGTACCACAACCAAGTCGTAAATCTGGTTTAGTACCGAAGATACCTGAATGGTATGAATTCATCATAGATGATGATGATGAGGTACGCATCATAGTAGATGATGATCCAGTTACATACGATGAGGTATGAGTATTAGATACTCAAGAGAAATGACTGCTGATCATAAAATCTGAAATGGGTCTTTGGAGAAAGACTAAAGCAGATGGCAAGGTAGAGACCTATAAGACCTAGCTAGTGGTAAAAAGATTTCAAATAAGGTCAATGAGTTGACTATAATGAAACTTTTCACTAGTGAAAATGCATATATCAATTCGAATTTTACTTGTAGTTGTAGCTTATTATATAAAAGGATGTATGTACGATACAACCAAGAGGATTTGTCTCCATATAGATGGAGTGAATCAAGTATGTAAGTTACAACGATTCAATTATGGATTGAAACAAATTTCTCGAAAACGGAACATCCGTTTTGATGAGACAATCAAAAGAGTTTGATTTTATCAAAGACGAGGATGAACCAAGTGTGTACAAAGGTTAGTGGGAGCACTGTGACATTCCTAGTATTATATGGTGATATAATGCTGATAAGGAATGACATACCAATGCTACAATCAGTAAAGATGTGGTTGTCTAAACACTTCTCCGTGAAGGACTTGGGAAAAACATCCTATATTTTGGGGATAAAGATCTATAAAGATTGATCTAAAAGGATGCTTGGCTTGTACCAAGGAACGTACATTGATTATATGCTAAAGAAGTTTAGCATGAAAGATTCCAAGAAAAGGCTCATGCCGATGGGTTCTGGAATACATCTCTCGAAGAAGCAGGCCCCAAAGATACCTGAAGAGAGAGACTGTATAAGTAAGACTCCTTATGCCTCAGCAATAGGATCTATCATGTACGGGATGATATGTACTTGACCTAATATTGCTTATGCATGATAAGCAGATATCAGTTCATTTCTGGAGAAGAATATTAGAAAAGAGTTTCTAATGATGGGTCTGATATCAAACTAGAGGGCTTAACAAACTCAAGTTTGTTCAGACCAATCAAGATAACAACATATCCGTTTCAGGTAATATGATTACCTTGAACGGTGTTGTAGTGAGTTGGAAAAGTTCCAAACAGCAAGGAGTTGCTGATTTAGTGACAAAGACATAGTAAATAACCATAAGTGAAGCTGCAAAGGTAATTGTTTGGTTCAATAAATTCATTACAGAACTTATAATGGTTCTTAGTATTAAAGGAGTTTAATTTGCCAAAGAACCTAGGTCTCATCTGAAATCCAAACATATGTTGCAGCACTTTCATATGATTAGATGAATCATTGAAAAGGAGACGACACCATAAAGATGGCAAGCTCTTAGAACAGCATTACAGATCCATTAACTAAAGCATTTACTAAGCAATTTGTACGCCACTTAGCGAAGAATGGTATAGGGATACCAAAGGGCGATTGGCTTTAGTGCAAGTGGGAGATTGAAAGTAGTATGCCTAAAGCCAATCACATTTGATGTGATAAGCATATATTTTGTAATCTTGTTCGTTTATTAATAAAAGTATCAAGACATTTCTTTATTCATGATTAATTACTTGAATTAATCAAATGGATAAACCCATAGTTTTCGAGCAATGCTTTTAGAACCATGATGAGGATCATGCTAATGAGATCTAAATTCAAGATAGCTCAAAACTAAAATTGTTCCTAATCATTGGATCACTAAAATGGGTATTAGTGAATCCGGATAGATTAGTACATACTATGCTTCCTCTTATGAAGAGGATGATTGATCTCATAATCATTTGTGTAGAGACACTAAAGCAAGTATGTAGGTGCTTATTAGAGAATAAGTTCACTGAACGTGACTCGCTCAAGGAACACCTAATGGAGTCTTACTTACCTGTCAATAGGAGTTCCTTTTGTGATAGTAGTACAAGTGATCCTTGGACTTGAGATCATCATAGTATCTTGTGTATGATGAATTATGTTTTGACATATTCCTTAAAACCTTTAGGGTGTATCAAAGGGTATGATCGGATATAATAAGTCATACATGGAGATAGGTGAATGATCAACAAAGAATCTACCACTTCTAGTAAAAGAAGAGAATGTCCTATGCGATTCGATAAATGACAACTCAGTAGTCCTTGGCCAAGGCAGAATGAAAATTAGAAAGTAGTTTCTAATTTACATTAATTAGAGTTATTCATTTAAGGATCGAAATGCATATAATCAAATAAAATAAGACTTGACAGTTATACCATGTCTTATATTTGATTGGGACGTTGTGAGGTAGAAGGATTGAATTGTATGGTAACTATTCACTGAATAGGTTCTTTTGTGATTAAATGTTGAAATCTATATTATCTGGAAAGTCGTTGATCGCTAAGGGGGCTTACCCTTAATATGGAATAAATATTATTTATTTAAATAAATTAAATAGTTTAATTTATTTATATAAATAAGATTAGAATAGTTCTATTAATTTATTCTATAACCGGTTTAATATGGAGAACCTAAAGGGTCACACCGCAAAAGGAAAATAATTGTTTAAGAAGTAAATGTCATAATTGTAATAATGAATTAAGTATATTTAATTTATACTATGTGGATAGAATAAATTAAATAGCTTAATATTTATTATTTAGTATTTTGGAAATACTAATTATAAATTAATAAGAGGAGTCTTATTATTATTATTACTATTATCATTATTATTTAGTTCATAAATGGTTTAGGAATTAATTAATAAGAGTACTCTCATAATTAATAATTAAGTTCCTAAATAGTTTAGGAATTATAATTATTATATTAAATCAATTAAGTTCCTAATTAGACTAGGAGTTTAATTAAAAACCCTATTCCTAAAGGTGTTAGAAGGGTTTACTAAATCTATGAATAAGAGAAGTCTTATTATGGATTAGGGTTACACACATAAACCTCCATAAGTTTTTGGGAGAGTACTCACATATTCTCTAGAGAGAGAAAACTAGGGTTTGCCATCACCCACTTCTTGAATTATTATTATTCCTTGGTGGATCACCTCTAGAGGCCAAACACTTGGGTGGCTAACATTGATCATTGGAATCCAATCGGTGAAATTCAAGGAGAACGCGAAGGATTTCGAGGTGAACTTGTACCCGTTGAAGCTTTGAGTTCTACAAGGGTATATCTCTAACTTCTTCTTTATTAATTAATAATTGCGCATAAAGGTCGACTTGTGTGTGCTATTAAACCAACAGTTTCCTCTCGTGAAGACTTGTGTGTGCTGTAAGCATTGTTTTCAATGCGAGAGTGATAGGATTGCTACTTTTGAGGCTAACCAATGTATAGCGAAGTAATATGACTCTTAATCACCTATTTGTTTGCAAATTTTGAGAAAATAACAAAACGAATACCGAGTTTCCTCAAATGAAGACTTGTGTTTGTTGTACGCATTGTTTTCAATGCGAGAGTGATAGAATTGCTCATTTTGAGGCTAACCGATGTATAACGAAGTAATATGATTCTAATTCACCTATTTCTTTGCAAATTTGGAGGACATATCGAAACAAATACCAAGTTTCCTTAAGTGAAGACTTGTGTGCGTTGTACACATTGTTTTCAATGCGACAGTGATAGGATTGCTCCTTTTGAGGCTAAACGATGTGTAACGAAGTAATATGACTCTTAGTCACCTATTTGTTTGCAAATTTTGAGGAAATAACGACACGAATAGCAAGTTTCCTCAAATGAATACTTGTGTGCGTTGTACACATTGTTTTCAATGCAAGAGTGATAGGATTGCTCCTTTTGAGGCTAACCGATTTATAACGAAGTAAGATGACTCTTAATCACATATTTGTTTGCAAATTTTGAGGAAATAACGAAACGAATAGCAAGTTTCCTCAAATGAAGACTTGTGTGCGTTGTACGTGTTGTTTTCAATGCAAGAGTGATAGGATTTCTCCTTTTGAGGCTAACCAATGTATAACGAAGTAATATGACTCTTAATCACCTATTTGTTTGCAAATTTTGAGGAAATAACAAAGCGAATAGCAGGTTTTCTCAAATGAAGACTTGTGTGCGTTGTACGCATTGTTTTCAATGCGAGAGTGATTGGATTGCTCTTTTTGAGGCTAACCGATGTATAACGAAGTAATATGACTCTTAATCACCTATTTTTTTTCAAATTTTGAGGAAATAACAAAACGAATAGCAAGTTTCCTCAAATGAAGACTTGTGTGCATTGTATGCATTGTTTTCAATGCGAGAGTGATTGGATTGCTCCTTTTGAGGCTAACCGATGTATAACGAAGTAATATGATTCTAATTCACCTATTTCTTTGCAAATTTGGAGGACGTATCGGAACAAATACCAAGTTTCCTCATTTGAAGACTTGTGTGTGTTGTACGCATTATTTTCAACACGATAGTGATAGGGTTGCTTCTTTTGAGGCTAACCGATGTATAACGAAGTAATGGCACCTCTAATCACCTATTTGTTTCCAAATTTTGAGAAAATAACGAAACGAATAGCAAGTTTCTTAAAATGAAGACTTGTGTGCGTTGTACGCATTGTTTTTAATGTGAGAATGATAGGATTGTTCCTTTTGAGGCTAACCGATGTATAACGAAGTAATATGATTCTAATTCACCTATTTCTTTGCAAATTTGGAGGACATATCGAAACAAATACCAGGTTTCCTTAAGTGAAGACTTGTGTGCGTTGTACGCATTATTTTAAATGCGAGAGTGATAGGATTGCTACTTTTGAGGCTAACCGATGTATAACGAAGTAATATGACTCTTAGTCACTTATTTCTTTGCAAATTTTGAGAAAATAACGAAACGAATAGCTACTTTCGTCAAATGAGGACTTGTGTGTGTTGTACGCATTGTTTTCAATGCGAGAGTGATAGGATTTCTCCTTTTGAGGCTAACCGATGTATAACGAAGTAAGATGTGTAACGCCCCCAAAATCCCCGCGCTTTCGATGCGGCGGACCTTGTGCGTTAATTTCATACATCTATCGACTTAACCAATGATCCCATAATCATATTGGTTGAAATAGTCTTATTTTAGACTATACATTAACAATTTCTCTTAACATTGTCCCTGGATCTTAACTCGATCTCAGTCTCATAAGTATACAAGTATCAACTTGTATTTCATCCGTATAAATGGATAAAACCATATATAACGGTTTAATTTTAACCTTAGGATTTAAATATTCTATATATGTCCACTTGTAACGGTCTCATTCGTACTACAAGTATCAATATACAAAGATATCTCTTCATATCAATAATCCAACTTATATGGTATTCAGAATAGTAATAACGAGTTATACCTGGGTCCGAGGAACCTTAACGATGGATTTGACCAGTCAACATCGCTTAGTTCTGTCTCAGATGTACAACACTCACAAGTTATTTACCGATCCTCATCCAGATAAATAGATCATTATCAATACTATGTTAAATTTTAACAATTCTAGGTTATATCAAAATAAAGACATAACAACATTCTGATGATAATTATTTATATCATTCATTCAATATTCGGTTACATGTTTGTTTGTTCGTATTACAACAGTCATTATGACATACAAATACAATCAATTTACATGAAAACCTAATCTATGCTGCATCTTTAAGTTCATGATCTTCTTAACGTTCATCTTTAATCTGCAAATAAGGTTTTATTCGCAAGAATGAGCACGACGGCTCAGCAAGTCTAACATACAGCACATACGCAGTTTATGCTTTCATATAAACTTTAACATGCATTGACTGAACATAATTCTTCATTTAATATCACATATAACTCATGTTCCAACAATTTATATCACATTGACACACAAAGTGTATAAATCATGTTCGTAAATCGTAAACATAAAACATAACAGTTAGAAGGCTTGTAAACATCAGTTAAAGACTTCACATATCATCTATTGCATAATAACATGACATTACACATCTCATTTAACATTTTAACAATACTACACAAGTAGCACATAGCAAGAGTTAGAAGACTTGCCTTGAAACCATGTTAGGTTTTTCCCGGGAAATCGTTAAACGCCTACAAAAAGGGTTACGCGACCCCGAATGTTAGATTATCAAATTTTCCTTTTGAATAAGTCTTAGAATAACTTAACTACACTATTTTCATAGGTGAAATTATTTGGAAATTTGGCTAACTCAAAAACTCATTGTTAAGCCAAATTTTCGGATTTGGGCAGATTGTTGGACTGCCAGACCCCGGCTCGGTTAAACGGCCATAACTTCTTCGTTTTAAAACATTTTTGAGTCGTTCAAAATTTCACGCGTTTGTAACTTCCGTACCTACAACTTTCATTCAGACCAAAGTTCGAGATTCCTTACTGATTTACACATATTTTCCAGTAATGGGACTGATCTAAAACTAATTCATATTTCTGACCTCTTTTACAGTGACAGCCATAACTTTGTCATACGAAAATATTTTTGAGTGATTCTTGAGTCTAAATTGCTTAGAATTTCATGAGCTACAACTTTCATTTAGGTTTCTAAGGCAGATTCAGACTTTAAATTTTCGGAAATTTGAAAAAATATTCTGCGAGTATATTAAGCTTAGCTTTCTTTGATCCGATTGGTAAAACATGATACCTCAAGCATTAATTTGCTAAGATAACATGTTCTAACACTCCGTATCACTTCATAACATAAAAATAACAAAATCATAAACCAACTTATATAAAATTTTATGACTTTTTCTCAAGAACACGAAGAACGAATCGAAGAACACGAAAAACACGAAGAACAAAGTTTCATCGTTCTTCGTTTCGACTACTAAAACTTGATGCCACAAGCATTATTTAGCAAGGCCATCATGTTTCATCATCCCATAACACTAAATTACCAAATCATAAACCTACTTATGTAGAAATTATGACTTTTGCTCAAGAACACACGAAGAACGAAAAATCGTACATGGTAACGACTTATGTTCTTGAGCTTTTGGATTTCATACTTGAAATAATTTGAGCATTATAACTGCTTACATATGTGATTATAACACTTTATAATTGACAAAATTTGGTCATTATAACGACTTGTTTACTTAAATATAACAATTTATAATAATACTCCAGAACATACGAAGAACACGGAGAACAGATAAACCGTACATGGATACGACGTATGTTCTTGAACTTTAAACTATGAAATGAAATTTGACATAACAACGACTTGCTCAAGTCATAAGGAACACGGAGAACGAAAAATCGTACATGGCTACGACTTATGTTCTTGAGCCTCATCGATAAAATAAAACTTTAAGCATAATAACGATTAAGAATCGTACCTTTTATTATTGCAAGCTTTAACTATTTCTTTGCAATCGATTCTTGCCTCACAAGAACTCTCTCTATATTTGCTCTTTAGCTTTCAAAAATGGTAAAGAACTAATGAACTTAAGCCTTCTATTTATAGGAAAACTAAGGGTCGGGGTAGTTTGGTCATTAGTTTAAAAGCTAAGGGCATTTTAGTCATTTCGCACATTATTTAATTAATAAAACTAGAATAATATCTAGATATTTTCCAAGCCAAGCTTCTAGAAGCTTCCCGAGCTGTTTTGTCATTATTTCTTCCGATTTCGGTATATCGGATAAATCGCGTGCGATTAATTTAAAATATTTCGCATTAGTAATATAAGTTTTAATTACTTATACATATTTTATTCATAAAATACATCATACAGTATTAATATGATGTCTCGTCTGACCCTCAAAGTTTTTCTTGAATTAATCTCGGATAACCTTCCGTGTATTTTTCTCAAATACACCTACCGGGCGACGCGATTGATAAATTTCTTTCATTCTAGACACTAATTATGATTGAATAATATAATTAGGTATTAATCTGATAAATTTGATTATTCAAATTTTATGTTAACCTATCTCATGATCCGTTTGATGAAAACAATACGGATGAATTAGCAGTTAATTATATAACAGTCTGATTCCAACTAATTTGGTTAACTTCTACTGATTTAAAATTTTGATATTACTGAGTTTTGTTCCGAATGAACACTTTTCTGAAAAGTGAAAAGTCCAAAAGACTTGACACGTTTTTCGGTGAATAGTGTTTTTGACGACCATTTCTCAGAAAATGGTTAGAAGACCAAAAAGTCAAAAATAATATTTATTTTTGTCTTTTCCCTATTTCGTCTTATTCCCGACACACTTTTCGAGAAAATCTTTTATTGCTTATTACGCACCGGTGTTGCATACAAACACTGTATCCATCAACGGTTTGATCAAAAAAGGAAAGCGTTTTCGTTTGAATAGCGATTTACGTTTTATTTATGGAAAAATATCAGTGGCTCCCTGGTATCTATTCCCCGTATAAATGTTATATCGTGAAATAGAAAAAGTCCAAACGTTGAAAAGAACGTTCAAAAAGACGACAAACATTTTCTCGTAAAACGTGTCTTTTTTCGTCTTTTTCCCAAGAAAATTTTATTGATTCCCTGGCATCTAAACCTCATATTATCACTATGCCGTGAAATACAAGAAGTCCTACGATGAAAGAAACGATCAAACGAATGAAAAACGTTTCTTCGTGAATAGTACTTTTTACACGTTTTTCGAGAAAAACTTTTACTGACTATTACGTGTTTTTAAAGCGTGGGAAGGTTCAATCTTGAAACAGAATGTCAATTTAACCTTCACATTTTGCTCAAGGGCCTAGGTTATTTTCTAGGGTTTAGACCCTAGGGTTAGGGTTTAGGTTTTAACTCTTTTTCCAATTTAGGTTTTTTGCCCTAAATTGACTTCTGATTTTTAATAAGTGTTAAGGTTAACTACTTGAACCAAAACACAAAATCCTACACATAGATATTTCATATAACACATTTAAAAGCTCAATTCAAGCTTTACTAATCACATAACACATAGTTTAGGTTAAAAAATTTAACCTCTTAGTTGTATACGATCGTAGTTTCGAGTCGTATATATTCTTTTAGATAGCTCAAGGTATGCTTGAACAATCCTTCTTAGGTTTTGAATTGACAACATTGCTTAAATCTTGTTAGATCACTTTGAAAATATTTGGGCTATTACATTCAATCCAACTTAAAGGAATTTCGTCCTCGAAATTAACTTTACAATTACTTTAGTCATTTAATATCATATTTATAAGTGCTATAAATATTCAGGATATTACAAGATGACTCTTAATCACCTATTTGTTTGCAAATTTTGAGGAAATAACGAAACGAATAGCAAGTTTCCTCAAATGAAGACTTGTGTGCGTTGTACGTATTCTTTCCATTGCGAGAGTGATAGGATTGGTCCTTTTGAGGCTAACCGATGTATAGCGAAGTAATATGACTCTTAATCACCTATTTGTTTGCAAATTTTGAGGAAATAACGAAACGAATACCAAGTTTCCTCAAATGAAGACTTGTGTGCGTTGTACGCATTGTTTTCAATGCGAGAGTGATTGGACTGCTACTTTAGAGGCTAACCGATGTATAACGAAGTAATATGATTCTAACTCCCCTATTTCTTTGCAAATTTGGAGGACATATCGAAACAAATACCAAGTTTCCTTATGTGAAGACTTGTGTGTGTTGTACGCATTGTTTTCAATGCGAGAGTGATAGGATTGCTCCTTTTGAGGCTAACCGATGTATAACGAAGTAATATGACTCTTAGTCACCTATTTGTTTGCAAATTTTGAGGAAATAACAAAACATAATACCAAGTTTCCTCAAATGAAAACTTGTGTGTATTGTACGCATTGTTTTCAATGCGAGAGTGATTGGATTGCTCCTTTTGAGGCTAACCGATGTATAACGAAGTAATATTATTCTAATTCACCTATTTCTTTGCAAATTTGGAGGACATATCGGAACAAATACCATGTTTCCTCATGTGAAGACTTGTGTGTGTTCTATGCATTGTTTTCAATGCGAGAGTGATAGGATTGCTACTTTTGAGGCTAACCGATGTATAGCGAAGTAATATGACTCTTGATCACCTATTTCTTTGCAAATTTTAAGGAAATAACGAAACGAATACGAAGTTTCTTCAAATGAAGACTTGTGTGCGTTGTATGCATTGTTTTCAACGCGAGAGTGATAGGATTGCTCCTTTTGAGGCAAACTGATGCATAACGAAGTAATGTGATTCTAATTCACCTATTTCTTTGCAAATTTGGAGGACATATCGAAACAAATACCAAGTTTCCTCATTTGAAGACTTGTTTGTGTTGTACGCATTGTTTTCAATGCGAAAGTGATATAGGATTGCTACTTTTGAGGCTAACCGATGTATAGCGAAGTAATATGACTCTTAATCACCTATTTGTTTGCAAATTTTGAGAAAATAACAAAACGAATAGCAAGTTTCCTCAAATGAAAACTTGTGTGCATTGTACGCATTATTTTCAATGCGAGAGTGATAGGATTGCTCCTTTTGAGGCTAACCGATGCATAACGAAGTAATGTGATTCTAATTCACCTATTTCTTTGCAAATTTGGAGGACATATCAAAACAAATACCAAGTTTCCTCATTTGAAGACTTGTGTGTGTTGTACGTATTGTTTTCAATGCGAGAGTGATAGGATTGCTACTTTTGAGGCTAACCGATGTATAGCGAAGTAATATGACTCTTAATCACCTATTTGTTTGCAATTTTTGGGAAAATAACGAAACGAATACCAAGTTGCTTCAAATGAAGACTTGTGTGCGTTGTACGCATTCTTTCTAATGCGAGAGTGATATGATTCGTCCTTTTGAGGCTAACCGATGTATAGCGAAGTAGTATGACTCTTAATCACCTATTTGTTTGCAAATTTTGAGGAAATAACGAAACAAATAGCAAGTTTCCTCATGTGAAGACTTGTGTACGTTGTGCGTATTGTTTTCAATACGAGAGCGATAGGATTGCCCCTTTCGAGGCTTACCGATGTATAACGAAGTAATATGACTCTTAATCACCTATTTGTTTGCAAATTTTGAAGAAATAACGAAACGAATTGCAAGTTTCCTCAAATGAAGACTTGTGTGCGTTGTACGTATTGTTTTCAACGCGAGAGTGATAGGATTGCTCCTTTTGAGGCTAACCGATGTATAACGAAGTAATATGACTCTTAATCACCTATTTATTTGCAAATTTTGAGGAAATAACGAAACGAATACTAAGTTTCTTCAAATGAAGACTTGTGTGCGTTGTATGCATTGTTTTCAACGAGAGAGTGATAGGATTTCTCCTTTTGAGGCAAACCGATGCATAACGAAGTAATGTGATTCTAATTCCCATATTTCTTTGCAAATTTGGAGGACATATGTGACACCCCAGGATTTTACAAAATTTCTAAATAAGGATTATGGATAATTAAGTGAAGGTTATAAAACAAAACCTAGTTAAAATGATTAAATATGATTATTATGTGATTAAATTGATTTAGTAAGTGATAAAGGTAATAGATGTGACTTGTGGGGTTGAAATAGTACAGATGGATCCGTTAGAGATTTGAAATATTTAAGAGACTGGAGATATGATGGAATAAGAATGAACATGAACGTTGATGACCAAATGGTAATATAACGGGATTAAAATGAATTATTGACTGTAATGCCCACAATAGGGTAAATTGGAAGGAATTATTGCAAGATATGATAGTGTGTGTCAACAGATTATGGGTTGTGTACGTGAATATGTGTATAGGAATATATTTGATAAGATATAGAAAGATGAGTTAAAGTTTAGAAGAAATGGAAATGGTGATGTATAATTGAATTGAGAGTTGATTATGAAAGTTAAGTGTAAGTTAAATGAATAGGCCTGGAGAGGCGAGGATATGAGAATGGCAAGGTAAGTCAGTATGTGTGGAAAAGAAGGAACGGTTGACCTAATTGGTCTACTAATGATTTAAGGAATAATAAGAATATGATATGTGAATATATGAAATTATTAAGAAATTGGTATCATTGATTTAAATGAGTTATGTAATTATATGACGTGTAGAAATGAAATGTAATATCTCGAGAATGAGTGGAAATCATATTTGATGTAAGAATGGTTTAAATTGCCATTAGTTGATATGTAAATTAGTGAAAGGACTTAAAGGTTGTAAATCGCCAATTTAAGTTTAAAGAGGAATGAATGACGATGAATTGTGGTATTTCGGTCGAGGTTCGCTCCTCGAGGAAGCGGTTTATGGGAAAAAGTGTGTAATTCGACTGTTTGAGATGTCGGGAATTGAAATTTATGAATTATGGAACCAAGAAAGTTAGTAGGAAACGAGAATTGTATTTATGATTAAAAGAAGGTTATGTAGTCGACTTATGATTAAATGGTTGATTAAGTCATAAAATGGGACTATGTGAGTATAGCATAGCGGAAAACGGATGATCTAATTGGTCGATTGAAAGAAGAATCAATTTAAACGATTAAGAAATGAAATTATGGGGGGAAAATGTATGAAAATTTAGTATGAGGGGGAAAGTTGCAAGAAATGAAAGTTTAGTTAATTTGACAAATTACCAAAATGCCCCTCAACAAATTAGATAATTACCATTGTGTCCTAAAGAGGTCAAATGACCAAAATACCCTTGAAAATTTGGATAATGACATATGTGTCCTAAGTGGCAAAATGACAAGAATGCCCCTCACTTATCATGTGAAATGACCAAAACGCCCTTGGAAGTGTTAACCCTGGTTATTTGCTTAACCAAGCCTAGTTAAGCCTTAATTAACTTTATAAAGCAAGCATGCTAGCTCATTTCCAGCACTTTGCTGGAAATCAAGCCCTAAGAGAGAGAAAATGAGAGAAAGCCATGTGAAGAAGGAGAAAAGCTTGGAAAACATGGAGCTAAAGAGCTTAAATGTCCATGGAGCAAGAAGGAAAAGTGATGTACTCATCAAGAGGATCCTAGATATGTACAGAAGTTTGACATACATGAAGGTATAACCATGCTCTTGTTTCAAAGTTTGATGTTTATGAGTTTAAATTCAAGAATAGGGATAGCCATGCATGTATCTATAAATATACATGTTGATTATGTAAAGATTATGCATATTACATGTTATATGTATGTAAATGATAGAACCCTAGACACAAGTTGGTAGAACAAAGTTAATGGACAAGTTATGTTCATGTTACAAGCTAGAAATCATATTTTAAGTTTTGATCATGTGTTATATGTGGTTGGTTTTGATGAAAACCTAGTTAGAAGGGTTGATCATGGTTGATGAAAGTAAATTATTGTGCTAGATGACAAGTTAGAATCATAAATGGTGTAAAAGTATGTTTTGTAAAGGAAAGTTGAATATTATGCTATACTTTTTGTATAGATTTCATATTAATCTGTAAAATGCTTTAGAACGTGCATGTAGAAGCTATGTGATGATACAAAGTAGTAAGAAGTATATGTGATTGCCTATGAGGTGTATTTGAGTTAAGGAATTAAGTTGAGGTTAAGTATTCAAGTTAAAAAGGTTTGAGAATTTTGATGAAAATCCAAGCCATAGGTGATTTTTGGCAATTTTGAGGATTTAAAGGTGAAATGAAATCAAATGAGTCATGTTTATGTTAATACACGTGTCTAGGTTATTTTGAAAGTTAACGGAATGAAAATTGAGTAAAATGGCGATTCGAACGATCAGAATCGATCGTTTCGAATCGAAATGGAGTTTAACGGACAAAAGTCGTCTCGTGCGAAATTTTATGGTTTTGAAAGTTTGTACATGTCACATATAGGTTATGTGAGCTATGTTAAGTGTTGAAACGAAAATTGGAAGCAAATGGCCAAAAATAACCAAGTTGCAAAAGTTGAGTTTTGAAAATTCTGAAAAAAATTCTAAGTGTTGGAAATGTTTTGAACGGCCCTCCTAAGGGCTAGTGTATCTCTATTTTTAAGAATCCAAATGAGTCAAGTAGTATTTTTGTAAAATACTAGGTAGTAAGGTCTAGATGTGGTCCAAATTTCAGCTCAATTGGAGTTAAGATGAAGAAATTAAAAATCGGCAAAGGTAGTGCAAAAATCAGATTTCCAGATTTTGAACATGGCGCCCCCGCGCCATGTTTTGTACTAAAAGTGGCGCCCCGGCGCCATGTTACTGTTCATCGACCGAGAAGATTTTGCGGCCAGCGAGCTCTGGCGGCGCCGGGGCGGAGTTACTGTTCATTTGAAAAAATTTTAAGCTTCCGAAATGCTATATTTTGATATGGAATGATAAAGATGAGTTATGTAAGCCCTAAATAGATAAAGAATGATCAAAATAAATGATGTTAAGGTATAATGGAATGACAAATGGAAGAACATAACATGCCTAAAGTTAAGCCAAAGCATGATTTAATGTTACGAAAAGGTCGGGGGCAATGTGGGATGTATTACTAACCTACATAGGGTGTAATACATGAAATGTAATGTGATTAGAGATTAATGGTCAAGCGATTATGATCTAAGTTTGATAAGTCATATGAAATTATGATCCTATATTAATGGATATAGGTTGTATATTTTCAGACAGCGCTCAATGAAGCAATCCAAGGCAAGAAGGGATGGAAAGGCTAAACGAGGCAATAGAGGTTAAGTAATAAATGCGGTACAGGCAAGTGTTTCAGACTTAAAAGTATTAATTGAACTACGTGAATTATGTGATAATTGAAATGGGCACTCTGTGCCACAACGTGATCTAACTGTTAAATGCAATACGTGATAATTGAACATAACATGGTAAAGTAATAGAAGCATGATGCATATTATAAAATGTGAGCATGAAAGGTCTTATCTGAATTACTTGCTGAGCTTATGTGCTCATTCTTACTATGAACTAACGTTTCAGGTGAAGTACAAGAAGGCCGGAGGTTCCGGTGATGCTAAGGTAAAGAGTGTGAATGCATGGAGATGCGTGAAGAGATTTGAAATTGTATCTATGAGATATTCATGTAAAACAGATGTATGTAAATTTGTATATATGCAAGTTATGTAATAACCGATTTTAAATGTTAAACCTAGATGGTAGAAAGAACAGTGTGATTTGCTAATTTGTGTTATCGGAGAATGAAAAAAATGTATGTATGTATGGCATAGAGTTGTGTAAACAGGATATATATGTATATATGATGCAAATGTATGAATACAGGAATATATAAACAGGGCCATATATAGATGAAACTATGGCGAAATTTTGTTACAAGTGATGAAATAATTATATATATGTATGTTTATAATAGGTCACAAACTATTAATGGGTGACTTAAGTTCTAATGAAAGGTAAATGAATGTTGCGATCCTGAGACAGGTAAGGATTATAAGATTAAGTTTTTTAAAAAAAAAAAAATAGGGACCAAATTACGGTCAATTAAAGTTAAAGGTTAAGTTTGATGCACGAAATTCCAGGTTAATATGAATTTAAAGTAAATGAATATGATTTCCAGAGATAATCGGATAATTAAATAAGGTCGGGATTTCGAGCTATCACAACATATCGTAACAAATACCAAGTTTCCTCATTTGAAGACTTGTGTATGTTGTACGCATTGTTTTCAATGCGAGAGTGATAGGATTGCTACTTTTGAGGCTAACCGATGTATAGCGAAGTAATATGACTCTTAATCACCTATTTGTTTGCAAATTTTAAGGAAATAACGAAACGAATACGAAGTTTCTTCAAATGAAGACTTGTGTGCGTTGTATGCATTGTTTTCAACGCGAGAGTGATAGGATTGCTCCTTTTGAGGCAAACCGATGCATAACGAAGTAATGTGATTCTAATTCACCTATTTCTTTGCAAATTTGGAGGACATATCGAAACAAATACCAAGTTTCCTCATTTGAAGACTTGTTTGTGTTGTACGCATTGTTTTCAATGCGAGAGTGATATAGGATTGCTACTTTTGAGGCTAACCGATGTATAGCGAAGTGATATGACTCTTAATCACCTATTTGTTCGCAAATTTTGAGGAAATAACGAAACGAATAGCAAGTTTCCTCATGTGAAGACTTGTGTGCGTTGTGCGTATTGTTTTCAATACGAGAGTGATAGGATTGCCCCTTTCGAGGCTTACCGATGTATAACGAAGTAATATGACTCTTAATCACCTATTTGTTTGCAAAATTTGAAGAAATAACGAAACGAATAGCAAGTTTCCTCAAATGAAGACTTGTGTGCGTTGTACGTATTGTTTTCAACGCGAGAGTGATAGGATTGCTCCTTTTGAGGCTAACCGATGTATAACGAAGTAATATGACTCTTAATCACCTATTTGTTTGCAAATTTTGAGGAAATGACAAAACGAATAGCAAGTTTCCTCAAATGAAAACTTGTGTGCATTGTACGCATTGTTTTCAATGCGAGAGTGATAGGATTGCTCCTTTTGAGGCTAACCGATGCATAACGAAGTAATGTGATTCTAATTCACATATTTCTTTGCAAATTTGGAGGACATATCGAAACAAATACCAAATTTCCCCATGTGAAGACTTGTTTGGGTTGTACGCATTGTTTTCAATGGAGACTGATAGGATTGCTACTCTTGAGGCTAACCGATGTATAGCGAAGTAGTATGACTCTTAATCACCTATTTGTTTGCAAATTTTGAGGAAATAACGAAACGAATACCAAGTTTCCTCAAATGAAGACTTGTGTGCGTTGTACGCATTGTTTTCATTGCAAGAGTGATAGGATTGCTCCTTTTGAGGCTAACCGATGTGTAACGAAGTAATATGACTCTTAGTCACCTATTTGTTTTCAAATTTTGAGGAAATAACGAAACGAATAGCAAGTTTCCTCAAATGAAGACTTGTGTGCATTGTACGCATTGTTTTCAATGCAAGAGTGATTGGATTGCTCCTTTAGAGGCTAACCGATGTATAACGAAGTAATATGATTCTAATTCCCCTATTTCTTTGCAAATTTGGAGGACATATCGAAACAAATACCAAGTTTCCTTCAGTGAAGACTTGTGTGCGTTGTACACATTGTTTTCAATGCGAGAGTGATATGATTGCTCCTTTTGAGGCTAACCGATGTGTAACGAAGTAATATGATTCTAATTCACCTATTTCTTTTCAAATTTTGGGGGACATATCGGAACAAATACCACGTTTCCTCATGTGAAGGCTTGTGTGTGTTATACCCATTGTTTTCAATGCGAGAGTGATAGGATTGCTACTTTTGAGGCTAATCGATGTATAGCGAAGTAAGATGACTCTTAATCACCTATTTGTTTGTAAATTTTGAGGAAATAACAAAACGAATACCAAGTTTCCTCAAATGAAGAGTTGTGCGCGTTGTACGCATTGTTTTCAATGCGAGAGTGATTGGATTGCTCCTAAACGATGTATAACGAAGTAATATGATTCTAATTCCCCTATTTCTTTACAAATTTGGAGGCCATATCGAAACAAATACCAAGTTTCCTTATGTAAAGACTTGTGTGCGTTGTACGCATTGTTTTGAATGCGAGAGTGATAGGATTGCTCCTTTCGAGGCTAACCGATGTATAACGAAGTAATATGACTCTTAGTCACCTATTTGTTTGCAAATTCTGAGGAAATAACGAAACGAATAGCCAGTTTCCTCAAATGAAGACTTGTGTGCGTTGTAGGTATTGTTTTCAACGCGAGAGTGATAGGATTGCTCCTTTTGAGGCTAACTGATGTATAACAAAGTAATATGACTCTTAATCACCTATTTTTGCAAATTTTGAGAAAATAAGGAAACGAATACCAAGTTTCCTCAAATGAAGACTTGTGTTCGTTGTACGCATTCTTTCCAATGCGAGAGTGATAGGATTCCTCCTTTTGAGGCTAACCGATGTATAGCGAAGTAATATGATTCTTAATCACCTATTTGTTTGCAAATTTTGAGGGAATAACGAAACGAATAGCAAGTTTCCTCATGTGAAGACTTGTGTGCGTTGTTCGTATTCTTTTCAATACGAGAGTGATAGGATTGCCCCTTTCGAGGCTTACCGATGTATAACGAAGTAATATGACTCTTAATCACCTATTTGTTTGCAAATTTTGAGGAAATAACGAAACGAATAGCCAGTTTCCTCAAATGAAGACTTGTGTGCGTTGTAGGTATTGTTTTCAACGCGAGAGTGATCGGATTGCTCCTTTTGAGGCTAACCGATGTATAACGAAGTAATATGACTCTTAATCACCTATTTGTTTGCAAATTTTGAGGAAATCACAAAACGAATACAAAGTTTCCTCAAATGAAAACTTGTGTGCATTGTACGCATTGTTTTGAATGCGAGAGTGATAGGATTGCTCCTTTTGAGGCTAACCGATGCATAACGAAGTAATGTGATTCTAATTCACTTATTTCTTTGCAAATTTGGAGGACATATCGAAACAAATACCAAATTTCCCCATTTGAAGACTTGTTTGTGTTGTACGCATTGTTTTCAATGGAGACTGATAGGATTGCTACTCTTGAGGCTAACCGATGTATAGCGAAGTAGTATGACTCTTAATCACCTATTTGTTTGCAAATTTTGAGGAAATAACGAAACGAATACCAAGTTTCCTCAAATGAAGACTTGTGTGCGTTGTACGCATTGTTTTCAATGCGAGAATGATAGGATTGCTCCTTTTGAGGCTAACCGATGTGTAACGAAGTAATATGACTCTTAGTCACCTATTTGTTTTCAAATTTTGAGGAAATAACGAAATGAATAGCAAGTTTCCTCAAATGAAGACTTGTGTGCATTGTACGCATTGTTTTCAATGCAAGAGTGATTGGATTGCTCCTTTAGAGGCTAACCGATGTATAACGAAGTAATATGATTCTAATTCCCCTATTTCTTTGCAAATTTGGAGGACATATCGAAACAAATACCAAGTTTCCTTCTGTGAAGACTTGTGTGCGATGTACACATTGTTTTCAATGCGAGAGTGATATGATTGCTCCTTTTGAGGCTAACCGATGTGTAACGAAGTAATATGATTCTAATTCCCCTATTTCTTTGCAAATTTTGGGGGACATATCGGAACAAATACCACGTTTCCTCATGTGAAGGCTTGTGTGCGTTGTACGCATTGTTTTCAATGCGAGAGTGATAGGATTGCTACTTTCGAGGCTAATCGATGTATAGCGAAGTAAGATGACTCTTAATCACCTATTTGTTTGCAAATTTTGAGGAAATAACAAAACGAATACCAAGTTTCCTCAAATGAAGAGTTGTGTGCGTTGTAGGTATGTTTTCAACGCGAGAGTGATAGGATTGCTCCTTTTGAGGCTAACCGATGTATAACGAAGTAATATGACTCTTAATCACCTATTTTTGCAAATTTTGAGAAAATAACGAAACGAATACCAAGTTTCCTCAAATGAAGACTTGTGTTCGTTTTACGCATTCTTTCCAATGCGAGAGTGATAGGATTCCTCCTTTTGAGGCTAACCGATGTATAGCGAAGTAATATGATTCTTAATCACCTATTTGTTTGCAAATTTTGAGGGAATAACGAAACGAATAGCAAGTTTCCTCATGTGAAGACTTGTGTGCGTTGTTCGTATTCTTTTCAATACGAGAGTGATAGGATTGCCCCTTTCGAGGCTTACCGATGTGTAACGAAGTAATATGACTCTTAATCACCTATTTGTTTGCAAATTTTGAGGAAATAACGAAACGAATAGCCAGTTTCCTCAAATGAAGACTTGTGTGCGTTGTAGGTATTGTTTTCAGCGCGAGAGTGATAGGATTGCTCCTTTTGAGGCTAACCGATGTATAACGAAGTAATATGACTCTTAATCACCTATTTGTTTGCAAATTTTGAGGAAATTACAAACCGAATAGCAAGTTTTCTCAAATGAAGACTTGTGTGCGTTGTAAGCATTGTTTTCAATGCGAGAGTGATTGGATTGCTCCTTTTGAGGCTGACCGATGTATAACGAAGTAATATGATTCTATTTCACCTACTTCTTTGCAAATTTTGAGGAAATAACGAAACGAATAGTAAGTTTCCTCAAATGAAGACTTGTGTGCGTTGTACGTATTGTTTTCAACGCGAGAGTGATAGGATTGCCCCTTTTGAGGCTAACCGATGTATAACGAAGTAATATGATTCTAATTCACCTATTTCTTTGCAAATTTGGAGGACATATCGGAACAAATATCAAGTTTCCTCATGTGAAGACTTGTGTGTGTTGTACGTATTGTTTTCAATGCGAGAGTGATAGGATTGATCCTTTTGAGGCTAACTGATATATAACGAAGTAATATGACTCTTAATCACCTATTTGTTTGCAAATTTTGAAGAAATAACAAAACGAGTAGCAAATTTTCTCAAATGAAGACTTGTGTGTGTTGTACGCATTATTTTCAATGCGAGAGTGGTTGGATTGCTTCTTTTGAGGCTAACGTATGTATAACGAAGTAATATGACTCTTAATCACCTATTTGCTGAAAGGTTCTTTTACGATTAAATGTTGAAATCTATATTATCTGAAAAGTCGACTAATCGCTAAGGGGGCTTACCCTTATTGTGGAATAATTATTTATTCTGAATTAAAGAGTTAATTCGTAATAAATGAATTAGAATTGTTCTAATTTATTTATTATACAACCAGTTTAATATGGAGAACCTAAAGGGTCACACCGCAAAAGAGTAACATTTATTTTAGAAGTGGATGGCATAATTGTAATAATAAATTAAGTATATTTAATTTATACTATGGTGATAGAATAAATTAAATAGCTTAATATTTATAATTTAGTATTTTAGAAATACTAATTATAAATTAATAAGAGGAGTCTTATTATTATTATTATTATTATTATTATTATTACTATTATTAATATTACTAGTATTATTATTTAGTTCCTAAATGGTTTAGGAATTAACTAATAAGTAGTAATATTATTATTAAATAATTAAGTTCCTAAATAGTTTAGGAATTATAATTATAATAATTAATTAAGTTACTAAATGATTTAGTAATTAATTAATAAATAGTAATATTATTATTAAATAATTAAGTTCCTAAATAGTTTAGGAATTATAGTTATAATAATTAGTTAATTTACTAAATGGTTTAGTAATTAATTAATAAAAAGTACTCTCATTATTAAATAATTAAGTTCCTAAATGGTTTAGGAATTGTAATTAATTAATTTAGTTCCTAATTAAATTGGGAATTAAATTAAAACCCTAATCCTAAATAGTTTAGGAGGTTTGACTAGATCTATAAATAAGAGGAGTCTTATCATAGATCAGGGTTACACACTCTTTCATAAGAGAGGGAGAGTACTCCATAATTCTCTAGATCTAAGAGTTAGAGAGAGAAAGAGAATTAGGGCTAGCCACCCATAGTTTAGAGAAATCATAATCCACTTCTTTAATTCATAGATCTCTTGGTGGATCACCTCTAGAGGCTTCACACTTGGGGAGCTAACATTGATCCGTGGAATCTAACCGATGCGAGAGTGATATGATTGCTCCTTTTGAGGCTAACCGATGTGTAACGAAGTAATATGATTCTAATTCACCTATTTCTTTGCAAATTTTGGGGGACATATCGGAACAAATACCACGTTTCCTCATGTGAAGGCTTGTGTGTGTTCTACGCATTGTTTTCAATGCGAGAGTGATATGATTGCTCATTTTGAGGCTAACCGATGTATAGCGAAGTAGTATGACTCTTAATCACCTATTTGTTTACAAATTTTGAGAAAATAACGAAACGAATAGCAAGTTTCCTCAAATGAAGATTTGGGTGCATTGTACGCATTGTTTTCAATGCAAGAGTGATAGGATTGCTCCTTTTGAGGCTAACCGATGTATAACGAAGTAATCCGACTCTGAATCACCTATTTGTTTGCAAATTTTAAGGAAATAACAAAACGAATTGCAAGTTTCTTCAAATGAAGACTTGTGTGCGTTGTACGTATATTTTTCAACGCGAGAGTGATAGGATTGCTCCTTTTGAGGCTAACCAATGTATAACGAAGTAATAGGACTCTTAATCACCTATTTGTTTCCAAATTTTGAGAAAATAACGAAACGAATAGCAAGTTTCCTCAAATGAAGACTTGTGTGCGTTGTACGCATTGTTTTCAGTGCGAGGATGATAGGATTGTTCCTTTTCAGGCTAACCGATGTATAACGAAGTAATATGATTCTAATTCACCTATTTCTTTGCAAATTTGGAGGACATATCGAAACAAATACCAAGTTTCCTCATGCGAAGACTTGTGTGTGTTGTACGCATTGTTTTCAATGTGAGAGTGAGAGGATTGCTACTTGAGGCTAACCGATGTATAGCAAAGTAATATGACTCTTAATCACCTATTTGTTGGTAAATTTTGAGGAAATAACGAAACGAATAGCAAGTTTCCTCAAATGAAGACTTGTGTGCATTGTACGCATTGTTTTCAATACGAGAGTGATAGGATTGCTCCTTTTGAGGCTAACCGATCTATAACGAACTAATATGATCCTAATTCACCTATTTCTTTGCAAATTTTGAGGAAATAACGAAACGAATAGCATGTTTCATCAAATGAAGACTTGTGTGCGTTGTACGCATTGTTTTCAAGTCGAGAGTGATAGGATTGCTCCTTTTGAGGCCAACCGATGTATAACGAAGTAATATGATTCTAATTCACCTATTTCTTTGAAAATTTGGAGGACATATCGGAACAAATACCAAGTTTCCTCATGTGAAGACTTGTGTGTGTTCTACCCATTGTTTTCAATGCGAGAGTGATAGGATTGCTACTTTTGAGGCTAACCGATGTATAGCGAAGTAATATGACTCTTAATCACCTATTTCTTTGCAAATTTGGAGGACATATCGAAACAAATACCAGGTTTCCTTAAGTGAAGACTTGTGTGCGTTGTACGCATTATTTTCAAAGCGAGAGCGAGAGGATTGCCACTTTTGAGGCTAACCGATGTATAACGAAGCAATATGACTCTTAGTCACCTATTTCTTTGCAAATTTTGAGGAAATAACGAAAGGAATAGCAAGTTTCATCAAATGAAGACTTGTGTGCGTTGTACGCATTGTTTTCAATGCGAGAGTGATTGGATTGCTCCTTTTGAGGCGAACCGATGTATAACGAAGTAATATGATTCTAATTAACCTATTTCTTTACAAATTTGGAGGACATATCGGAACAAATACCAAGTTTACTTAAGTGAAGACTTATGTGTGTTGTACGCATGGTTTTCAATGCGAGAGTGAAAGGATTGCTCCTTTTGAGGCTAACGGATGTATAACGAAGTAATATGATTCTAAAGCACCTATTTCTTTGCAAATTTGGAGGACATATCGAAACAAATACCAAGTTTCCTCATGTGAAGACTTGTGTGTGTTGTACGCATTGTTTTAAAGGGAGAGTGATAGGATTGCTACTTTTGAGGCTAACCGATGTATAGCGAAGTAATATGACTCTTAATCACTTATTTGTTCGCAAATTTTGAGGAAATAACTAAACGAATACCAAGTTTCCTCAAATGAAGACTTGTGTGCGTTGTACGCATTGTTTTCAATGCGAGAGTGATTGGATTGCTCCTTTAGAGGCTAACCGATGTATAAGGAAGTAATATGATTCTAAATCACCTATTTCTTTGCAAATTTGGAGGACATATCGAAACAAATACCAAGTTTCCTTAAGTGAAGGCTTGTGTGCGTTGTACGCGTTGTTTTCAATGCGAGAGTGATATGATTGCTTCTTTTGAGGCTAACCGATGTATAACGAAGTAATATGACTCTTAGTCACCTATTTGTTTGCAAATTTTGAGGATATAACGAAACGAATAGCAAGTTTCCTCAAATGAAGACTTGTGTGCGTTGTACGCATTGTTTTCAATGCGAGAGTGATAGGATTGCTCCTTTTGAGGCTAACCGATGTATAACGAAGTAAGATGACTCTTAATCACCTATTTGTTTGCAAATTTTAAGGAAATAACAAAACAAATAGCAAGTTTCCTTAAATGAAGAATTTTGTGCGTTGTACGTATTGTTTTCAACGCGAAAGTGATAGGATTGCTCCTTTTGAGGCTAACCTATGTATAACGAAGTAAGATGACTCTTAATCACCTATTTGTTTGCAAATTTTAAGGAAATAACAAAACGAATACAAGTTTCCTCAAATGAAGAATTTTGTGCATTGTACGTATTGTTTTCAACGCGAAAGTGATAGCATTCCTCCTTTTGAGGCTAACCGATGTATAACGAAATAATATGACTCTTAATCACCTATTTGTTTGCAAATTTTGAGGAAATAACAAAACGAATAGCAAGTTTCCTCAAATGAAGACATGTGTGCATTGTACGCATTGTTGTCAATGCGAGAGTGATTGAATTGCTCCTTTTGAGGCGAACCGATGTATAACGAAGTAATATGATTCTAATTAACCTATTTCTTTACAAATTTGGAGGACATATCGGAACAAATACCAAGTTTCCTCATGTGAAGACTTGTGTGTGTTCTACGCATTGTTTTCAATGCGAGAGTTATAGAATTGATACTTTTTAGGCTAACCGATGTATAGCGAAGTAATATGACTCTTAATCACCTGTTTGTTTGCAAATTTTGAGGAAATAACGAAACGAATAGAAAGTTTCCTCAAATGAAGACTTGTGTGCGTTGTACGTATTGTTTTCAACACGAGTGTGATAGGATTGCTCCTTTTGAGGCTAACCAATGTATAACGAAGTCATAGAACTCTTAATCACCTATTTGTTTCCAAATTTTGAGGAAATAACGAAACGAATAGCAAGTTTCCTCAAATGAAGACTTGGGTGCATTGTACGCATTGTTTTAAATGCGAGAGTGATAGGATTGCTCATTTTGAGGCTAACCGATGTATAACGACGTAATATGACTCTTAATCACTTATTTGTTTGCAAATTTTGAGGAAAAAACGAAACGAATAGAATGTTTCCTCAAATGAAGACTTGTGTGCGTTGTACGCATTGTTTTCAACGCGAGAGTGATAGGATTGCTCCTTCTGAGGCTAACCGATGTATAACGAAGTAATAGAACTCTTAATCACCTATTTGTTTCCAAATTTTGAGAAAATAACAAAACGAATAGCAAGTTTCCTCAAATGAAGACTTGTGTGCGGTGTACGCATTGTTTTCAATGCGAGAGTGATTGGATTGCTCCTTTTGAGGCTAACCGATGTATAACGAAGTAATGTTACTCTTAATCACCTATTTGTTTGCAAATTTTGAGGAAATAACAAAACGAATACCAAGTTTCCTCAAATGAAGAGTTGTGTGCGTTCTACGCTTTGTTTTCAATGCGAAAGTGATAAGATTGCTCCTTTTCAGGCTAACCGATGCATAACGAAGTAATGTGATTGTAATTCACCTATTTCTTTGCAAATTTGGAGGACATATCGAAACAAATACCAAGTTTTCTCATTTGAAGACTTGTGTGTGTTGTACGCATTGTTTTCAACGTGAGAGAGATAGGATTGCTACTTTTGAGGCTAACCGATGTATAGCGAAGTAATATGACTCTTAATCACCTACTTGTTTGCAAATTTAGAGAAAATAACGAAACAAATATGAAGTTTCCTCAAACGAAGACTTGTGTGCGTTGTACGCATTCTTTCTAATGCGAGAGTGATAGGATTGCTCCTTTTGAGGCTAACCTATGTATAACGAAGTAATATTATTCTAATTCACCTATTTCTTTGCAAATTTGGAGGACATATCAGAACAAATACCAAGTTTCCTCATGTGAAGACTTGTGTGTGTTGTACGCATTATTTTCAATGCGAGAGTGATAGGATTGCTACTTTTTAGGCTAACCGATGTATAGCGAAGTAATATGACTCTTAATCACCTATTGGTTTGCAAATTTTGAGGAAATAATGAAACGAATAGCAAGTTTCCTCATGTGAAGACTTGTGTGCGTTGTTCATATTTTTTTCAATACGAGAGTGATAGGATTGCCCCTTTCGAGGCTTACCGATGTATAACGAAGTAATATGACTCTTAATCACCTATTTGTTTGCAAATTTTGAGAAATAACGAAACAAATAGCAAGTTTCCTCAAATGAAGACTTGTGTGCGTTGTAGGTATTGTTTTCAACGTGAGAGTGATAGGATTGCTCCTTTTGAGGCTAACCGATGTATAACGAAGTAATATGACTCTTAATCACCTATTTGTTTGCAAATTTTGAGGAAATAACAAAACGAATAGCAAGTTTCCTCAAATGAAGAGTTGTGTGCGTTGTACGTATTGTTTTCAACGCGAGAGTGATAGGTGTTGTCCGATTTATATATGGTCAATTCGCGCAAGTATACACGGTCAATCAAGTAATATAGAAGTAAAAAGGATGTCGAACCCACAAGGAATGGATAGCAATTATTCTAATTATTACGCAACTATCAATTTAAATCTAATTTAAACGAATAACAATTTAAATTATGAAAATATTAAATACTAATTACCCAAAGTTGATTTTCAGATATTTTAAAACTTAGGATTACAACTTCCCCAATTGATTACAATAATCTCTTCATCTTATTTTCAATTGATTAATTCTCATGAGTTGTTAACGGAGATTGCCTATCTATTTATTAACTTTGTTCAATAGATAATAAAAAGATCTAATCCACTTACCTTGCTACTATTCGTGCAATATAAACTTGAATTAAACTCATTACGAACAAACTCTCCACCACGTTACATATGGCACGTAGGTATTATCATCCTATGCACTATTATGCTATTCTCTTAAAAAGAATCAACAAGTTCATATGTTATTATATCCAGATCTAATCTTAGATTCCTTTCTCAATTACATCTAAGATATCCGATTAACTGCTGCGCACACAATTAATAAATTCAAGCATAAGACATAATAAACAACTCAAGTAGAATCAATAACTAAAAATAAGTATGAATTAATTATCGTAAACCAAAAGGGTCCATTGAAATCCTAATTGAATGTTTAGTTCATCATAGTCAAATAAGAAACCATCATCATAATTATAACTAACATTCAGAAGTTCAAGATAATGAGATAAAAAGAGAAAAAGAATGAAACTCTATAGCCTCTCTTGTCTGCAATCCGAATCCTCTGAAGCTTGTCAATGCACGTGAATGGAGGCTCTCACTGATCTTCCGTGTATTTCTTGTACAACCCACACCTCCATCTATATACTAGTAATCCCTAAGTAGGGTTTTAAGCGTCCAAAATCGATTAGGAAACTCAAATCTTCAGTAAAACGCGTAACTGCCCGACAAAATCTGCGACTCAGCGCTGCCAGCTCTGACCGTAGCACTATTCCAGCGCTGCCAGCTCTGGCCCTTTTCCCAGAAATTACAAAATTGCCATTTACACCTCGAACATGCCTGTTTTGCCCCTTTTTCACCTTGCCGCAGAAAATAGACATAAATGCGAATAAAATGTACTAAAAAGACTTTAAAGACAACCAAATATTAAGCCTAAACATATCTAAATCATAGGTATAAAACCTACTCATCAATAGGATTGCTCCTTTTGTGGCTAACGTATGCATAACGAAGTAATATGATTCTTAATCACCTATTTGTTTGTAAATTTTGAGGAAATAACGAAACGAATAGCAAGTTTCCTCAAACGAAGAACTGTGTGCGTTGTACGTATTGTCAATGCGAGAGTGATAGGATTGCTCCTTTTGAGGCTAACTGATGTATAACGAAGTAATAGGCCTCTTAATCACCTATTTGTTTGCAAATTTTAAGGAAATAACAAAACGAATAGCAAGTTTCCTCAAATGAAGACTTGTGTGCGTTGTACGTATATTTTTCAACGCGAGAGTGATAGGATTGGTCCTTTTGAGGCTAACCGATGTATAACGAAGTAATATAATTCTAATTCACCTATTTCTTTGCAAATTTGGAGGACATATCGAAACAAATACCAGGTTTCCTTAAGTGAAGACTTGTCTGCATTGTACGCATTATTTTCAAAGTGAGAGCGAGAGAATTGCTACTTTTGAGGCTAACCGATGTATAACGAAGTAATATGACTCTTAGTCACCTATTCTTTTCAAATTTTGAGCAAATAACGAAACGAATAGCAAGTTTCCTCAAATGAAGACTTGTGTGCGTTGTACGCATTGTCTTCAATGCGAGAGTGATAGGATTGTTCCTTTTGAGGCTAACCGATGAGTAACGAAGTAATATGACTCTTAATCACCTATTTGTTTGCAAATTTTGTGAAAATAACGAAACGAATAGCAAGTTTCCTCAAATAAAGACTTGTGTGCGTTGTACGCATTGTTTTCAATGCGAGAGTGATTGAATTGCTCCTTTAGAGGCTAACTGATGTATAACGAAGTAATATGACTCTAATTCACCTATTTCTTTATAAATTTGAAGGACATATCGAAACAAATACCAAGTTTCCTTAAGTGAAGACTTGTGTGCATTGTACGCATTGTTTTCAATGCGAGAGTGATTGGATTGCTCCTTTTGAGGCTAACCGATGTATAACGAAGTAATATGACTCTTAGTTACCTATTTGTTTGCAAATTTTGAGGAAATAACGAAACGAATATCAAGTTCCTCAAATGAAGACTTGTGTGCGTTGTACGCATTGTTTTCAATGCGAGAGTGATAGAATTGCCCCTTTTGAGGCTAACCGATGTATAACGAAGTAAGATGACTCTTAATCACTTATTTGTTTGCAAATTTTAAGGAAATAACAAAACGAATAGCAAGTTTCCTCAAATGAAGAATTGTGTGCGTTGTACATATTGTTTTTAATGCGAAAGTGATAGGATTGCTCATTTTGAGGATAACCGATGTATAACGAAGTAATACGACTCTTAATCACCTATTTGTTTGCAAATTTTGAGGAAATAACAAAATGAATAGCAAGTTTCCTCAAATGAGGACTTGTGTGCATTGTACGCATTGTTTTCACTGCGAGAGTGATTGGATTGCTCCTTTTGAGACTAACCGATGTATAACGAAGTAATATGATTCTAATTCACCTATTTCTTTGCAAATTTGGAGGACATATCGGAACAAATACCAAGTTTCCTCTTGTGAAGACTTGTGTGTGTTGTACGCATTGTTTTCAAAGCGAGAGTGATAGGATTGCAACTTTTGAGGCTAACCGATGTATAGCGAAGTAATATGACTCCTAATCACCTATTTGTTTTCAAATTTTGAGAAAATAACGACACGAATACCAAGTTTCCTCAAATGAAGACTTGTGTGCGTTGTACGCATTGTTTTCAATGCGAGAGTGATAGGATTGCTCCTTTTGAGGCTAACTGATGCATAACGAAGTAATGTGATTCTAATTCACCAATTTCTTTGCAAATTTGGAGGACATATCGAAACTAATTCCAACGTTCTTCATGTGAAGACTTGTGTGTGTTGTACGCATTGTTTTCAATGCGATAGTGATAGGATTGTTACTTTTAAGGCTAACCAATGTATAGCGAAGTAGTATGAGTTTTAATCACCTATTTGTTTGCAAATTTTGAGAAAATAACGAAACGAATAGCAAGTTTCCTCAAATGAAGACTTGGGTGCGTTGTACGCATTGTTTTCAATGCAAGAGTGATAGGATTGCTCCCTTTGAGGCTAACCGATGTATAACGAAGTAATATGACTCTTAATCACCTATTTGTTTGCAAATTTTGAGGAAATAACGAAACGAATAACACGTTTCCTCAAATGAAGACTTGTGTATATTGTACGTATTATTTTCAACGCGAGGGTGATAGGATTGCTCCTTTTGTGGTTAACCGATGTATAACGAAGTAATAGGACTCTGAATCACCTATTTGTTTCCAAATTTTGAGAAAATAACGAAACGAATAGCAAGTTTTCTCAAATGAAGACTTGTGTGCGTTGTACGCATTGTTTTTCAATGCGAAAATGATAGGATTGTTCCTTTTGAGGCTAACCGATGTATAACGAAGTAATATGATTCTAATTCACCTATTTCTTTGCAAATTTGGACGACATATCGAAACAAATACCAGGTTTCCTTAAGTGAAGACTTGTGTGCGTTGTACGCATTATTTTCAAAACGGGAGTGATAGGATTGCTACTTTTGAGGCTAAATGATGTATAACGAAGTAATATGACTCTTACTCACCTATTTCTTTGCAAATTTTGAGGAAATAACGAAACGAATAGCAAGTTTCCTCAAATGAAGACTTGTGTGCGTTATACGCATTGTTTTCAATGCGAGAGTGATTGGATTGCTCCTTTTGAGGCTAACTGATGCATAACGAAGTAATATGATTCTAATTCACCTATTTGTTTTCAAATTTGGGGGAAATATCGAAACAAATACCAAGTTTCCTTATGTGAAGACTTGTGTGTGTTGTACGCATTGTTTTCAATGGAGAGTTATAGGATTGTTACTTTTGAGGCTAACCGATGTATAGCGAAGTAATATGACTCTTAATCACCTATTTGTTTGCAAATTTTGTGGAAATAACAAAACGAATACCAAGTTTCCTCAAATGAAGACTTGTGTGCGTTGTACGCATTGTTTTCAATGAGAGAGTGATATGATTGCTCCTTTAGAGGCTAATCGATGTATAACGAAGTAATATGATTCTAATTCACCTATTTCTTTGCAAATTTGGAGGACATATCGAAACAAATACCAAGTTTCCTTAAGTGAAGACTTGTGTGCGTTGTACGCATTGTTTTCAATGCGAGAGTGATAGGATTGTTACTTTTGAGGCTAACCGATGTATAGCGAAGTAGTATGACTCTTAATCAGCTATTTGTTTGCAAATTTTGAGAAAATAACGAAACGAATAGCAAGTTTCCTCAAATGAAGACTTGGGTGCGTTGTACGCATTGTTTTCAATGCGAGAGTGATAGGATTGCTCCTTTTGAGGCTAACCGATGTATAACGAAGTAATATGACTCTTAATCACCTATTTGTTTGCAAATTTTGAGGAAATAACGAAATGAATAACAAGTTTCCTCAAAAGAAGACTTGTGTGCGTTGTACGTATTGTTTTCAACGCAAGAGTGATAGGATTGCTCCTTTTGTGGCTAACCGATGTATAACGAAGTAATAGGACTCTCAATCACCTATTTGTTTCCAAATTTTGAGAAAATAACGAAACGAATAGCAAGTTTTCTCAAATGAAGTCTTGTGTGCGTTGTACGCATTGTTTTCAATGCGAGAATGATAGGATTGTTCCTTTTGAGGCTTACCGATGTATAACGAAGTAATATGATTCTAATTCACCTATTTCTTCGTAAATTTGGAGGACATATCGAAACAAATACCAAGTTTCCTGAAGTGAAGACTAGTGTGAGTTGTACGCATTGTTTTCAATGTGAGAGTGATAGGATTGCTCCTTTTGAGGCTAACCGATATATAACAAAGTAGTATGACTCTTAGTCACGTATTTGTTTGCAAATTTTGAGGAAATAACGAAACGAATAGCAAGTTTTCTCAAATGAAGACTTGTGTGCATTGTACGCATTGTTTTCAATGCGAGAGTGATTGGATTGCTCCTTTAGAAGCTAATCGATGTATAACGAAGTAATATGATTCTAATTCACCTATTTCTTTGCAAATTTGGAGGACATATCGAAACAAATACCAAGTTTCCTTAAGTGAAGACTTGTGTGCGTTGTACGCATTGTTTTCAATGCGAGAGTGATAGGATTGTTACTTTTGAGGCTAACCGATGTATAGCGAAGTAGTATGACTCTTAATCACCTATTTGTTTGCAAATTTTGAGAAAATAACGAAACGAATAGCAAGTTTCCTCAAATGAAGACTTGGGTGCGTTGTACGCTTTGTTTTCAATGCAAGAGTGATAGGATTGCTCCTTTTGAGGCTAACCGATGTATAACGAAGTAATATGACTCTTAATCACCAATTTGTTTGCAAATTTTGAGGAAATAATGAAATGAATAGCAAGTTTCATCAAAAGAAGACTGGTGTACATTGTACGTATTGTTTTCAACGCGAGAGCGATAGGATTGCTCCTTTTGTGGCTATCCGATGTATATCGAAGTAATAGGAGTCTCAATCACCTATTTGTTTCCAAAATTTGAGAAAATAACGAAACGAATAGCAAGTTTCCTCAAATGAAGTCTTGTGTGCGTTGTACGCATTGTTTTCAATGCGAGAATGATAGGATTGTTCCTTTTGAGGCTTACCAATGTATAACGAAGTAATATGATTCTAATTCACCTGTTTCTTTGTAAATTTGGAGGACATATCGAAACAAATACCAAGTTTCCTGAAGTGAAGACTAGTGTGAGTTGTACGCATTGTTTTCAATGCGAGAGTGATAGGATTGTTACTTTTGAGGCTAATCGATGTATAGCGAAGTAGTATGACTCTTAATCACCTATCTGTTTGCAAATTTTGAGAAAATAACGAAACGAATAGCAAGTTTCCTCAAATGAAGACTTGGGTGCGTTGTATGCATTGTTTTCAATGCGAGAGTGATAGGATTGCTCCTTTTGAGGCTAACCGATGTATAACGAAGTAATATGACTCTTAATCACCTATTTGTTTGCAAATTTTGAGGAAATAACGAAATGAATAGCAAGTTTCATCAAAAGAAGAGTTGTGTGCGTTGTACGTATTGTTTTCAACGCGAGAGTGATGGGATTGCTCCTTTTGTGGCTAACCGATGTATAACGAAGTAATAGGACTTTCAATCACCTATTTGTTTCCAAATTTTGAGAAAATAACAAAACGAATAGCAAGTTTCCTCAAATGAAGTCTTGTGTGCGTTGTACGCATTGTTTTCAATGCGAGAATGATAGGATTGTTCCTTTTGAGGCTTACCGATGTATAACGAAGTAATATGATTCTAATTCACCTATTTCTTTGTAAATTTGGAGGACATATCGAAACAAATACCAGATTTCCTTAAGTGAAGACTTGTGTGCGTTGTACGCATTATTTTCAAAGCGAGAGTGATAGGATTGCTACTTTTGAGGCTAACCGATGTATAACGAAGTAATATGACTCTTACTCACCTATTTCTTTGCAAATGTTGCGGAAATAACGAAACGAATAGCAAGTTTCCTCAAATGAAGACTTGTGTGCGTTGTACGCATTGTTTTCAATGCGAGAGTGATTGGATTGCTCCTTTAGAGGCTAATCGATGTATAACGAAGTAATATGATTCTAATTCACTTATTTCTTTGCAAATTTGGAGGACATATCGAAACAAATACCAAGTTTCCTTAAGTGAAGAATTGTGTGCGTTGTACGCATTGTTTTCAATGCGAGAGTGATAGGATTGTTACTTTTGAGGCTAACCGATGTATTGTCGACGCCGGGATTTTCGTCGTCTCGTTTTTTTATTATTAAAATGTCCCTTTCCAATTTTAGCCTTTTGAATTAAAGGTGATTTTGAAAAGGGTCGGCTTAATGTCGACGGGTTTTGAAAGATCGATTTCTTTATGAGCCAATTGACCAGAGTCGCCAGTTGGTATATTTGAAATGGATGTACCAACTCATCCGAGTTTGTTTTCGTAATCGCTGGCTCATATGTGACTCCGAGTTAATTCGTCCGCAAACCGAGATTCATAGAGTTCGGGGGCTTGCTTAAGCGAGGGGAAGGTGTTAGGCACCCCCCGACTTCCGTGAAACACGGTTACCGCAATCTCGATGTTTTCCTATCCTTTTAAATCCTAAAATGTGTGAGTTGCGTGTGTGTGTGTGTGTGTGTGCCTAAATGAAGGTTTATGGTGAGTTTCGCATAAAAAGTTTGTTTTTTATTTAATATAGCAAACGTGTTTTGTCAGGAAAGTGTTTAGACGTCTTCTGATCCGAATGACGAGGCTTCGCTTTTTATAAGAAAGATTGATTTTAATTTCGAAAACGTTGAGGGTTTTTTAGATGTCATTTTTAGAAAACAAACAATTTTAAACTTTTGTCAAATAGGAATCGAGACTATACATTGCCTTCTAACAATTAATATAAATAAAATGAAGGCAACTTCTAGAACTCTTTAACCCTATGCACTAAGTTTAATGAAAGCGTTATTTATTTTTCGAAAACATCTTTTATGACATTTTAAAACCAAATATAGCCTTTTTGTCAAACAATGATCAAATTTCGCCAAAAACTCTTTACCCTTTTTTAAACCTCGTGTATCTAATATCCTAATTTGATTCTTTTTAGAAAATCTTTATCATTTGCCTTACTTGAAAACCATTTTTTGTGTCAAAAATCAAAATAAACATTCGAACCGTGTCGGGGCTATCCACGGGCATGTGAGCCATCCAGACAACCCCAAACACCCACAATCACATACTTTATTATTACGGGGCCTTAACTCGATCCCGATTCGGTATCGCTTTAAAGCCCAAAATTACATATCTACAATCGTGCACCATTTTTAACGATTACATACACCCAACAAGGTCCATCATCGGGATTTGACCACGAGGATCTCCTCCCTAGGCTCACAAACACTCAACCGTTGCACAAACAATTTCTAAGCCAAATCTACAAGATTGAACATCATTACATAACTCCAATATCACAAACTCAACATTTCTAACTACTTATTACCATAACGGACGACATATCACCGTACGGATGTCATCGGGGTGTTAGGAGGAGTTATGTTCCGATGGAACCCTCGCTAACAACACCTAATCCACGGATCATCATCGTACAACAACAAACTATACTACACAAATCCAAAACACAACATTATCACATTTATATAAACAAGAAAAAATCAAAAGAAACACCCATTTTCACCTTGCAATAACCCGAAACAAGCTTTATATTCAAAGATTTGAGCAAACCCACAAGAATACGTAACTATCTAGCAAAAGAAAATGAAATTTCCCTCAAATCTTTCCAAACCCGAGCCCCTCCTTCTTCTTCCTCGCAATTTTCTCTCTCCAAAATCTCTAACTTTTCTCTCTCTTTTTTTCTCTCGGACGAAAATGGCGATGTATAGCTGATCTCCAGGCAGCCGCAGATGCATCTGCGGCTGCCTGCTGTGGCCGTCTGAGCCGCCGCCTCGGCTGCCGTGTGCCGCCCTCGAGCCACGCGAAGCCTCAAAAGTCGTTGGCCGCAGATGCATCTGCGGCTGTCTGGCTTCCTTTTCTCGATTTCTGTGCCACGCGGTCTTAAGTGAGACCCCCGAACATCGTAAGCGGAGTGGCCATTAGTCGTCTTTTGTGGTCAGCTCAGGCTTTTCTGGATTAACTGTTCGCCTTGCCTCAAGTGACCGGATGCTCGTTGTCCGTTGTGGCGGTTTTGACCATAAATCGCTGGGGTGGCTTTGTGCTGGGGTCCACCTTTCTTTCCGCATGTCGGGTCAAATGACGATTTTGCCCTCCTGCCAGGGTTAGTAGAGAAAGTGCAAAATTTGGGTGTCTACATGTATAACAAAGTAATATGACTCTTAATCACCTATTTGTTTGCAAATTTTGAAGAAATAACGAAACGAATAGCAAGTTTCCTCAAATGAAGACTTGTGTGCGTTGTACGTATTGTTTTCAACGCGAGAGTGATAGGATTGCTCCTTTTGAGGCTAACCGATGTATAACGAAGTAATATGACTCTTAATCACCTATTTGGTTGCAAATTTTGAGGAAATAACAAAACGAATAGTAAATTTCCTCAAATGAAGACTTGTGTGTGTTGTACGCATTGTTTTCAATGCGAGAGTGAAAGGATTGCTACTTTTGAGGCTAACCGATGTATAGCGAAGTAATATGACTCTTAATCACCTATTTGTCTGCAAATTTTGAGGAAATAACGAAACGAATACCAAGTGTCCTCAAATAATGAAGACTTGTGTGCGTTGCACGCATTGTTTTCAATGCGAGAGTGATTGGATTGCTCCTTTTGAGGCTAACCGATGCATAACGAAGTAATATGATTCTAATTCACCTATTTCTTTGCAAATTGTGAGGACACATCGAAACAAATACTAAGTTTCCTTATGTGAAGAGTTGTGTGTGTTGTACGCATTGTTTTCAATGGAGAGTGATAGGATTGCTACTTTTGAGGCTAACCGATGTATAGCGAAGTAATATGACTCTTAATCACCTATTTGTTTGCAAATTTTGAGGAAATAACGAAAAGAATACCAAGTTTCCTCAAATGAAGACTTGTGTGCATTGTACGCATTGTTTTCAATGCGAGAGTGATATGATTGCTCCTTTTGAGGCTAACCGATGTATAACGAAGTAATATGATTCTAATTCACCTATTTCTTTGCAAATTTGGAGGACATATCGAGACAAATACTAAGTTTCCTCGAGTGTAGACTTGTGTGCGTTGTACGCATCGTTTTCAATGCGAGAGATAGGATTGCTCCTTTTGAGGCTAACCGATGAGTAACGAAGTAATATGACTCTTAGTCACCTATTTGTTTGCAAATTTTGAGGAAATAACGAAACGAATAGCATGTTTCCTCAAATGAAGACTTGTGTGCATTGTACGCATTGTTTTTAATGCGAGAGTGATAGAATTGCTCCTTTTGAGGCTAACCGATGTATAACGAAGTAAGATGACTCTTAATCACCTATTTGTTTGCAAATTTTAAGGAAATAACAAAACGAATAGCAAGTTTCCTCTAATGAAGAATTGTGTGCATTGTACGTATTGTCTTCAACGCGAATGTATAATACTGAATATTTATAGCACTTATAAATATGATATTAAATGATTAAAGTAATTGTAAAGTTAATTTCGAGGACGAAATTCCTGTAAGTTGGGTTGAATGTAATATCTCAAATATCTCCAAAGTGATCTAACAAGATTTAAGAAAAGGTTATCAATTCAAAACCTAAGATCGATTGCTCAAGCATACCTTGAGCTATCTAAAAGAATATATACGACTCGAAAGTACGATCGTATACAACTAAGAGGTTAAAATCTTTAACCGAAACTATATGTTATGTGATTAGTAAAGCTTGAATTAAGCTTTTAAATGTGTTGTATGAATTATCTATGTGTAGGATTTTGTGTTTTGGTTCAAGTAGTTAACCTTAACACTTAATAAAAATCAGAAGTCAATTTAGGGCAAAAACCTAAATTGGAAAAAGAGGTAAAACCTAAACCCTAAACCCTAGGGTCTAAACCCTAGGAAATAACCTTGGCCCTTTAGCAAAATGTGAAGGTCAAATTGACATTCCGTTTCAAGATTCAACCTTCACACGATTTGAAAACACGTAACAGTCAATAAAAGTTTTTCTCGAAAAACGTGCACAAGCACTATTCACGAGGTGACGTTTTTCATTCGTTTGACTGTTTCTTTCATCTGTAGGACTTCTTGAAAGTAATATGCCCTCAAGCCAATCACATTTGATGTGATAAGCATATACTTTGTAATCTTGTTCATTTATTAATAAAAGTATCAAGGCATTTCTTTATTCATGATTAATTACTTGAATTAATCAAATGGATAAACCCATAGTTTTCGAGCAATGCTTTTAGAACCATGATGAGGATCATGCTAATGAGATCTAAATTCAAGATAGCTCAAAACTAAAATTGTTCTTAATCGTTGGATCACTAAAAAGGGGATTAGTAGATCCGGATAGATTGGTACATACTATGTTTGCTCTTATGAAGAGGATGATTGATCTCATAATCATTTGTGTAGAGACACTAAAGTAAGTATATAGGTGCTTATTAGAGAATAAGTTCACTGAACGTGACTCGCTCAAGGAACACCTATTGGAGTTTTACTCGTCTGTCAATAGGAGTTCCTTATGTGATAGTCGTACAAGTGATCCTTAGACTTGAGATCATCTTAGTATCTTGTGTGTACTAAGTTATACTTTGACATATTCCTTAAGACCTATCGGTATATCAAAGTATGTGATTGGGTATAATAAGGTACACATGGAGATAGATGAATGGTCAACAAAGGATCTACCACTTCCAGTAAAGGGAGAGAATGTCCTATGCGATTCAATAAGTGACAACTCAGAAATCCCTGGCCAGGGTTGAATGGAATTAGAAAGGAGTTTCTAATTTACATTAACTAGAGTTGTGTATTTGTGAATTGAAATGCATATAATCAAATAAATAAGACTTGACAGAAATTCCGTGTCTTATATTTGATTGGGACATTGTGTGGTAGAAGGATTGAATTGTACGGTAACTATTTGCTGAAAGGTTCTTTTACGATTAAATGTTGAAATCTATATTACTGGAAAGTCGACTAATCGCTAAGGGGGCTTACCCTTATTGTGGAATAATTATTTATTCTGAATTAAATAGTTAATTCGTAATAAATGAATTAGAATTGTTCTAATTTATTTATTATACAACTGGTTTAATATGGAGAACCTAAAGGGTCACACCGCAAAAGAGTAATATTTATTTTAGAAGTGGATGGCATAATCGTAATAATAAATTAAGTATATTTAATTTATACTATAGTGATAGAATAAATTAAATAGCTTAATATTTATAATTTAGTATTTTAGAAATACTAATTATAAATTAATAAGAGGAGTCTTATTATTATTATTACTATTATTATTACTACTACTAGTATTATTATTTAGTTCCTAAATGGTTTAGGAATTAATTAATAAGTAGTAATATTATTATTAAATAATTAAGTTCCTAAATAGTTTAGGAATTATAATTATAATAATTAATTAAGTTACTAAATGGTTTAGTAATTAATTAATATGAAGTACTCTCATTATTAAATAATTAAGTTCCTAAATGGTTTAGGAATTGTAATTAATTAATTTAGTTCCTAATTAAATTGGGAATTAAATTAAAACCCTAATACTAAATAGTTTAGGAGGGTTGACTAGATCTATAAATAAGAGGAGTGTTATCATAGGTCAAGGTTACACACTCTTTCATTAGGAGAGAGAGAGTACTCCATAATTCTCTAGATCTAAGAGTTAGAGAGAGAGATAGAGAATTAGGGCAAGCCACCCATGGTTTGGAGAAACCAAGATCCACTTCTTTAATTCATAGATCTCTTGGTGGATCACCTCTAGAGGCTCAACACTTGGGGAGCTAACATTGATCCGTGGAATCAAATCGGTGAATTTGAAGAAGAACGTGAAGGATTAAAGGGAGATGAACTTGTACCCGTGGAAGCTTGGTTCTACAAAGGTATAAATTTTTTTATCCTTCCTCAATTAATAATAGTCGCATAAGAGAAATCCGGGTTATTGATTTGTACAAAAATTTTAAAATCTGATTTTTTGCTTCCGTTGCGCTTATATAATTTGATTATATGTATGCCATAATTTTTGCAAACCAACAGTAGCATCAGAGCCAAACTTATGCGAATTATTAATTGTTTTAATTTTATATATGTATGGGTATGTATTTAGAATAATTTATTGGGCATAATTTATTGCATAAATTATTTTTTTTAATACCGAAAGTTAATTACGGAATTTGGAAAAGTGTCCAATAGTTTCGGATTTGGTGATTAGGAAAAGTAGCAGCGCTGTTTCGGTGTAGTTATATACTTGATATATTACTTTATTAGTTAACGGCCATGCACGAACTCGGTATATATATATATTATTAATAAAGCAATTTGATTTACATGTTCGGTAAAGTAATTTGATTCACAGGTTCCGCAATATTACCAAGATTACTTTGTCCCGAATTCTTTGTCACCCAACTGCTATTTATATATATATATATATATTAGTTTGATTAATGAATCTTGGATGGAAAAGGATTCCTTATGTAATTTGGTTTACATGTCCAGGATTCATAACGTAATATATATACATGTTGGCCACGGTTTTGTTATCAACAAAAGCACATTCGGATTATTATACATATATATATACTATTACCGAATATATATATTATTAATATATTTATATAATATATATTAATTAACCAAAAAAAGTTTGGTAATTTTATATAGATTTTAAAATTTCAAAATAAAAGAGTTTATTTTGGGTAATTTTAAAATAATAAAAATAAACAGTTTATTTTAAATAATTTTATAATTAAAATAAATGGTTTATTTTAAACATGAAATTGGATTTTATGCAACTTTAAATTGCCCATTAAATGATACCAATACATATATGGAATGTTTTATTTAATTCATGAGATGAATATTGTTTATTGATATATATGTTGATATATATGATAATAAATGGGATTGATTATGGACTATTGACCAATATGATTGGATTTAATTTTAATTAAATGCATGAATGAATGAGTTTTAATAAATGGGGTCTGCGTACCTCGTCTTTCTAATTTTTCTTATGTATAATTCTATCTCCCTCCTATGTACTTCCCCTTGACTGTTGATCAAGGTTTCTATTTATTGTAAATAATTTGTAATAGGATTAGTTAGAATTATTTTGAAGAATTGGAGCAAAGAAACAAGGAGCGCATGAAGACCCGTTTGTAATGGAGCCCGAATTTAAATGTAATAGTTACATTTAATTTAATTTATTCTTGCACCCTAGGTTTGACCAATTGGTTTATTTGGTGGCTCGAATAAACCAAACTAGAATAAAAGTCCATAATCAATCCAAGTAGAATATAGTATTCTATATGTGCATGCTTATTTAAATATATTATATATTATCAAACATGCTTCGCATGTTAATTAATATGACGCGTATTTTATATATATATGTGCATGCGCGCTAAACAAGATGAGACAATTAATATTAATAAACCCCTCATGATGTAGAATAATTATTATTTATAAAATGAATTAAAATGTTTAATTCATGAATTAAAGGAGTTTAATTCAATTAAATAAAATTAGAATTGTTCTAATTTATTTATTCTCACTAGCAAATCTTTAACTAGATTTGCCGAACTATATAAGGAGGGTAATATAGTTTGATGAAAATAGTGGGAGACACCATTTTAAATAAAGACTTAATTTATTTTGGTAATTAATAAAACGAATGCATGTCAATATTGTTTTTAATTCACTTAAAGAATATTGTTATGTTTAATTCACTAACACTGCATAGCATAATGTATGCTAACAATTAATCGAATCGAATTGTTCGGATTGATTAAACAATTTTGAGAAAAGTTCTCAATGCTAAAAAGCTAGCAAATGTCCTTAATTTGTCTATTCCTACAAACGTTGTAGACTAAGCCTCTGAGGAAGAGATTGCTATTTTAAATGGTAAGATGATGCAAAGGTGGCTCAATGCATCATGCTCGCATCCATAAGTATCGAGTTACAGCGTCAACACGAGAAAATGGATGCACCTACTATATTGTTGCACATTCAATAGTTGTTGAAAGTAATATGCCCTTAAGCCAATCACATTTGATGTGATAAGCATATACTTTGTAATCTTGTTCATTTATTAATAAAAGTATCAAGGCATTTCTTTATTCATGATTAATTTCTTGAATTAATCAAATGGATAAACCCATAGTTTTCGAACAATGCTTTTAGAACCATGATGAGGATCATGCTAATGAGATCTAAATTCAAGATAGCTCAAAACTAAAATTGTTCCTAATCGTTGGATCACTAAAATGAGGATTAGTAGATCCGGATAGATTGGTACATACTATACTTGCTCTTATGAAGAGGATGATTGATCTCATAATCATTTGTGTAGAGACACTAAAGCAAGTATGTAGGTGCTTATTAGAGAATAAGTTCACTGAACGTGACTCGCTCAAGGAACACCTAATGGAGTTTTACTTGTCTGTCAATAGGAGTTCCTTATGTGATAGTCGTACACGTGATCCTTGGACTTGAGATCATCATAGTATCTTGTGTGTACTAAGTTATACTTTGACATATTCCTTAAGACCTATTGGTATATCAAAGGATATGCTTGGGTATAATAAGGTACACATGGAGATAGGTGAATGATCAACAAAGGATCTACCACTTCCAGTAAAGGGAGAGAATGTCCTATGCGATTCAATAAGTGACAACTCAGAAATCCCTGGCCAGGGTTGAATGCAATTAGAAAGGAGTTTCTAATTTACATTAACTAGAGTTGTGTATTTGTGAATTGAAATGCATATAATCAAATAAATAAGACTTGACAGAAATTCCGTGTCTTATATTTGATTGGGACATTGTATGGTAGAAGGATTGAATTGTACGGTAACTATTTGCTGAAAGGTTCTTTTACGATTAAATGTTGAAATCTATATTATCTGGAAAGTCGACTAATCGCTAAGGGGGCTTACCCTTATTGTGGAATAATTATTTATTCTGAATTAAAGAGTTAATTCGTAATAAATGAATTAGAATTGTTCTAATTTGTTTATTATACAACCGGTTTAATATGGAGAACCTAAAGGGTCACACCGCAAAAGAGTAATATTTGTTTTAGAAGTGGATGGCATAATCGTAATAATAAATTAAGTATATTTAATTTATACTATGGTGATAGAATAAATTAAATAGTTTAATATTTATAATTTAGTATTTTAGAAATACTAATTATAAATTAATAAGAGGAGTCTTATTATTATTATTATTACTATTATTATTACTACTACTAGTATTATTATTTAGTTCCTAAATGGTTTAGGAATTAATTAATAATTAGTAATATTATTATTAAATAATTAAGTTCCTAAATAGTTTAGGAATTATAATTATAATAATTAATTAAGTTACTAAATGGTTTAGTAATTAATTAATAAGAAGTACTCTCATTATTAAATAATTAAGTTCCTAAATGGTTTAGGAATTGTAATTAATTAATTTAGTTCTTAATTAAATTGAGAATTAAATTAAAACCCTAATCCTAAATAGTTTAGGAGGGTTGACTAGATCTATAAATAAGAGGAGTCTTATCATAGATCAAGGTTACACACTCTTTCATTAGGGAGAGAGATAGTACTCCATAATTATCTAGATCTAAGAGTTAGAGAGAGAGAGAATTAGGGCTAGCCACCCATGGTTTGGAGAAACCAAGATCCACTTCTTTAATTCATAGATCTCTTGGTGGATCACCTCTAGAGGCTCAACACTTGGGGAGCTAACATTGATCCGTGGAATCTAATCGGTGAATTATAAAGATGAACGTGAAGGATTAAAGGGAGATGAACTTGTACTCGTGGAAGCTTGGTTCTACAAAGGTATAAATTATTTTATCCTTCTTCAATTAATAATAGTCGCATAAGAAAGATCCGGGTTATTGGTTTGTACAAAAATTTTAAAATCTGATTTTCTTGCTTCCGTTGCGCTTATATAATTTGATTATATGTATGCCATATTTTTGCAAACCATCAGTTGTATGGTGAGCAAAGTAGGTCAATTAGATATAAAATATCTAAGGAGCTCTTCCGATCTATAATAACCAATGTCACTACAGTAAAAGACACATGTCCTAAAGATGATCAATTGGATTGATCAATTAGGACAACAAGTTTTATCAAGGATGGAGAGTTGAGTCAAGATTCGATCTTGCAGTCACTCACTGACTCTAATTCACAATATGTTGTGAACTTCAAACATTAATAAGCTAGAAGTCAGTTTAACTAATTTGCTTAAATATGTTGAAGACTGTTGAGAGTCTCTTTCCTTCCTAGAAAAACCAAGTCTTACTCGTAGATGAATCTTCTAAGCGGAGGAAGATGACCAAAGGTATTTCTGAGGAGTCAGAAAGAGTAGAAGGCAAAAGAAAGGCTAAACAAAGGACATAAATAAAAGTGATCCCGAGGGCAAAGGAGTTTGCTTTCATTGCGATAAGCTGGGACACTGGAAGAACAACTGCAAGAGAGTTGTAGTAGTTAAGTAGAAGAAGTTTAGTGAAGCTTCAACTACAGATATAGACTTGTTCATAATGAAATAGAACTTTCTATAAGTCAAGTTTCTACTTAGGAATTAGATTCTGACTGGTGGTCTCACATATGCAAGTCGTTGCAGAGACTAAGCAGAAGTAGAAAGCTAAATAAATGATAAGTAATCATGTGTTGCGGAATGAAGTAAAGGTTGCTGCATTAGCCATGTGAACTTATAGTTTAGCACTGCCTACGGGCAAGCCTATTAAGTTAGTAAGTTGTTACTATATTCCAGTTCTTAGAAACATTATTTCAGTTCCATGTGATGACAAGGAAGGGTTTTTGACATTATAATAATGAACAATCGTTGTTCTGTTTATAATGATAATGTTTTATTTAGAACTGGTTGATTACTTAATGGATTTTGTATACTTGACTTACATGAAAATTATTTCAAATTGAACAAACTAAAATCAAAAAGATGATATGAATCATACCTTCATGCAATACTGTTAACTCGGTCACGTTAATGAAACAAGACTAAACAAGTTGTATAAAGATAAGCTTTTTGATTATGAATCAAATACAACTTGTGAATCTTGTATCATGGACAATATGACTAAATCTCCATTTAGTGGACATGGAGAGCGAGTTGCAGAGTTGTTAGAGATGGTACACACAGTCGTGTGTGGGACCTATGACAACAAATGCAAGAGGAGGGTATTCATTCGTTACTTTCACTAATGATTCTAGATTTTGATATATGTATTTAATGAAATATAAATCCAAATCGTTTGAAACGTTCAAAGAATTCAAAAGTGAAGTATAGAAACTAAATGCCAAAAGTATTAAAGTTCTTCGATTAGATCGAGAAGGGAATACTTAAAGCAGTAAGTTTCTAGATCTTCTCAAGCGAAATGGTATTCTCACAATGGACATGGTGATGATCCATAATGAGTATTACCGATCTTCCAGTATCCTTTCAGGGTTATGCTCTAGAAACGATCGCATATCTACTAAATCAGATACCTTCAAATTCCGTCCCTAAGACTTCATATGAGTCATAGATAGGGAGGAAACCAAGTCTTAAACATGTTAAGATTTGAATTGTTCAGCTTATGTCAAAAGGTTTGACAAAGATAAGCTAGGGACATGATCTGATAAGTGTAAACTTGTGGGATATCCTAAAGAAAGTTTAGGGTATCACTTCTATAATCCGACTAACTAAAAGGTGTTTGTTTGAAACACTAAAAACACTAAAAATAAAATGAAGGAATCTGTACAAGTAGATAAACCTATTGTACCATAACCAAGTCGTAAATCTGGTTTAGTACCGAAGATACCTGAATGGTATGGATTCATCATAGATGATGATGATAAGGTACACATCATAGTGGATGATGATCCAGATATATACGATGAGGTATGAGTGTTAGATACTCAAGAGAAATGGCTGATGACCATAAAATCCGAAATGGGTCTTTGGAGAAAGACTAAAGCAGATGGCTAGGTGGAGACCTATAAGACCTAACTAGTGGTAAAAAGATTTCAAACAAGGTCAATGAGTTGACTAAGATGAAATTTTTCACTAGTGAAAATGCATATATCCATTCGGATTTTACTTGCAGTAACAGCTTACTATACAAAAGGATGTATGTATGATACAACCAAAAGAATTTGTCTCCATATAGATGGAGCAAATCAAGTATGTAAGTTATAACGATCCAATTATGAATTGAAGCAAGTTTCTCGAAGATGGAACATCCGTTTTGATGAGACAATCAAAAGAGTTTGATTTTATCAAAGACGAGGATGAACCAAGTGTGTACAAAGGTTAGTGGGAGTACTGTGACATTTCTAGTATTATATGATGATATAATATTGATAAGGAATGACATACCGATGCTACAATCAATAAAGATGTGGTTGTCTAAAACTTCTCCATTAAGGACTTGGGAGAAGCGTCCTAACATTCTATTTAGGATAAAGGTCTATAGAGATAGATCATAAAGGATGCTCGGCTTAACCCAAGGGATGTACATTGATTCGTTGAAATGTACTAGACTTGATATTGCTTATGTATAATAAGCAGATATCAGTTCAATTTTGGAGAAGAATATTAGAAAAGAGTTTCTAATGATGGGTCTGATTTAAAACTAAAGGGTTTAACAAACTCAAGTTTGTTCAGACTAACCAAGATAACAACATATCCGTTTCAGGTAATATGATTACCGTGAACGGTGCTGCAGTGAGTTGGAAAAGTTCCAAACAACAAAGAGTTGCTGATTTAGTGACAAAGACATAGTAAATAACTATAAGTGAAGCTGCAAAGGTGATTATTTGGTTAAACAAGTTCTTTACAGAACTTGTAATAGTTCCTAACATTAAAAGAGTTTAATTCGCCAAGGAACCTAGGGCTCATCTGAAATCCAAACATGTGTTGCGGCACTTTTATATGATTAGATGAATCATTGAAAAGGAGACGACACCATAAAGATGGTAGACTATTAGAACAACCTTACATATCCATTAACTAAAGCATTTACTAAGCAATTTGTACGCCACTTAGAGAAGAATGGTATGGGGATACCAAAGGGCGATTGGCTTTAGTGCAAGTGGGAGATTGAAAGTAATATGCCCTCAAGCCAATCACATTTGATGTGATAAGCATATACTTTGTAATCTTGTTCATTTATTAATAAAAGTATCAAGGCATTTCTTTATTCATGATTAATTACATGAATTAATCAAATGGATAAACCCATAGTTTTCGAGCAATGCTTTTAGAACCATGATGAAGATCATGCTAATGAGATCTAAATTCAAGATAACTCAAAACTAAAATTGTTCCTAATCGTTGGATCACTAAAAAGGGGATTAGTAGATCCGGATAGATTGGTACATACTATGTTTGCTCTTATGAAGATGATGATTGATCTCATAATCATTTGTGTAGAGACACTAAAGCAAGTATATAGGTGCTTATTAGAGAATAAGTTCACTGAACGTGACTCGCTCAAGGAACACCTATTGGAGTTTTACTCGTCTGTCAATAGGAGTTCCTTATGTGATAGTCGTACAAGTGATCCTTAGACTTGAGATCATCTTAGTATCTTGTGTGTACTAAGTTATACTTTGACATATTCCTTAAGACCTATCGGTATATCAAAGTATGTGATTGGGTATAATAAGGTACACTTGGAGATAGATGAATGGTCAACAAAGGATCTACCACTTCCAGTAAAGGGAGAGAATGTCCTATGCGATTCAATAAGTGACAACTCAGAAATCCCTGGCCAGGGTTGAATGGAATTAGAAAGGAGTTTCTAATTTACATTAACTAGAGTTGTGTATTTGTGAATTGAAATGCATATAATCAAATAAATAAGACTTGACAGAAATTCCGTGTCTTATATTTGATTGGGACATTGTGTGGTAGAAGGATTGAATTGTACTATAACTATTTGCTGAAAGGTTCTTTTACGATTAAATGTTGAAATCTATATTACTGGAAAATCGACTAATCGCTAAGGGGGCTTACCCTTATTGTGGAATAATTATTTATTCTGAATTAAATAGTTAATTCGTAATAAATGAATTAGAATTGTTCTAATTTATTTATTATACAACTGGTTTAATATGGAGAACCTAAAGGGTCACACCGCAAAAGAGTAATATTTATTTTAGAAGTGGATGGCATAATCGTAATAATAAATTAAGTATATTTAATTTATACTATAGTGATAGAATAAATTAAATAGCTTAATATTTATAATTTAGTATTTTAGAAATACTAATTATAAATTAATAAGAGGAGTCTTATTATTATTATTACTATTATTATTACTACTACTAGTATTATTATTTAGTTCCTAAATGGTTTAGGAATTAATTAATAAGTAGTAATATTATTATTAAATAATTAAGTTCCTAAATAGTTTAGGAATTATAATTATAATAATTAATTAAGTTACTAAATGGTTTAGTAATTAATTAATATGAAGTACTCTCATTATTAAATAATTAAGTTCCTAAATGGTTTAGGAATTGTAATTAATTAATTTAGTTCCTAATTAAATTGGGAATTAAATTAAAACCCTAATACTAAATAGTTTAGGAGGGTTGACTAGATCTATAAATAAGAGGAGTGTTATCATAGGTCAAGGTTACACACTCTTTCATTAGGAGAGAGAGAGTACTCCATAATTCTCTAGATCTAAGAGTTAGAGAGAGAGATAGAGAATTAGGGCAAGCCACCCATGGTTTGGAGAAACCAAGATCCACTTCTTTAATTCATAGATCTCTTGGTGGATCACCTCTAGAGGCTCAACACTTGGGGAGCTAACATTGATCCGTGGAATCAAATCGGTGAATTTGAAGAAGAACGTGAAGGATTAAAGGGAGATGAACTTGTACCCGTGGAAGCTTGGTTCTACAAAGGTATAAATTTTTTTATCCTTCCTCAATTAATAATAGTCGCATAAGAAAGATCCGAGTTATTGGTTTGTACAAAAATTTTAAAATCTGATTTTTTGCTTCCGTTGCGCTTATATAATTTGATTATATGTATGCCATAATTTTTGCAAACCAACACTTCTTACATTTCACAATATAGTGATAATATGAGGTTTAGATGCCAGAGAATCAATAAAATTTTCTGGAGAAAAAGACGAAAACGTCACGATTTACGAGAAAACGTTTGTCGTCTTTTTGACTGTTCTTTTCGATATTTTGATATATTGTATTTCACGAAATAGCATTTATATGAAGTATAGATATTAATTAGCCAATAAAAGTTTTACTCGAAAAGCGTGTAAAACACTATTCATTTGGAAAATTTTCTTCCGAATTTTGAAAATTCACATTCCTGAATAGCATTTTTATTGACAGTAGATGCATTTTGACCAATAAAATTTTTACCCAAAATAATTTATGGAGATTACTATTCACGTATACGGGATGAATACGTAGCGAATACGGAAGGAATACGAGAATAATAAAAGTATATTGTAATGTATAATACGAGGATTATACGAAAGATTATACGAGATTAATACGAGAATAATACGAGGTATCATACCAGTAGAATACGAATATTATACGATGTATTATACAGAAGAAATACGTATAAATACTAATGTATTATACTATTTAATTAATTAGTTGAAATCAAACTAGTTTATATGTAACTAAGTTAGTGTAACTAAACTAGGGAGAACTAGCACGATTACACTAACTGAAAAAGAACTAGCACGATTTGTTTGGAACTAAATCCAAGTGAAAATGAATCGACCAATTAGAATAAGGGTGATGTAAGCGATGATGTAAGCGCTAGGGAGAACAGACTAAAAGGCCCTTGGTCTTTTAAACTAATGACCAAACTACCCCGACCCTTGGTTTTCCTATAAATAGAAGGCTTAAGTTCATTAGTTCTTTACCATTTTTGAAAGCTAAAGAGCAAATATAGAGAGAGTTCTTGTGAGACAAGAATCGATTGCAAAGAAATAGTTAAAGCTTGCAATAATAAAAGGTACGATTCTTAATCGTTATTATGCTTAAAGTTTTATTTTATCGATGAGGCTCAAGAACATAAGTCGTAGCCATGTACGATTTTTCGTTCTCCGTGTTCCTTGTGACTTGAGCAAGTCGTTGTTATGTCAAATTTCATTTCATAGTTTAAAGTTCAAGAACATACGTCGTATCCATGTACGGTTTATCTGTTCTCCGTGTTCTTCGTATGTTCTGGAGTATTATTATAAATTGTTATAATTAAGTAAACAAGTCATTATAATGACCAGATTTTGTCAATTATAAAGTATTATAATCACATATGTAAGCAGTTATAATGCTCAAATTATTTCAAGTATGAAATCCAAAAGCTCAAGAACATAAGTCGTTACCATGTACGATTTTTCGTTCTTCGTGTGTTCTTGAGCAAAAGTCATAATTTCTACATAAGTAGGTTTATGATTTTGTAATTTAGTGTTATGGGATGATGAAACATGATGGTCTTGCTAAATAATGCTTGTGGCATCAAGTTTTAGTAGTCGAAACGAAAGACGATGAAACTTTGTTCTTCGTGTTCTTTGATTCGTTCTTCGTGTTTTTGAGAAAAAGTCATGAAATCTTATATAAGTAGGTTTATGATTTTGTTATTTTTATGTTATGAAGTGGTATTGAGTGTTAGAACATGTTATCTTAGCAAATTAATGCTTGAGGTATCATGTTTTACCAATCGGATCAAAGAAAGTTAAGTCTAATATACTAGCAGAATATTTTTGGTAATTTTTGAAAATTTAATTTCTGAATCTGCCTTAGACACCTAAATGAACGTTGTAGATCATGAAATTCTAAGCAATTTAGACTCAAGAATCACTCAAAAATGTTTCTGTATGACAAAGTTATGGCTGTCGCAATAAAATAGGTCGAAGCTGAATTTTTTTAAGGACCATTCGGATCCTAGCACTAAAAAATAAAATTTTGAGTTCGCCACTTAATGAAATGATTCCACCTATGGAAATAGTCTAGTTAAGTTATTCTAAGACTTATTCAAAAGGAAAATTTGATAAACTAACGTTCAGGGTCGCGTAACCTTTTTTGTAGGCGTTTAACGATTTCCCGGGAAAACCCTAACATGGTTTCAAGGCAAGTCTTCTAAGTCTTGCTATGTGCTACTTGTGTAGTATTGTTAAAATGATAAATGAGATGTGTAATGTCATGTTATTATGAAATAGATGATATGTGAAGTCTTTAACTGATGTTTACAAGCCTTCTAACTGTTATGCGTTATGTTTATGATTGATGAACGTGATTTATGTCAGTGTGATATAAATTGTTGGAACGTGAGTTATATGTGATATTAAATGGAGAATTATGTTCAGTCAATGCATGTTAAAGTTTATATGAAAGCATAAACTGTGTATGTGCTGTAAGTTAGACTTACTGAGCCGTCGTGCTCATTCTTGCGAATAAAACCTTATTTGCAGATTAAAGATGAACGTTGAGAAGATCATGAACGTAAAGATGAAACGTAGATTAGGTTTTCATGTTTATTACTTGTATTTGTATAAGTCATAACGACTGTTGTAATACGAACAAACAAACATGTAACCGAATATTGAATGAATGATATAAATTATTATCATCAGAATGTTGTTATGTCTTTATTTTGATATAACCTAGAATTGTTAAAACTTAACATAGTATTGATAATGATCTATTTATCTAGATGAGGATCGGTAAATAACTTGTGAGTGTTGTACATCCGAGAAAGGACTAAGCGATGTTGACTGGTCAAATCCATCGTTAAGGTTCCTCGTGTTGGTTTGCAAAAATATGGTATACATATAATCAAATTATATAAGCGCAACGGAAGCAATAAAAATCAGATTTTAAAATTTTTGTACAAACCAATAACCCGGATCTTTCTTATGCGACTATTATTAATTGAAGAATGATAAAAGAATTTATACCTTTGTAGAACCAAGCTTCCACGGGTACAAGTTCATCTCCCTTTAATCCTTCACGTTCATCTTCATAATTCACCGATTAGATTCCACGGATCAATGTTAGCTCCCCAAGTGTTGAGCCTCTAGATGTGATCCACCAAGAGATCTATGAATTAAAGAAGTGGATCTTGGTTTCTCTAAACCATGGGTGGCTATCCCTAATTCTCTCTCTCTCTCTAACTCTTAGATCTAGAGAATTATGGAGTACTCTCTCTCTCTTATGAAAGAGTGTGTAACATTGACCTATGATAAGACTCCTCTTATTTATAGATCTAGTCAACCCTACTAAACTATTTAGGATTAGGGTTTTAATTTAATTCCCAATTTAATTAGGAACTAAATTAATTAATTACAATTCCTAAACCATTTAGGAACTTAATTATTTAATAATGAGAGTACTTCTTATTAATTAATTACTAAACCATTTAGTAACTTAATTAATTATTATAATTATAATTCCTAAACTATTTAGGAACTTAATTATTTAATAATAATATTACTATTTATTAATTAATTCCTAAACCATTTAGGAACTAAATAATAATACTAGTAATAATAATAATAGTAATAATAATAATAATAAGACTCCTCTTATTAATTTATAATTAGTATTTCTAAAATACTAAATTATAAATATTAAGCTATTTAATTTATTCTATCACCATAGTATAAATTAAATATACTTAATTTATTATTACAATTATGACATCCACTTTTAAAATAAATATTACTCTTTTGCGGTGTGACCCTTTAGGTTCTCCATATTAAACCGATTGTATAATAAATAAATTAGAACAATTCTAATTCATTTATTACGAATTAACTCTTTAATTCAGAATAAATAATTATTCCACAATAAGGGTAAGCCCCCTTAGCGATTAGTCGACTTTCCAGATAATATAGATTTCAACATTTAATCGTAAAAGAACCTTTCAGCAAATAGTTACCGTACAATTCAATCCTTCTACCACACAATGTCCCAATCAAATATAAGACACGGAATTTCTGTCAAGTCTTATTTATTTGATTATATGCATTTCAATTCACAAATACACAACTCTAGTTAATATAAATCAGAAACTCCTTTCTAATTCCATTCAACCTTGGCCAGGGATTTCTAAGTTGTCACTTATTGAATCGCATAGGACATTCTCTCCCTTTACTGGAAGTGGTAGATCCTTTGTTGACCATTCATCTATCTCCATGTGTACCTTATTATACCCAAGCACATCCTTTGATATACCAATAGGTCTTAAGGAATATGTCAAAGTATGACTTAGTACACACAAGATACTAAGATGATCTCAAGTCTAAGGATCACTTGTACGACTATCACATAAGGAACTCCTATTGACAGACGAGTAAAACTCCATTAGGTGTTCCTTGAGTGAGTCACGTTCAGTGAACTTATTCTCTAATAAACACCTACATACTTGCTTTAGTGTCTCTACACAAATGATTATGAGATCAATCATCCTCTTCATAAGAGCAAGCATAGTATGTACCAATCTATCCGGATCTACTAATCCCCTTTTTAGTGATCCAACGATTAGGAACATTTTTAGTTTTGAGCTATCTTGAATTTAGATCTCATTAGCATGATCTTCATCATGGTTCTAAAAGCATTGCTCGAAAACTATGGGCTTATCCATTTGATTAATTCAAGTAATTAATCATGAATAAAGAAATGCCTTGACACTTTTATTAATAAATGAACAAGATTACAAAGTATATGCTTATCACATCAAATGTGATTGGCTTGAGGGCATATTACTTTCAATCTCCCACTTGCACTAAAGCCAATCGCCCTTTGGTATCTCCATACCATTCTTCTCTAAGTGGCGTACAAATTTCTTAGTAAATGCTTTAGTTAATGGATTTGTAATGCTGTTCTAAGAGTCTACCATCTTTATGGTGTCGTCTCCTTTTCAATGATTCATCTAATCATATAAAAGTGCCGCAACACATGTTTGGATTTCAGATGAGACCTAGGTTCCTTGGCGAATTAAACTCCTTTAATGTTAGGAACCATTATAAGTTTTGTAAAAAACTTGTTTAACCAAACAATCACCTTTGCAGCTTCACTTATAGTTATTTACTATGTCTTTGTCACTAAATCAGCAACTCTTTGCTGTTTGGAACTTTTCCAACTCACTGCAGCACCGTTCATGGTAATCATATTACCTGAAACGGATATGTTGTTATCTTGGTTAGTCTGAAGAAACTTGAGTTTGTTAAACCCTCTAGTTTTATATCAGACCCATCATTAGAAACTCTTTTCTAATATTCTTCTCCAAAATTGAACTGATATCTGCTTATTATACATACGCAATATCAAGTCTAGTACATTTCAACGAATCAATGTATGTCCCTTGGGTTAAGCCGAGCATCCTTTATGATCTATCTCTATAGACCTTTATCCTAAATAGAATGTTAGGACGCTTCTCCTAAGTCCTTAACGGAGAAGTTTTTAGACAACCACATCTTTACTGATTGTAGCATCGGTATGTCATTCCTTATTGATATTATATCAACATATAATACTAGGAATGTCACAGTGCTCCCACTAACCTTTGTACATACTTGGTTTATCCTTGTCTTTGATAAAATCAAACTCTTTTGATTGTCTCATCAAAACGGATGTTCCATCTTCGAGAAACTTGCTCCAATCTATAATTGGATCGTTGTAACTTACATACTTGATTCGCTCCATCTATATGGAGACAAATTCTTTTGGTTGTATCATACATACATCCTTTTGTATAGTAAGCTATTACTGCAAGTAAAATCCGAATGGATATATGCATTTTCACTAGTGAAAAATTTCATCTTAGTCAACTCATTGACCTTGTTTGAAATCTTTTTACCACTAGTTAGGTCTTATAGGTCTCCACCTAGCCATCTGCTTTAGTCTTTCTCCAAAGACCCATTTCGGATTTTATGGTCATCAGTCATTTCTCTTGAGTATCTAATACTCATACCTCATCGTATATATCTGGATCATCATCCACTATGATGCGTACCTTATCATCATCCGCTATGATGAATCCATACCATTAAGGTATCTTCGGTACTAAACCAGATTTACGACTTGGTTGTGGTACAATAGGTTTATTCTACTTGTACAGATTCCTTCATTTGAACTGTAGTGTTTTGTGGTTCTTGAACTTCTTCAAGATCTATTTTACTCCCACTAACCCTTTAAGGAAAAACTTCTTTTCTTATAAGGCAGCGTGTTTCAAACAAAGACCTTTTAGTTAGTCGGATTATAGAAGTGATACCCTAAACTTTCTTTAGGATATCCCACAAGTTTACACTTATCAGATCATGTCCCTAGCTTATCTTTGTCAAACCTTTTGACATAAGTTGAACAATTCAAATCTTAACATGCTTAAGACTTGGTTTCCTCCCTATCCATAACTCATATGAAGTCTTAGGGAAGGAATTTGAAGGTATCTTATTTAGTAGATATGCGATCGTTTCTAGAGCATAACCCTAGAAGGATACTGGAAGATCGGTAATACTCATTATGGATCATCACCATGTCCATTGTGAGAATATCATTTCGCTTGAGACGATCTAGAAACTTACTGCTTTAAGTGTTGGTTTGTAATATTCATAAACGCAATCAAATTGCATAAAATAGCGGAAGCATGGTAAAATTAAATTTAAAAAATTTACAAACCATAATCCAGGATCGACCTTTATGCGCAATTATTAATTAACAAAGAAGAAGTTAGAGATATACCCTTGTAGAACTCAAAGCTTCAACGGGTACAAGTTCACCTCCAAATCCTTCGCGTTCTCCTTGAATTTCACCGATTGGATTCCAATGATCAATGTTAGCCACCCAAGTGTTTGGCCTCTAGAGGTGATCCACCAAGGAATAACAATAATTCAAGAAGTGGGTGATGGCAAACCCTAATTTTCTCTCTCTAGAGAATATGTGAGTACTCTCCCAAAACTTGTGGAAGTGTATGTGTGTAACCTTAATCCATAATAATACTTCTCTTATTTATAGATTTAGTAAACCCTCCTAACACCTTTAGGAATAGGGTTTTTAATTAAACTCCTAATCTAATTAGGAACTTAATTGATTTAATATAATAATTATAATTCCTAAACTATTTAGGAACTTAATTATTAATTATGAGAGTACTCTTATTAATTAATTCCTAAACCATTTAGGAACTAAATAATAATGATAATAGTAATAATAATAATAAGACTCCTCTTATTAATTTATAATTAGTATTTCCAAAATACTAAATAATAAATATTAAGCTATTTAATTTATTCTATCCACATAGTATAAATTAAATATACTTAATTTATTATTACAATTATGCCATTTACTTCTTAAATAATTATTTTCCTTTTGCGGTGTGACCCTTTAGGTTCTCCATATCAAACCGGTTATAGAATAAATTAATTAGAACTATTCTAATCTTATTTATATAAATAAATTAAACTATTAAATTCATTTAAATAAATAATATTTATTCCATAATAAGGGTAAGCCCCCTTAGCGATCAACGACTTTCCAGATAATATAGATTTCAACATTTAATCACAAAAGAACCTATTCAGCGAATAGTTACCGTACAATTCAATCCTTCTACCTCACAACGTCCCAATCAAATATAAGACATGGTATAACTGTCAAGTCTTATTTTATTTGATTATATGCATTTCGATCCTTAAATGAATAACTCTAATTAATGTAAATTAGAAACTACTTTCTAATTTTCATTCTGCCTTGGCCAAGGACTACTGAGTTGTCATTTATCGAATCGCATAGGACATTCTCTTCTTTTATTAGAAGTGGTAGATTCTTTGTTGATCATTCACCTATCTCCATGTATGACTTATTATATCCGATCATACCCTTTGATACACCCTAAAGGTTTTAAGGAATATGTCAAAACATAATTCATCATACACAAGATACTATGATGATCTCAAGTCCAAGGATCACTTGTACTACTATCACAAAAGGAACTCCTTTTGACAGGCAAGTAAGACTCCATTCGGTGTTCCTTGAGCGAGTCACGTTCAGTGAACTTATTCTCTAATAAGCACCTACATACTTACTTTAGTGTCTCTACACAAATGATTATGAGATCAATCATTCTCTTCATAAGAGCAAGCATAGTATGTACTAATCTATCCGGATTCACTAATCCCCATTTTAGTGATCCAACGATTAGGAATAATTTTAGTTTTGAGCTATCTAGAATTTAGATCTCATTAGCATGATCCTCATCATGGTTCTAAAAACATTGCTCGAAAACTATGGGTTTATCCATTTGATTAATTCAAGTAATTAATTATGAATAAAAAAATGCCTTGATACTTTTATTAATAAATGAACAAGATTACAAAGTATATGCTTATCACATCAAATGTGATTGGCTTGAGGGCATACTACTTTCATTAAGTATTCCCTTCTCGATCTAATCGAAGAACTTTAATACTTTTGGCATTTAGTTTCTTTACTTCACTTTTGAATTCTTTGAATGTTTCAAACGATTTGGATTTGTATTTCATCAAATACATATATCAAAATCTAGAATCATCAGTGAAAGTTATGAATGAATACCCTTCTCTTGTATCCGTTGTCATAGGTCGCACACACGACTGTGTGTACCATCTCTAACAACTCTGCAACTCGCTCTCCATGTCCACTAAATGGAGATTTAGTCATATTGCCCATGATACAAGATTCACAAGTCGTAATTGATTCATAATCAAAACGCTCCAAAAGCTTATCTTTATACAACTTGTTTCGTCTTGTTTCATTAACGTGACTGAGTTAACAGTGTCGCATGAAAGTATGATTCATATCATCTCTTTGCCTTTAGTTTGTTCAATTTGAAATATTTTTTATTTAAGTCAAGTATACAAAGTCCATTAAGTAATCAACTAGTTCTAAATAAAACATTATCATTATAAACAGAACAACGATTGTTCATTATTATAATGTCAAAAACCCTTCCTTGTCATCACATGGAACTGAAATAATGTTTCTAAGAACTGGAACATAGTAACAACTTACTAACTTAATAGGCTTGCCCGTAGGCAGTGCTAAATTATAAGTTCACATGGCTAATGCAGCAACCTTTACTTCATTCCCCAGCACATGATTACTTATCATTTATTTAGCTTTCTACTTCTGCTTAGTCTCTGCAACGACTTGCATATGTGAGACCACCATCCGGTATCTTATACCTAAGTAGAAACTTGACTTATAGAAAGTTCTATTTCATTATGAACAAATCTATATCTGTAGCTGAAGTTTCACCAAAACTTCTTCTACTTAACTATTACAACTCTCTTGTAGTTGTTCTTCCAGTGTCCCAGCTTATCGCAATGAAAGCAAACTCCTTTGCCCTCGGGATCACTTTTATTTATGTCCTTTGTTTAACCTTTCTTTTGCCTTCTACTCTTTCTGACTCCTCAGAAATACCTTTGACCATCTTCCTCCGCTTAGAATATTCATCTACAAGTAAGACTTTGTTTTTCTAGGAAGGAAAATGACTCTCAACAGTCTTCAACATATTTAAGCAAATCAGTTAAATGACTTCTAGCTTAATAGTGTTTGAAGTTCACAACATATTGTGAATTAGAGTCAATGAGTGACTGCAAGATCGAATCTTGACTCAACTCTCCATCCTTGACAAAACTTGTTGTCCTAATTGATCAATCCAATTGATCATCTTTAGGACATGAGTCTTTTACTGTAGTGCCATTGGTTAATATAGATCGGAAGAGCTCCTTAGATATCTTATATCTAATTGACCTACTTTGCTCACCATACAACTATTGAATGTGCAGCAATATAGTAGGTGCATCCATTTTCTCGTGTTGAAGCTGTAACTCGATACTTGTGGATGCGAGCATGATGTATTGAGCCACCTTTGCATCATCTTGCCATTTAAAATAGCAATCTCTTCCTCAGAGGCTTAGTCTACAACGTTTGTAGGAATAGACAAATTAAGGACATTTACTAGCTTTTTAGCATTGAGAACTTTTCTCAAATTTGTTTAATCAATCCGAACAATTCGGTTCGATTAATTGTTAGCATACATTATGCTATTCAGTGTTAGTGAATTAAACATAACAATATTCTTTAAGTGAATTAATAACAACATTAACATGCATTCGTTTTATTAATTACCAAAATAAATTAGGTCTTTATTTAAAATGGTGTCTCCCACTATTTTCATCAAACTATATTACCCTCCTTATATAGTTTGGCAAATCTAGTTAAAGATTTGCTAGTGAGAATAAGGATCCTATTTCAAATGTATATAGCCTTGTGTGACACAACAAACGATATATAAATAAATAAGTAGACAACTCTTGTCAATTACATCAATATGTAACTCCTTTTATTTTGCCTCTTAGATTATTATGATCATGTGTGACACATCCAAATCAAAATTATCTAAGTTAAGTCCAACCTAGCATTTTCTTATATTAGAAGAGAAAAAGACCGTCCTTGTGTGACACAACAAAACAGTAATGTTCAATTCTTTTTATAAACATCAAATGTGATAAAACAACATCTCAAAAAATTAATATAAGCCTTGTGTGACACAACAAACTTATAATGATTATTTGATACTCTATCGTTTTACCATGCTAGAAGACAACGTTCGAAATTTTTAATAAATATCTTTGAACGTTACAACTTAATATTATTAGTAGAATAAATAAATTAGAACAATTCTAATTTTATTTAATTGAATTAAACTCCTTTAATTCATGAATTAAACATTTTAATTCATTTTATAAATAATATTTATTCTACATCATGAGGGGTTTATTAATATTAATTGTCTCATCTTGTTTAGCGCATATGCACATATATATATAAAATACGCGTCATATTAATTAACATGCGAAGCATGTTTGATAATATATAATATATATAAATAAGCATGCACATATAGAATACTATATTCTACTTGGATTGATTATGGACTTTTATTCTAGTTTGGTTTATTCGAGCCACCAAATAAACCAATTGGTCAAACCTAGGGTGCAAGAATAAATTAAATTAAATGTAACTATTACATTTAAATTCGGGCTCCATTACAAAAGGGTCTTCATGCGCTCCTTGCTTCTTTGCTCCAATTCTTCAAAATAATTCTAACTAATCCTATTACAAAATATTTACAATAAATAGAAACCTTGATCAACAGTCAAGGGGAAGTACATAGGAGGGAGATAGAATTTTACATAAGAAAAATTAGAAAGACGAGGTATGCAGACCCCATTTATTAAAACTCATTCATTCATGCATTTTATTAAAATTAAATCCAATCACATTGGTCAAATAATCCATAATCAATCCCATTTATTATCATATATATCAACATATATATCAATAAATAATATTCATCGCATGAATTAAATAAATCATTCTATATATGTATTGGTATCATTTAATGGGCAATTTAAAGTTGTATGAAATTTAATTTCATATTTAAAATAAACCTTTTATTTTAATTATAAAATCATGTAAAAATAAACTATTTATTTTTACTATATTTTTTTGTAATTTTTGAATTTTTAAAATTACCCAAAATAAACCTTTTATTTTTTAATTTTAAAAATCTGCTCAAAATATACAAAAACAATTAAAAAACTGAAAGTTGGGTTATTTACGAAACTGCCACTGTAATATCCCAGATATTTACAAGATTTGTAAATAAGATTTTAAATATAAATTAAAGGTTATGGTTTAAAACCTAGAGTTGTAGAAGTGAGATGTGTGAAAAATGGGTGAACATTTTTTTTAATATATTGTATTTGTTAGAAATTAAATGTTGAAATATTTTAATGATGCATGTAGAGAATTTATTAAGAAAATAAATTCAATTGAAAAGTGAAGGTGGTTATATTAATATATATACACCTAATGTGTGTTTGTTAGCCCAATAAGAAGATGAGTAGATTAAATACTCAATTAAACTAATAATTTAATTAGTTTAAAATGTGAAGTAAGAAGGGAAGTCATGAAATATAATTAACTAGGTTAATTATATTAGTTAAGAGTTAAAGTTATAGAAAACTAGAATGATTGTCTAGAATGACAATATTATGAAGTTAATTAATTAAGTAATTAACTTAATTATTAAGTTGTTATATAGAGTCCATTAATGGATTTAATACAAGACCAATATGAGAATACTTGCATGAAGATGGGTAATTAAATAATAAGCCCAAATATTATAGTCCAAGAGGTAATTAATATAAGTCCAATTAAATTATGTTGGCAAGTATTGTATATAATGTGGTGGTAATCCAATTAAATTAATTACCTAACCAAAGTTATAAAGATGTGTGAGTTGTGTTGGGTAGCCCAAATAATTAAATAAGGGAGCCCAATGCAAAATAAACTAGTAGCCCAAATATTTAGTCTAAATTTAAAAGCCAAATGATAGTCAAAGTTGTGGTCAATATATATACATTGGTGTATATATATATGGATACTTATATAATGATATAGGATATAAAAATAAAGCCAAATTGGTGTAATATTAGAGCAAATCCCGAATTTTGGGGCCCACTTGGTGAACAGAGTGTAGATTTTGCTTGCTTGTTGCTTTATTTAGACGCAAAAGGAAGCCTAGACTCAAGCTTGATAGATGTCACATTTTAGTCAATCAACCAAGTCCATTCCCTTAAATCAAGCCAAGTTTTGATGGTTGCAAGTAATGTTAGTCAAAGTGTATAGATATATAATATATATGTATAATGTAGAGTTTTAACCATATGTTGGTTAAGTGATGGGAAAAGGTGTGGTCAAAGCTAATGTTAAATGAGATAAGAACTAACCTAAGGTTAGTTGCTAGCAAAATTAAACCACATTGGGTTAAGTCTCTACAATAGATAGAGAGAGTGAGAGTGAAGGAGACTTAGATCATTTCATTTGTTTCTTTTCTTCTTCATTTCTCCAAGTAGAAGAGAGGAGAGCTAGAGAGAAAAGAGAGAAGCCATGGAAGAGAAGCAAGATTCTTGATGCTTGGATGATTGGATGAAGAAGAAGCAAGGTTTAAAGATGGAGGTCTCATCAAGAGGAATCTATCTATGTAAGAAGATTGATCATCCAAGCCTTTTCAAAGTTCTAACAAAGAGGATAATCAACAAAAGGTATAAAACCTTCTAGCTTGGTATTGTTCTTTGGGTATTATGTAATTTCTATGGTAGAAATGTAATTTTCAAAATCTAAATAGATAGATCCATGCTATATTGGTATATCTAGGGTTATATGGGTTTAATATGAATTTTTGGGTGTATTTATGTGGAAAGATTTCATCAAAATCATCAAATAAGTTTTTACCGACGAAAACCAAGTAACCAAAATCATGGCAGCCACTCCCGAAATTTCTGGGCATGATCCGTAAGTCGGATTCATGATCCGTAAATTTCTAGTGTTAGATGCGTGGGATATGAAGATTCTCCAAGTAGAATCACTTCGATCCGATTTAAAATGAGCAAGTTATGATTTTTCAACCAAAACACATCCACTGTTTTAGGGATGTGCACAACAGTCCGGTTTGGAGCCAATTTCCGTGACCAAATCAAATCCAAATTTGATGTTTGATGACAGAAAAATGTAGTTCGGGAAGTTACGAATCCATCGATACCAAATAGGCCTCAATCGGACTTGTGAATTTTATTTTTTTCAAGTTCCCGTCGGAGACCCCAAGTCTGGAAAACTCAAAAAGTAATCTGCCTATTTTTTTTAAAAAACCGGCCGGTTCGATTTTTTTCGGTTTTTCATGATTTCTAGGTAGGGCCGGTTCGGGCATTTTTAGGCCGGTTCTTGGGTTGGTTCCAAAAGAGAAAATGCTTATAATTTTAAAAAGAAAATTATCAAAATTTAAAATCCGATTTTTTTTGTAATTTGGTATTTATTAGAATTAATGGTGGATTAAATCTTACTAAATTGCTAATAAGTATGAGAAAATTATTTTTAATTTCAGAAAAATAATATTTGACCTATTGGCATGCTAGTTAAGTGTTATAAAATAAAATTTGAAATTATTGGAATGATTCACTATATATTAGCTATTTATTAGTGTATAAATAGGCTAATAATCTAATTAAATATTATTTAATAAATATTAAATAATATATGAAGTTATGTAATTAATTAATTATGATTTAATGAATATTAAATAATAATTAAAGGATGTTAAGATGAATAAGTTAGTTATTTATTATTTAATTGCACTTAAATAATAAGTAAAGTTAAATAAATAATTAATTATTATTTAAATTAATATTAAATAATAATTAAAGAATATTAAAGTTATAAAGCTAATTATTTATTATTTAATTAATATTAAATAATAAGTAAGGTTAATTAAGTAATTAATTATTATTTAATTAATATTAAATAATAATTAAAGGATAATTAAGGTTAATAAACTAATTATTTATTATTTAATTAATATTAAATAATAAGTAAGGTTAATTAGTTAATTAATTATTATTTAATTAATATTAAATAATGAGTTCGGATAATTAGTTAATTAATTATTATTTAATTCATATTAAATAATAATTAAATGGTAATTAAGTGGAATAAATTATTACTTAATCGAAACAAGATTATTAAGTAATTAAAATATATTGATAATATTATTGACTAACTATTAAATGATAATAGTTAAGAATTAAATCATTATTCAATAATTAATAATGATATGTAATTAATTTAAAATATTATTAAAGGATTAATAATATTATTTAGCATTTAATTAACTATTAAATAATAATAGTTAAGAGTTAAATCATTATTAAATAAATAATAATGATAAATAAAGATTTAGAATATTATTAAAGAATTAATAATATTTTTTAATAAGTAATTAACTATTGGGTAATAATAGTTAATGGTTGAATCGTTATTAAATAATTACTAATGATACGTGAGGATTTCAAATATTATTAAATGATTGATAATATTGATGAACAATTAAATTATTATTAAAATGATTGATAATAATGAGAAGTCAATTAAAATATTATTAAAGGGTAATAATATTAGCAAGTAATTAAATTATTATTAAAAGATTAATAATAATGATTAAGGTAAACTATTATTAAAAATAAATTAATAATAGTAATGATTATTTAAAGTGTTATTTAACAATTAAATAACATTATAAGTTATTACTAATTGATAGTAAAATTTAAAATATTATCCAAAGTGGGTAATATTATGATAGGTATCGAGAAAAATGATGTGATTAAGTTAAACCAAGGGTATGGTCCATTAGTGATTAATTGGTGGATCGACCTACATAAATATAGGGTCCAAGTTTTAATGCAGTGACATTAATAAATGTCAGAATTGCATAGTTTCGAACAAAAGATTTATGGTGTTGAATATGAAACACTGAGTCAAGTCAAAGAGAGACTAAAATATGAAACTAACCTTATTAAATAAAGGGGATGATAAGAAGAAATAAATATCTTTAAAATAAGATTTAGTATTGAGTCAAACTTTGACTGATATTGTGCACCGTTGATCTCACATACCGTGTAGGTGGTGCAAGGAACGTGAAAGATTAACGTAAGCTGGTTATACAAGTCCAGGCAAGTTTTTCAGAACGTGTTGTATTATGTGCATGAATTATAAGTTTGTTATTAAACTGAGATGTGCTCATACGTGGTTATGTGCAAAGATGTTTTAATGTGCCTTTGTGCAATAAGTTGATTTGAACTGTTGATATGCGGTAGTTGATTTAAGACAATTGTTCTGAACTATATGTCATGATAGAGGTTAGACATGAAGTATAGATTAAATGCGAGACATGATATGCATGAGCAGTATGTCATAAACTGAAATGCATGAAAAACATGATGTTAGTATAAATTGTAAATTTTATGTGAAGCATGTAATGTGTTATGTGTAGCTGTTGAACTTGCTGAGCCGTCGTGCTCACTCTTGCCTAAACCAACATTTTCAGATAAGGCTAGTTACCTGAAGTTCTCGATAAAGAACAAGGAACAGGAAAATATATTACTTCCATTGAAGATCTAAATATCTATTGTAGATATTAGTCCGAATTGGACAGGTAAATGATTCTGTAGCATAAGACTTAGTTGGTATGTTATATGAGTATTAAATACTCAAATTGATTGTAATAGAATGTCGTATCATGTATGATATTGAGACATACTAGGAATGTATAAAGATTTCGATTCTGGAATAGAAGGATATGTTATATAATTGTAAATAAATGATTATTGAGAAATTATAATATTGTTAAAATTCACGAAAAATAAGGAAAATGTTGTACTCGTGTTGAACGGATCCGAGGTTCGAGGAACCCGGATTCGGGGTCGTCACAGCCACGACGCCATTTTAATTACAGAATTGCCACCGCGCGCGGAACCCCGCGCAATGCGCGCATGGCTCTTCCCCGCGCAATGCGCGTAGAATCATCAACCGCGCAATGCGCGCCCGAGCAGTTCCCGCGCCTTGCGCGCCCAGCGCCGGCTCGCGCAATGCGCGCGCGTTCCCTGTTCCGCGCCTGGCGCGCCCTGGCACTGTAGCAGCCGCAAAATTAAAACAAAACCCTTTTTTGTTTTTTTTGTTTTTCCTTTTCCAAAGCACGATTTTTGCAATTGATTTTCAATACCCATGATTCTATACAACAAATTATGCCCAATAAATTGTTCTAAACACATACCATACATATATGAAATTAGAACAATTAATAATTCGCATAAGTTTGGCTCTTGATGCCACGGTTGGTTTGCAAAAATATGGCATACATATAATCAAATTATATAAGCGCAACGGAAGAAATAAAAATCAGATTTTAAAATTTTTGTACAAACCAATAACCCGGATCTTTCTTATGCGACTATTATTAATTGAAGAAGGATAAAAGAATTTATACCTTTGTAGAACCAAGCTTCCACGGGTACAAGTTCATCTCCCTTTAATCCTTCACGTTCATCTTCATAATTCACCGATTAGATTCCACGGATCAATGTTAGCTCCCCAAGTGTTGAGCCTCTAGAGGTGATCCACCAAGAGATCTATGAATTAAAGAAGTGGATCTTGGTTTCTCTAAACCATGGGTGGCTAGCCCTAATTCTCTCTCTCTCTCTAACTCTTAGATCTAGAGAATTATGGAGTACTCTCTCTCTCTTATGAAAGAGTGTGCAACCTTGACCTATGATAAGACTCCTCTTATTTATAGATCTAGTCAACCCTCCTAAACTATTTAGGATTAGGGTTTGAATTTAATTCCCAATTTAATTAGGAACTAAATTAATTAATTACAATTCCTAAACAATTTAGGAACTTAATTATTTAATAATGAGAGTACTTCTTATTAATTAATTACTAAACCATTTAGTAACTTAATTAATTATTATAATTATAATTCCTAAACTATTTAGGGACTTAATTATTTAATAATAATATTACTATTTATTAATTAATTCCTAAACCATTTAGGAACTAAATAATAATACTAGTAATAATAATAATAGTAATAATAATAATAATAAGACTCCTCTTATTAATTTATAATTAGTATTTCTAAAATACTAAATTATAAATATTAAGCTATTTAATTTATTCTATCACCATAGTATAAATTAAATATACTTAATTTATTATTATAATTATGCCATCCACTTTTAAAATAAATATTACTCTTTTGCGGTGTGACCCTTTAGGTTCTCCATATTAAACCGGTTGTATAATAAATAAATTAGAACAATTCTAATTCATTTATTACGAATTAACTCTTTAATTCAGAATAAATAATTATTCCACAATACGGGTAAGCCCCCTTAGCGATTAGTCGACTTTCCAGATAATATAGATTTTAACATTTAATCGTAAAAGAACCTTTCAGCAAATAGTTACCGTACAATTCAATCCTTCTACCACACAATGTCCCAATCAAATATAAGACACAAAATTTCTATCAAGTCTTATTTATTTGATTATATGCATTTCAATTCACAAATACACAACTCTAGTTAATGTAAATTAGAAACTCCTTTCTAATTCCATTCAACCCTGGCCAGGGATTTCTGAGTTGTCACTTATTGAATCGCATAGGACATTCTCTCCCTTTACTGGAAGTGGTAGATCATTTGTTGACCATTCATCTATCTCTATGTGTACCTTATTATACCCAAACACATCCTTTGATATACCAATAGGTCTTAAGGAATATGTCAAAGTATAACTTAGTACACACAAGATACTAAGATGATCTCAAGTCTAAGGATCACTTGTACGACTATCACATAAGGAACTCCTATTGAGAGACGAGTAAAACTCCATTAGGTGTTCCTTGAGCGAGTCACGTTCAGTGAATTTATTCTCTAATAAGCACCTACATACTTGCTTTAGTGTCTCTACACAAATGATTATGAGATCAATCATCCTCTTCATAAGAGCAAGCATAGTATGTACCAATATATCTGGATCTACTAATCCCCCTTTTAGTGATCCAACGATTAGGAACAATTTTAGTTTTGAGCTATCTTGAATTTAGATCTCATTAGCATGATCCTCATCATGGTTCTAAAAGCATTGCTCGAAAACTATGGGTTTATCCGTTTGATTAATTCAAGTAATTAATCATGAATAAAGAAATGCCTTGACACTTTTATTAATAAATGAACAAGATTACAAAGTATATGCTTATCACATCAAATGTGATTGGCTTGAGGGCATATTACTTTCACCTCGGACCCAGTATAACTCGTTATTACTATTCTGAATACCATATAAGTAGGATTATTGATACGAAGATATATCACTATAAACAAATATGTTTCGAATGAGGGTTTTAACTAGTTGGGTAATGTTCTGTACGGAAAGAGAATTTTGCACCGGACAAAGATACAACCATTTGTCACGGATAAAGATGCAAACATTTATCACGGGTGAAGATACAAACATTCACCGCGGGATTCTCTGTTCCCAAGAGCCGTCCTAATGATTTAATGCCGTGGATGTTGGAACATGTAAAGTTATAGAATATTTAAATCTTAAGGTTAAAATTAGACCGTTATATATGGTGTTATCCATTTATACGGATGAAATACAAGTTGATACTTGTATACTTATGAGACTGAGATCAATTTAAGATCCAGGGACAAAGTTAAGAGAAAATTTTAATGTATAGTCTAAAATAAGACTAATTCAACCAATATGATTATGGGATCATTGGTTAAGTCGATAGATGTATGAAATTAACGCACAAGGTCCGCCGTATCGAAAGCGCGGGGATTTTGGGGGCGTTACAGCGAAAGTGATAGGATTGCTCCTTTTGAGGCTAACCGATGTATTGTTGGGTGTCAAACCGTGCGTATGACAAATCAACACTTACACGCAAGTGCACGTGGTCAACAAGTAATATAAAGTAAGTAAAGTATCGTTCCCACGAGGACTATGGATAGCTATTACACTATCATGCAGCAGCTTTATAACTATTTTGGTTTCTTTAAACAGTATCAAGTAAATTAAGGATTTGTGAAATGAATTTAAGTTATGAAAATTAAAGACAACTAATTAATAAACGACTTTAGCAGACAAAGGAGGTATGGGATTATAACTTCACCTAGGGCGTCATTCAACTGTGCTACTTCCTGTTAAACCTAACTGATTATTACGGATTGTTAGTCGAAAACACGAAACTAAAGTATGACCAACTCTCGTTGCATCATACCCATATCCAACCCAGATCCGACCCAAAGGGCAACAGAACGGGAAAGAACACCCAAGCTAAATAAATCACTATATGTCTATGTGACCTAGAGAAAAACGGGTTTAAGCACAGGTTTTCAAAAGACTACGTGCGGTGCTTCGGATATGTCTATCCTTAGCACTAATCATGCAATCCAACGTCATGTGAAATCATGAACACAAGCTAACATGGTCGGTTCTAAACTCACACTCCCCATCTCGGTTCCGTGTGAGTTAACACGGTAAATGATGATCAAGCATTTAAACAATTAAAACAAACCACATTAGACAATCCATACATAATCATTTAGCCAAAACAAGGAAGCATACAAATTGAACTAAACCCTAGGTTTCATTATAATCCCATAAGAGAAGTTAGTTCATAATAGAAATAACAACCATCATCCACATATGTTCATACATTGAAGCTACAAATGAAAAGAAAGAGAAAACAAAGTTAAGAAATGCAAAGCTCGGTTTCTCTTCTTCAAATCCAAAGTTACAAGGTTGACACAATGCTTCAAATGTCCAATGCCCAGCTCTAAGCTATACTACTCTAGCTAAATCACAAGGAACAAGAGAGAACAAAGAAAACAAAGAATGAAAATCAACAATGCACTCTCTCTTCTTCCTTTTGACCTAGCTTTTCTATCTTGACCTAGCTTTTCTATCTCCTATCTTCTATATCTGGCTAGGACTGATACTACTGATATATATAGCCTCAAACGCTTCATGCCCGATCACTGTAGCAAGAAGATTACAATTGGCTCGTTTAAAATAAGTCTTCTCAGATTTTGGAGCGAAGGACCGGCGCAGCTGCGCCGGGATTGTACTGAAATGGGGCGCAGCTGCGCCTCACGGCAGTCACAGAGGCATCAGAGGTGCTGCCCAGCTGCGCAGCAAATGCGAAGGAATGCGGCGCAGCTGCGCCGTGCACCAGTCGAACAGCTTGTAGAGCTACTGCGCAGCTGCGCAGGGTTTGTGAAGGATTGCGGCGCAGCTGCGCCGTGCACCAGTCTTGGACTCTGTGCCATCTTTTCTGCTGCACCCGTTCATCACGCATATCACTCCCGCATTGAGCCACTTTTGTCCCAAAAATTGCAATTCTTCCTCCCCGCACAAGTTCTAGTCCAAAACACGCCGGTTTGTCCACAAAAAGGCAGAAATGGCCAATAATAAGCTATGGAGCATGAAACCTACAAAAGAGACGTAAACGCATGAAAAGTAATAAAAACTAATGAGAACAAGCGAAAGTTAAAGCAAGTTGGCATCGAAATAGTAGGTATAAAACCTACTTATCAAATACCCCCAAACTTAACCCGTTGCTTGCCCTCAAGCTACATAATAAGCAAAATGAAATGCAAGTTAAGCTACAAATGCAGTTTACGCTACATGCAAGTGAATCCACGTCAGTCAGTACAAAGCTTAATTGAATAGCCTCAGAAAAGATGCAAAGATCATTAAACATAACATCTAACCAAGAAACCGTCAATATGTCATATCAATCGACAATTCCACAACATATTATTACTGATACAGTGTGTAGTGTGCTTGTCCATCATTAAGGTTGGTATGATGCAAATATTGTCATAATGCGCTTCTTAGAGGGAAAATCACAGTTTTAACTCAAGAAAGACGATAATAGGAAAAATGTCAGCTATGACTTCACATTAATCAATATCAGGGTTATTCAAAATTAACCGACTTTATATACAACCACGAGGGCAATAAATGCACTATCTCGCGTTTACACCCGGCTGTGCAATGTCTAGTCCTATTAGGCTTCGAAGATACCCATGTAGCAAGCTTTCGACCAACGACTCCCAAACCAGTCGGCTTTAGGGCGCTAGGTGTAAAGACACCCCTACGGGCCTATTAACTCAAATATCTACGGCCACAGAACTAAACTAGCCAACGTGCTTACTTATTATTATTATTATTTTTTTTTTTTTTTTTTTTTTTTTGTGTGAGTGCGGTTTAACGCTCCATCTCACGCTATAGCTCTCTTAACCCCCAAACTTGCATTCTGTGTTATAATAGCCGACACAACCCATACACCAAATTTCTATTGCTTTAACAAAAATTTTTCCACCAGAAGACAATTATGCACATATTTAGATTAAACCAAACAAAACGATAACACAATAAGTGCTATCCGGTTATATCAGAGTCAAATAAGTTAGGAATCGTAAATCAACATGACACTAAGACTATGACTCGATTTTCAACCCCGTTACATGATCAAGCAAAGCCAAGTATCATCATAGGCCAATATGACTTTGACCGACAAAACGCTAGGATTCATGCAATAAGATGCAAATAACCTAAATGCAGTACGAGAAATAAATATGATGCTTTATTTATTTTTATTTTTCAAATTTAACTAAATGCGATGCAACTAAACATAAACTACAAATTTAAATGACAAGCAAAATATGATAATAATTAAGACATAGCTAAATATGGCATGCACCCAATACCCCCAAACTTAAATATAACAATGTCCTCATTGGAGATAAGGGTGAGAGAAAACTCCCCTAGGCCTCGGGTGGTGAATCTGGCGGTGGGTACAAGCCTCCTTGCCCGAAGGTCGGGAACTGTACATCCGCGCCTAGCTGAGAGAATGCACTGGTCAATGCCGCTGAGAAGTCGGCAGTATATGAACTGAAGTCCGTGTGCATCGCGTCCATGCGCCTCTGCAAGCGACGCATCTCTCTATCATGCCTAGCTACAAAATCAGGAGGAAGCCCTCCGGCCTGTGGCTCCTCAGCTGCCACAACCTGCTCCTCCGGCACCTCTTCCCTAATAAAACCGAGACCCCTTGGATGCGATCTCATCCCCATCCAGATCGTGAACTTCTCAATGACAGTATGATCGATATCCCTCATCGGCAACTGAGAAGACTCCTCACCCCACTCTACCTCTGCTGCTGAACATAACCGCGTAATGATGGAGGCATGCGGGATTCCGCCCGAAGTACTGGCTCTCATGAATTTAAGCATAGAGTGATGGATGATGTATCCTACATCCATACTCTGACCCTTGCATATGCCATACAAAATTATCGCCCTCTCCTTAGTCACGTCCTGATGGTGGGTCGTCGGCAGTATGCTGCCACATATGAAACTGTACCAGGCCTTAGCATACCTGCTCAAGGCCGTCTGAGGGAAATGCACCTTCTGATGCGTATCTGGCCTAACCTTCCATTCCACACCGGGCCTGCACATCTCCTCTATCAGGGTGTCCAAGTTGGTCTGGAACCGCAGTTCTCGGGTCCACTGAATCGCCTCCGCAGTCAAGGCTGGCATCCTGAATAGCTCGTTTATGGCTCGAGGGGAGTAGTCTACTTGCTTGCCCCGAACGTATGAAATCCCATTCTGAGTCTCTCGGGCATTAGTATAGAACTCCCGCACAATAGACATCGGTGCCGCTAAGGGCGTTTCCACCAGCAAAACCCACCCACGGCTCCTGATTTGCTGTAGCAACCCTCCATCCGCAGAACTGGGCTTGAGGCCCCTTTCTAACACAAACGATTTTGTTATCATGACGGCCCAGTAATAGTGTTGTGCAGAAAGGTTGACAAATCTGGAGGTATCAAGCGTGTTTCTGTCATCGCCTTCCCCCCCCGCATCACTACTGGCCGATGAAGACGACGGGGTACGGATGCACTTCGGCATTTTGAAAGTGTTAGGTCTAGATGTGTTTCTCTGTCAAAACGCTGCTTCTCAACCTTGAAGAACCCCCAAACTTGCTTCACACAACCCTAATGTTGGTAATCTGATTGTATGCTCGACTAGGGCTAGGTGAGGATGGTGTGCTAGGAGGATTCTATGGATGGAGAATATTGAGCAATAGTGTGATAGGAAATGGGTAGGGGAAACTAGGGTTTGCTATTCTTTGAGAGCTCTCGTGATCTGATGAGGAAGGGAATAAGAAACTGGTATGATGAGAAGTGAAGAGGGAAGCCAATCAGTCGGTTTTTAAAAGAGATTCGAAAACTGAAACTGGCGTGCGGCGCAGCTGCGCAGAAAAAGCAAGGGAACACGGCGCAGCTGCGCTGTGTCCTGTCTTCAGAAACCGGTCCTGCTGCCCGGCGCAGCTGCGCCTCTGGGCAGTGTAAATACGGCGCAGCTGCGCCTTCTGTCAGTCAGCCCAAAAACTGAGGCTTCTTTTTCTGTGATCCATGCATGCTTATTCAGCTCTACTCCTCCTGAAATAAATCACAAAAACAAAATTCAAATCTCCAAGAGTATTTCAAACAGTAAGCTTAACAATTTCAAAATTTAAAAATTTAACAAATGGAGATGAGACAAAAAGTGGGGTGCCTCCCAACAAGCGCTTTAGTTATAGTCGTAGCTCGACTGTTCTTCGGCTCATTCGGCCTCCTCGAGGGCAATTGAGGACTGTTGGCGATCAATATCGCCTCCCCAATAATGCTTCAGACGCTGCCCATTAACCTTGAACGGTCGATCATGCTCTTTTCCCACAATTTCGATGGCGCCATGAGGATAGACAGTTTTGATAGTGAATGGTCCTGACCATCGAGACTTGAGTTTACCCGGGAAAAATCGAAGCCTGGAATTGAATAACAGTACAGCTTGCCCCGGCTCGAACTTCCTTTCGATGATTTTCCGATCATGCCATCGCTTCACCTTCTCCTTGTACAATTTCATATTCTCATAGGCTCGCAGTCGAAATTCATCTAACTCATTAAGTTGGAGCAGTCGCTGCTCTCCTGCGGCTAAGAGATCGAAATTCAACTTTTTTATGGCCCAGTAAGCCTTGTGCTCTAACTCAGCTGGAAGGTGACAAGCCTTACCATAAACCATCTGAAAAGGTGACATGCCAATGGGAGTCTTATAGGCTGTCCTGTATGCCCATAGTGCATCATCAAGCTTCATTGACCAATCCTTCCTTGACGGATTTACCATCTTCTCTAGAATTCTCTTTACATCTCTATTCGACACTTCCGCTTGGCCACTGGTCTGGGGGTGGTAGGCTGTGGCTACTCTGTGCTTTACCCCATACTTGGCTAATAATGTTGTGAAGAGCCTGTTGCAGAAATGGCTCCCTCCATCACTGATGATTGCTCGAGGAGTGCCAAATCTAGTGAAGATGTTCCTTTGAAGGAATTTCAGGACGACTCTGGCATCGTTGGATGGTAGAGCACTGGCTTCTACCCATTTCGAGACGTAATCGACTGCCAAGAGAATATAAAGATTTCCGACCGATGATGGAAATGGGCCCATGAAGTCGATTCCCCAAACATCAAAGATTTTCACTTCCAGAATTGAATTTAATGGCATTTCATTTCGTCTGGAAATGTTACCTACTCGTTGACATCGATCACAGCTTTTTACAAACTGGTGGGCATCTTTGAATATAGAAGGCCAATAGAACCCTGCTTGAAGCACTTTAGATGCGGTACGTTCTGTTCCATAATGACCTCCATAGAGAGAAGAATGGCATGCATGCAGTATACTGGACGTCTTACTGTGAGGGATGCATCTGCGGATTATCTGATCTGCACACTGTCTGAACAAGAAGGGTTCATCCCACAGGTAACTCTTTACTTCATGGAAAAACTTTTTCTTTTGCTGGCGAGTTAACTCTGGTGGGAGAACATTGCTTACTATGTAGTTGACAAAGTCAGCGTACCAAGGAATCTCTGAGGTCACAGTGAAGAGCTGCTCATCCGGAAAACACTCATTTATATCCGCCTCTTCCTTCCTATCCTGTTCCGGATGTTCCAATCTAGAAAGATGATCTGCCACTTGGTTTTCTGAACCCTTTTTGTCTCGAATTTCTAGATCGAACTCTTGGAGAAGAAGAATCCATCTGATAAGTCTCGGCTTTGCATCTTTCTTAGAAATCAGATATCTAATAGCAGCATGATCCGTGTACACCACAACTTTTGTTCCAACGAGATACGACCTGAATTTGTCGAAAGCGTATACAACCGCTAATAGCTCTTTCTCGGTGGTGGTGTAGTTTAGTTGAGCATCTGTTAAGGTCTTGCCGGCATAATAGATAGCATGAAAAATCTTTTCCTTGCGCTGACCCAAAACTGCCCCCACTGCATAATCGCTAGCATCGCACATCAGCTCGAATGGTATAGACCAATCCGGTACTACAATTATGGGTGCTGATGTTAGCTTTGACTTTAACAGCTCAAATGCCTTTAAACAGTCTTCATCAAATTTGAACTGGACCTCTTTTTCTAGTAGACTGCATAAAGGCTTGGAGATTTTGGAGAAGTCCTTGATGAATCGTCTGTAAAAGCCCGCATGACCTAAAAAACTACGCACCCCTTTAACAGTTGTAGGTGGTGGCAATTTCTCAATAATCTCCAGCTTTGCCTTGTCAACCTCCAATCCTTTCCCTGAAACCTTGTGTCCAAGGATGATTCCTTCCTGTACCATGAAATGGCATTTCTCCCAGTTTAGAATCAGATTTGTCTCTATGCAGCGTTTCAATACCAGAATCAAATTCTCCAGGCACAATTCAAAGGAATCCCCAAATACAGAGAAGTCGTCCATGAAGACTTCCACATTCTGCTCCACCATGCCAGAAAAGATGGCCATCATACACCTTTGAAATGTTGCTGGTGCATTGCAAAGCCCGAAGGACATCCGTCTGAATGCAAACGTCCCGTAGGGGCAAGTGAAGGTTGTCTTTTCCTGGTCCTCAGGTGCAATGGCTATCTGATTGTACCCCGAATAGCCATCCAGCAGACAGTAGTATTCATGACCCGCAAGTCTGTCCAACATTTGGTCAATGAACGGCAATGGAAAGTGGTCTTTTCTGGTGGCTTTGTTCAGTTTTCTGTAGTCCATACACACCCTCCAACCGGTCACTGTCCTTGTTGGAATCAATTCATTATGCTCATTCTTCACAACTGTCATCCCTCCTTTCTTGGGCACGCATTGGACATGGCTCACCCATGCACTGTCGGAGATAGGATATATGATCCCAGCATCTAGCAATTTCAGAATCTCCTTCTTGACAACCTCTTTCATAATGGGGTTGAGCCTTCTCTGATGCTCCACAGTTGGTTTACTGTCCTCTTCCATAAGAATCTTGTGCATACAGAAGGACGGACTAATGCCCTTGATGTCGGCGATTGTCCATCCGATAGCTTCCTTGAATTCTCTCAAGATTCTTATCAGCTTACTTTCCTGTAAAGGGGTTAGTGCAGATGCAATAATCACAGGTAAAGTTTTTGATTCACCTAAATAAGCATACCTGAGATGTGATGGGAGCGGTTTAAGCTCAAGAGTAGGAGGTACCTCCAAAGATGGTTTCAAACGATCTGGAGGTTCTTCCACACTTTCTAACTGCTCAACAGGTATCTTGCATGTATTCACCTGTGGTAGTGCTTCCAGCTCATAGATACAGTCATCCATCCCCGACTCATCATTGTCACTGTCACTATCCTTCACCAAAGTAGTTTCCATCGGATCTTTACTTGCAATTTTCAGAAACTCTTCTTCCACAACCCTTTCTACCACATCCATTCGGAAGCATTCTTCTTCATCGGACGGGAACTTCATTGCCCTGAACACATTGAAGGTTATTCTTTGGTCCTGGACTCTCATTGTTAGTTCTCCCTTTTGTACATCGATGAGAGTTCTCCCCGTGGCTAGAAATGGTCTCCCCAAAATGATGGGAATATCCTTGTCCTCTTCATAGTCCAGGATAATGAAGTCCGCGGGGAATATGAACTTGTCAACTTTGACCAGAATGTCCTCCACAATCCCTCTTGGATATGTTATTGATCTATCTGCGAGCTGTAGGGATATGTTTGTGGGCTTTGGTGCAGGAAGTCCCAACTGTGTGTAAATTGACAATGGCATGAGGTTAATGCTTGCTCCTAAGTCACACAAGCATCTGTTGAAAGACACACTCCCTATCTCGCAAGGAATGGTGAAACTCCCCGGATCTTTCAATTTAGGAAGTAGTTTCCTTTGTAAGACTGCACTGCATTCCTCAGTTAGAGCCACAGTCTCAAAGTCTTCCAATCTCTTCTTTCTTGACAGAATCCCTTTCATGAACTTAGCATAGCTCGGCATCTGTTCTAAAGCTTCTGCAAATGGTATGTTTATTTGCAGCTTCTTGAAAATTTCGAGGAACTTAGCGAACTGCTTGTCCAATTTCTGTTTCTGAAGCCTCTGTGGAAAAGGTACTGGAGGATAGACTCGTGTGTGAGTAACCGGAGGCTTTTCTGGTTGATCCTTGTTTCCTGCTTCAGTCTCTACAACAACTTCCTCCTTTTCCTTAGAGCTTTCTGCACCAACTGAGTCTGAGGCGGGGTGCAACTGTTCTGTTTTTCTTTGTACTGCCGGCTCATTTGCGCCAGTTGGCATAAACTGTTTCCCGCTTCTAGTCATGACAGCTTTGCAGTGCTCCTTTCCCTCTCTTCTTGGGTTTTCTTCTGTATTGCTTGGAAGAGATCCTTGAGGTCTGTTTGCCAGCAAATTGGCCATTTGGCCCACTTGGTTCTCCAAATTTTTGATGGAAGCAGACTGACTCTTTATCAACACATCAGTGTTAGCCATGTATTTCAGCATTAATTCTTCTAAGTCTGGCTTTCTCTCTGGTTGGGACGGTTGTGCTGCGTGTTGATGACTTTGAAATCCGGGAGGATAGTGTGGTCTTGGAGCTTGTTGATGGTTCTGATTATTGCTCCATGATGAGTTTGGGTGATTCCTAGCTCCAGAGTTATATGTATTCTGATACTGATTCGATTGCCTCTGGTAGCTACTCACAAACTGTACTGATTCTGAGTTGATAGCACATTGATCTGTAGGATGTTCCCCTGCACATAGCTCACATACATAAGCCACCTGCTGCACTTTATTATCTGCAATTGCATCAATCTTCTTGGACATGACTGATAATTGAGCTGCTAAGGCTGTGATAGCATCTACTTCTATAACCCCGGCCACTTTTGGTTGATTTAGCCTAGAAGTAGGCCATTGATAATTGTTGGCAGCCATAGTTTCAAGCAGCTCGTATGCCTCATCGAAATTCTTTGCCATAAATTCCCCTCCAGATGCTGCGTCAATGCTAGTCCGAGTGTTACCACTCAAACCACTATAAAAAGTGTTCATCTGCATCCATTGGGGTAGTGCATGATGCGGGCATCTTCTTAGCAACTCTTTAAACCTCTCCCATGCTTCATATAATGACTCTCCATGTTGTTGTGCAAACATAGAAATATCATTTCTCATTTTATTGGTCTTTGTAGGAGGAAAGAATTTCTTCAGGAATTTCTGTGCCAAGTCTTCCCATGTAGTGATTGACCCCGGAGGTAATGAGTGAAGCCAACTCTTTGCTTTATCTCTCAGTGTAAATGGAAAGAGTCTGAGTCTCACTGCATCATCCGTTACTCCATTAAACTTGAACGTATCACAGATTTCCAAGAAGCTCAGCAAGTGATCGTTCGGATCATCATTAGCCATTCCCCCAAACTGTACTGGATTCTTCACCATTTGAATGGTGCTCGGTTTAATTTCAAAGGAGAGGGCTGTGATTGCTGGCCTTGTGATACTTTCTTGCAACTCATTTATCCGCGGCGTTGCATAGTCTCTTAGTGGTTTAGGTGCCCCTTGTTCTCCGGCCATGACTTCTGGTTGTTCAATTTTCTCTTGACTGTCAGGGCAACTCTCAATCACTTGTTGAACTTGTGTATTAACGTTGTCGTTGAGAGCCAACAACCTACGTTTCTTTGATCGAGTTAGCATGCACAAGTCACAAGTACCTGAAACCAAAGAAATAGATAAAAAGAAATGAGGTACGAAAAGATTGTTTAAATAAACCAATCTAATTTAAACTGACGATGAAAGTAATAAAAACTACTCAAAGTCCCTGGCAACGGTGCCAAAAACTTGTTGGGTGTCAAACCGTGCGTATGACAAATCAACACTTACACGCAAGTGCACGTGGTCAACAAGTAATATAAAGTAAGTAAAGTATCGTTCCCACGAGGACTATGGATAGCTATTACACTATCATGCAGCAGCTTTATAACTATTTTGGTTTCTTTAAACAGTATCAAGTAAATTAAGGATTTGTGAAATGAATTTAAGTTATGAAAATTAAAGACAACTAATTAATAAACGACTTTAGCAGACAAAGAAGGTATGGGATTATAACTTCACCTAGGGCGTCATTCAACTGTGCTACTTCCTGTTAAACCTAACTGATTATTACGGATTGTTAGTCGAAAACACGAAACTAAAGTATGACCAACTCTCGTTGCATCATACCCATATCCAACCCAGATCCGACCCAAAGGGCAACAGAACGGGAAAGAACACCCAAGCTAAATAAATCACTATATGTCTATGTGACCTAGAGAAAAACGGGTTTAAGCACAGGTTTTCAAAAGACTACGTGCGGTGCTTCGGATATGTCTATCCTTAGCACTAATCATGCAATCCAACGTCATGTGAAATCATGAACACAAGCTAACATGGTCGGTTCTAAACTCACACTCCCCATCTCGGTTCCGTGTGACTTAACACGGTAAATGATGATCAAGCATTTAAACAATTAAAACAAACCACATTAGACAATCCATGCATAATCATTTAGCCAAAACAAGGAAGCATACAAATTGAACTAAACCCTAGGTTTCATTATAATCCCATAAGAGAAGTTAGTTCATAATAGAAATAACAACCATCATCCACATATGTTCATACATTGAAGCTACAAATGAAAAGAAAGAGAAAACAAAGTTAAGAAATGCAAAGCTCGGTTTCTCTTCTTCAAATCCGAAGTTACAAGGTTGACACAATGCTTCAAATGTCCAATGCCCAGCTCTAAGCTATACTACTCTAGCTAAATCACAAGGAACAAGAGAGAACAAAGAAAACAAAGAATGAAAATCAACAATGCACTCTCTCTTCTTCCTTTTGACCTAGCTTTTCTATCTCCTATCTTCTATATCTGGCTAGGACTGATACTACTGATATATATAGCCTCAAACGCTTCATGCCCGATCACTGTAGCAAGAAGATTACAATTGGCTCGTTTAAAATAAGTCTTCTCAGATTTTGGAGCGAAGGACCGGCGCAGCTGCACCGGGATTGTACTGAAATGGGGCGCAGCTGCGCCTCACTGCAGTCACAGAGGCATCAGAGGTGCTGCGCAGCTGCGCAGCAAATGCGAAGGAATGCGGTGCAGCTGCGCCGTGCACCAGTCGAATAGCTTGTAGAGCTACTGCGCAGCTGCGCAGGGTTTGTGAAGGATTGCGGCGCAGCTGCGCCGTGCACCAGTCTTGGACTCTGTGCCATCTTTTCTGCTGCACCCGTTCATCATGCATATCACTCCCGCATTGAGCCACTTTTGTCCCAAAAATTGCAATTCTTCCTCCCCGCACAAGTTCTAGTCCAAAACACGCCGGTTTGTCCACAAAAAGGCGGAAATGGCCAATAATAAGCTATGGAGCATGAAACCTACAAAAGTTTCCTCATGTGAAGACTTGTGTGCGTTGTACGCATTGTTTTCAATGGAGAGTGATAGGATTGCTACTTTTGAGGCTAACCGATGTATAGCGAAGTAATATGACTCTTAATCACCTATTTGTTTGCAAATTTTAAGCAAATAACAAAACGAATAGCAAGTTTTGTCAAATGAAGAATTCTGTGCGTTGTACGTATTGTTTTCAATGCGAGAATGATAGGATTGCTCCTTTTGAGGCTAAGCGATGTATAAGGAAGTAATATGACTCTTAATCACCTATTTGTTTGCAAATTTTGAGGAAATAACGAAACGAATACCAAGTTTCCTCAAATGAAGACTTGTGTGCGTTGTACACATTGTTTTCAATACGAGAGTGATAGGATTTCTCCTTTTGAGGCTAACCGATGCATAACGAAGTAATGTGATTCTAATTCACCTATTTGTTTACAACTTTTGAGGAAATAACGAAACGAATACCAAGTTTCCTCAAATGAAGACTTGTGTGCGTTGTACGCATTGTGTTTCAATGCGAGAGTGATAACATTGTTTCTTTTGAGGTTAACCGATGTATACCTAAGTAATAGGACTCTTAATCACTTATTTGTTTAAAAATTTTGAGGAAATAACGAAAGGAATAGCAAGTTTCCTCAAATGAAGACTTGTGTGCGTTGTACGCGTTGTTTTCAATGCGAGAGTGATTGGATTGCTCCTTTAGAGGCTAACCGATGTATAACGAAGTAATATGATTCTAATTCACCTATTTCTTTGCAAATTTGGAGGACATATCGAAATAAATACCAAGTTTCCTTAATTGAAGACTTGTGTGCGTTGTACGCATTGTTTTCAATGCGAGAGTGATAGGATTGTTCCTTTTGAGGCTAACCGATGTATAACGAAGTAATATGACTCTTAGTCACCTATTTGTTTGCAAATTTTGAGAAAATAATGAAACGAATAGCAAGTTTCCTCAAATGAATACTTGTGTGGGTTGTACGCATTGTTTTCTATGCGAGAGTGATAGGATTGCTCCTTTTGAGGCTAACCGGTGTATAACGAAGTAATATGACTCTTAATCACCTATTTGTTTGCAAATTTTAAGGAAATAACAAAACGAATAGCAAGTTTCCTCAAATGAAGAACTATGTGCGTTGTACGTATTGTTTTCAATGCGAGAATGATAGGATTGCTCCTTTTGAGGCTAGCCGATGTATAACGAAGTAATATGACTCTTAATCACCTATTTGTTTGCAAATTTTGAGGAAATAAGAAAACGAATACCAAGTTTCCTCAAATGAAGACTTGTGTGTGTTGTACACATTGTTTTCAATACGAGAGTGATAGGATTGCTCCTTTTGAGGCTAACTGATGCATAATGAAGTAATGTGATTCTAATTCACCTATTTGTTTGCAAATTTTGAGGAAATAACGAAACGAATACCAAGTTTCCTCAAATGAAGACTTGTGTGCGTTGTACGCATTGTGTTTCAATGCGAGAGTGATAACGTTGTTTCTTTTGAGGTTAACCGATGTATACCTAAGTAATATGACTCTTAATCACCTATTTGTTTAAAAATTTTGAGGAAATAACGAAAGGAATAGTAAGTTTTCTCAAATGAAGACATGTGTGCGTTGTACGCATTGTTTTCAATGCGAGAGTGATTGGATTGCTCCTTTAGAGGCTAACCGATGTATAACGAAGTAATATGATTCTAATTCACCTATTTCTTTGCAAATTTGGATGACATATCGAAACAAATACCAAGTTTCCTTAATTGAAGACTTGTGTGCGTTGTACGCATTATTTTCAATGCGAGAGTGATAGGATTGCTACTTTTGAGGCTAACCGATGTATAGCGAAGTAGTATGACTCTTAATCACCTATTTGTTTGCAAATTTTGAGAAAATAACAAAACGAATACCAAGTTTCCTCAACTGAAGACTTGGGTGCGTTGTACGCATTGTTTTCAATTTGAGAGTGATAAGATTGCTCCTTTTGAGGCTAGCCGATGTATAACGAAGTAATATGACTCTTAATCATCTATTTGTTTGCAAATTTTGAGGAAATAACGAAACGAATAGCAAGTTTCCTCAAATGAAGACTTGTGTACGTTGTACGTATTGTTTTCAATGCGAGAGTGATAGGATTGCTCCTTTTGAGGCTAACCGATGTATAACGATGTAATAGGACTCTTAATCACCTATTTGTTTCCAAATTTTGAGAAAATAACGAAACGAATAGCAAGTTTCCTCAAATGAAGACTTGTGTGCGTTACGCATTGTTTTCAATGCGAGAATGATAGGATTGTTCCTTTTGAGGCTAACCGATGTATAACGAAGTAATATGATTCTAATTCACCTATTTCTTTGCAAATTTGGAGGACATATCGAAACAAATACCAGTCTTCCTTAAGTGAAGACTTGTGTGCGTTGTACGCATTATTTTCAATGCGAGAGTGATAGGATTGCTACTTTTGAGGCTAACCAATGTATAACGAAGTAATGTGGCTCTTAGTCACCTATTTCTTTACAAATTTTGAGGAAATAACGAAACGAATAGCAAGTTTTCTCAAATGAAGACTTGTGTGCGTTGTACGCATTGTTTTCAATGCGAGAGTGATTGGATTGCTCCTTTTGAGGCTAACCAATGTATAACGAAGTAATATGATTCAAATTCACCTATTTCTTTGCAAATTTGGAGGACATATCGAAACAAATACCAAGCTTCCTCATGTGAAGACTTGTTTGTGTTGTACGCATTGTTTTCAATGGAGAGTGATAGGATTGCTACTGTTGAGGCTAACCGATGTATGGCGAAGTAATATGACTCTTAATCACCTATTTGTTTGCAAATTTGGAGGAAAAAATGAAACGAATACCAAGTTTCCTCAAATGAAGAGTTGTGCGCGTTGTACGCATTGTTTTTAATCCGAGAGTGATAGAATTGCTCCTTTTGAGGCTAACCGATGTATAACGAAGTAATATGATTCTAATTACATATCCAGACAAATACCAAGTTTTCTCAAGTGAAGACTTGTGTGCGTTGTACGCATTGTTTTCAATACAATAGTGATAGGATTGCTACTTTTGAGGCTAACCGATGTATAGCGAAGTAATATGACTCTTAATCACCTATTTGTTTGAAAATTTTGAGGAAATAACGAAACGAAAAGCAAGTTTCCTCAAATGAAGACTTGTGTGCGTTGTACGTATTGTTTTCAACGCGAGTGTGATAGGATTGCTCCTTTTGAGGCTAACCGATGTATAACGAAGTAATATGACTCTTAATCACCTATTTGTTTGCAAATTTTGAGGAAATAACAAAACGAATAGCATGTTTCCTCAAATGAAGACTTGTGTGCGTTGTACGCATTATTTTCAATGCGAGAGTGATTGGATTGCTCCTTTTGAGGCTAACCGATGTATAACGAAGTAATATGATTATAATTCACCTTTTTCTTTGCAAATTTGGAGGACAAATCGAAACAAATACAAAGTTTTCTCATGTGAAGACTTGTGTGCATTGTACGCATTGTTTTCAATGCGAGAGTGATTGGATTGCTCCTTTTGAGGCTAACCAATGTATGACGAAGTAATATGATTCTAATTCACCTATTTTTTGCAAATTTGGAGGACATATCGAAACAAGTACCAAGTTTCCTCATGTGAAGACTTGTGTGTGTTGTACGCATTGTTTTCAATGCGAGAGTGGTTGGATTGCTCCTGTTGAGGCTAACCGATGTATAACGAAGTAATATGATTGCTCCTTGTGTGCGTTGTGCGCATTGTTTTCAATGCGAGAGTGATAGGATTGCTACTTTTGAGGCTAACCAATGTATAGTGAAGTAATATGACTCTTAATCACCTATTTGTTTGCAAATTTTGAGAAAATAACGAAACGAATACAAACTTTCCTCAAATGAAGTCTTGTGTGCGTTGTACATATTGTTTTCAACGCGAGAGTGATAGGATTGCTCCTTTTGAGGGTAACCGATGTATAACGAAGTAATATAACTCTTAATCACCTATTTGTTTTCAAAATTATGAGGAAATAACAAAACGAATAGCAAGTTTCCTCAAATGAAGACTTCTGTGCGTTGTACGCATTGTTTTCAATGCGAGAGTGGTTGGATTGCTCCTTTTGAGGCTAACCGATGTATAACAAAGTAATATGATTCTAATTCACCTATTTCTTCGCAAATTTGGAGGATATATCGAGACAAATACCAAGTTTCCTTAAGTGAAGACTTGTGTGCATTGTACGCATTGTTCTCAATGCGAGAGTGATTGGATTGCTCCTTTAGAGGCTAACCGATGTATAACGAAGTAATATGACTCAAATTCACATATTTCTTTGCAAATTTGGAGGACATATCGAAACAAATACCAAGTTTCCCCATGTGAAGACTTGTGTGCGTTCTACGCATTGTTTTCAATGCGAGAGTGATAGGATTGATCTTTTTTAGGCTAACCGATGTATAGCGAAGTAATATGACTCTTAATCACCTATTTGTTTGCAAATTTTGAGCAAATAACGAAACGAATAGCAAGTTTCCTCATGTGAAGACTTGTGTGCGTTGTGCGCATTGTTTTCAATGCGAGAGTGATAGGATTGCCCCTTTTGAGGCTTACCGATGTATAACTAAGTAATATGACTCTTGATCACCTATTTGTTTGCAAAATTTGAGGAAATAACGAAACGAATAGCAAGTTTCCTCAAATGAAGACTTATGTGCGTTGTGCGTATTGTTTTCAACGCGAGTGTGATAGGATTGCTCCTTTTGAGGCTAACGGATGTATAACGAAGTAATATGACTCTTAATCACCTATTTGTTTGCAAATTTTAAGGAAATAACAAAACGAATAGCAAGTTTCCTCAAATGAAGACTTGTGTGCGTTGTACGCATTGTTTTCAATGCGAGAGTGATTGGATTGCTCCTTTTGAGGCTAACCGATGTATAACGAAGTAATATGATTATAATTCACCTTTTTCTTTGCAAATTTGGAGGACATATCGAAACAAATACAAAGTTTTCTCATGTGAAGACTTGTGTGCGTTGTACGCATTGTTTTCAATGCGAGAGTGATTGGATTGCTCCTTTTGAGGCTAACCGATGTATAACAAAGTAATATGATTCTAATTCACCTATTTCTTTGCAAATTTGGAAGACATATCGTAACAAATACCAAGTTTTCTCATGTGAAGACTTGTGTGTGTTGTACGCATTGTTTTCAATGCGAGAGTGATAGGATTGCTACTTTTGCGGCTAACCGATGTATAGCGAAATAATATGACTCTTAATCTCCTATTTGTTTGCAAATTTTGAGGAAATAACGAAACGAATAACAAGTTTCCTCAAATAAAGACTTGTGTGCGTTGTACACTTTGATTTCAAAGCGAGAGTGCTTAGATTGCTCTTTTTGAGGCTAACCGATGTATAACGAAGTAATATGATTCTAATTCCCCTATTTCTTTGCAAAATTGGAGGACATATCAAAATAAATACCAAGTTTCCACATGTGAAGACTTGTGTGCGTTGTACGCATTGTTTTCAATGCGAGAGTGATAGGATTGCTACTTTTGAGGCTAACCGATGTATAGCGAAGTAATATGACTCTTAATCACCTATTTGTTTGCAAATTTTGAGAAAAAAAATGAAACGAATACCAAGTTTCTTCAAATGAAGACTTGTGTGCGTTGTACGCGTTGTTTTCAATGCGAGAGTGATTGGATTGCTCCTTTTGAGGCTAACCGATGTGGAGCAAAGTAATACGACTCTTAGTCACCTATTTGTTTGCAAATTTTGAGGAAATAACAAAACGAATAGCAAATTTCCTAAAATGAAGACTTGTGTGTGTTGTACGCATTGTTTTCAACGCGAGAGTGATTGGATTGCACCTTTTGAGGTTAACCGATGTATAAAGAAGTAATATGATTCTAATTCACCTATGTCTTTTCAAATTTGGAGGACATATCGAAACAAATATTAAGTTTCCTCATGAGAAGACTTGTGTGCGTTGTACGCATTGTTTTCAATGCAAGAGTGATTGGATTGCTCCTTTTGAGGCTAACCGATGTATAACGAAGTAATATGATTCAAATTAACCTATTTCTTTGCAAATTTTGACAACATATCGAAACAAATACCAAGTTTTCTCATGTGAAGACTTGTGTGTGTTGTACGCATTGTTTTCAATGCGAGAGTGATAGGATTGCTACTTTTGAGGCTAACCGATGTATAGCGAAGTAATATGACTCTTAATCACCTATTTATTTGCAAATTTTGAGGAAATAACTAAACAAATAGCAAATTTCCTCAAATGAAGACTTGTGTGCGTTGTACGCTTTGTTTTCAATGCCAGAGTGATAGGATTGATCTTTTTGAGGCTAACCGATGTATTGCGAAGTAATATGACTCTTAATCACCTATTTGTTTGCAAATTTTGAGCAAATAACGAAACGAATAGCAAGTTTCCTCATGTGAAAACTTGTGTGCGTTGTGCGGCTTGTTTTTTAATGAGAGAGTGATAGGATTGCCCCTTTTGAGGCTTACCGATGTATAACTAAGTAATATGACTCTTGATCACCTATTTGTTAGCAAAATTTGAGGAAATAACGAAACGAATAGAGAGTTTCCTCGAATGAAGACTTGTGTGCGTTGTACGTATTGTTTTCAGCGGGAGAGTGAAAGGATTTTTCCTTTTGAGGCTAACCGATGTATAGCGATGTAATATGACTCTTAATCACATATTTGTTTACAAATTTTGAGGAAATAACGAAACGAATAGCAAATTTCCTCAAATGAAGACTTGTGTGCGTTGTACGCTTTGTTTTCAATGCCAGAGTGACAGGATTGATCTTTTTTAGGCTAACCGATGTATAGCGAAGTAATATGACTCTTAATCACCTATTTGTTTGTAAATTTTGAGCAAATAACGAAACGAATAGCAAGTTTCCTCATGTGAAGACTTGTGTGCGTTGTGCGCATTGTTTTCAATGAGAGAGTGATAGGATTGCCCTTTTTGAGGCTTACCGATGTATAACTAAGTAATATGACTCTTGATCACCTATTTGTTTGCATAATTTGAGGAAATAACGAAACGAATAGCAAGTTTTCTCAAATAAAGACTTGTGTGCGTTGTACGTATTGTTTTCAACGTGAGATTGATAGGATTGCTCCTTTTGAGGCTAACCGATGTATAACGAAGTAATATGACTCTTAATCACCTATTTGTTTGCTAATTTTGAGGAAATAACAAAACGAATAGCAAGTTTCCTCAAATAAAGACTTGTGTGCGTTGTACGCATTGTTTTCAATGCGAGAGTGATTGGATTGCTCCTTTTGAGGCTAACCAATGTATAACGAAGTAATATGATTCTAATTCACCTATTTCTTTGCAAATTTGGGGGACATATCGAAACAAATATAAAGTTTTCTCATGTGAGGACTTGTGTGCGTTGTACGCATTGTTTTCAATGTGAGAGTGATTGGTTTGCTCTTTTTGAGGCTAACCGATGTATAACGAAGTAATATGATTCTAATTCAACTATTTCTTTGCAAATTTGGAAGGCATATCAAAACAAATACCAAGTTTTCTCATGTGAAGACTTGTGTGTGTTGTACGCATTGTTTTTAATGCGAGAGTGATAGGATTGCTACTTTTGAGGCTAACCGATGTATAGCGAAGTAATATGACTCTTAATCACCTATTTGTTTGCAAAGTTTGAGGAAATAACGAAACGAATAGCAAGTTTCCTCAAATGAAGACTTGTGTGCGTTGTACGCTTTAATTTCAATGCGAGAGTGGTAGGATTGCTCTTTTTGAGGTTCACCGATGTATAACGAAGTAATATGATTCTAATTCACCTATTTCTTTGCAAATTTGGGGGACATATCGAAACAAATACAAAGTTTTCTCATGTGAGGACTTGTGTGCGTTGTACGCATTGTTTTCAATGCGAGAGTGATTGGTTTGCTCTTTTTGAGGCTAACCGATGTATAACGAAGTAATATGATTCTAATTCACCTATTTCTTTGCAAATTTGGAGGACATATCGAAACAAATACCAAGTTTCCACATGTGAAGACTTGTGTGCGTTGTACGCATTATTTTCAATGCGAGAGTGATAGGATTGCTACTTTTGAGGCTAACCGATGTATACCGAAGTAATATGACTCTTAATCACCTATTTGTTTTCAAATTTTGAGAAAATAACGAAACGAATACCAAGTTTCCTCAAATGAAGACTTGGGGGCGTTGTACGCATTGTTTTCAATGCGAGAGTGATAGGATTGCTCCTTTTGAGGCTAACCGATGTAATATGACTCTTAATCACCTATTTGTTTACAAATTTTGAGGAAATAACAAAACGAATAGCAAATTTCCTCAAATGAAGAATTGTGTGCGTTGTACACTTTGATTTCAATGCGAGACTGATAGGATTGCTCTTTTTTAGGCTAACCGATGTATAACGAAATAATATGATTCTAATTCCCCTATTTCTTTGCAAATTTGGAGGACATATCGAAACAAATATCAAGTTTCCTCATGTGAAGACTTGTGTGTGTTGTACGCGTTGTTTTCAATGCGAGAGTGATAGGATTGCTAAATTTGAGGCTAACCGATGTATAGCGAAGTAATATGACTCTTAATCATCTATTTGTTTGCAAATTTTGAGAAAATAAAGAAACGAATACCAAGTTTCCTCAAATGAAGACTTGTGTGCGTTGTACCTATTGTTTTCAACAAGAGAGTGATAGGATTGCTCCTTTTGACGCTAACCGATGTATAACGAACTAATATCACTCTTAATCACCTATTTGTTTGCAAATTTTGAGCAAATAACGAAACGAATAGCAAGTTTCCTCAAATGAAGACTTATGTGCGTTGTACGCTTTGATTTCAATGCGAGAGTGATAGGATTGCTCTTTTTGAGGCTAACCGATGTATAACGAAGTAATATGATTCTTATTCCCCTATTTCATTGCAAATTTGGAGAACATATCGAAACAAATACCAAGTTTCCACATGTCAAGACTTGTGTGTTGTACGCATTGTTTTCAACGTGAGAGTGATAGGATTGCTACTTTTGAGGCTAACCGATGTATAGCTAAGTAATATGACTCTTAATTACCTATTTGTTTGCAAATTTTGAGAAAATAATGAAACAAATACCAAGTTTCTTCAAATGAAGACTTGTGTGCGTTGTACGCATTGTTTTCAATGCGAGAGTGATTGGATTGCTCCTTTTGAGGCTGACCGATATATAACGAAGTAATATGATTCTAATTCACATATTTCTTTGCAAATTTGGTGAACATATTGGAACAAATACCAAGTTTCCTCATGTGAAGACTTGTGTGTGTTGTACGCATTGTTTTCAATGCGAGAGTGATAGGATTGCTAATTTTGAGGCTAACCGATGTATAGCGAAGTAATATAACTCTTAATCACGTATTTGTTTGCAAATTTTGAGGAAATAACGAAACGAATAGCAAGTTTCCTCAAATGAAGACTTGTGTGCATTGTACGCTTTGGTTTCAAAGCGAGAGTGATAGGATTTCTCTTTTTGAGGCTAACCGATGTATAACGAAGTAATATGATTCTAATTCCCCTATTTCTTTGCAAATTTAGAGGACATATCGAAACAAATACCAAGTTTCCACATGTGAAGACTTGTGTGTGTTGTACGCATTGTTTTCAATGCGAGAGTGATAGGATTGCTCCTTTTGAGGCTAACCGATGTAATATGACTCTTAATCACCTATTTGTTTACAAATTTTGAGGAAATAACAAAACGAATAGCAAATTTCCTCAAATGAAGACTTGTGTGCGTTGTACGCTTTGTTTTCAATGCCAGAGTGATACGATTGATCTTTTTGAGGCTAACCGATGTATAGCGAAGTAATATGACTCTTAATCACCTATTTGTTTGCAAATTTTGAGCAAATAACGAAACGAATAGCAAGTTTCCTCATGTGAAAACTTGTGTGCGTTGTGCGCATTGTTTTTTAATGAGAGAGTGATAGGATTGCCCCTTTTGAGGCTTACCGATGTATAACTAAGTAATATGACTCTTGATCACCTATTTGTTTGCAAAATTTAAGGAAATAACGAAACGAATAGCAAGTTTCCTCAAAAGAAGACTTGTGTGCGTTGTTCGTATTGTTTTCAACGCGGGAGTGATAGGATTGCTCCTTTTGAGGCTAACCGATGTATAACGAAGTAATATGACTCTTAGTCACCTATTTGTTTACAAATTTTGAGGAAATAACAAAACGAATAGCAAGTTTCCTCAAATGAAGACTTCTGTGCGTTGTACGCATTGTTTTCAATACGAGAGTGATTGGATTGCTCCTTTTGAGGCTAACCGATGTATAACGAAGTAATATGATTCTAATTCATCTTTTTCTTTGCAAATTTAGAGGATATATCGAAAGAAATACAAAGTTTTCTCATGTGAAGACTTGTGTGCGTTGTACGCATTGTTTTCAATGCGAGAGTGATTGGATTGCTCCTTTTGAGGGTAACCGATGTATAACGAAGTAATATGATTCTAATTCACCTATTTCTTTGCAAATTTGGAAGACATATCAAAACAAATACCAAGTTTTCTCATGTGAAGACTTGTGTGTGTTATACGCATTATTTTCGATGCGAGAGTGATAGGATTGCTACTTTTGAGGCTAACCGATGTATAGCGAAGTAATATGACTCTTAATAACCTATTTGTTTGCAAATTTTGAGGAAATGACGAAACGAATAGCAAGTTTCCTCAAATGAAGAATTGTGTGCGTTGTACACTTTGATTTCAATGCGAGACTGATAGGATTGCTCTTTCTTAGGCTAACCGATGTATAACGAAATAATATGATTCTAATTCCCCTATTTCTTTGCAAATTTGGAGGACATATCGAAACAAATATCAAGTTTCCTCATGTGAAGACTTGTGTGTGTTGTACGCGTTGTTTTCAATGCGAGAGTGATAGGATTGCTACATTTGAGGCCAACCGATGTATAGCGAAGTAATATGACTCTTAATCATCTATTTGTTTGCAAATTTTGAGAAAATAAAGAAACGAATACCAAGTTTCCTCAAATGAAGACTTGTGTGCGTTGTACCTATTGTTTTCAACAAGAGAGTGATAGGATTGCTCCTTTTGACGCTAACCGATGTATAACGAACTAATATCACTCTTAATCACCCATTTGTTTGCAAATTTTGAGCAAATAACGAAACGAATAGCAAGTTTCCTCAAATGAAGACTTATGTGCGTTGTACGCTTTGATTTCAATGCGAGAGTGATAGGATTGCTCTTTTTGAGGCTAACCGATGTATAACGAAGTAATATGATTCTTATTCCCCTATTTCATTGCAAATTTGGAGAACATATCGAAACAAATACCAAGTTTCCACATGTCAAGACTTGTGTGTTGTACGCATTGTTTTCAACGTGAGAGTGATAGGATTGCTACTTTTGAGGCTAACCGATGTATAGCTAAGTAATATGACTCTTAATTACCTATTTGTTTGCAAATTTTGAGAAAATAATGAAACAAATACCAAGTTTCTTCAAATGAAGACTTGTGTGCGTTGTACGCATTGTTTTCAATGCGAGAGTGATTGGATTGCTCCTTTTGAGGCTGACCGATATATAACGAAGTAATATGATTCTAATTCACATATTTCTTTGCAAATTTGGTGAACATATTGGAACAAATACCAAGTTTCCTCATGTGAAGACTTGTGTGTGTTGTACGCATTGTTTTCAATGCGAGAGTGATAGGATTGCTAATTTTGAGGCTAACCGATGTATAGCGAAGTAATATAACTCTTAATCACGTATTTGTTTGCAAATTTTGAGGAAATAACGAAACGAATAGCAAGTTTCCTCAAATGAAGACTTGTGTGCATTGTACGCTTTGGTTTCAAAGCGAGAGTGATAGGATTTCTCTTTTTGAGGCTAACCGATGTATAACGAAGTAATATGATTCTAATTCCCCTATTTCTTTGCAAATTTAGAGGACATATCGAAACAAATACCAAGTTTCCACATGTGAAGACTTGTGTGTGTTGTACGCATTGTTTTCAATGCGAGAGTGATAGGATTGCTCCTTTTGAGGCTAACCGATGTAATATGACTCTTAATCACCTATTTGTTTACAAATTTTGAGGAAATAACAAAACGAATAGCAAATTTCCTCAAATGAAGACTTGTGTGCGTTGTACGCTTTGTTTTCAATGCCAGAGTGATACGATTGATCTTTTTGAGGCTAACCGATGTATAGCGAAGTAATATGACTCTTAATCACCTATTTGTTTGCAAATTTTGAGCAAATAACGAAACGAATAGCAAGTTTCCTCATGTGAAAACTTGTGTGCGTTGTGCGCATTGTTTTTTAATGAGAGAGTGATAGGATTGCCCCTTTTGAGGCTTACCGATGTATAACTAAGTAATATGACTCTTGATCACCTATTTGTTTGCAAAATTTAAGGAAATAACGAAACGAATAGCAAGTTTCCTCAAAAGAAGACTTGTGTGCGTTGTTCGTATTGTTTTCAACGCGGGAGTGATAGGATTGCTCCTTTTGAGGCTAACCGATGTATAACGAAGTAATATGACTCTTAGTCACCTATTTGTTTACAAATTTTGAGGAAATAACAAAACGAATAGCAAGTTTCCTCAAATGAAGACTTCTGTGCGTTGTACGCATTGTTTTCAATACGAGAGTGATTGGATTGCTCCTTTTGAGGCTAACCGATGTATAACGAAGTAATATGATTCTAATTCATCTTTTTCTTTGCAAATTTAGAGGACATATCGAAAGAAATACAAAGTTTTCTCATGTGAAGACTTGTGTGCGTTGTACGCATTGTTTTCAATGCGAGAGTGATTGGATTGCTCCTTTTGAGGGTAACCGATGTATAACGAAGTAATATGATTCTAATTCACCTATTTCTTTGCAAATTTGGAAGACATATCAAAACAAATACCAAGTTTTCTCATGTGAAGACTTGTGTGTGTTATACGCATTATTTTCGATGCGAGAGTGATAGGATTGCTACTTTTGAGGCTAACCGATGTATAGCGAAGTAATATGACTCTTAATAACCTATTTGTTTGCAAATTTTGAGGAAATGACGAAACGAATAGCAAGTTTCCTCAAATGAAGAATTGTGTGCGTTGTACACTTTGATTTCAATGCGAGACTGATAGGATTGCTCTTTCTTAGGCTAACCGATGTATAACGAAATAATATGATTCTAATTCCCCTATTTCTTTGCAAATTTGGAGGACATATCGAAACAAATATCAAGTTAACTCATGTGAAGACTTGTGTGTGTTGTACGCGTTGTTTTCAATGCGAGAGTGATAGGATTGCTACATTTGAGGCCAACCGATGTATAGCGAAGTAATATGACTCTTAATCATCTATTTGTTTGCAAATTTTGAGAAAATAAAGAAACGAATACCAAGTTTCCTCAAATGAAGACTTGTGTGCGTTGTACCTATTGTTTTCAACAAGAGAGTGATAGGATTGCTCCTTTTGACGCTAACCGATGTATAACGAACTAATATCACTCTTAATCACCCATTTGTTTGCAAATTTTGAGCAAATAACGAAACGAATAGCAAGTTTCCTCAAATGAAGACTTATGTGCGTTGTACGCTTTGATTTCAATGCGAGAGTGATAGGATTGCTCTTTTTGAGGCTAACCGATGTATAACGAAGTAATATGATTCTAATTCCCCTATTTCATTGCAAATTTGGAGAACATATCGAAACAAATACCAAGTTTCCACATGTCAAGACTTGTGTGTTGTACGCATTGTTTTCAACGCGAGAGTGATAGGATTGCTACTTTTGAGGCTAACCGATGTATAGCTAAGTAATATGACTCTTAATTACCTATTTGTTTGCAAATTTTGAGAAAATAATGAAACAAATGCCAAGTTTCTTCAAATGAAGACTTGTGTGCGTTGTACGCATTGTTTTCAATGCGAGAGTGATTGGATTGCTCCTTTTGAGGGTGACCGATGTATAACGAAGTAATATGATTCTAATTCACATATTTCTTTGCAAATTTGGTGAACATATTGGAACAAATACCAAGTTTCCTCATGTGAAGACTTGTGTGTGTTGTACGCATTGTTTTCAATGCGAGAGTGATAGGATTGCTAATTTTGAGGCTAACCGATGTATAGCGAAGTAATATAACTCTTAATCACGTATTTGTTTGCAAATTTTGAGGAAATAACGAAACGAATAGCAAGTTTCCTCAAATGAAGACTTGTGTGCATTGTACGCTTTGGTTTCAAAGCGAGAGTGATAGAATTTCTCTTTTTGAGGCTAACCGATGTATAACGAAGTAATATGATTCTAATTCCCCTATTTCTTTGCAAATTTAGAGGACATATCGAAACAAATACCAAGTTTCCACATGTGAAGACTTGTGTGTGTTGTACGCATTGTTTTCAATGCGAGAGTGATAGGATTGCTACTTTTGAGGCTAACCGATGTATAGCGAAGTAATATGACTCTTAATCACCTATTTGTTTGCAAATTTTGAGAAAATAACGAAACGAATACCAAGTTTCCTCGAATGAAGACTTGTGTGCGTTGTACGCATTGTTTTCAATGCGAGAGTGATAGCATTGCTCCTTTTGAGGCTAACCGATGTGTAACGAAGTAATATGACTTTTAGTCACCTATTTGTTTGCAAATTTTGAGGAAATAATGAAACGAATAGCAAGTTTCCTCAAATGAAGACTTGTGTGCGTTGTACGTATTGTTTTCAACGCGAGAGTGATATGATTGCTCCTTTTGAGGCTAACCGATGTATAACGAAGTAATATGACTCTTAGTCACCTATTTGTTTACAAATTTTGAGGAAATAACAAAACGAATAGCAAGTTTCCTCAAACGAAGACTTGTGTGCGTTGTACGCATTGTTTTCAATTCGAGAGTGATTGGATTGCACCTTTTGAGGTTCACCGATGTATAACGAAGTAATATGATTCTCATTCACCTATGTCTTTTCAAATTTGGAGGACAACTCGAAACAAATACCAAGTTTTCTCATGTGAAGACTGGTGTGCGTTGTATGCATTGTTTTCAATGCGAGAGTGATTGGATTGCACCTTTTGACGTTAACCGATGTATAATGAAGTAATATGATTCTAATTCACCTATGTCTTTTCAAATTTGGAGGACATATCGAAACAAATATGAAGTTTCCTCATGTGAAGACTTGTGTGCGTTGTACGCATTGTTTTCAATGCGAGAGTGATAGGATTGCTCCTTTTGAGGCTAACCGATGTGTAACGAAGTAATATGACTCTTAGTCAGCTATTTATTTGCAAATTTTCAGGAAATAACGAAGCGACTAGCAAGTTTCCTCAAATGAAGACTTGTGTGCGTTGTACGTATTGTTTTCAACGCGAGAGAGATAGGATTGCTCTTGAGTCTAAGCGATGTATAACGAAGTAATATGACTCTTAATCACCTATTTGTTTGCAAATTTTGAGGAAATAACAAAACGAATGCAAGTTTCCTCAAATGAAGACTTGTGTGCGTTGTACGCATTGTTTTCAATGCAAGAGTGATTGGATTGCACCTTTTGACGTTAACCGATGTATAATGAAGTAATATGATTCTAATTCACCTATGTCTTTTCAAATTTGGAAGACATATCGAAACAAATATGAAGTTTCCTCATGTGAAGACTTGTGTGCGTTGTACGCATTGTTTTCAATGCGAGAGTGGCTGGATTGCTCCTTTTGAGGTTAAACGATGTATAACGAAGTAATATGATTCTAATTCACCTATTTCTTTACAAATTTTGAGGACATATCGAAACAAATACCAAGTTTCCTTAAGTGAAGACTTGTGTGCGTTGTACGCATTGTTTTCAATGCGAAAGTGATAGGATTCCTCCTTTTGAGGCAAACCGATGTGTAACGAAGTAATATGACTCCAAGTCGCCTATTTGTTTGCAAATTTTGAGGAAATAACGAAACGAATAGCAAGTTTCGTCAAATGAAGACTTGTGTTCGTTGTACGCTTTGATTTCAATGCGAGAGTGATAGGATTGCTCTTTTTGAGGCTAACCGATGTATAACGAAGTAATATGATTCTAATTCCCCTATTTCTTTGCAAATTTGGAGGACATATCGAAACAAATACCAAGTTTCCACATGTGAAGACTTGTGTGTGTTGTACGCATTGTTTTCAATGCGAGAGTGATAGGATTGCTACTTTTGAGGCTAACCGATGTATAGCGAAGTAATATGACTCTTAATCACCTATTTGTTTGCAAATTTTGAGAAAATAACGAAACGAATACCAAGTTTCCTCAAATAAAGACTTGTGTTCGTTGTACGCATTGTTTTCAGTGAGAGAGTGATAGGATTCTCCTTTTGAGGGTAACCGATGTGTAACGAAGTAATATGACTCTTAGTCACCTATTTGTTTGCAAATTTTGAGAAAATAACGAAACGAATAGCAAGTTTCCTCAAATGAAGACTTGTGTGCGTTGTACGTATTATTTTCAACGCGAGAGTGATAGGATTGCTCCTTTTGAGTCTAAGCGATGTATAACGAAGTATTATGACTCTTAATCACCTATTTGTTTGCAAATTTTGAGGAAATAACGAAACGACTAGCAAGTTTCCTCAAATGAAGACTTGTGTGCGTTGTACGTATTGTTTTCAACGCGAGAGTGATAGGATTGCTCCTTTTGAGTCTAAGTGATGTATAACGAAGTAATATGAATTTTAATCACCTATTTGTTTACAAATTTTGAGGAAATAACAAAACGAATAACAAGTTTCCTCAAATGAAGACTTGTGTGCGTTGTACGCATTGTTTTCAATTCAAGAGTGATTGGATTGCACCTTTTGAGGTTAACCGATGTATAACGAAGTAATATGATTCTAATTCACCTGTCTTTTCAAATTTGGAGGACATATCGAAACAAATACCAAGTTTTCTCATAGGAAGACTTGTGAGCGTTGTACGCATTATTTTCAATGCGAGAGTGATTGGATTGCTCCTTTTAAGGCTAACCGATGTATAACGAAATAATATGATTTTAATTCACCTATTTCTTTGCAAATTTGGAGGACATATCGAAACAAATACCAAGTTTTCTAATGTGAAGACTTGTGTGTGTTGTACGCATTGTTTTCAATGCGAGGGAGAGAGGATTGCTACTTTTGAGGCTAACAGATGTATAGCAAAGTAATGTGACTCTTAATCACCTATTTGTTTGCAAATTTTGAGGAAATAACGAAACGAATAGCAAGTTTCCTTAAATGAAGACTTGAGTACGTTGTATGCTTTGATTTCAATGCGAGAGTGATAGGATTGCTCTTTTTTAGGCTAACCGATGTATAACTAAGTAATATGATTCTAATTCCCCTATTTCTTTGCGAATTTGGAGGACATATCGAAACAAATACCAAGTTTCCACATGTGAAGACTTGTGTGTGTTGTACGCATTGTTTTCAATGCGAGAGTGATTGGATTGCTCCTTTTAAGGCTAACCGATGTATAACGAAATAATATGATTTTAATTCACCTATTTCTTTGCAAATTTGGAGGACATATCGAAACAAATACCAAGTTTTCTAATGTGAAGACTTGTGTGTGTTGTACGCATTGTTTTCAATGCGAGGGAGAGAGGATTGCTACTTTTGAGGCTAACCGATGTATAGCGAAGTAATATGACTGTTAATCACCTATTTGTTTGCAAATTTTGAGAAAATAACGAAACGAATACCAAGTTTCCTCAAATGAAGACTTGTGTGCGTTGTACACATTGTTTTCAATGCGAGAGTGATAGGATTGCTCCTTTTGAGGCTAACCGATGTGTAACGAAGTAATATGACTCTTAGTCACCTATTTCTTTGCAAATTTTGAGGAAATAACGAAACGAGTAGCAAGTTTCGTCAAATGAAGACTTGTGTGCGTTGTACGTATTGTTTTCAACGCGAGAGTGATAGGATTGCTCCTTTTGAGTCTAAGCGATGTATAACTAAGTAATATGACACTTAATCACCTATTTGTTTGCAAATTTTGAGGAAATAACGAAACGAATAGCAAGTTTCCTCAAATAAAGAGTTGTGTGCGTTGTACGTATTGTTTTCAACGCGAGAGTGATAGGATTGCTCCTTTTGAGTCTAAGCGATGTATAAAGAAGTAATATGACTCTTAATCACCTATTTGTTTACAAATTTTGAGGAAATAACAAAACGAATAGCAAGTTTCCTCAATTGAACACTTGTGTGCGTTGTACGCATTGTTTTATAGTCAAGAGTGATTGGATTGCACCTTTTGAGGTTAACCGATGTATAACGAAGTAATATGATTCTAATTCGCCTATCTTTTCAAATTTGGAGGACATATCGAAACAAATACCAAGTTTTTTCATGTGAAGACTTGTGTGCGTTGTACGCATTGTTTTCAATGGGAGAGTGATTGGATTGCTCCTTTTGAGGCTAACCGATGTATAACGAAGTAATATGATTCTAATTCACCTATTTCTTAGCAAATTTTGAGGACATATCGAAACAAATTCCAAGTTTTCTCATGTGAAGACTTGTGTGTGTTGTACGCATTGTTTTCAATGCGAGGGAGAGAGGATTGCTACTTTTGAGGCTAACCGATGTATAGCGAAGTAATATGACTCTTAATCACCTATTTTTTTGCAAATTTTGAGGAAATAACGAAACGAATAGCAAGTTTCCTCAAATGAAGATTTGTGTGCATTGTACGCTTTGATTTCAATGCGAGACTGATAGGATTGCTCTTTTTGAGGCTAACCGATGTATAACAAAGTAATATGATTCTAACTCCCCTATTTCTTTACTAATTTGGAGGACATATCGAAACAAATACATAGTTTCCACATGTGAAGACTTGTGTGGGTTGTACGCATTGTTTTCAATGCGAGAGTGATAGGATTGCTACTTTTGAGGCTAACCGATGTATAGCGAAGTAATATGACTCTTAATCACCTATTTGTTTGCAAATTTTGAGAAAATAACGAAACGAATACCAAGTTTCCTCAAATGAAGACTTGTGTGTGTTGTACGCATTGTTTTGAATGCGAGAGTGATAGGATTACTCCTTTTGAGGCTAACCGATGTGTAACGAAGTAATATGACTCTTGGTCACCTATTTGTTTGCAAATTTTGAGGAAATAACGAAACGAATAGCAAGTTTCCTCAAATGAAGACTTGTGTGCGTTGTACATATTGTTTTCAATTCAAGAGTGATTGGATTGCACCTTTTCAGGTTAACCGATGTATAACGAAGTAATATGATTCTAATTCACCTGTGTTTTCAAATTTGGAGGACATATCGAAACAAATACCAAGTTTTCTCATGTGAAGACTTATGTGCGTTATACGCAATTTTTTCAATGCGAGAGTGATTGGATTGCTCCTTTTGAGGCTAACCGATGTATAACGAAGTAATATGATTCTAATTCACCTATTTCTTTGCAAATTTTGAGGACATATCGAAACAAATACCAAGTTTTCTCATGTGAAGACTTGTGTGTGTTGTACGCATTGTTTTCAATGCGAGAGAGAGAGGATTGCTACTTTTGATGCTAACCGATGTATAGCGAAGTAATATGACTCTTAATCACCTATTTGTTTGCAAATTTTGAGGAAATAACGAAACGAATAGCAAGTTTCGTCAAATGAAGACTTGTGTGCGTTGTACGTATTGTTTTCAACGCGAGAGTGATAGGATTGCTCCTTTTGAGATTAAGCGATGTATAACGAAGTAATATGACTCTTAATCACCTATTTGTTTACAAATTTTGAGGAAATAACAAAACGAATATCAAGTTTCCTCAAATGAAGACTTGTGTGCGTTGTACACATTGTTTTATATTCAAGAGTGATTGGATTGCACCTTTTGAGGTTAAACGATGTATAACGAAGTAATATGATTGTAATTCACCTATTTCTTTGCAAATTTTGAGGACATATCGAAACAAATACCACGTTTTCTCATGTGAAGACTTATGTGTGTTCTACGCATTGTTTCAATGCGAGGGAGAAAGGATTGCTACTTTTGAGGCTAACCGATGTATAGCGAAGTAATATGACTCTTAATCACCTATTTGTTTACAAATTTTGAGGAAATAACGAAACGAATAGCAAGTTTCCTCCAATGAAGACTTGTGTGCATTGTACGCTTTGATTTCAATGCGAGACTGATAGGATTGCTCTTTTTGAGGCTAACCGATGTATAACTAAGTAATATGATTCTAATTTCCCTATTTCTTTGCAAATTTGGAGGACATATCGAAACAAATACCAAGTTTCCACATGTGAAGACTTGTGTGTTTTGTACGCATTGTTTTCAATGCGAGAGTGATAGGATTGCTCCTTTTAAGGCTAACCGATGTATAACGAAGTAAGATGACTCTTAATCACCTATTTGTTTGCAAATTTTGAGAAATTATAACGAAACGAATACCAACTTTCCTCAAATGAAGACTTGTGTGCGTTGTACGCATTGTTTTCAATGCGAGAGTGATAGGATTGCTCCTTTTGAGGCTAACCGATGTGTAACGAAGTAATATGACTCTTAGTCACCTATTTGTTTGCAAATTTTCAGGAAATAACGAAATGAATAGCAAGTTTCCTCAAATGAAAACTTGTGTTCGTTGTACGTATTGTTTTCAACGCGAGAGTGATAGGATTTCTCCTTTTAACTCTAAGCGATGTATAACGAAGTAATATGACTCTTAATCACCTATTTGTTTGCAAATTTTGAGGAAATAACGAAACGAATAGCAAGTTTCCTCAAATGAAGACTTGTGTGCATTGTACGTATTGTTTTCAACGCGAGAGTGATAGGATTGCTCCTTTTGAGTCTAAGCGATGTATAACGAAGTAATATGACTCTTAACCACCTATTTGTTTACAAATTTTGAGGAAATAACAAAACGAATAGCAAGTTTCCTCAAATGAAGACTTGTGTGCGTTGTACGCATTGTTTTCAATTCAAGAGTGATTGGATTGCACCTTTTGAGGTTAACCGATGTATAACGAAGTAATATGATTCTAATTCACCTGTCTTTTCGAATTTGGAGGACATATCGAAACAAATACCAAGTCTTCTCATGTGAAGACTTGTGTGCGTTGTACGCATTGTTTTCAATGCGAGAGTGATTGGATTGTTCCTTTTGAGGCTAACCGATGTATAACGGAGTAATATGATTCTAATTCACCTATTTCTTTGCAAATTTTGAGGACATATCGAAACAAACACCAAGTTTTCTCATGTGAAGACTTGTGTGTGTTATACGCATTGTTTTCAATGCGAGGGAGAGAGGATTGCTACTTTTGAGGCTAACCGATGTATAGCGAAGTAATATGACTCTTAATCACCTATTAGTTTGCAAATTTTGAGGAAATAACGAAACGAATAGTACGTTTCCTCAAATGAAGACTTGTGTGCGTTGTACGCTTTGATTTCAATGCGAGAGTGATAGGATTGCTCTTTTTGAGGCTAACCGATGTATAACGAAGTAATATGATTCTAATTACCCTATTTCTTTGCAAATTTGGAGGACATATCAAAACAAATACCAAGTTTCCACATGTGAAGACTTGTGTGTGTTGTACGTATTGTTTTCAATGCGAGAGTGATAGGATTGCTCCTTTTGAGTCTAACGATGTATAACGAAGTAATATGACTCCTAATCACCTATTTGTTTACAAATTTTGAGGAAATAACAAAACGAATAGCAAGTTTACTCAAATGAAGACTTGTGTGCGTTGTACGCATTGTTTTCAATGCGAGAGTCATTGGATTGCACCTTTTGAGGTTAACCATTGTATAACGAAGTAATATGATTCTAATTCACCTATGTCTTTGCAAATTTGGAGGACATATCGAAACAAATATGAAGTTTCCTCATGTGAACACTTGTGTGCGTTGTACGCATTGTTTTCAATGCGAGGGTGAGAGGATTGTTACTTTTGAGGTTAACCGATATGTAGCGAAGTAATATGACTCTTAATCACCTATTTCTTTGCAAATTTTGAGGAAATAACGAAACGAATAGCAAGTTTTCTCATGTGAAGACTTGTGTGCGTTGTACGCTTTGATTTCAATGCGAGACTGATAGGATTGCTCTTTTTGAGGCTAACCGATGTATAATGAAGTAATATGATTCTAATTCCCCTATTTCTTTGCCAATTTGGAGGACATATCAAAACAAATACCAAGTTTCCACATGTGAAGACTTGTGTGTGTTGTACACATTGTTTTCAATGCGAGAGTGATAGGATTGCTACTTTTGAGGCTAACCGTTGTATAACGAAGTAATATGACTCTTAATCACCTATTTGTTTGCAAATTTTGAGAAAATAACGAAACGAATTCCAAGTTTCCTCAAATGAAGACTTGTGTGCGTTGTACGCATTGTTTTCAATGCGAGAGTGATATGATTGCTCCTTTTGAGGCTAACCGATGTGTAACGAAGTAATATAACTCTTAGTCACCTATTTGTTTGCAAATTTTGAGGAAATAACGAAACGAATAGCAAGTTTCCTCAAATGAAGACTTGTGTGCGTTGTACGTATTGTTTTCAACGCGAGAGTGATAGGATTGCTCCTTTTGAGTCTAAGCGATGTATAACGAAGTAATATGACTCTTAATCACCTATTTGTTTGCAAATTTTGAGGAAATAACGAAACGAATAGCAAGTTTCCTCAAATAAAGACTTGTGTGCGTTGTACGTATTGTTTTCAACGCGAGAGTGATAGGATTGCTCCTTTTGAGTCTAAGTGATGTATAACGAAGTAATATGACTCTTAATCACCTATTTGTTTACAAATTTTGAGGAAATAACAAAACGAATAGCAAGTTTCCTCAAATGAAGACTTGTGTGCGTTGTACGCATTGTTTTCAATTCAAGAGTGATTGGATTGCACCTTTTGAGGTTAACCGATGTATAACGAAGTAATATGATTCTAATTCACCTGTCTTTTAAAATTTGGAGGACATATCGAAACAAATACCAAGTTTTCTCATGTGAAGACTTGTGTGTGTTGTACGCATTGTTTTCAATGCGAGGGTGAGAGGATTGCTACTTTTGAGGCTAACCGATGTATAGCGAAGTAATATGACTCTTAATCACCTATTTCTTTGCAAATTTTGAGGAAATAACGAAACGAATAGCAAGTTTTCTTATGTGAAGACTTGTGTGCATTGTACGCTTTGATTTCAATGCGAGACTGATAGGATTGCTCTTTTTGATGCTAACCGATGTATAACGAAGTAATATGATTCTAATTCCCCTATTTCTTTGCAAATTTGGAGGACATATCAAAACAAATACCAAGTTTCCACATGTGAAGGCTTGTGTGTGTTGTACGCATTGTTTTCAATGCGAGAGTGATAGGATTGCTACTTTTGAGGCTAACCGATGTATAGCTGTAATATCCTGAATATTTATAGCACTTATAAATATGATATTAAATGACTAAAGTTAATTGTAAGTTAATTTCGAGTAATATCCCAAATATTTCCAAAGTGATCTAACAAGATCTACGCAAGGTTGTCAATTCAAAACCTAAGATCGATTACTCAAGTATACCTTGAGCTACCTTAAAGAATATATACGACTCGAAACTACGATCGTATATAACCAAGAGGTTAAACTGTTTAACCTAAACTATGTGTTATGTGATTAGTAAAGCTTGAATTGAGCTTTTAAATGTGATATGTGAATTATCTATGTGTAGGATTTTGTGTTTTGGTTTGAGTAGTTAACCTTAACACTTATTAAAAATCAGAAGTCAATTTAGGACAAAAACCTAAATTGAAAAAAGAGTTAAAACCTAAACCCTAATCCTAGGGTCTAAACCCTAGGAAATAACCTAGGCCCTTGAGCAAAATGTGAAGGTCAAATTGACATTCCGTTTCAAGATTCAACCTTCCCACGATTTGAAAACACGTAACAGTCAATAAAAGTTTTTCTCGAAAAACGTGTAAAAGCACTACTCGCGAGGTGACGTTTTTCATTCGTTTGACTGTTTCTTTCATCTGTAGGACTTCTTGTATTTCACGATATAGTGTTAATATGAGGTTTAGATGTCAGAGAATCAATAAAATTTTCTGGAGAAAAAGACGAAAATGTCACGATTTACGAGAAAACATTTGTCGTCTTTTTGACTGTTCTTTTCGATATTTTGATATATCGTATTTCACGAAATAGCATTTATATGAAGTATAGATATTATTTAGCCAATAAAAGTTTTACTCGAAAAACGTGTAAAACACATTTAGGAAATTTTCTTCCGAATTTTGAAAATTCACATTCCTGAATAACATTTTTATTGACAGTAGATGCATTTTGACCAACAAAATTTTTACCCAAAATAATTTATGGAGATTACTATTCACATATACGGGATGAATACGTAGCGAATACAGAAGGAATAGGAGAATAATAAATGTATATTGTAATGTATAATACGAGGATTATACGAAAGATTATACGAGATTAATACGAGAATAATACGAGGTATTATACCAGTAGAATACGAATATTATACGATGTATTATACGGAAGAAATACGTATAAATACTAATGTATTATACTATTAAATTAATTAGTTGAAATTAAACTAGTTTATGTATAATTAAGTTAGTGTAACTAAACTAGAGAGAACTAGCACGATTACACTAACTGAAAAAGAACTAGCACGATTTGTTTGGAACTAAATCCAAGTGAAAATTAATCGACCAATTAGAAGAAGGGTGATGTAAGCGATGATGCAAGCGCTAGGGAGAAAAGACTAAAAGGCCCTTGGTCTTTTAAACTAATGACCAAACTACCCCGACCCTTGGTTTTCCTATAAATAGAAGGCTTAAGTTCATTAGTTCTTTACCATTTTTGAAAGCTAAAGAGCAAATATAGAGAGAGTTCTTGTGAGACAAGAATCGATTGCAAAGAAATAGTTAAAGCTTGCAATAATAAAAGGTACGATTCTTAATCGTTATTATGCTTAAAGTTTTATTTTATCGATGAGGCTCAAGAACATAAGTCGTAGCCATGTACGGTTTTTCGTTCTCCGTGTTCCTTATGACTTGAGCAAGTCGTTGTTATGTCAAATTTCATTTCATAGTTTAATGTTCAAGAACATACGTCGTATCCATGTACGGTTTATCTGTTCTCCGTGTTCTTCGTATGTTCTGGAGTATTATTATAAATTGTTATAATTAAGTAAACAAGTCGTTATAATGACCAAATTTTGTCAATTATAAAGTGTTATAATCACATATGTAAGCAGTTATAATGCTCAAATTATTTCAAGTATGAAATCCAAAAGCTTAAGAACATAAGTAGTTACCATGTACGATTTTTCGTTCTTCGTGTGTTCTTGAGCAAAAGTCATAATTTCTACATAAGTAGGTTTATGATTTGGTAATTTAGTGTTATGGGATGATGAAACATGATGGCCTTGCTAAATAATGCTTGTGGCATCAAGTTTTAGTAGTCGAAACGAAGAACGATGAAACTTTGTTCTTCATGTTCTTCGATTCGTTCTTCGTGTTCTTGAGAAAAAGTCATGAAATCTTATATAAGTAGGTTTATGATTTTGTTATTTTTATGTTATGAAGTGATACGGAGTGTTAGAACATGTTATCTTAGCAAATTAATGCTTGAGGTATCATGTTTTACCAATCGGATCAAAGAAAGTTAAGTCTAATATATTCGCAGAATATTTTTGCAAATTTCCGAAATTTTAAAGTCTGAATCTGCCTTAGCAACCTAAATTAAAGTTGTAGATCATGAAATTCTAAGCAATTTAGACTTAAGAATCACTCAAAAATGTTTTCATATGACAAAGTTATGGCTGTCGCTGTAAAAATGGTCAGAAATATGAATCAGTTTTAGATCAGTCCCATTATTGGCGAAATATGTGTAAATCAGTAAGGAATCTCGAACTTTTGTCTGAATGAAAGTTGTAGATACGGAAGTTACGAACGCGTGAAATTTTGAACGACTAAAAAAATGTTTTAAAACGAAGAAGTTATGGCCATTTAACCAAGCCGGGGTCTGGCAGTCCAACAATCTGCCCAAATCCGAAAATTTGGCTTAAAAATGAGTTTTTGAGTTAGCCAATTTTCCAAATAATTTCACCAACGGAAATAGTCTAGTTAAGTTATTCTAAGACTTATTCAAAAGGAAAATTTGTTAAACTAACATTCGGGGTCACGTAACCCTTTTTGTAGGCATTTAACGATTTTCCGAGATAACCCTAACACGGTTTCAAGGCAAATCTTCTAACTCTTGCTATGTGCTACTTGTGTAGTATTGTTAAAATGATAAATGAGATGTGTAATGTCATGTTATTATGTAATAGATGATATGTGAAGTCTTTAACTGATGTTTACAAGCCTTCCAACTGTTATGCGTTATGTTTACGATTTATGAACATGATTTATACACTTTGTGTGTCAATGTGATATAAATTGTTGGAATGCGAGTTATATGTGATATTAAATGGAGAATTATATTCAGTCAAGGCATCTTAAAGTTTATATGAAAGCATAAACTGCGTATGTGCTGTATGTTAGACTTGTTGAGCCGTCGTGTTCATTCTTGCGAATAAAACCTTATTTGCAGATTAAAGATGAACGTTAAGAAGATCATGAACTTAAAGATGCAGCGTAGATTAGGTTTTCATGTTTATTACTTGTATTTGTATAAGTCATAACGACTGTTGTAATACGAACAAACAAACATGTAACCAAATATTGAATGAATGATGTAAATTATTATCATCAGAATGTTGTTATGTCTTTATTTTGATATAACCTAGAATTGTTAAGACTTAACATAGTATTGATAATGATCTAGTTATCTGGATGAGGATCGGTAAATAACTTGTGAGTACTGTACATCCGAGACAGGACTAAGCGATGTTGACTGGTCAAATCCATCGTTAAGGTTCCTCGAACCCAGGTATAACTCGTTATTACTATTCTGAATACCTTATAAGTAGGATTATTGATATGAAGAGATATCACTATAAACAAATATGTTTCGAATGAGGGTTTTAACTAGTTGGGTAATGTTCTGTACGGAAAGAGAATTTTGCACCGGACAAAGATACAACCATTTGTCACGGATAAAGATGCAAACATTTATCACGGGTGAATATACAAACATTCACTGCGAGATTCTCTGTTCCCAAGAGCCGTCCTAATGATTTAATACCGTGGATGTTGGAACATGTAAAGTTATAGAATATTTAAATCCTAAGGTTAAAATTAGATCGTTATATATGGTTTTATCCATTTATACGGATGGAATACAAGTTGATACTTGTATATTTTTGAGACTTAGATCAAGTTAAGATCCAGGGACAAGGTTAAGAAATTTTTTTTAATGTATAGTCTAAGATAAGACTAATTCAACCAATATGATTATGGGATCATCGGTTAAGTCAATAATGTACGAAATTAACGCACAAGGTCCGCCGCAGGTAAAAGTGCGGGGATTTTGGGGGCGTTACAATAGCGAAGTAATATGACTCTTAATCACCTATTTGTTTGCAAATTTTGAGAAAATAACGAAACGAATACCAAGTTTCCTCAAATGAAGACTTGTGTGCGTTGTACGCATTGTTTTCAATGCGAGAGTGATAGGATTGCTCCTTTTGAGGCTAACCGATGTGTAACGAAGTAATATGACTCTTAGTCACCTATTTGTTTGCAAATTTTGAGGAAATAACGAAACGAATAGCAAGTTTCCTCAAATGAAGACTTGTGTGCGTTGTACGTATTGTTTTCAATGCGAGAGTGATAGGATTGCTCCTTTTGAGTCTAAGCGATATATAACGAAGTAATATGACTCTTAATCACCTATTTGTTTGCAAATTTTGAGGAAATAACGAAACGAATAGCAAGTTTCCTCAAATGAAGACTTGTGTGCGTTGTACGTATTGTTTTCAACGCGAGAGTGATAGGATTGCTCCTTTTGAGACTAACCAATGTATAACGAAGTAATATGACTCTTAATCACCTATTTGTTTACAAATTTTGAGAAAATAACAAAACGAATAGCAAGTTTCCTCAAATGAAGACTTGTGTGCGTTGTACGCATTGTTTTCAATTCAAGAGTGATTGGATTGCACCTTTTGAGGTTAACCGATGTATAACGAAGTAATATGATTCTAATTCACCTGTCTTTTCAAATTTGGAGGACATATCGAAACAAATACCAAGTTTTCTCATGTGAAGACTTGTGTGCGTTGTACGCATTGTTTTCAATGCGAGAGTGATTGGATTGCTCCTTTTGAGACTAACCGATGAATAACGAAGTAATATGATTCTAATTCACCTATTTCTTTGCAAATTTTGAGGACATATCGAAACAAATACCAAGTTTTCTCATGTGAAGACTTGTGTGTGTTGTACGCATTGTTTTCAATGCGAGGGTGAGAGGATTGCTACTTTTGAGGCTAACCGATGTATAGCGAAGTAATATGACTCTTAATCACCTATTTGTTTGCAAATTTTGAGGAAATAACGAAACGAATAGCAAGTTTCCTCAAATGAAGACTTGTGTGCGTTGTACGTTTTCATTTCAATGCGAGACTGATAGGATTGCTCTTTTTTAGGCTAACCGATGTATAACGAAGTAATATAATTCTAATTCCCCTATTTCTTTGCAAATTTGGAGGACATATCGAAATAAATACCAAGTTTCCACATGTGAAGACTTGTGTGTGTTGTACGCATTGTTTTCAATGCGAGAGTGATAGGATTGCTACTTTTGAGGCTAACCGATATATAGCGAAGTAATATGACTCTTAATCACCTATTTGTTTGCAAATTTTGAGAAAATAACGAAACGAATACCAAGTTTCCTCAAATGAAGACTTGTGTGCGTTGTACGCATTGTTTTCAATGCGAGAGTGATAGGATTGCTCCTTTTGAGGCTAACCGATGTGTAACGAAGTAATATGACTCTTAGTCACCTTTTTGTTTGCAAATTTTGAGGAAATAACGAAACGAGTAGCAAGTTTCCTCAAATGAAGACTTGTGTGCTTTGTACGTATTGTTTTCTACGCGAGAGTGATAGGATTGCTCCTTTTGAGGCTAACCGATGTATAACAAAGTAATATGACTCTTAATCACCTATTTGTTTACAAATTTTGAGGAAATAACAAAACGAATAGCAAGTTTCCTCAAATGAAGACTTGTGTGCGTTGTACGCATTGTTTTTCAGTTCGAGAGTGATTGGATTGCACTTTTTGAGGTTAACCGATGTATAACGAAGTAATATGATTCTAATTCACCTATGTCTTTTCAAATTTGGAGGACATATCGAAACAAATACCAAGTTTTCTTATGTGAAGACTTGTGTGCGTTGTACGCATTGTTTTCAATGCGAGACTGATTGGATTGCTCCTTTTGAGGCTAACCGATGTATAACGAAGTAATATGATTCTAATTCACCTATTTCTTTGTAAATTTTGAGGACATATCGAAACAAATACCAAGTTTTCTCATGTGAAGACTAGTTTGTGTTGTACGCATTGTTTTCAATGCGAGGGTGAGAGGATTGCTACTTTTGAGGCTAACCGATGTATAACGAAGTAATATGACTCTTAATCACCTATTTGTTTGCAAATTTTGAGAAAATAACGAAACGAATACCAAGTTTCCTCAAATGAAGACTTGTGTGCGTTCTACGCATTGTTTTCAATGCGAGAGTGATAGGATTGCTCCTTTTGAGGCTAACCGATGTGTAACGAAGTAATATAACTCTTAGTCACCTTTTTGTTTGCAAATTTTGAGGAAATAACGAAACGAATAGCAAGTTTCCTCAAATGAAGACTTGTGTGCTTTGTACGTATTATTTTCTACGCGAGAGTGATAGGATTGCTCCTTTTGAGGCTAACCGATGTATAACAAAGTAATATGACTCTTAATCACCTATTTGTTTACAAATTTTGAGGAAATAACAAAACGAATAGCAAGTTTCCTCAAATGAAGACTTGTGTGCGTTGTACGCATTGTTTTCAGTTCGAGAGTGATTGGATTGCACCTTTTGAGGTTAACCGATGTATAACGAAGTAATATGATTCTAATTCACCTGTCTTTTCAAATTTGGAGGACATATCGAAACAAATACCAAGTCTTCTCATGTGAAGACTTGTGTGCGTTGTACGCATTGTTTTCAATGCGAGAGTGATTGGATTGTTCCTTTTGAGGCTAACCGATGTATAACGGAGTAATATGATTCTAATTCACCTATTTCTTTGCAAATTTTGAGGACATATCGAAACAAACACCAAGTTTTCTCATGTGAAGACTTGTGTGTGTTGTACGCATTGTTTTCAATGCGAGGGTGAGAGGATTGCTACTTTTGAGGCTAACCGATGTATAACGAAGTAATATGACTCTTAATCACCTATATGTTTCCAAATTTTGAGGAAATAACGAAACGAATAGCAAGTTTCCTCAAATGAAGACTTGTGTGCGTTGTACGCCTTGATTTCAATGCGAGACTGATAGGATTGCTCTTTTTGAGGCTAACCGATGTATAACGAAGTAATATGATTCTAATTCCCCTATTTCTTTGCAAATTTGGAGGACATATCGAAACAAATACCAAGTTTCCACATGTGAAGACTTGTGTGCGTTGTACGCATTGTTTTCAATGCGAGAGTGATAGGATTGCTACTTTTGAGGCTAACTGATGTATAGCGAAGTAATATGACTCTTAATCACCAATTTGTTTGTAAATTATGAGAAAATAACGAAACGAATACCAAGTTTCCTCAAATGAAGACTTGTGTGCATTGTACGCATTGTTTTCAATGCGAGAGTGATAGGATTTCTCCTTTTGAGGCTAACCGATGCATAACGAAGTAATATGATTCTAATTCCCCTATTTCTTTGCAAATTTGAAGGACATATCGAAACAAATACCGAGTTTCCACATGTGAAGACTTGTGTGTGTTATACGCATTGTTTTCAATGCGAGAGTGATAGGATTGCTACTTTTGAGGCTAACCGATGTATAGCGAAGTAATATGACTCTTAATCACCTAGTTGTTTGCAAATTTTGAGAAAATAACGAAACGAATACCAAGTTTCCTCAAATGAAGACTTGTGTGCGTTGTACGCATTGTTTTCAATGCGAGAGTGATAGGATTTCTCCTTTTGAGGCTAACCGATGTGTAACGAAGTAATATGACTCTTAATCACCTATTTGTTTACAAATTTTGAGGAAATAACTAAACGAATAGCAAGTTTCCTCAAATGAAGACTTATGTGCGTTGTACGCATTGTTTTCAATGCGAGAGTGATAGGATTGCTCCTTTTGAGGCTAACCGATGTGTAACGAAGTAATATGACTCTTAGTCACCTATTTGTTTGCAAATTTTGAGGAAATAACGAAACGAATAGCAAGTTTCCTCAAATGAAGACTTGTGTGCGTTGTACGTATTGTTTTCAACGCGAGAGTAATAGGATTGCTCCTTTTGAGGCTAACCGATGTATAACGAAGTAATATGATTCTAATTCACCTATTTCTTTGCAAATTTTGGGGACATATCGAAACAAATACCAAGTTTTTTCTCATGTGAAGACTTGAGTGTGTTGTACGCATTGTTTTCAATGCGAGAGTGAGAGGATTGCTACTTTGGAGGCTAACCGATGTATAGCAAAGTAATATGACTCTTAATCACCTATTTGTTTGCAAATTTTGAGGAAATAACGAAACGAATAGCAAGTTTCCTCAAATGAAGACTTGTGGGCATTGTACGTATTGTTTTCAATGCGAGAGTGATAGGATTGCTCCTTTTGAGTCTAAGCGATGTATAACGAAGTAATATGATTCTTAATCACCTATTTGTTTGCAAATTTTGAGGAAATAACGAAACGAATAGCAAGTTTCCTCAAATGAAGACTTGTGTGCGTTGTACGTATTGTTTTCAACGCGTGAGTGATAGGATTGCTCCTTTTGAGGCTAACCGATGTATAACGAAGTAATATGACTCTTAATCATCTATTTGTTTACAAATTTTGAGGAAATAACAAAATGAATAGCAAGTTTCCTCAAATGAAGACTTGTCTGCGTTGTACGCTTTGATTTCAATGCGAGAGTGATAGGATTGCTCTTTTTGAGGCTAACCGATGTATAACGAAGTAATATGATTCTAATTCCCCTATTTCTTTGCAAATTTGGAGGACATATCGAAACAAATACCGAGTTTTCACATGTGAAGACTTGTGTGTGTTGTACGCATTGTTTTCAATGCGAGAGTGATAGGATTGCTACTTTTGAGGCTAACCGATGTATAGCGAAGTAATATGACTCTTAATCACCTATTTGTTTGCAAATTTTGAGAAAATAACGAAACGAATACCAAGTTTCCTCAAATGAAGACTTGTGTGCGTTGTACGCATTGTTTTCAATGCAAGAGTGATAGGATTTCTCCTTTTGAGGCTAACCGATGTGTAACGAAGTAATATGACTCTTAATCACCTATTTGTTTACAAATTTTGAGGAAATAACTAAACGAATAGCAAGTTTCCTCAAATGAAGACTTATGTGCGTTGTACGCATTGTTTTCAATGCGAGAGTGATAGGATTGCTCCTTTTGAGGCTAACCGATGTGTAACGAAGTAATATGACTCTTAGTCACCTATTTGTTTGCAAATTTTGAGGAAATAACGAAACGAATAGCAAGTTTCCTCAAATGAAGACTTGTGTGCGTTGTACGTATTGTTTTCAACGCGAGAGTAATAGGATTTCTCCTTTTGAGGCTAACCGATGTATAACGAAGTAATATGATTCTAATTCACCTATTTCTTTGCAAATTTTGAGGACATATCAAAACAAATACCAAGTTTTTTCATGTGAAGACTTGAGTGTGTTGTACGCATTGTTTTCAATGCGAGAGTGAGAGGATTGCTACTTTTGAGGCTAACCGATGTATAGCAAAGTAATATGACTCTTAGTCACCTATTTGTTTGCAAATTTTGAGGAAATAACGAAACGAATAGCAAGTTTTCTCAAATGAAAAGTTGTGTGCATTGTACGTATTGTTTTCAACGCGAGAGTGATAGGATTGCTCCTTTTGAGGCTAACCGATGTATAACGAAGTAATATGACTCTTAATCACCTATTTGTTTACAAATTTTGAGAAAATAACAAAACGAATAGCAAGTTTCCTCAAATGAAGGCTTGTGTGTGTTGTACGCATTATTTTCAATGCGAGAGTGGTTGGATTGCACCTTTTGAGGTTAACCGATGTATAACAAAGTAATATGATTCTAATTCCCTTATTTCTTTGCAAATTTGGAGGACATATCCAAATTCTAATGAAGAACAAAACAAACAAATTAAAATCAAAGGAATATTGCTGAAGGAGTACGGAATCCGTACCTGAAATACGCAATGTAATTCCCAAAATTATATTGCGAAACTGACTCGTTAAATTCCCTCCATCGAAATTAATAAAGGAACAAATAAATACTACATTAATCAATTGATTAAGTTTTACACATTTTCTTTCTCTTAGGCGAATCTGAAATCCTTCCGTTCTAAACAAAATTATACCTAACGTTATACATACATAAATATTTTAATCATGGTAACGTATATATTAATAAATAATTGTATTCTTGTTCCTTCTGAAATACATATAAGTATATTTACCAAAATATTCTTTCCATTTTTAATTATGTTACAAACAAATATTATTAGTATTATTATTATTATTATTATTATTATTATTATTATTATTATTATTATTATTATTATTATTATATTATTATTATTATTATTATTATTATTATTATATTATACCAAAACTCTAAAGTTACAAAAATAATAATTTAATATTCCAAAATGCTAATTACTAACAAAGATATACTAAAATATATAAACTAACAAACTAAATAGCATACAAAAATTAAAGCTACAAAATTAAAACTACAAAATTAAAACGAATACAGAAAATTAAATAATTACACAAAGAAAGAAAAAGAGACATACCCGAAATTATGAGGTTCGCAGTCACAAAAAAGGCCCTCACACAAAAAGGTTTCCTCACATTGGGAAAAACCTTAATGTTTTAGTGTTTTAAAAACTAAAGGGGGTGGTTCATATATATAGGCAAGGAAAGGGAAGATTGCCTTAATGCTTGGCAATGTGGGACTTTTTAAAAAATAAAGGGTCGGGTATTACAATAAGGATCCTATTTCAAATATATATAGCCTTGTGTGACACAACAAACGATATACAAATAAATAGGTAGACAACTTCTTGTCAATTACATCAACATGTAACTCCTTGTATTTTGCCTCTTAGATTATTATGATCATGTGTGACACATCCAAATCAAAATTATCTAAGTTAAGTCCAACCTAGCATTTTCTTATATTAAAAGAGAAAAAGACCGTCCTTGTGTGACACAACAAAACAGTAATGTTCAATTCTTTTATAAACATCAAATGTGATAAAACAACATCTCAAAAAATTAATATAAGTCTTGTGTGACACAACAAATTTATAATGATTATTTGATACTCTATCGTTTTACCATGCTAGAAGGCGACGTTCGATATTTTAATAAATACCTTTGAACGTTATAACTTAATATTATGAGTAGTAGAATAAATATATTAGACCCATTCTAATTTTATTTAATTGAATTAAACTCCTTTAATTCATGAATTAAACATTTTCATTCATTTTATAAATAATATGTATTCTACATCATGAGGGGTTTGTTAATATTAATTGTCTCATCTTATTTAGCGCGCATGCACATATATATATAAAATACGCATCATATTATTTAACATGCGAAGCATGTTTGGATAATATATAATATATATAAACAAGCATGCACATATAGAATACTATATTCTACTTGGATTGATTACGGACTTTTATTCTAGTTTGGTTCACTAGAGCCACCAAGTGAACCAAAAGGTCAAACCTAGGGTGCAAGAATAAATTAAATTAAATGTAACTATTACATTTAAATTCAGGATCCATTACAAACGGGTCTTAATGCGCTCCTTGCTCCTTAGCTCTAATTCTTCAAAATAATTCTAACTAATCCTATTACAAATTATTTACAATAAATAAGAAACCTTGATCAACAGTCAAGGGGAAGTACATAGGAGGGAGATAGAATTATACATAAGATAAATTAGAAAGACGAGGTACGCAGACCTCATTTATAAAACTCATTCATTCATGCATCCATTTAAAATTAAATCCAATCACATTGGTCAAATAGTCCATAATCAATCTCATTTATTATCATATATATCAACATATATATCAATAAATAATATTCATCTCATGAATTAAATAAATCATTCCATATATGTATTAGTATCATTTAATGGGCAATTAAAGTTGCATGAAATCTAATTTCATGTTTAAAATAAACCTTTTATTTTAATTATAAAATTATTTTTAAAATAAACTATTTATTTTTATTATTTTAAAATTACCAAACTGTTTGGGAAATAAATATATATTATAAATATATCATATATATTTATAATATATAGTACATGGTTATTATATATATAAACACAACAGCCGGATGCCTCTTCTTTTCTTTCGGTAGTATATATATATATATATATATACCAATAACCGAAACAGTGTTGATTTGTTGCTTAGCAATCCAAATCCGAAAAGCATGCGGAAACAATTTTTCTCGGTGACAGCAGCAGTGATATAACAGCTTGTATCACTTTATTGCAAGTTTCGGTTTTGATACATATATATAATATTCGAAATCCAAGCACTGCCCTGTCAACCATTCAACAATTTCCGAAATAGTGATGCACGTGACACTTAATTTGTGACAGCCTAATTATCATCACCAAACCCGGAAAAAAAAAAACTGCTACTTTATATTTGCCTTACCGAAACATGGACTGCTATTTATTTATTTTTTTAAAACGTGGCTATGTTTCGGTAATAAAAAATATAATTTTATATAATAAATTATGCCCAATAAATTATTTTAAATACATACTCATACACATATGAAATCAAAACAATTAATAATTCGCATGAAGTTTGGCTCTTGATGCCACTGTTGGTTTGTAATATTCATAGGCGCAATCAAATTGCACAAAATAGCGGAAGCATGGTAAAATCAAATTTAAAATTTTACAAACCATAATCCAGGATCGACCTTTATGCGCAACTATTAATTAATAAAGAAGAAGTTAGAGATATACCCTTGTAGAACTCAAAGCTTCAACGGGTACAAGTTCACCTCCAAATCCTTCGCGTTCTCCTTGAATTTCACCGATTGGATACCAATGATCAATGTTAGCCACCCAAGTGTTTGGGTTCTAGAGGTGATCCACCAAGGAAAAATAATAATTCAAGAAGTGGGTGATGACAAACCCTAATTTTCTCTCTCTAGAGAATATGTGAGTACTCTCCCAAAACTTGTGGAAGTGTATGTGTGTAACCCTAATCCATAATAAGACTTCTCTTATTTATAGATTTAGTAAACCCTCCTAACACCTTTAGGAATAGGGTTTTTAATTAAACTCCTAATCTAATTAGAAACTTAATTGATTTAATATAATAATTATAAATCCTAAACTATTTAGGAACTTAATTTTTAATTATGAGAGTACTCTTATTAATTAATTCCTAAACCATTTAGGAACTAAATAATAATGATAATAGTAATAATAATAATAAGACTCCTCTTATTAATTTATAATTAGTATTTCCAAAATACTAAATAATAAATATTAAGCTATTTAATTTATTCTATCCACATAGTATAAATTAAATATACTTAATTCATTATTACAATTATGTCATTTACTTCTTAAATAATTATTTTCCTTTTGCGGTGTGACCCTTTAGGTTCTCCATATTAAACCGGTTATAGAATAAATTAATTAGAACTATTCTAATCTTATTTATATAAATAAATTAAACTATTTAATTCATTTGAATAAATAATATTTATTTCATAATAAGGGTAAGCCCCCTTAGCGATCAACGACTTTCCAGATAATATAGATTTCAACATTTAATCACAAAAGAACCTATTCAGCGAATAGTTACCGTACAATTCAATCCTTCTACCTCACAACTTCTCAATCAAATATAAGACATGGTATAACTGTCAAGTCTTATTTTATTTGATTATATGCATTTCGATCCTTAAATGAATAACTATAATTAATGTAAATTAGAAACTACTTACTAATTTTCATTCTGCCTTGGCCAAGGACTACTGAGTTGTCATTTATCGAATCGCATAGGACATTCTCTTCTTTTACTAGAAGTGGTAGATTCTTTATTGATCATTCACCTATCTCCATGTATGACTTATTATATCCAATCATACCCTTTTATACACCCTAAAGGTTTTAAGGAATATTGTTAGTTCCCAATGACACGATAGTAATCTAGAAGGGGTGGGGGGGGGGGGGGGGGTTGAATAGATTCTCTTAAAACTTCTTCTCTTTGAAATTATCTCACTTGATTAATTCTTAAACAGAAGTTTAACACAGCGGAATATGATTTAGTTAATCTTTTCTTGAAATGTAAAATTAATAAATCAACAAACAATTATATGACAGATATAGCAAATGAAAGACACAAAGAGAGAGACTCTGGGTTTTAAGTGGTTCAGATCACACAATACTCCTACTCCACTGTTCTGCTCTTTCAGCAGCAAATCCACTAAGGATACTTTTACAATAGCTGAATCACTAAGATTCCTTCAAGACCCGCAGTCTTGGAATTTTAGTTCACAAAGAACTTTACAAGTCTAACAGACTTGCTTACACTAGTTCACAAAGAACTCTCCAAGTCTAACAGACTTGCTTATACCAGTTCACAGAGAACTCTTCTGGATTGATGTATATTTGGATGTGCTACTAAGTTGCTTATCAGCTTGAATGTTTGAAGGGCTTAGTAGCAATGCAGGCTTTCTTATCAGTTCAATCTTTTTCACTTCTTGCGTTTTTCTTTTTGTGCAGTGCTACTTCTTTTCTTCTGCTGATCTTCGTATTTAAGAAGTAAGGGCTTCAGATTTCTTCCCGTTGGATCATCTGTTTGAACGTGTATTTCTTCCCGTTACCTCACAGAGGAGAGCTGCTGAATATTGTATTAATAAAGCTCATTAAATCTCTGATGAGATATTATTTGATCTGACCTGTTAGTCCATGCAAGGTTGTTTTCCTTTTTCCTCTGTGACAGAAATGTCAGACGTAGGTTCCCACTAACTTTTATAGAGTCGTTTGGTCTTCCCAAACTATAGGTCTGATAGGACACAGTCTTCTGACTTTTCTGCCTTGAAAGTCTTCTTTCTATTCCATAGTGCGTTTGGGTCAGACTCCTGACTTTTCTGACTTGATCGATTTGCAGAGGCTTCCTTTTTGGTTACTTTGATGAAGATTAAATACTTGAATAGAATGGCTCCTGATCTGAGAATCGTGATGTCTCTTGCCTTTTTGCTCAACGATCTTATATAATCAATTCTACGAATACCCTTGCTTACGTGATTAATCTGTAAAGGATCATCTCTTACTGATCATCGTAGAGTTTACTCAACTGTTAGAATGTTGATCGTAGAGTCCAATTTAAGGTCTTTCGGAAAGAACATTCTGGTTGGTCGTAGAGTCTTCTGGACCACAATCGTAGAGTCCATTCTACGATTGGTTGTCTTGATCGTAGAGTCTTCGGAATCACAGTCGTAGAGTCCATTCTACGAGTGGTTGCCTTAATCGTAGAGTCTGTTCGAATCGTAGAGTTTCCTTGACACAAATCGTAGAGTTCTTTCTACGATTTTATTACATCAACAGATCAACCTAACAGTTTTGATCTATCTAAGTCTTAGTACAACACACAAGACTTTTATACAATTAATAATAGATCAACCTAACAGCTTTGATCTTATCTAATACAGCCCTTGTACATTATTTCTAATCATCAAATTTAATCATTCAATGTTCAACAATCTCCCCCAATTTGATGATGACAACATTATTATTAGATAGTCATTTTGAGCATATTAATATAGGCAAAATGCAAGAGTAATTGAATGCCTAATCATACAGTGAGCAGCTGTATTTTCTAGAGAAAAATATGAATTTTATTGATGTTTTTGTCAGATGATACAATTGAGAAAACAACAGAAAAAGAAATAATAAAAAAAAACTTATCTCCTTCTGCTAGAAGGTCTTCTGCCTTCTTCTTCCCTCTGCCTGAAGAATGCTCTCCTTTCTTCTTCAGCTTTTCTTAGTTCTTCTTCCCTCAACACAGCTTCTTCTTCTTTAATTTGAAACCATTCCTGTGAGCTACAAGGTCTCATTGATGAGGAAGAAGGTCTTGCTGTCACCTCCTGTCTGGGACGAGATGGTACTGCTTCGAATCTAGGAGGATATATTGAAGTTTGAACCATCCTCATCCCTTGAGGTGCTCTTCCTCTTCTGTTGTGATCTGAGCTAGTTCTTGTTTGCTCTACTGTGCTCAGTTTCTTCTCCCCCTTGTTGGCATCATTAAGTGTTGCTACCTGTTCTGAAAGCTGCTGGATGCCCTGAATAATTTCTTGAAGTTGGGTCTTAGTGGCAGCTACATCATCTTGGTGGGCTTGGAGTCTTTCGTTAGCCATGATTTGTTTTTGCTCCACCAATGACAAAGTGTCATTCGACCGATGTTTTTGTTCTGTGAGAGAGTTCTTCAAGGCAATGATTTCATTACTGAGGAAGGTGATAGATTTATCATTTGTTTCTTGAAGAATAACAATGGCCTGCTGATGTGAGTTCAAGGCTTGCAGAATAATTCTATCCCTTTCTTGGAGATTTTCAGAGACTGCTGCCGTTAGCTGCTTCAGTCTTGTGGAAAATTGGTTGTTCAGACTGGTAGAGAGACCATTGGCAGCATCAATGATGTTGTCCATTCTACGTTGAAGGTTGTGGGATTTCGATGCTAGGTCGTTTTGTATCTCTGTATGGATATGGCTTGTCAAGTCAGTTAAGCCCTCAGATGTAGGAAGCCGAGATACCTTGTCTAAAATTTCCTGGAGAAGTTGAGATGATTGTCCCTGGTCAGCCGTAGAGCTTGGAATATGAAAGTACTCGTGACCAGAGGTGGAGGGAATATCCTCGTGAGTTAACAGGAGTCTTGAAGATGGAGCCGGAGGAATTGTTTGCTGAGTAGGCAGAATTTCAGGAGAGTCTGGAGGACACTCTACGTTTTGATCATGTAGGCTTTCTTGACCACCAATCGTAGATGGTGGGGACTCTACGATCGGGGAAGTGTGGGTCGTAGAGCTTGATGCAGGATGAGTACTTGTGGACTCCTCAAATTTATTGAACATTTGTGAAAGAGTATGATTTTGAATGAGGGTTATAGGAATAAAATGTACCTTTTGCCCTAAAGTTTGTGAAAAGGAGCTGCAAGAGATGAGCTTCTGGGCAAAGAACAGATTCTGAGGATAGCCTTGAGCAATAATCACCACATTTGGATATGCTTTGAAGGTCCAGAAGATTTGATCCCATGCATTGTGGACCAGAGCTCGGTGGAATGGCATTAGTGGCAAGAATTTTATCAGGTAGTTGAAGTTAAGGTGCCTTTGCTCATTTCTTCCAACGGCCACTATTTCAATGTCATCCTCTTCATCATCATTCATTGTGGCTGTAGGGATTGAAATGTCATCTTGAGTCTCCCCCTCAGCCAGAGCATCTGCTGGCTCAGGAACAATTGGAAGCTCCCCCTCAGCTTGAGCATCCATAGGCTCAACTGCTTCAGATGACTCCTTTTCACCTGGAGTAAGGTCAGGTCTTTCAAGTAGCTCCCCCTTAGCTACTGAGCTTTTGTCGGCTAACTTTACTAGCCTTCTTCTCTTTTTCCTTGGCTCCTTTGGAATGACCTCTTCAGCTTCATATTTGCTGCGAGTCTCTCTTCGCAGATCTGAACTCTCATCCCCTGAAGCAGCCTTTTCTTCAGGAGCAGTAACAGGAGCCTCATTTGAAGATCTTTGAGGTTCTTCAAGCTCAAAAGCTCTTTTTCCTTTCCTTCTTCTGACAAGACCCGGAGAATGCCTGCTGACCTCCTGAGATTCTTCTTCAGCAGGAGTGTTCTTCAGAAGTGATGGCCCTGCACCACTCTGTGTACCTTCAATATCCCCTGACCGAGATAGTTTCCTATTTTCAACTGGGTTCCTCCTCCAGTTGTCAAAGAGTTTCTGGGTAATCCTTTTGTTGGTATTGAGGGCTTCTCCTTCATCATGCTCAATTAAATCCCCCAATGATGATCTAAGGAGAATGCTGATGAATCTTCCATAGAACATTTTTCTAGTCCCCTTAGCCTTTTCTGTATTTAGGACCCAATTCCCTATCCATTCCAACAGTAAGGAGCCATAGTTGATGTTTGTCTTTTTGACTATGGCTGTCATTATTTTCAGCTGTATCTCACTGATTGAGTCATGGGCCGAATCTTTACAGAGGAGACATTTTCCTACAACATCGGCTAAAAACTCGTATTTCTGAGGAAATTCTTTCTTCTTCAACCCTTTCAGTGCTGGATTCTTTTGATGGTGCATTCTTCTCAGCCCTTCTTCGGTGCTCACCATACTTAGAGATGTTAGGCCTCCTTGCTTGAAACCTAGGGCTAGGTTGAATTCTTCAGCGGTGAGGTTGAGCTGAACCCCTTTTACAGTGGTGGTTAGAGTTCCGTTAGCATAGGATCCATTTACGTAGAACTCTCGAACAAGCTTTGATAGAATCCTTGTATTTGTTCCCAACGCTTCTCGCAGTCCAGCTTTGTCTAGCAACTGGATTATTCTTTTGAACTGCTTATCTGCTGTATCGAAGGCTTCAAAGTTGGGCTCATTTCCAGAAATAACTTGAGCAGGTGCCATTTGATAGTTTTTCTGAAACGAGAAGAACGGTTTATCTGAGAAATGATAACTTAGGGTTCGGGATTGAGAGAGAAAAGAGAGAGAGCGATATAGATTTTTGAACTTTGAAGAAATGAACGACTTGCAGTTTTCAAAGTATTTAAAACTTCCCTCTATGTTTGCTGAGATACGTGACACGTTCTGATAGGCTCATTTCAGTTGGTTGATGACCATTTTACCCTTAGTTCCTTAGAGCTTTACGATCCTTAGTCACACAACGATTCTTTTGTTTTTCGTAGGGTTGTCTCTACGATTGAGGAATACTCTGCGATCCTTGGATTGAAAGTCATTGAGTAAGCTCTACGATTCTTGACTTGATGATTGTCGAGTGAGCTCTACGATCTTGAGCATACTCTACGATCCTTGACAATTGTTGACTTAAGTTGAGTATGTCCATTACTTTTCTTGCACACTTTTGTTCCTGCAGAGTTAGTATCCTAAAGAAAACATACATTAAGGGTCTAGATTTAGCATTCCTAACTCACTTATTAGTTTATTAAATCTTGATTCATCTAAAGGCTTTGTAAAGACATCTGCTAGTTGATCTTCAGTTGGGATGTAGTGAAGTGATATATTTCCATTTTGTACATGATCCCTGATGAAATGATATCTTATATCTATGTGCTTAGTTCTAGAGTGCATAACAGGATTATGTGTTATGGCAATTGCACTAGTATTATCACAGTATATAGGGATAGATTTTAGCTCAAACCCATAGTCTGCAAGCTGAGTCTTCATCCATAGGATTTGTGCACAGCAACTGCCTGCAGCTATATATTTAGCTTCTGCAGTAGATGTCGATATTGAGTTCTGCTTCTTACTAAACCAAGAAACAAGTCTGTTGCCAAGCATCTGACAAGTTCCACTTGTGCTTTTTCTGTCTATTTTGCATCCTGCATAGTCAGCATCTGAGTATCCCACAAGATCAAAGGAGGACTCCTTGGGATACCATAATCCTAAATTTGGAGTTCCTTTAAGATACTTGAAAATTCTTTTCACAGCTAATAGATGTGACTCTTTGGGGTTAGCCTGAAATCTAGCACATATACATGTAGCAAACATTATATATGGTCGACTCGCAGTAAGATATAATAGTGAACCTATCATACCTCTGTACTGAGTGATTTCAGTGGATTTACCATTTTCATCTTTGTCAAGCTTGGTGGCAGGTGGCATAGGAGTCTTCATGATAGATGCAGATTCCATGCCATATTTCTTTAATAAGTCTTTGATATATTTGGCTTGATTAATGAATATGCCTTCATCTGTCTGTTTCACTTGTAGTCCAAGGAAGAAGTTAAGTTCTCCCATCAAGCTCATTTCAAATTTGCTCTGCATAAGCTTGGCAAATCTTTCACATAATTTTTCATCAGAGGAACCAAATATGATATCATCTACATAAATTTGAACTAGCAGTGTCTTATCCTTATGTTTTCTCAAAAATAAGGTAGTATCAATTCTTCCTCTAGTAAATCCCTTTTCAATGAGAAAGTTAGTCAAGGTTTCATACCATGCTCTAGGTGCTTGTTTTAGACCATATAGTGCTTTATCTAATTTATAGACATAATTTGAAAAAGTTGGATTGATGAAACCTGGAGGTTGTTCCACGTAAACTTCTTCTTGGAGTTCCCCATTCAGAAAAGCACTCTTGACATCCATTTGGAAGACTTTGAACTTCATGTGAGCAGCATGGGCAAGGAAAATCCTTATGGCTTCCAATCTGGCAACTGGAGCATATGTTTCATCGTAGTCAAATCCTTCTTCTTGAGAATAACCTTTGGCCACTAGTCTTGCTTTGTTCCTTGTTATCACACCATTTTCATCCATCTTGTTTCTGAAAACCCATTTGGTGCCAATGACAGGTTTATGCTGAGGCCTGGCCACTAATCTCCAGACCTTGCTTCTTTTAAATTGATTTAGCTCCTCTTGCATGGCCTCTATCCAACTTGAATCTTCTAAGGCCTCTTCAATCTTCTTGGGTTCCTCTTGAGAGAGAAAGCTTAGGTAAAAGCATTCATTAGAGGTTGCAGCTCTAGTCTTGATTCCGGTGTTTGGATCTCCAATAATAAGATCTTGAGTGTGATCTTTGGTCTATTTTATTCTGCTAGGAACGTCTGTTCTGGTGCCCTCTTGTCTGAGTTCCTCTAAATCAGCTTCTGGTTCTGATCGTAGAGTTCCAGTGTCTGATGTGGCGTGCTCTACGATTTCCTCTCCTAGCTCAACGATTTCTATCGCTGGTTCCATGGTCGTAGAGTCGAACTCTACGATTTTGAGTTCTTCGATCGTTGAGCTTGTGTCTACCGACTCGTTGAAAGGTGATCTTTTCTTTTCAGGATCTGATTCATCGAATGTGACGTGGATGGAGATTTCAACAGTTAGTGACTCCTTGTTGAACACTCTAAATGCTCTGCTATCTGTTGCATAACCAAGAAAGATTCTTTCATCTGATTTTGGCTGGAATTTGGTTAGATGCTTCTTGCCATTGTTGAGTATGTAACACAGGCAACCAAAGGCATGAAAATAACTTATATTTGGCTTTCTTCCTTTCCATAATTCGTACGGAGTTTTCTTCAATGTTGAGTGTATGAGTGACCTGTTTTGAGTATAACATGCAGTACTGATGGCTTCAGCCCAGAAATATTCAGGGAGAGAAGCTGCTGCTAAGAGGGTTCTTCCTGCTTCAATAAGAGTTCTATTCTTCCTTTCTACTACTCCATTTTGCTGAGGCGTTCTTGGGGCTGAGAAGTTGTGATTTATTCCATTTTCTTCACAAAACAAGTCCATTTCTGAGAAATCAAATTCTCGTCCATGATCACTTCTTATGGCCTTTATCTTTTCTCCCTTTTCATTCATGATCAGTCTGAAGAGTTTGATGAGATGTGAAATGGTTTCATCTTTAGAGCTTAGAAAGAATACCCATGTATATCTGGTGTAGTCATCAACTACGACTAGAGAGTATCTCTTTCCTCCGAGGCTGGTCATAGATACTGGACCGAATAAATCCATGTGAAGTAGTTGAAGTGCTCTATCATTTGAGTTTGCTGATTTGCTTTGGAATGACGTCTTTGTTTGCTTTCCAAACTGACAAGCTTTGCAGGGCTTTTCTTTAATGAAGTTTAACTTTGGCAATCCTTTTACTAGATCTTTGGAGGCAAGCTTTGAAATGCTCTTGAAGTTAAGATGTGATAACCTCCTATGCCAGAGCCAGCACATATCTTCAGAGGCTTTAGCAAGAAAATAGATAGTTTGTTCTGAACTTAATTTAGCAAGATTGACCACATAGACATTTCCTTCTCGAACTCCTTCTAGCTTTAGAGAATTAGTTTTCAAGTCTCTAACTTGACATTGGTTGTTGAGGAAGGTGACTTGATGTCCTTTGTCACAGAGCTGACTTATACTTAGCAAGTTGTGCTTTAGTCCCTCAACATATGCTACTTTACTGAAAGATATTGCACCATTTCCAGTTGAGTCATAACCCCTGGTTTTCCCTGAGTTGTTGTCTCCAAAAATAACAGTAGGTCCATCTTTTTCTTTAAACTCTGATAGAAGAGCCTTATCTCCTGTCATGTGTCGTGAGCACTGTCAAGATACCAGATGGATCTCTTTACCTGCATAACAAATCAATCTTCATTTTGGTACCCATATCTGTTTGGGTCCTGCTTTGTTAGTACCTTTTGGGACCCAAATCTGTTTGATTTTAGATCCTTGCCTTCTATGATATCTTAACAAATATTTATCATTTTTATGAGGGTGCCTATGATTAATATGATATTGATAATGATATGTGTGTATTTGTGACTTTTTGTTCGTCCAGGACTTGTATGGATTATGACTTCTCATAGTCTTTTGCTGATCTACATTCTGCTTCCATACAACTCTACGATTCTCATGATTCGTAGAGTGAATTTTGCTTGACTTATTTTTCAATTTTCTGAATCCAAGACCTGTGTGAGTTTTGTTAAAACTGATTGTAGGTTTAGCAGAATGTGGATGGGTGGTAGAATCTGAGGATTTGATGAACACAATTCCTTTATTAAAATTAAAGGATTTGCCTTCATTTATTTCCTTTGACTTCTCCATATTGGGTTCTGAGAATAAATTCTCAAATCCCAATCCTGATCTATCAGTCACATCTCTTTGACTTGAGATCAGGGTGTCCATAGACAAACTAGACTTGTTCCACATAGAAATAGTATTTTCTAGTTCCTGAATCTTGGAGACTAGTGAGGATTCTTTATATGTGCTCAACTCATTTATCTCTTTTAGTCTTTTATTCTCAGTTTCAAGATTAGAGTAAAGTTTTGCAGTTTGAACTGAGGCTTCTAATTTCATGCTTATTTTTTCTTTATCCTCTTTTAGATGAGAGTAATCTTTAGATAACCTTCTAAACAATTTTATATATTTGTGCAATTCTGTCATTAAGTCATGCATGCCTTCTCTAAGATCATCAATGCTTAAATCAGGAGAATAGAAATCAAATACCTCATCTATGATGAATTCCTTTTTGCTACTTCCTTCTTCATTTGCCATTAAGCACAGATTGGCCTTCTGTGGCTCTTCATCATCACTTGACTCAGAGTTTAGTTCTTCTTCTGAGTCACTCCAGGAGCCTTCAGCTATGAAGCTTTTGTCCTTCTTCTTTTGTTTGTGGAAGCTTTTGAATTCTCTTTTTGGATTTGCTTTTGATTTGTCCCTCTTCACCTCTTCTCTCAATGGTTTTGGACATTTAGCAATGAAATGACCTGGCTTCTTGCAATTGTAGCAAAGGTTATTTGCTTGTTCTTTGTTGCTGTTGCTTCTGAACTTCTGAGATCTATTTATGTTGATGAATCTTTTAAAATGTCTGACTAGCATGGCAGCTCCTTTATCATCATTTGATTCATCTTTGTCAGAGTCAGAGATATCCTTGTGATTGCTTCTGTGAGTTGAGGTTGAGGCTTTAAGAGCAATGTTTTTCTCCTTCTTTCTTTCACCAGATAGATTTTCTGCTCTTTGATTTAGCTCCAGCTCATAGGTGAGAAGATTTCCATATAACTGTTGTACAGTCATCTCGTGCAAGTTCTTTGACTCTCGGATGGCTGTGGTTTTGGCATCCCATTTGCTTGGCAGAGATCTCATGAATTTAATGATAAGATCTCTGTTTGGATAGATTTTTCCATAAGATCTGAGAGAGTTTAGTAGCAAGTTAAATCTCTCGTAGGTGGTTGTAATGTTTTCACCAGAGATGTGAGTGAACATCTCATACTGTTGAATAAGCAGTGATTGCTTATTTTCTCTGACTTCTTCTGTTCCTTCATGCATGATCAACAGAGTTTGCCATACTTCTTGAGCTGTCTTGCAGTTGACAACGTTCTCAAATAGATCATCATCCAGAGATTGAAACAAGATGTTCTTAGCCCTTTTGTCTCTTTGAACATCCTTCTTTTCATTGTCTGTCCATTCGTCTCTTTTCTTTGCTACTAGCTTGCTTGGATCTTCAGTTGATAGCGCAAGCTTCATTGGTATGAATGGCCCATTCAACACTGTTTCGAACAGTTCATCATCTATAGCATCCATGTAAGCCTGCATACGAACTTTCCAGTTAGCAAATTTTTCTTTATTACACATAGGTGGTCGGTTACCTCCACCGTGTTCCGATCCATTCTTGTTGAGTGCCATTTGATCTACTCAAGCTTGTAAGGCTTTAGATGTGAGAACCTGCTCTGATACCAATTGTTAGTTCCCAATGACACGATAGTAATCTAGAAGGGGGGGTTGAATAGATTTTTTTAAAATTTCTTCTCTTTGAAATTATCTCACTTGATTAATTCTTAAACAGAAGTTTAACACAGCGGAATATGATTTAGTTAATCTTTTCTTGAAATGTTAAATTAATAAATCAACAAACAATTATATGACAGATATAGCAAATGAAAGACACAAAGAGAGAGACTCTGGGTTTTAAGTGGTTCAGAGCACACAATACTCCTACTCCACTGTTCTGCTCTTTCAGCAGCAAATCCACTAAGGATACTTTTACAATAGCTGAATCACTAAGATTCCTTCAAGACCCGCAGTCTTGGAATTTTAGTTCACAAAGAACTTTACAAGTCTAACAGACTTGCTTACACTAGTTCACAAAGAACTCTCCAAGTCTAACAGACTTGCTTATACCAGTTCACAGAGAACTCTTCTGGATTAACGTATATTTGGATGTGCTACTAAGTTGCTTATCAACTTGAATGTTTGAAGGGCTTAGTAGCAATGCAGGCTTTCTTATCAGTTCAATCTTTTTCACTTTTTGTGCAGTGCTACTTCTTTTCTTCTGCTGATCTTCGTATTTAAGAAGTAAGGGCTTCAGATTTCTTCCCGTTGGATCATCTGTTTGAACGTGTATTTCTTCCCGTTACCTCACAGAGGAGAGCTGCTGAATATTGTATTAATAAAGCTCATTAAATCTCTGATGAGATATTATTTGATCTGACCTGTTAGTCCATGCAAGGTTGTTTTCCTTTTTCCTCTGTGACAGAAATGTCAGACGTAGGTTCCCACTAACTTTTATAGAGTCGTTTGGTCTTCCCAAACTATAGGTCTGATAGGACACAGTCTTCTGACTTTTCTGCCTTGAAAGTCTTCTTTCTGTTCCATAGTGCGCTTAGGTCAGACTCCTGACTTTTCTGACTTGATCGATTTGCAGAGGCTTCCTTTTTGGTTACTTTGATGAAGATTAAATACTTGAATAGAAGACTAACAAAAGTACAACGAAGTAATATGACTGCAAATCACCTACTTGTTTGTAAATTTAAAGGAAATGACGAAACAAATATAACAACTTTATTTAAACAAAGAGTTGTATGCATTGTTTAAAATGCAAAAGTGATAAGATTTCTCCTTCTGAGACTAACAAAAGTAGAACGAAGTAATATAACTACAAATCACCTACTTGTTTGCAAATGTAGAGGAAATTACAAAACAAATAACAAGTTTCATTAAATAAGGACTTGTGTGAGTTGCACGAATTGTTTTAAATGTGAGAGCAATAAGATTGCTCATTTTAAGACTAACGAATGTAGAATGAAGTAATAAGACTCTAAATCACCTATTTGTTTACAAATTTAAATGAAATTGTTGGTTTACAAAAATATGGCATACATATAATCAAATTATATAAGCACAACGAATGCAAGAAAAATCAAATTTTAAAATTTTTGTATAAACCAATAACTCGGATCTTTCTTATGCGACTATTATTAGTTGAGGAATGATAAAAGAATTTATACCTTTGTAAAACCAAGATTCTACGGGTACAAGTTCATCTCCCTTTAATCCTTCACGTTCTTTTTCAAATTTACCAATTAAATTCCATGAATCAATGTTAGCTCCCCAAGTGTGAAGCCTCTAGAGGTGATCCGCTAAGAGATCTATGAATTAAAGAAGTGGATCTTGGTTTCTCCAAACCATGGGTGGCTAGCCCTAATTTTCTCTCTCTAACTCCTTAGATGTAAAATTATGGAGTACTCTCTCTATTCTAATGAAAGAGTGTGTAACCTTAATCTATGATAAGACTCCTTTTATTTATAGATCTAGTCAACCCACCTAAACTATTTAAGATTAGGGTTTTAATTTAATTCTCAATTTAATTAAGAACTAAATTAATTAATTACAATTCCTAAATCATTTAGGAACTTAATTATTTAATAATAAGAGTACTTCTTATTAATTAATTACTAAACTATTTAGTAACTTAATTAATTATTATAATTATAATTCCAAAACTATTTAGGAACTTAATTATTTAATAATAATATTACTACTTATTAATTAATTCCTAAACCATTTAAGAACTAAATAATAATAATAATAATAATAATAATAATAATAATAATAATAATAATAATAATAATAATAATAATAATAATAATAATAAGAAGAATAAGAATAATAATAATAATAATAATAATAATAATAATAATAATAATAATAATAATAACAACAACAATAATAATAATAATAACAATAATAATAATAATAATAATAATAATAATAATAATAATAATAATAATAATAATAATAATAATAATAATAATAATAATAATAATAATAATAATAATAATAATAATAATAATAATAATAATAATAATAATAATAATAATAATAATAATAATAACAATAATAATAATAACAATAATAATAATAACAATAATAAGAATAAGAATAATAATAATAATAATAATAATAATAATAATAATAATAATAATAATAATAATAATAATAATAATAATAATAATAATAATAATAATAATAATAATAATAATAATAATAATAATAATAATAATAATAATAATAATTGTAATGTCCTAGAATTTCCACATCTTTATTAATTAAATTATTAATTTAATTTCCAACGAGTTAGTTTGCGAGATTATTTAAATCTTTTTATGTGATTAATTAATTATGTGATTAAATAATTATGTAATTAATTACTAAAATTAATTAAAGGGGGTCACTAATATGTTATTAAATTAGTGAACAAACCCTAAAGTTTTAATATCAAAATAATTGATAAGTTTCCTATTAATTAAATATTCAATTAAATTGAATATAATGAGTGAATTAAATATAATAAATTAATTAATATGATTATTAATTAATGTAAATAATGTAAAATATTAATAATAATATTTATTAGTCCATTTAGTAATTTAATACTTATGGGTTAAAATATTTAATTATTTATTCAACCTATTTATTTATTTAACCCTGGATTGAATAATTAATGTGTAAATTATTAAATTAGCCCAACATGGGTCAATTAGTAGCCCAAGTGTAGAATAATAAAATTTGACAATTTAGTAGCCCAAACAATTTAATAGAAGCCCAATTGGTTTTTTAAATTAAAGCCCAATGATTGGCCCACTTGGAAAATACTTAAATTAGCTATTAATTGTTTAAAAAGTAAAAAGTGACATTTAATTTGGGACTTTTTGGAAGCCATCAGCCGACCAAAGCATACAAGGAGGAGAGAGAGTGTATTATTATTATTATTATTATTATTATTATTATTATTATTATTATTTGATTTTCATTTAATTAAAAATGGTTGCTTGTTTTCTTTTTGTAGTACATGCACCATACTTCTTTTCACCAACTATGTATGGACTAAATTGCTTGTGTAAGTATCCAATAGCTAGCTTGTAGTGGTCAAAATTATTAGATACATTATGTGTATCTACTAATTTTTCAAGTATACTTGAAAAGTTGATAGATGTTATTTCATTTTGCTCCAAAAATCAAAAGAGAGAGTTTGAGAGCAAAATATTTTGAGAGAGAGCAAGAGAAGGAGAAGGAGTGCTAAGCTAGTTTATGTCTTCAAGATTCACAACATATTTTGGGAGAAAAAGAAGAATAGCCATTAAATCAAGGTAATGGTTATTTTAAATGAAGTTTTATTTTTAAATTAAATAAATCATCATGTTAGTATAAACATGTTAATATAATTATTAATGTGTAGTTGTAATATTTATGCCATGTTTGAGTTTAATATGTTGGGTTTGTATTTTGGTATATTTTATATGCTAAAATATGTATTTAATAGTGTGTAAACAAGTTTTGGAAATTATGTCCAAAAATATTTTTATAAAACTTAGGTTCGATGTTCTAATATTATAGAACATTAAATCATGAGAAAAACAAAGTTTGAATCACTTAAAATGGAGTTGTACACAAAAAGTTATGATTTGTGGTAGTTTATGTGATGTAAAAATTTTATAAAAAAATAATGATATTAAATCATGAAAAATTAATTTTTTTCATGTTATAAATTAATATAAGGTGATTGGTAATTTTTTTGGATTTTTATTGAATAGTTAAAGATTTATTGAAGGTATATTTTTATTTAAAATGGGTAGCCGGAACACTGTTCACAATCTGCTAAAAAAAGAAAAAAATTTTTGAATTTTTCCGCGCAATGCGCGCAAGCATTTAGGCTGTCGGACGCGGAGACAAAACGGCGTCGTTTAGCATCAGAAATGTTACGCCGCGCGTACGCGCGGAAGCCAAAGCAGTGACTCCAAAACGGCACCGTTTTGGTCCTGCATCGCCATAACGCGCGCAATGCGCGAGCAACTGTTTCCGGGGAAATTACATTTATGCCCCTCCGTGTTTTTTTTCGGCGAAATTACCATTTTGCCCTCCGATCAGTTTTCTGATTATTTACGAAACTGCCATCGGTCCGGTTTTTCAACTTAATTACGAAAATGCCATTCGGGTTAATTTTAATTAATTTAAATAATTAAAAATTAATTTGAAATTATAACAAAAATAATAATAATACAAAAATAATAATGGGAGGATATTTTTCATTAAGTTTAATATTTAAATATTTTAAATATTAATCTAGTTAGCTAAACCATGGTTAAGTTAAATAAATTTATTATTTATTTATTATTTTAAATGTTAATAATAAATAAAGATGATAAATTAGCAATTATTATTTAATGCCTATTAAATAATATTTAAAGAGAGATAAAATTTATAAATTAATTATTTATTATTTAAATATTATTAAATAATAAATAAGGATAATTAAGTAATTAATTATTATTTAATTAGCATTAAATAACGATTAATGGAAATTAAGTTATTAGAGTAATAATTTATTATTTAATTTAAATAATAAATAATAATGATTTGATTATTATTTGACCTTAAATAATAATTAAAATTAATTAAATAATTAATTATTATTTAATTGACATTAAATAATAATTAAAGAGGATTAAGATTAGTAAACTATTATTTAATTTCCTTAATTAAATAATAAGTAAGGTTAATTACTTAGTTAATTATTGGTTGATTAACATTAAATTAAAGAAGGTTAAAACTAAGTTAATAATTATTTATTATTTAATTATAATTAAATAATAAGTAAGTACAATTAGTTATTATTTATTTTAAATAATAACTAGAGTTAATTAATTAATTTCTATTTAATCAATATTAAATAGTAATTAAATAGAGATTGAGTTAATAAAATAAATTAAATTTAATTATGATTTAATTAAACGATTATAATAAGTTGTTTAAGGGTTTAATAAGTGTCCAACACTTAAGAAAAATATTTTCTAACTTATTAAATTATTAACCTAAAATGATTAAGTGTCTATAAGGTTAATAATATTGTTTTGACTAATGTAATTTATGTGTTAGTACTTATGTGGTAAATAAGTTCGTTATTAAGCGTATAATTATGCAAATACGTCGTACTAATTATTAGACCGACTTTATTAATGTTAGGTCTTTTAAAGCAAGTTAGTTAAAGCTAGACAATTATTGTAGCTGAGCAAACAGGCAAGTTCTCTAACCCTACTCAATCATTATCGTTGAACAAGTTTCCATACTTGTATTTATTGTTAAAGCTTGAAGTGGTTTAATTATTTAAAATTATTCCACATCCATATTGTTTATACAATCGCACTTAGTGCATTTGAAGCTTGTTAGTTCTTGATTCATGAACTGTATTAAAAATGTCTGAAGCTAATAGTTCAGCTAGACATTGCGTTTCTAAATTCAATAACTTGAATACTTTTAAAAGCTTATCCAAACCATTGTTGGGTGCGGATTTCTTATATTAAGTCTGAGAATTGAACAACCCTAAATTAGGGGATTTTGTGTCGGAAAACCGACTTTGGGCGCCAGTGACTAAATGTAATGCATATACAGCGGGTTGAATAGGCTGATCCCCTTGAAAACCAAACAACTCAAAGCGTCAGAGGAAACTCTATTATACCCTCGTTAGTTCAGGGTCCTTAGTGACCACTCAGCATTTTAAGATTCAAATATTCTGTTTATTAAAATTTGAATCCTGTTTCATTCACAATTGTTATATCTATTGTTGAACCATTGATGACATTTCTCATTCATTCATGATATATTAAATCTATATGATTGTTCTAAACTTGCTGAGCAAACTAGTTGCTCATTCTTGCTATATCATGAACCATTTTTCAGATAATCCTGATTGCTCAAAGAAGGATAAAGGAAAAGGAAAAGCCAGAACTTAAGTTAGCTTATGCATGCTAATTAGAACTTTAATTATGTATTTACGGTTGTTAAACCTTTTGTAATTCCTTGTGATAGGAACTGTTATTATGTTAAGGTTGATAGACCCTGGTATTGTAACCTTTTGAAGGGAACCAATATGTATTATTCCGCGATGTTTAAATGCAATGTATGTATTTAATTGTTAGTAATGTATTGAATAGTGAGAACCAAACTCGAGGTTATGGAACCCGGATTTGGGGTCGTCACAATAATAATAATAATAATAATAATAATAATAATAATAATAATAATAATAATAATAATAATAATAATAATAATAATAATAATAATAATAATAATAATAATAATAATAATAATAATCATAATCATAATAATCATAATAATAATCATAATAATAATAATAATAATAATAATAATAATAATAATAATAATAATAATAATAATAATAATCATAATAATAATAATAATAATAATAATAATAATAATAATAATAATAATAATAATAATAATAATCATAATAATAATAATAATAATAATAATAATAATAATAATAATAATAATAATAATAATAATAATAATAATAATAATAATAATAATAATAATAATAATAATAATAATAATCATAATCATAATAATAATCATAATAATAATAATCATAATAATAATAATAATAATAATAATAATAATAATAATAATAATAACAATAATAATAATAATAATAATAATAACAATAATAATAATAATAATAATAATAATAATAATAATAATAATAATAATTATTATTATTATTATAATAATAATAATAATCATAATAATAATAATAAATGTAATATCTCAGATATTTACAAGATTTGTAATTAAGATTTTAAATAATCAATTAAAGGTTATGGTTTAAAACCGAGAGATTGAGAAGTGAGATGTGTAGAATTTTGATGAACATTTTTTTTAACATAATTTATTTGCTAGAAATTAAATGTGAGAATATTGTAATGATGCATATAGAGAATTTATTAAGGAAATAAATTCATTTGAGAAGTAAAGATGATTATAAGGATATATATACATAGTTATATATTCCTAGAGTTGTGTTGGTTAGCCAAACAAGAATATGAGTAAATTAGATACTCAATAAAACTAATAAATTAATTAGTTTAAGCATGGATTAAGAAGGAAAGTCATGTAATATAATTAATTGAGTTAATTATATGAGCCGTGAATTAAAGCTAAGATTAGCAAGTAGAGAAGTGAAATATTGCCTAGAATGACAATATTAAGAAGATAATTAATTAAGTAATTAACTTTATTATTTAGTTGTTATATAGAGTCCATTGATAGATTTAATACAAGCCCAATATGAGAATACTTGCATGAAGGTGGGTAATTAAATAATAAACCCAAGTTATATATGATATGTGAGTTGTGTTGGGTAGCCCAAGTAATTAAATAAGAGAGCCCAATACAAAGTAATCCATGTAGCCCAAACACATTAAAGTCAAATGATGGTCAATGTGTTGGGAGAATATTTTTCATGTATTGATTGAGTGTAGAGAATTAACTATGGGTGAGTTAATTATGTAACCCAATGTGGTAGGATAATTAAAGGTAAGTCTAATTGGATTATATTATAAGTCCAATTGAGGTATTAAACTAGGTCAAATTAATTAACCTAGTAGTCCATATAATTTAATTTGAACATTGATTTATGTAATAATAAACCAAGCCCAATGCTTGTTTTAATTAAATGTAACATAGGGTATTTAATATTAGCCCAATGTAGTAAATAAATTGAGCCCAAATCAATTAGTTGAATGAGCCCAATATATTAAATCCTAGGGTCCAATGTGGAGCCCAAATGATAGTCAAAGTGGTGGTTAATATATATACATTGGTGTATATATATATGGATACTTATATAATGATATAGGATATAAAAATAAAGCTAAAATGGTGTAGTAAATTGATAAATCCCGAATTTTGGGGGGGGGGCCACATGTGGATGTTGTGTGTGGCTTTATTTTTGCTTATTTTACACTCCAAAAATTGCTTACAAGCAACCTTGATGGATGTCAATCAAGTTGTCAATCAATCCATGCTATAGTAATCTCAATTAAGCTCTAAATTGACTATGTTGGTGAATTAGGAGAGTTAATAAAGTATTAGCATTTGGCTATATATAGAGTGCTTCCCACACTTGTGATATGGTTGTTAGTCTTTTTGCTAGAAAAGCTAGAGAGAAATAAAATAGAGAAAAGCTCTAAAGAAAAAGAAAAAGAAAGTTAGATCTTGTGAGCATTGATGGTTGGATGATCTTGGAGCAAGGTTTAAAGATGGAGGTCTCCTCAAGAGGAAGTTATCTATGTAAGAAAAGTGATCATCCAAGTCTTTTCAAAGTTCTAACAAAGAAGATAATCAACAAAAGGTATAAAACCTTCTAGCTTGATATTGTTCTTTGGGTATTATGTAATTTCTATGGTGGAAATATAATTTTCAAAGTCTAAATGGATAGATCCATGCTATATTGGTATATCTAGGGTTACATGGGTTTAACATGGGTTTTTATATGTGTTTGTGATGAAAAATTTCATCAAACTCATTGAATAAATTTTTACCGACGAAAACAAATTAATCTAATACGTAGCAGTCCCTTCACGGAATTACTGTTCACAATCCGTAAGTCGGATTTATGATCCGTCAATTTTGGGTGATAGATCCATGAAATATGAAGATTCTCCAAGTTGAATGACTAAAATCCGATTTAAAATGAGCAAGATATGGATTTTCTACCAAAACACCCCATTGTTTTAGGGCTGTGCACAACGGTCCGGTTTGGAGCCAATTTCCGTGACCAAAACAAATCCAAATTTGATGTTTGATGACAGAAAAATATAGTTCGGGAAGTTACGAATCCATCAATACCAAATAGGCCTCAATCGGACTTGTGGATTTCATTTTATACAAGTTCCCATCGGAGACCCCAAGTCTGAAAAATTCAGAAAGTAATCTGCCTTTTTTTTTTAAAAAAAACCGGCCGGTTCGGTTTTTTTTGGTTTTTCATGATTTCTAGGTATGGCCGGTTCGGGCATTTTTAGGCCGGTTCTTGGGTTGGTTCCAAAAGAGAAAATGCTTATAATTTTATAAAGAAAATTATCAAAATTTAAAATTCGATTTTGTTTGTAATTTGGTATTTATTAGAATTAATGGTGGATTAAAGCTTACTAAATTGCTAATAAGTATGGAAAAATTATTTTTAATTTCAGAAAAATAATATTTGACCTATTGGTATGCTATTTAAGTGTTATAAAATAAAATATGAAATTATTGGAATGATTCACTATATATTAGCTATTTATTAGTGTATAAATAGACTAATAATCTAATTAAATATTATTTAATAAATATTAAATAATATATGAAGTTATGTAATTAATTAATTATGATTTAATGAATATTAAATAATAATTAAAGGATGTTAATATGAATAAGTTAGTTATTTATTATTTAATTGCACTTAAATAATAAGTAAAGTTAAATAAATAATTAATTATTATTTAAATTAATATTAAATAATAATTAAAGAATATTAAAGTTAGAAAGCTAATTATTTATTATTTAATTAATATTAAATAATTAGTAAGGTTAATTAAGTAATTAATTTTTAATTAATTAATATTAAATAATAATTAAAGGATAATTAAGGTTAATAAACTAATTATTTATTATTTAATTAATAATAAATAATAAGTAAGGTTAATTAATTAATTAATTATTATTTAATTAATATTAAATAATGAGTTCGGATAATTAGTTAATTAATTATTATTTAATTCATATTAAATAATAATTAAATGGTAATTAAGTGGAATAAATTATTACTTAATCGAAAGAAGATTATTAAGTAATTAAAATATATTGATAATATTATTGACTAACTATTAAATGATAATAGTTAAGAATTAAATCATTATTAAAGGATTAATAATATTATTTAGCATTTAATTAACTATTAAATAATAATAGTTAAGAGTTAAATCATTATTAAATAAATAATAATGATAAATAAAGATTTAGAATATTAATATTGTTTAACAAATAATTAACTATTGGGTAATAATAGTTAAGGGTTGAATCGTTATTAAATAATTACTAATGATACGTGAGGATTTCAAATATTATTAAATGATTGATAATATCCAAGGTGGGTAATATTATGATAGGTATCGAGATAAATGATGTGATTAAGTTAAACTAAGGGTATGGTCCATTAGTGATTAATTGGTGGATCGACCTAAATAAATATAGGGTCTAAGTTTTAATGCAGTGACATTAATAAATGTCAGAATTGCATAGTTTCGAACAAAAGATTTATGGTGTTGAATATGAAACACTGAGTCAAGTCAAAGAGAGACTAAAATATGAAATTAACCTTATTAAATAAAGGGGATGATAAGAAGAAATAAATATCTTTAAAATAAGATTTAGTATTGAGTCAAACTTTGACTGATATTGTGCACCGTTGATCTCACATACCGAGTAGGTGGTGCAAGGAACGTGAAAGATTAACGTAAGCTGGTTATACAAGTCCAGGCAAGTTTTTCAGAACGTGTTGTATTATGTGCATGAATTATAAGTTTGTTATTAAACTGAGACGTGCTCATACGTGGTTATGTGCAAAGATGTTTTAATGTGCCTTTGTGCAATAAGTTGATTTGAACTGTTGATATGCGGTAGTTGATTTAAGACAATTGTTCTGCCTTGAACTATATGTCATGATAGAGGTTAGACATGAAGCATAGATTAAATGCGAGGCATGATATGCATGAGCAGTATGTCATAAACTGAAATGCATGAAAACATGATGTTAGTATAAATTGTAAATTTTATGTGAAGCATGTAATGTGTTATGTGTAGTTGTTGAACTTGCTGAGCCGTCGTGCTCACTCTTGCCTAAACCAACATTTTCAGATAAGGCTAGTTACCTGAAGTTCTCGATAAAGAACAAGGAACATGAAAATATATTACTTCCATTGAAGATCTAAATATCTATTGTAGATATCAGTCCGAATTGGACAGGTAAATGATTTTGTAGCATAAGATTTAGTTGGTATGTTATATGAGTATTAAATACTCAAATTGATTGTAATAGAATGTCGTATCATGTATGATATTGAGACATACTAGGAATGTATAAAGATTTCGATTCTGGAATAGAAAGAGATGTTGTAAAATTGTAAATAAATGATTATTTAGCAATTATAATATTGTTGTAATTCATGAATAATAAGAAAAAGGTTGTACTCGTGTTGAACAAACTTCGAGGTTCGGGGGACCCGGATTCGGGGTCGTCACAATAATAATAATAATAATAATAATAATAATAATAATAATAATAATAATAATAATAACAACAACAACAACAATAATAATAATAATAATAATAATAATAATAATAATAATCATAATAATAATAATAATAATAATAATAATAATAATAATAATAATAATAATAATAATAATAATAATAATAATAATAATAATAATCATAATAATAATAATAATAATAATAATAATAATAATAATAATAATAATAATAATAATAATAATAATCATAATAATAATAATAATAATAATAATAATAATAATAATAATAATAATAATAATAATAATAATAATAATAATAATAATAATAATAATAATAACAATAATAATAATAATAATAATCATAATAATAATAATAATAATAATAATAATAATAATAATAATAATAATAATAATAATAATAATAATAATAATAATAATAATAATAATAATAATAATAATAATAATAATAATCATCATCATCATCATAATAATAATCATCATAATAATAATAATCATAATAATCATAATCATAATCATAATAATCATAATAATAATCATAATAATAATAATAATAATAATAATAATAATAATAATAATAATAATAATAATAATAATAATAATAATAATAATAATAATAATAATAATAATAATAATAATAATAATAATAATAATAATGATAATAATAATAATAATAATGATAATAATAATAATAATAATAATAATAATAATAATAATAATAATAATAATAATAATAATAATAATAATAATAATAATAATAATACTAATAATAATAATAATAATAATAATATCCCGGATATTTAAATGAATTAGAAATAAAATATTTAATATTTAATAAAGGTTGGAGTTTGATAACCTAGTAGTGATAGATAAATAGAGGTCCAAATTAAATTTAACGGACTAACTTAGATATGGTGATATCAAAATTTTTGATAAGTTAGCAAGTAAAGTGATAATTCAATAAACTTGACTAACAGCAAGTCTAATTAAATTAAGAGAATTAATTAGTGGAGTTATATAATTATGCGACGTGGTTGCGTGTAAATTAAATATGTATTTATATGAACATATATATATGCGTGCATATTTAGTAACCTAATTTAATGGTTAATTAAATTGTGATAAATAGATAGATTAATATTAAATTAATCCGGATTGAATTAAAAAGTTTATTGTGGAATTAATTTATTCATTAATCAACAATTATGCAAATTGTTGATAAATTTTTTGTGAGGAATAATTATGTAAATTATATAATTATAAATTATATAAAGTAGTTGAATTAATTAAGGGAGATTAGTAATTGTATATATGTACAACATTTAATTTCATATATATGTACATATATATAAAGGGATTAAATTAATTAAGTAATTTTAAATAGTAATTGAATATATTAAATGAATATATTCTATAATTAAATAAATCATTGTAAATGATTTATGAGGGTGAGAAATTTAATTATACAATTATTTGTGTAATATTAATTAAATAATTAAATAAATTATTTAAATAAGAAATTGAGTAAATATATTATTATTTCAATGTATTTTCGGGTAAATGGAATTATTTCCATAATTGATGAGAAATGAATTATTTAATGTAAATGTATTAAATAATTTAATTTATGGCCTAAATAACATATATTAAATTATATATTGTATTTATTTTAATTTCATAATTTATTGTGAAATTGTTTTTGAGGTAAGGTAATGTGTATAAATAATATATATAGATTATATATATTATTATTAGCGAACACACTCTAAAGTTTTAATATCAAAATAATTGACAAGTTGTCATTAATTAAATATTCAATTAAATTGAATATAATGAGTGAATTAAATTTTATAAATTAATTAATATGATAATTAATTAATGTAAATAATGTAAAATATTATTAATAATATTATTAGTCCATTTAGTAATTTAATATTAATGGGTTAGAGTATTTAATTAATTAATCAATTCAATTATTATTTAATTATGGATTGGATAATTAATGTGTAACAAAATTAATAATTAATCATTTGGGTTATAATTAAATAGTCCAATGATGAATTAAATGGACTTGACTAGGTAATAGCCCAAGTGACTTATTAGGAGTCCATTGGATTTTTAAATGAAGTCCAAAACATGAGCCCACTTGGAATTTAATTGGAATTTAATTGTGTAACTTTTTATTTAATAAAAAGTGGGCATCATGACCATCTTTTTGGGACAACCCAAATCAGCCTTGCATGTTGGATGGAGTGCAAGAGGGTTTTGTTTTATTTGATTTTTTTGTTATTTATTAAATGGTTACTTGTATTATTTCTTTTCAAGTACTTGGATCATCCCTCTTTCACCAACTAAGTTATGGGCAAACTTTCTTGTGCAAGTATCCAAGTTAGGAGCATCATGAATTATAGATACAATTTTGTATCTAAGAATTTTACAAGTATACTTGAAATTGTAGACATTACATTTCATTTATTTTTTTTCCAAGTTCCAAAAGAGAGAGAGTTTGAGAGAAATAGCTTGGGAGAGTAAGTATTTTGAGAGAGAGCATGGAGAAGGTAGAGAATGAGTTCTTGGTTCATATCTTCAAGTTGCACAACCCATTTTGGAAGAAAAATGAAGATAACCATTAAAATGAGGTAATGGTTATTTTAAATGTAGTTTATTTTTAAATTAAATAAACCAACATGTGAGTATAAATATGTTCATATAGTTAATAATGTGTAGTGGTAATATTTATGCCATACTTGAGTTTAATATACTTGGTTTGTATTTTGGTATAATTTATATGCTAAAAACATGTGTTTAGTGGTGTTAAATCAAGTCTCAAAATAATGCCCAAAAATAATTTTTATAATATTTAGATTTAATGTTCTAATATTATAGAAAATTTAATCATGAGAAAAACAAAGTTTGGATCACTCAAAATGGAGTTATACACAAAAAGTTATGATTTGTGGTAGTTTATGTGATGTAAAATTTTTTTATAAAATTTTTTAATATTAAATCATGAAAAATTATATTTTCATGTTATAAATTGATATTAAGTGATTGATAAATTTTTTGGATTTTTATTGAGGACTTAAAGATTTCTTGAAGGTATAATTTTGATTAAATTATGCACTGTTCACAATCTGCTAAGGTGAAGAAAAAAGGGGGTGCCGCGCAATGCGCGCGACCCTGTTCACTGTCGGACGCGGAACAAAAAAACGGCGTCGTTTTAGGCGATTAAAATTTCATCCGCGCGTTATGCGCGGACGCCAGCTACGGTGCCCTTAAAACGGCACCGTTTTGAGACCATAATTTTGTCGCCGCGCGCAATGCACGGGAACAGATTTTTGCCTGAAATTACGATACTGCCCCTCCGTTCGGTTTTCTGTTTAATTACGAAATTGCCATTGATCCGGTTTTTCAGCTTATTTACAAGTTTGCCATTCTGCATATTTTTAATTAATTTAAATGTTTAAAAATTAATTTAAAATTATAACAAAAATAATAATAATACAAAAATGATATTTAGGTATTTAATATTATATTTTCCAAATATAATAAGTATTTAGGATTAATATTTAAATGTTGTAAATATTAATCTAGTTAGTTTAATATTATATCTTTCAAATATAATAAGTATTTAGGATTAATATTTAAATGTTGTAAATATTAATCTAGTTAGTTTAAAATTATATTTTTCAAATATAATAAGTATTTAGGATTAATATTTAAATGTTGTAAATATTAATCTAGTTAGTTTAATATTATATTTTTCAAATATAAGAAATATTTAGGATTAATATTTAAATATTTTAAATATTAATCTAGTTAGTTTAATATTATATTTTCTGAATTTATGATTAAATTAATTATTTATTATTTAATTAATATTAAATAATAAACAAGGATGATAAATTAATTAATTATTATTTAATTACTATTAAATAATAGTTAAAGACAACTAAGATTGAGTATTTAATTATTTATTATTTGATTAACTTTAAATAATAAATAAATTCAGTTAGTTATTATGTATTATTAAATAATAACTAATGATAGTTGAGTATTTGCTATATAATTTTATTATTTATTATTTAATTAACTTTAAATAATAAATGAATCTTGTTAATTAGTTATTATTTATTATTAAATAATAACTAAAGATATTTGATTATTTTTAATATAATATAATTATTTATTATTTGATTAATTTTAAATAATAAATAAATCTAGTAAGTTATTATTAAATAATAACTAAAGGTAGTTAATTACTTACTATTTAATTAATGTTAAATAGTAATTAAATGAAATAAAGAATATGTCTTTTAACTCTTTTGTTTAAACAATTATAATAAATTGTTTAATAGTTTAATAAGTGTTTAACACTTGAGAAAATTATTTTCTAACTTATTAAATTATTAACCTAATTTGATTGATGGTCTATAAGGTTAATAATATCGTTTTGGCTGATGTAAATTATGTGTTAGTACTTATGTGTGGTAGATAAGTTTCTTAGTGAGCGTATAGTTGTACAAATACGCTGTACTAATTATTAGACCAACTTTATTAATGTTAGGTCTTTTAAAGCCGAGACATTAATTGTAGCTGAGCAGACATGCAAGTTTCCTAAACCTTACTCAATTTATATTCGAGCGGGATATATTATTTCATTGTTCAAGTTCCTAACTCAAACTCAAGTTATTATGTTTCAAGCATGCTATGGTTTAATTCTGTATAATTATTCCACCTCTTTAAATTGTTGATTCGCACATAGTGCTTGTTGCATGTGTTCATCAGGTATGAAAGGCTGATCACCTTCATTACCATAAGGTTCAATTAAATTTGTTCATGGTCATTATTGTCACTCAACATTAATTAATTCAGTCATTCAATTATTGAAATTATGACTCGTACTCTTTCACAATTATTATATTGTTGAAAATCCAAAAGCTTATTCTTTCTTTCAATCATGATATATCGTTATCGTATTTAAACTTGCTGAGCAAAGTCGTTGCTCACTCTTGCTATATCATGATAACAAATTTCAGAATAATACGAATGTCCGAGGAGAGACGGAGACAGAAGCAAAAGACAAGATTATAGTGTTATGCATGATAACTAAATTGTTATATGATGTAAGTAATTTTGTAAACCTTTTTATGAATCTAAAGGTATATATGTAAGTTAAGGTTAGAAACCTTGGGAAATATTGTAGAACAAACAATTTATGTTTATATATTCCGCATTAGTTATAGAACATGTATGAAGATGATGTATCGTGACGTACCAAGTCTAGGGTTCAAGGAACCCGGATTTGGGGTCGTTACAAGTTGGTATCAGAGCTGATAGGTTATAGTTCTTAGGTAGCAGTATCTTAGACTATAATCATGGAAAGATAATGAAGACAGTGAAAGGATAAACTCAGATAGAGTTTAGAAATGAACATATACAGTTCATAAAGTAGGAAATAAATCTATATAGATACATAGATATATGAAAAGATTCAAAGAAGGATCTTAAATGAGTGTAATCCAAATAAATGGAATAAGAATCAGGGAACACTTGATTCAAGAATTTAAAAAGAGAATGATCGTACAGTAAAATGATCACAGATGAATGATAAGATGATAGAATTAAACGATCCTAGAATAAAGGAGAAATAGTACAGTGAAATCAATTGCGTTATAAGATCACGATGATCATAGTAAAATCATGGAATAACAAATGGTCTGTTAAATGATTAAAGATGTGCTATAACAATAAAGATACTGAAATAGTAACAAGTGGACTCTTGAAGTGTTGAGTGTGATAAGGTATGAATTGACAAAATTCATATCAAGTTAAGAGAAGTTAGAGGTTTGTAGGTTTTTAATTGAGGACTCATATTAGTGGTTGAGTTGTACAATTTCGTGTATGGGCAGGGAATTTGTGTTGGTTTGCAAAAATTATTGTCGACGCCGGGATTTTCGTCGTCTCGTTTTTTATTATTAAAATGTCCCTTTCCAATTTTAGCCTTTTGAATTAAATGTGATTTTGAAAAGGGTCGGCTTAATGTCGACGGGTTTTGAAAGATCGATTTTTTATGAGCCAATTGACCAGAGTCGCCAGTTGGTATATTTGAAATGGATGTACCAACTCATCCGAGTTTGTTTTCGTAATCGCTGGCTCATATGTGACTCCGAGTTAATTGGTCCGCAAACCGAGATTCATAGAGTTCGGGGGCTTGCTTAAGCGAGAGGAAGGTGTTAGGCACCCCCCGACTTCCGTGAAACACGGTTACCGCAATCTCGATGTTTTCCTATCCTTTTAAATCCTAAAATGTGTGTGCGCGCGTGTGTGTGCGTGTATGCCTAAATGAACGTTTGTGGTGCGTTTTGCATAAAAGTTGCTTTGATTCTATATGGCAAATGTGCTTATCTGGAAAGCGTTTTAGACATCCTTTGACCCAATTGACAAGACTTCATTTTTTACAATAAAGATTGATTTTAATTTCGAAAGCGATGGGGGGGGGGTTTATTAGGTGTCGTTTTCATAAAACAATTTGTAAACTTTTGTCAAATAGGTATCGAGACTATACATTGCCCTCTAATAATAAAATGAACAAAATGAAGGCAGCTTCTAGAACTCTTTCACCCTATGCACAAAGTTTAATGAAAACATTTATTTATTTGCGAAATCGTTTTTTATGACCTTTTGGAACCAAATGAAGCCTTTTTGCCAAACATGGATTTAAGTTCGCCAAAACTCTTAATTTTAATCCTTGTGGATCTAACATCCTAATTTGCTTGATTTTATAAAAATCTTTATCATTTCATTCCAAAATCGTTTTCTCGTGTCAAAAGGGAAAACCAAGCATCAAAATAACGTTGCGGCTATTCACGGGCATGTAAGCCATCCGAATAACCCCAAACGCCCACAATCGCACATTTCATTATTACGGGGCCTTAAACCCGATTTTCGATCCGACATCGCTTTAAGGCCCGAAAATTACATATTTACAATATAAATGCATCGCCATCGCTACATGCGTTAAAACTATAAAATAAACTAAAAGGATATCATCGGGAGGTTAGGAGGAGATTCTATCCACAACAAATCCTCTCTAACCATCCCTAATCCATAGATCCAAACATATATCGACTACATCAGATCTAACTTCAACATATACAAAATCAAACTATATTAAATAGCAATGCATCAAATATTTTCGGATCTAACAGTAGATCCACCCAACAAATGCACAAAATTTAGATCTATAATAACTTAAACAATAAAATGAAATGAGAACTAGATCTAACTATATAAAACCACAAATGCTAGAAACTTAGATTTCTTCACATTTCAAATGAGGAAAGACACGCTTGAATGCTTGAAAATCGAAATAGGATACAATATAATGTAAAGATTGAACAAATGAGGAAGAATCCTCACCTTTTCTACCAGACCCGAAGGTTTCTCTCTCTATTCCGCCATTTTCTCTCTCTAAAAACCTTCAAAATTTCCTCCCTTTTAGCTCTCGGGTGGAAATGGCGATCTATAGCATTTCCAGGCAGCCGCAGATGCATCTGCGGCTGGCCGCAGATCCATCTGCGGCTGGGCGGCAAGCCGCCTGCGCCGCTTCCTCGGCTGCCGTGTGCCGTCTCCTCGAGCCGTGCGAAACCTCGAAAATCGTTTGGCCGCAGATGCATCCGCGGCTGTCTGGCTTGCTTTTCTCGATTTCCGTGCCACGCGGTCTTAATTCGCCAATTTCTGCGGTATTATTTTGGTAGGCTGTATTTTTGCAATCCGGAAATCCCGGGGAAACGTGCCATATTGTTCTGGGAGGCCCCCGAACATCGTAAGCGTAGTGGCCATTAGTCGTCTTTGGTGATCCAACCAGGTTCTTCTGGATCAGTCGTTTGCCTTGCCTGATGCTCGTTGTTTCCTGTGGCGGATTTAACCGTAAGTCGTTGGGGTGGCTTTGTGTTGGGGTCCACCTTCCTTTTTCGCATGTCGGGTCAAGTGACGACTTTGCCCTCCTGCCAGGGTTAGTAGAGAAGTGCAAAATTTGGGTGTCTACAATTATGACATACATATAATCAAATTATATAAGCGCAACGGAAGCAAGAAAATCAGATTTTAAAATTTTTGTACAAACCAATTACCCGGATCTTTCTTATGCGATTATTATTAATTGAGGAAGGATAAAAGAATTTATACCTTTGTAGAACCAAGCTTCCACGGGTACAAGTTCATCTCCCTTTAATCCTTCACGTTCTTCTTCAAATTCACCGATTAGATTCCACAGATCAATGTTAGCTCCCCAAGTGTTGAGCCTCTAGAAGTGATCCACCAAGAGATCTATGAATTAAAGAAGTGGATCTTGGTTTCTCCAAACCATGGGTGGCTAGCCCTAATTCTTTCTCTCTCTCTAACTCTTAGATCTAGAAAATTATGGAGTACTCTCTCTTTTCTAATGAAAGAGTGTGTAACATTGATCTATGATAAGACTCACCTTATTTATAGATCTAGTCAACCCTCATAAACTATTTAGGATTAGGGTTTTAATTTAACTCCTAATTTAATTAGGAACTAAATTAATTAATTACAATTCCTAAATCATTTAGGAATCTAATTATTTAATAATGAGAGTACTTCTTATTAATTAATTACTAAACCATTTAGTAACTTAATTAATTATTATAATTATAATTCCTAAACTATTTAGGAACTTTAATTATTTAATAATAATATTATTACTTATTAATTAATTACTAAACCATTTAGTAACTTAATTAATTATTATAATTATAATTCCTAAACTATTAAAGAACTTAATTATTTAATAATAATATTATTACTTATTAATTTAATTCCTAAACCATTTAGGAACTAAATAATAATACTAGTAATAATAATAATAAGATTCCTCTTATTAATTTATAATTAGTATTTCTAAAATACTGAATTATAAATATTAAGCTATTTAATTTATTCTATCACCATAGTATAAATTAAATATACTTAATTTATTATTACAATTATGTCATCCACTTTTAAAATAAATATTACTCTTTTGCGATGTGACCCTTTAGGTTCTCCATATTAAACCGGTTGTATAATAAATAAATTAGAACAATTCTAATTCATTTATTACGAATTAACTCTTAATTCAGAATAAATAATTATTCCACAATAAGGGTAAGCCCCCTTAGCGATTAGTCGACTTTCCAGATAATATAGATTTCAACATTTAATCGTAAAAGAACCTTTCAGCAAATAGTTACCGTACAATTCAATCCTTCTACCGTACAATGTCCCAATCAAATATAAGACACGAAATTTCTGTCAAGTCTTATTTATTCGATTATATGCATTTCAATTCACAAATACACAACTCTAGTTAATGTAAATTAGAAACTCCTTTCTAATTCCATCCAACCCTGGCCAGGGATTTCTGAGTTGTCACTTATTGAATCGCATAGGACATTCTCTCCCTTTACTGGAAGTGGTAGATCCTTTGTTGACCATTCATCAATCTCCATGTGTACCTTATTATACCCAAGCACATTATTTGATATACCAATAGGTCTTAAGGAATATGTCAAAGTATAACTTAGTACACACAAGATACTAAGATGATCTCAAGTCTAAGGATCACTTGTACGACTATCACATAAGGAACTCCTATTGACAGACGAGTAAAACTCCATTAGGTGTTCCTTAAGCGAGTCACGTTCAGTGAACTTATTCTCTAATAAGCACCTACATACTTGCTTTAGTGTTTCTACATAATTATAATTAATTATTATAATTATAATTCCTAAACTATTTAGGAACTTTAATTATTTAATAATAATATTATTACTTATTAATTAATTACTAAACCATTTAGTAACTTAATTAATTATTATAATTATAATTCCTAAACTATTAAAGAACTTAATTATTTAATAATAATATTATTACTTATTAATTTAATTCCTAAACCATTTAGGAACTAAATAATAATACTAGTAATAATAATAATAAGATTCCTCTTATTAATTTATAATTAGTATTTCTAAAATACTGAATTATAAATATTAAGCTATTTAATTTATTCTATCACCATAGTATAAATTAAATATACTTAATTTATTATTACAATTATGTCATCCACTTTTAAAATAAATATTACTCTTTTGCGATGTGACCCTTTAGGTTCTCCATATTAAACCGGTTGTATAATAAATAAATTAGAACAATTCTAATTCATTTATTACGAATTAACTCTTAATTCAGAATAAATAATTATTCCACAATAAGGGTAAGCCCCCTTAGCGATTAGTCGACTTTCCAGATAATATAGATTTCAACATTTAATCGTAAAAGAACCTTTCAGCAAATAGTTACCGTACAATTCAATCCTTCTACCGTACAATGTCCCAATCAAATATAAGACACGAAATTTCTGTCAAGTCTTATTTATTCGATTATATGCATTTCAATTCACAAATACACAACTCTAGTTAATGTAAATTAGAAACTCCTTTCTAATTCCATCCAACCCTGGCCAGGGATTTCTGAGTTGTCACTTATTGAATCGCATAGGACATTCTCTCCCTTTACTGGAAGTGGTAGATCCTTTGTTGACCATTCATCAATCTCCATGTGTACCTTATTATACCCAAGCACATCCTTTGATATACCAATAGGTCTTAAGGAATATGTCAAAGTATAACTTAGTACACACAAGATACTAAGATGATCTCAAGTCTAAGGATCACTTGTACGACTATCACATAAGGAACTCCTATTGACAGACGAGTAAAACTCCATTAGGTGTTCCTTAAGCGAGTCACGTTCAGTGAACTTATTCTCTAATAAGCACCTACATACTTGCTTTAGTGTTTCTACACAAATGATTATGAAATCAATCATCCTCTTCATAAGAGCAAGCATAGTATGTACCAATCTATCCGGATCTACTAATCCCCTTTTTAGTGATCCAACGATTAGGAACAATTTTAGTTTTGAGCTATCTTGAATTTAGATCTCATTAGCATGATCCTCATCATGGTTCTAAAAGCATTGCTCGAAAACTATGGGTTTATCTATTTGATTAATTCAAGTAATTAATCATGAATAAAGAAATGCCTTGATACTTTTATTAATAAATGAACAAGATTACAAAGTATATGCTTATCACATAAAATGTGATTGGCTTGAGGGCATACTACTTTCAATCTCCCACTTGCACTAAAGCCAATCGCCCTTTGGTATCCTCATACCATTCTTCTCTAAGTGGCGTACAAATTGCTTAGTAAATGCTTTAGTTAATGGATCTATAATGCTGTTCTAAGAGTCTACCATCTTTATGGTGTCGTCTCCTTTTCAATGATTCATCTAATCATATAAAAGTGCCGCAACACATGTTTGGATTTCAGATGAAACCTAGGTTCCTTGGCGAATTAAACTCCTTTAATGTTAGGAACCATTATAAGTTCTGTAAAGAACTTGTTTAACCAAACAATCACCTTTGCAGCTTCACTTATAGTTATTTACTATGTCTTTGTCACTAAATCAGCAACTATTTGCTGTTTAAAACTTTTCCAACTCACTGCAGCACCGTTCATGGTAATCATATTACCTGAAACGGATATGTTGTTATCTTGGTTAGTCTGAACAAACTTGAGTTTGTTAAACCCTCTAGTTTTATATCAGACCCATCATTAGAAACTCTTTTCTAATATTCTTCTCCAAAATTGAACTGATATCTGCTTATTATACATAAGCAATATCAAGTCTAGTACATTTCAACGAATCAATGTACGTCTCTTGGGTTAAGCCAAGCATCCTTTATGATCTATCTCTATAGTGTTAGAGTTTATGCCCTAGAGGCTAATTATTTGATGTAATTGCTTAACATTTTTGATATTATATTTGATTGAATAAATAGATTATTTTATTATGATTTCATTTACTGCGTTATATAAATGTTAACATAATAAAAGCCCTTAGAATAATGATACGAATTATATAGCTTTAAGTATGTGACTTGAACATGAGATTATATAATTAGAATTAGTATCATTGCTCTTAAATGTCCCTAGTCGAGTATCATTGTTAATGGGACAACAATGATGCATTGAGACTAGTATGTGGATTGACTGATGGCCAAATCTCATTGGTCATAAATACATGAGATATTTGAGTCAATGCATAGGTACATGTTAGAGAACAATGTACTGGACTGACCCGCCATGAGAATTCTACATGGAGCATTATGCAAAGTGTCATAAGAAATTCTTATAGTGACAATGATGTAATGATCCTCCGACCTGAAGTCACTACATTATTACACGAGAATTTGTGTACTTTGATATCATCAAATGTCACCTTTAATAGGGTGGACAATAAAGGTGATTATTGGGTACATCATGAATCGTGTGAGGAATATGAGTGATCAAGATGGAATTTAACCCTCCTATATATTAGGGGTGATATCCATAGGCCTCTTGATTGAGTAGGACTATGAAATGCATGGTCATGCTCAAATATTGATTTGTTTCATATAGTCTACTCATTGATCAAGAAAACTCAGATTAAATTATGAAGAGTATGACACATTCCATGCCTCGAGTTTAATCTAGGATATAAGGTTAAAAGGATTAAATTACATTGAAACATTGGTCACGAAAAGGTTGTATCGAATCACCGATCTTATTATTATTTGGGTAGCAGTGATGCATTACTAGATGCCGCTCACTGTTTATAATTTTATAATATGATTTTAAAATTATTGCCAACATAATAATAACCTATAGGGTCACACACTTAGAACGTAATTAAAAGGGAATTAATTTAAATTGTAAGTATTTTAAATATGTCAATATGATTGATAGTATTTAAAAATTACGAATTTAAATTAATAGGATAATTTGTATATATGTATATTAATTAAGTAAGACTTAATTAAAATATAATATATATAAATTCGGATTTTATTTTTCTATTTATTTTAGGTTTTAGTTAATTCCTATTAACTACTATATATATGATATATCAGTAGTCTAAAAGTCACGTAAGGAAAAACTAAAACCCTAGCCGCTTTCAGAAAGAGGCTAGAGAGAAAAATAATTGAGAAATCCTGATCTTGGTGGCTAGTACCGCGGTTCCTTTTGCTGCAGATCGTGGGACGATTCGCGGAGCATTCGTGTGGATACCGTAGAGACGCAGTCGCTGGATTGCGTTGAAGATTCGAAACTGTTCCAGAATTCAATCGTCTCCTGTCCATCTCAGATAATCGGTAAAATAATCTAAACCTCTGATTAATCTGTTTTTCGCTTGGATCCTGTCTTAGGGTTTCAAAAAAAATTTAAATTCCGCTGCTTTTACTGTGTCGAAACCCTAACATATAGACCTTTATCCTAAATAGAATGCTAGGACGCTTCTCCCAAGTCCTTAATGGAGAAGTTTTAGACAACCACATCTTTACTGATTGTAGCATCGGTATATCATTCCTTATCGGTATTATATCAACATATAATAATAGAAATGTCACAGTGCTCCCACTAACCTTTGTGCATACTTGGTTCATCTTTGTCTTTGATAAAATCAAGCTCTTTTGATTGTCTTATCAAAACGGATGTTCCATCTTCGAGAAACTTGCTTCAATTCATAATTGGATCGTTGTAACTTACATACTTGATTTGCTCCATCTATATGGAGACAAATTCTTTTGGTTGTATCTTACATACATCCTTTTGTATAGTAAGCTGTTATTGCAAGTAAAATCCGAATGGATATATGCATTTTCACTAGTGAAAAATTTTCATCTTAGTCAACACATTGACCTTGTTTGAAATCTTTTTACCACTAGTTAGGTCATATAGGTCTCCACCTAGCCATCTGCTTTAGTCTTTCTCCAAAGACCCATTTCGGATTTTATGGTCATCAGCCATTTCTCTTGAGTATCTAACACTCATACCTCATCGTATATATCTAGATCATCATCCACTATGATGCGTACCTTATCATCATCATCATCTATGATGAATCCATACCATTCAGGTATCTTCGGTACTAAACCAGATTTACGACTTGGTTGTGGTACAATAGGTTTATCTACTTGTACAGATTCCTTCATTTTATCTGTAGTGTTTTGTGGTTCTTGAACTTCTTCAAGATCTATTTTACTCCCACTAACCCTTTAAGGAAAAACTCATTTTCCTATAAGGCAGCATGTTTCAAACAAACACTTTTTAGTTAGTCAGATTATAGAAGTGATACCCTAAACTTTCTTTAGGATATCCCACAAGTTTACACTTATTAGATCATATCCCTAGCTTATCTTTGTCAAACCTTTTGACATAAGCTGAACAATTCAAATCTTAACATGTTTAAGACTTGGTTTCCTCCCTATCAATGACTTATATGAAGTCTTAGGGACGGAATTTGAAGGTATCTTATTTAGTATATATGCGATCATTTCTAGAGTATAACCCTAGAAGGATACTGGAAGATCGGTAATACTCATTATGGATCATCACCATGTCCATTGTGAGAATACCATTTCGCTTGAGATGATCTAGAAACTTACTGCTTTAAGTATTCCCTTCTCGATCTAATTGAAGAACTTTAATACTTTTGGCATTTAGTTTCTATACTTCATTTTGAATTCTTTGAATGTTTCAAACGATTTGGATTTATATTTCATTAAATACATATATCAAAATCTAGAATCATTAGTGAAAGTAATGAATGAATACCCTCCACTTGCATTTGTTGTCATAGGTCCCACACACCACTGTGTGTACCATCTCTAACAACTCCGTAACTCGTTTTCCATGTCCACTAAATGGAGATTTAGTCATATTGTCCATGATACAAGATTCACAAGTTGTATTTGATTCATAATCAAAAGGTCTAAAAGCCTATCTTTATACAACTTGTTTAGTCTTGTTTCATTAGCATGACCGAGTTAACAGTATTGTATGAATGTATGATTCATAACATCTCTTTGTCTTTAGTTTGTTCAAATTGAAATATTTTTCATGTAAGTCAAGTATACAAAATCTATTAAGTAATCAACTAGTTCTAAATAAAACATTATCATTATAAACAGAACAACGATTGTTCATTATTATAATGTCAAAAAAAAAACATTCCTTGTCCTCACATGGAACTGAAATAATGTTTCTAAGAACTGGAACATAGTAACAACTTACTAACTTAATAGTCTTGTCCGTAGGCAGTGCTAAACTATAAGTTTCCATGGCTAATGCAACAACATTTGCTTCATTCCCCAGCACAGGATTACTTATCATTTGTTTAGCTTTCTACTTCTGCTTAGTCTCTGCAACGACTTGCATATGTGAGACCACCATCCGGTATCTAATACCTAAGTAAAAACTTGACTTATAGAAAGTTCTATTTCATTATGAACAAATCTATATCTGTAGCTCAAGCTTCAATAAACTTCTTCTACTTAACTACTGCAACTCTCTTGCAGTTGTTCTTCCAGTGTCCTAGCTTATCGCAATGAAAGCAAACTCCTTTGCCCTCGGGATCACTTTTATTTATGTCCTTTGTTTAGCCTTTCTTTTGCCTTCTACTCTTTCTGACTCCTCAGAAATACCTTTGGTCATCTTCCTCCGCTTAGAAGATTCATCTACAAGTAAAACTCGGTTTTTCTAGGAAGGAAAGTGACTCTCAACAGTCTTCAACATATTTAAGCAAATCAGTTAAACTGACATTTAGCTTATTAATGTTTGAAGTTCACAACATATTGTGAATTAGAGTCAGTGAGTGACTGCAAGATCGAATCTTGACTCAACTCACCATCCTTGACAAAACATGTTTGTCCTAATTGATCAATCCAATTGATCATCTTTAGGACATGCGTCTTTTACTGTAGTGCCATTGATTATTATAGATCGGAAGAGCTCCTTAGATATCTTATATCTAGTTGACCTATTTTACTCACCATACAACTATTGAATGTGCAGCAATATAGTAGGTGCATCCATTTTCTCGTGTTGATGCTGTAACTCGATACTTATGGATGCGAGCATGATGCATTGAGCCACCTTTGCATCATCTTTCCATTTAAAATAGCAATCTCTTCCTCAGAGACTTAGTCTACAACGTTTGTAGGAATAGACAAATTAAGGACATTTGCTAGCTTTTCAGCATTGAGAATTTTTCTCAAATTTGTTTAATCAATCCGAACAATTCGGTTCGATTAATTGTTAGCATCCAATATGCTATGCAGTGTTAGTGAATTAATCATAACAATATTCTTTAAGTGAATTAATAACAACATTAACATGCATTCGTTTTATTAATTACAAAAATAAATTAGGTCTTTATTTAAAATGGTGTCTCCCACTATTTTCATCAAACTATATTACCCTCCTTATATAGTTCGGCAAATCTAGTTAAAGATTTGCTAGTGAGAATAAGGATCCTATTTCAAATGTATATAGCCTTGTGTGACACAACAAACGATATATAAATAAATAGGTAGACAACTCTTGTCAATTACATTAACATGTAACTCCTTTTATTTTGCCTCTTAGATTATTATGATCATGTGTGACACATCCAAATCAAAATTATCCAAGTTAAGTCCAACCTAACATTTTCTTATATTATAAGAGAAAAAGACCGTCCTTGTGTGACACAACAAAACAGTAATGTTCAATTCTTTTTATAAACATCAAATGTGATAAAACAACATCTCAAAAAATTAATATAAGCCTTGTGTGACACAACAAACTTATAATGATTATTTGATACTCTATCGTTTTACCATGCTAAAAGGCGACGTTCGATATTTTTAATAAATATCTTTGAACGTTACAACTTAATATTATGAGTAGTAAAATAAATAAATTAGAACAATTCTAATTTTATTTAATTGAATTAAACTCCTTTAATTCATGAATTAAACATTTTAATTCATTTTATAAATTGTATTTATTCTACATCATGAGGGGTTTATTAATATTAATTGTCTCATCTTGTTTAGCGCGCATGCACATATATATATAAAATACGCGTCATATTAATTAACATGCGAAGCATGTTTGATAATATATAATATATATAAATAAGCATGCACATATAGAATACTATATTCTACTTGGATTGATTATGGACTTTTATTCTAGTTTGGTTTATTCGAGCCACCAAATAAACCAATTGGTCAAACCTAGAGTGCAAGAATAAATTAAATTAAATGTAACTATTACATTTAAATTCGGGCTCCATTACAAACGGGTCTTCATGCGCTCCTTGCTTCTGTGCTCCAATTCTTCAAAATAATTCTAACTAATCCTATTACAAATTATTTACAATAAATAGAAACCTTGATCAATAGTCAAATAGAAGTACATAGGAGGGAGATAGAATTTTACATAAGAAAAATTAGAAAGACGAGGTACGCATACCCCATTTATTAAAACTCATTCATTCATGCATTTAATTAAAATTAAATTCAATCGCATTGGTCAATAGTCCATAATCAATCCCATTTATTATCATATATATCAACATATATATATTAATAAATAATATTCATCTCATGAATTAAATAAAACATTCCATATATGTATTGGTATCATTTAATGGGCAATTTAAAGTTGTATGAAATCAAATTTCATACTTAAAATAAACCTTCTATTTTAATTATAAAATTATTTAAAAATAAACTATTTATTTTTATTATTTTAAAATTACCCAAAATAAACTATTTTATTTTGAAATTTTAAAATCTATACAAAATTACCAAATTGTTTTGCTAATTAATATATATTATAAATATATCATATATATTAATAATATATATATACTAACATTCGGTAATTATATATACGGAAAAAGTTGCTTTACGGAAACAGTGTAATATGCTATATATATATCACGGTGACTCTAAAATCGGGACAAGGCTATATCCTCTATAGAATCCAACAACACAGCAGCATGTATATATATAATAATATAATTACCAATTCGGGATGCCATGCCATATGTATTCCAAAACCGAAAACAAGCTGCTGCTGCTTTATTGCCTTTTCAAAACCGTGGTTGTTTACTTCGGCCTTAGCAGCATGCATGCGCATATATTACTAACATATATATATATATATATATATATATATATATATTAACCAAAAACTGAAACAATTTCTTGCGAATATGGTAATTGCCGAAATAGTGGCTTTGATTTTGGTAATAATATATATATTTATATGTAATCCGAAATTTTCTTTTAATAAAATATATATAATTTTATACAACAATTTATGCCCAATAAATTGTTCTAGACATATACCCATATATATATGGAATCAAAATAATTAATAATTCGCATAAGTTTGGCTCTTGATTCCACTGTTGGTTTGCAAAAATTATGGCATACATATAATCAAATTATATAAGCGCAACGGAAACAAGAAAATCAGATTTTAAAATTTTTGTACAAACCAATTACCCGGATCTTTCTTATGCGACTATTATTAATTGAGGAAGGATAAAAGAATTTATACCTTTGTAGAACCAAGCTTCCACGGGTACAAGTTCATCTCCCTTTAATCCTTCACGTTCTTCTTCAAATTCACCGATTAGATTCCACAGATCAATGTTAGCTCCCCAAGTGTTGAGCCTCTAGAGGTGATCCACCAAGAGATCTATGAATTAAAGAAGTGGATCTTAGTTTCTCCAAACCATGGGTGGCTAGCCCTAATTCTCTCTCTCTCTCTCTAACTCTTAGATCTATAGAATTATGGAGTACTCTCTCTTTTCTAATGAAAGAGTGTGTAACATTGATCTATGATAAGACTCACCTTATTTATAGATCTAGTCAACCCTCCTAAACTATTTAGGATTAGGGTTTTAATTTAACTCCTAATTTAATTATGAACTAAATTAATTAATTACAATTCCTAAACCATTTAGGAATCTAATTATTTAATAATGAGAGTACTTCTTATTAATTAATTACTAAACCATTTAGTAACTTAATTAATTATTATAATTATAATTCCTAAACTATTTAGGAACTTTAATTATTTAATAATAATATTATTACTTATTAATTAATTACTAAACCATTTAGTAACTTAATTAATTATTATAATTATAATTCCTAAACTATTTAAGAACTTAATTATTTAATAATAATATTATTACTTATTAATTTAATTCCTAAACCATTTAGGAACTAAATAATAATACTAGTAATAATGATAATAAGATTCCTCTTATTAATTTATAATTAGCATTTCTAAAATACTGAATTATAAATATTAAGCTATTTAATTTATTCTATCACCATAGTATAAATTAAATATACTTAATTTATTATTACAATTATGTCATCCACTTCTAAAATAAATATTACTCTTTTGCGGTGTGACCCTTTAGGTTCTCCATATTAAACCGGTTGTATAATAAATAAATTAGAACAATTCTAATTCATTTATTACGAATTAACTCTTTAATTCAGAATAAATAATTATTCCACAATAAGGATAAGCCCCCTTAGCGATTAGTCGACTTTCCAGATAATATAGATTTCAACATTTAATCGTAAAAGAACCTTTCAGCAAATAGTTACCGTACAATTCAATCCTTCTACCGTACAATGTCCCAATCAAATATAAGACACGGAATTTCTGTCAAGTCTTATTTATTTGATTATATGCATTTCAATTCACAAATACACAACTCTAGTTAATGTAAATTAGAAACTCCTTTCTAATTCCATCCAACCCTAGTCAGGGATTTCTGAATTGTCACTTATTGAATCGCATAGGACATTCTCTCCCTTTACTGGAAGTGGTAGATCATTTGTTGACCATTCATCTATCTCCATGTGTACCTTATTATACCCAAGCACATCCTTTGATATACCAATAGGTCTTAAGAAATATGTCAAAGTATAACTTAGTACACACAAGATACTAAGATGATCTCAAGTCTAAGGATCACTTGTACGACTATCACATAAGGAACTCCTATTGACAGACGAGTAAAACTCCATTAGGTGTTCCTTGAGCGAGTCACGTTCAGTGAACTTATTCTCTAATAAGCACCTACATAAGCATAGTATGTACCAATCTATCCGGATCTACTAATCCCTTTTTTAATGATCCAACGATTAGGAACAATTTTAGTTTTGAGCTATCTTGAATTTAGATCTCATTAGCATGATCCTCATCATGGTTCTAAAAGCATTGATCGAAAACTATGGGTTTATCCATTTGATTAATTCAAGTAATTAATCATGAATAAAGAAATGCCTTGATACTTTTATTAATAAATGAACAAGATTACAAAGTATATGCTTATCACATCAAATGTGATTAGCTTGAGGGCATACTACTTTCAATTCGTGCTTGGTTTTAGAGCCACTTAGCTTCCTATATTAGTATAGTAGTTGAGTTGAACAGTTTTTTGTATGGGCAGGGGATTTGTTCGTGGTTTAACGACCGCTTAACTTTCTATATTGATTAGTGGCCGAGTTGACCAATTTCTTGTATGGGCAGGAGATTGTGTTTGGTTTGACAACCACTTAGCTTCCTATAATGATAATCGATTTGAACCCGGTGTCACGCTATTCGATGTATATATGGTGAGAAGGTGATTCTTTTCTCATAATATATTGGGTAGGTAGAGAATATTAACATAAGTACGTATTTTTAAAACTCATATTGATGGTAAGTTCGTGACTCATAATCGTATGGTGGAACCCCTCAGCGAATGGACTATGTTGGTCTGACTAGGATAAGTTCCTCAACCCATATGATTGTGGAAAGTTCCTGAACCCCTAATGTGTGGTAAGTTTGATGAACAGTGAGTATGGGTAGAGTTAAGTAGCAAGATTAAAGCTATACTAGATATAGTTATTAAGTTGAAAAAGAATGTGGAGGAAAAATTTGAGGTGTTTTGAGGTTTTAGGATATTCCAAATCGTCTAGCTATGCTAGACTTTGAAATTCTTAAAATCATGCTAAATTCGCACTTTTGTGCTTTTGAAAATGTCAAAATGTGTTTTCATAATCATTAATGCATTTAGTGCAGAGATGATAAATGATGGAGTCATCAATGCAGAGTAACCTAATGTTGGATGTTTAAAGCCCACTATGGAATGATGTAGTATGACGAAGTCATAAAATAATTTTCAGTATTTTGAAACGTTTAAAGAAGAGTCTATGCTAATTGTTTCGGGTAGACAAATTGATTAGAAAATATCAAAATGTATTTATGAAATCATCACACGCCATTAAAGCCATGGTGTGGGGATGCAAAGGACGGAATCCTCAACGTACTGTCAAGATGTGCGATATCATGAAGTCATGAATTAATGACGGAATCCTCAACATACTGTCAAGATGATGCGGTATCATGAAGTCCTATAAATGAATTTTAGTTATTTCAACTAATCTGAAATGATTTTTGAATCGTAATATACGAATAGTTCAATGATGTGAGTCGTTGTCATTTATTTTGACTGGACATTTTTGGTCAGAATTGACTCAAGTTTTATTATCCAATCCAAATTATTTTGGAACGGAATTTTGTAATAATAATAATAATAATAATAATAATAATAATAATAATAATAATAATAATAATTGTAATATCCCGGATATTTAAATGAATTAGAAATAAAATATTTAATATTTAATAAAGGTTGGAGTTTGATAACCTAGTAGTGATAGATAAATAGAGGTCCAAATTAAATTTAACGGACTAACTTAAATATGGTGATATCAAAATTTTTGATAAGTTAGCAAGTAAAGTGATAATTCAATAAACTTGACTAACAGCAAGTCTAATTGAATTAAGAGAATTAATTAGTGGAGTTATGTAATTGTAATATCCCAGATAATTTCAAGATTTTAAATAATATCTTAATTGATTTTATTAAAGGTTAAGGTTTAAACCTAGAAGGTGAGAAGGAAGATGTGTAGAAAATGGGTAAACATTTTTTTTTAACATAATTTATTTGTTAGAAATTAAATGTGAGAATATTGTATTGATGCATGTAGAGAATTTATTAAGGAAATAAATTCAATTGAGAAGTGAAGGTGAATATATATATATATATATATATATATATATATATATATATATATATATATATATACCTAGAGTTGAGTTTGCTAGTCAAACAAGATGATGTGTGAAGTAAATTAAATACTCAATAAAACTAATAAATTAATTAGTTTAAGTATAGATTAAAAAGGAAAGTCATGTAATATAATTAATTGAATTAATTATATAAGTTATGAATTAAGGTTATGAGTAACAAGTAGGGAAGTGGAATATTGCCTAGAAGGACAATATTAAGAAGTTAATTAATTAAGTAATTTACTTAATTAATAAGTGGTTATAGATGTAAGCCCAATATGGAGATATTTGCATGAAATGGGTAATTAAATAAGAGAGCCAATAAAAAGTAAGTTATGTAGCCCAAACCATTAAAAGTCAAATGATGGTCAATGGTTGGGAGAAGCATTTCAAGTATTGATTGAGTGTAGAGAATTAACTAGTGTCTAGTTAATTGAATAACCCTAGTTGGTTGACAAGAGAGATAGCATTAACCAATCATTGGTTAATTTCTAGATAAATAAATGTGGGGTTAAGAATTAACCGTGGATGGGTTAATTAAGTAACCCAATGTGGTAGAATTAATTATAGCAAATCTAATTGGATTATATTATAAGTTCAATTGAGGTATTAAACTAGGTCAAATTAAATTAACCTAGTAGTTCATATAATTTAATTTGAACATTGATTTATGTAATAATTAACCAAGCCCAATGCTTGTTTTAATTAAATGTAACATAGGGTAATTAATATTAGCCCAATGTAATAATTAAATTGAGCCCAAACAAATTTAATTGATGAGCCCAATAGAAATATTAATTTGATCCAATGTGGAGCCCAAATGGAAGTCAAAGTGGTGGTCAATATATATACATTGGTGTATATATATATGAATACTTATATAATGATATAAGATGTAGAAATAAAGCTAAAGTGATGTAATAAAAGAGGAATCCCGAATTTTGGAGGGGGCCCCACATGAAAGGTTGCTTGTTGGTGAATTTGGAGTGTAAAATGTCTCAACAACTCCCCACCAACCCTAGTCATTCCATTGGTCAATCAAAATGTCACTCAATAGGTCATTCAAGCTATAGTAAGCTTGGTTAACCCTTAAATTCACCAACACTAGTTGATTAGTGAAGGTTAATGGTGATTAGGGAGGGTCTATATATAGCATCCATCAACATTTTGTTATGTTTGTTAGTTAGTTTTCAAGAACTCCTAGAGAGAAAGAGAGAGTATTCTAGAGAAAAGCTAGCAAGCTTTGAGAAATGGATGATCCACTAAGGAAAGTTGCTAGAGAATGATCAAGGTGGAGTCACAAGCCTAGCTCCTAGCAAGAGGAAGGAGATCATCCATGTCTAAGAGGTTAAAAAGTACTCCAAACCTTTTTAATTTCATTTTTGTTGTTTAAATAAGTTTTAAACGGTTAAAATATATTTTTAACCGATCAAAACTTGTTTTGATGGTCTAGAAGTCTTTAACTATGTAATATATGTATATTCATAGTTTGATGGGTTTAACATGGGTTTTTATATGTGTTTGTGATGAAAAATTTCATCAAACTCATTGAATAAATTTTTACCGACGAAAACAAGTTAATCTAATACGTAGCAGCCCCTTCACGGAATTACTGTTCACGATCCGTAAGTCAGATTTGTGATCCGTCAATTTTGGGTAATAGATCCATGAAATATGAAGATTCTCCAAGTTGAATGACTAAAATCCGATTTAAAATGAGCAAGTTATGGAATTTTTAGTAAAACACATCCATGTTGAAAAATCAGAAAAATTAGCTACTGATCAGCCCCTTTAACACTGTTTTTCGAGACCTAGACAACTCCAAATTTTGTGTTTGATAAATGAAAACTATAGTTTAGGAAAATACGAGTCCAACGCCTCCGACTGGACCTTAATCGGAGTTGTGAATTTCGTTTTATAATCGTTTCCGTGAAGGACCCCAAAACTGTCCGAAAATCTGAAAAGGCCAAAAATAGTTACTGTTCAGTTTGGTCCAGGGGCAGTTTCGTCCACTTTTATTTCTCTAAAAATTATGAATATTTTTGGAATGATAGTTTGATGAGCTAACTGAGTCTAGTAAAAAGATGGTGATTTTTGATTGTGTAAAACTCAAGTTATGGATTTTACAATAAAGTGTGATTTTTAGAAATGTATCAAAATAACTTTTTGTGTACAACTCAGAAAAATATGAAATTTATGCAGGAGCTTTTCTATGATAACAGGAACTAATCCTGAAAATTTCATAATATTCTGAAAAAGGAATAATTTATGATAAATGGTGCAAGATCTGATTATTTTGGGCTATTTAAAACTAGTAAATGAATTTTAAAAATTACGAGAAAAATATATGTTCAATATGGAGCTATATCCTGTCAAATACCAGAAAATAAGAATTTTTAGAACTAATTTGGTATTTTCATGGAAATGGACTAGTTATGAGTAAATGAATTAATTATGTGATGTGATGTTGAAAATTTAGAAAATAGGATTTATGGCTTGGAAATCCTATATACGGTATACGCAGATTTTTGATGAGGGATTTAGTCATTGTTGATAAAATTTTATGGGTTTGGCATTTTAGAATGATAAAAATGCATTAATTAGTAAAGTGTAAACAATTAAAATAAATTGTTTATAAGTTTAGGAAATTATTAAGATATTATTAAAAGATTAATAATATTAGAGTATGATAATAGTTAAGAATTAAATCATTATTCAATAATTAATAATGATATGTAATTAATTTAAAATATTATTAAAGGGTTAATAATATTATTTAGCATTTATTTAACTATTAAATAATAATAGTTAAGAGTTAAATCATTATTAAATAAATAATAATGATAAATAAAGATTTAGAATATTATTAAAGAATTAATAATATTGTTTAACAAGTAATTAACTATTGGGTAATAATAGTTAAGGGTTGAATCGTTATTAAATAATTACTAATGATACGTGAGGATTTCAAATATTATTAAATGATTGATAATATTGATGAACAATTAAATTATTATTAAAATGATTGATAATAATGAGAAGTCAATTAAAATATTATTAAAGGATAATAATATTAGCAAGCAATTAAATTATTATTAAAAGATTAATAATAATGATTAAGGTAAACTATTATTAAAAATAAATTAATAATAGTAATGATTATTTAAAGTGTTATTTAACAATTAAATAACATTATAAGTTATTACTAATTGATAGTAAAATTTAAAATATTATCCAAGGTGGGTAATATTATGATAGGTATCGAGATAAATGATGTGATTAAGTTAAACCAAGGGTATGGTCCATTAGTGATTAATTGGTGGATCGACCTAAATAAATATAGGGTCCAAGTTTTAATGCAGTGACATTAATAAATGTCAGAATTGCATAGTTTCGAACAAAAGATTTATGGTGTTGAATATGAAACACTGAGTCAAGTCAAAGAGAGACTAAAATATGAAATTAACCTTATTAAATAAAGGGGATGATAAGAAGAAATAAATATCTTTAAAATAAGATTTAGTATTGAGTCAAACTTTGACTGATATTGTGCACCGTTGATCTCACATACCGTGTAGGTGGTGCAAGGAACGTGAAAGATTAACGTAAGCTGGTTATACAAGTTCAGGCAAGTTTTTCAGAACGTGTTGTATTATGTGCATGAATTATAAGTTTGTTATTAAACTGAGATGTGCTCATACGTGGTTATGTGCAAAGATGTTTTAATGTGCCTTTGTGTAATAAGTTGATTTGAACTGTTGATATGCGGTAGTTGATTTAAGACAATTGTTCTGCATTGAACTATATGTCATGATAGAGGTTAGACATGAAACATAGATTAAATGCGAGGCATGAAATGCATGAGCAGTATGTCATAAACTGAAATGCATGAAAAACATGATGTTAGTATAAATTGTAAATTTTATGTGAAGCATGTAATGTGTTATGTGTAGCTGTTGAACTTGCTGAGCCGTCGTGCTCACTCTTGCCTAAACCAACATTTTCAGATAAGGCTAGTTACCTGAAGTTCTCGATAAAGAATAAGGAACAGGAAAATATATTACTTCCATTGAAGATCTAAATATCTATTGTAGATATCAGTCCGAATTGGACAGGTAAATGATTCTGTAGCATAAGACTTAGTTGGTATGTTATATGAGTATTAAATACTCAAATTGATTGTAATAGAATGTCGTATCATGTATGATATTGAGACATACTAGGAATGTATAAAGATTTCGATTCTGGAATAGAAGGAGATGTTATATAATTGTAAATAAATGATTATTTAGCAATTATAATATTGTTAAAATTCACGAAAGATAAGGAAAAGGTTGTACTCGTGTTGAACCGGATCCGAGGTTCGAGAAACCCGGATTCGGGGTCGTCACAGTAATTATGCGACGTGGTTGCGTGTAAATTAAATATATATTTATATGAACATATATATGCGTGCATATTTAGTAACCTAATTTAATGGTTAATTAAATTGTGATAAATAGATAGATTAATATTAAATTAATCCGGATTGAATTAAAAGGTTTATTGTGGAATTAATTTATTCATTAATCAACAATTATGCAAATTGTTGATAAATTATTTGTGAGGAATAATTATGTAAATTATATAATTATAAATTATATAAAGTAGTTGAATTAATTAAGGGAGATTAGTAATTGTATATATGTACAACATTTAATTTCATATATATGTACATATATATAAAGGGATTAAATTAATTAAGTAATTTTAAATAGTAATTGAATATATTAAATGAATATATTCTATAATTAAATAAATCATTGTAAATGATTTATGAGGGTGAGAAATTTAATTATACAATTATTTGTGTAATATTAATTAAATAATTAAATAAATTATTTAAATAAGAAATTGAGTAAATATATTATTATTTCAATGTATTTTCGGGTAAATGGAATTATTTCCATAATTGATGAGAAATGAATTATTTAATGTAAATGTATTAAATAATTTAATTTATGGCCTAAATAATATATATTAAATTATATATTGTATTTATTTTAATTTCATAATTTATTGTGAAATTGTTTTCGAGGTAAGGTAATGTGTATAAATAATATATATAGATTATATATATTATTATTAGCAAACACACTCTAAAGTTTTAATATCAAAATAATTGACAAGTTGTCATTAATTAAATATTCAATTAAATTGAATATAATGAGTGAATTAAATTTTATAAATTAATTAATATGATAATTAATTAATGTAAATAATGTAAAATATTATTAATAATATTATTTGTAATATCCCGAATATTTAAATGAATTAGAAATAAAATATTTAATATTTAATAAAGGTTGGAGTTTGATAACCTAGTAGTGGTAGATAAATAGAGGTCCAAATTAAATTTAACGGACTAACTTAGACATGGGGATATCATTTTTTTTTAAGTTAGCAAGTACAGTGATAATTCAATGAACTTGGCTAATAGCAAGTCTAATTAGATTAAGAGAATTTAATTAGTGGAGTTATATAATTATGCGACGTGGTTGCATGTAAATTAAATATGTATTTATATGAATATATGTATGTGCGTATTTAGTAACATAATTTAATGGTTAATTAAATTGTGGTAAATGAATAGATTAATATTAAATTAATCTAAATTGAATTAAAAGGTTTATTGTGGAATTAATTTAGTTATTATATTGATTATACTCATTAATCAATATTTATGTAAATTATTGATAAATTATTTGTGAAGAATAATTAGGTAATTCATATAATTATTAATTATATAAAATAGTTGAATTAGTTAAGGGAGAATAGTAATTATATATATTGTACAATATTTAATTTCATATATATGTACATATATATATAAAGGGATTAAATTAATTGAGTAATTTTAAATAGTAATTGAATATATTAAATGAATATATTCTATAATTAAATAAATCATTGTAAATGATTTATGGGAGTTAGAAATTTAATTATACAATTATTTGTGTAATATTAATTAAATAATTTAATAAATTATTTGAATAAAAAATTGAGTAAATATATTATTACTTTAATGTATTTTCAGGTAAATGGATATATTTCCATAATTGATGAGAAATGAATTATTTAATGTAGATGTATTAAATAATTTAATTTATGGCGTAAATAATATATATTAAATTATATATTGTATTTATTTAAATTTCATAATTTATTGTGAAATTGTTTTTGAGGTAAGGTAATGTGTATAAATAATATATATAGTTTATATATATTATTATTAGCGAACACACTCTAAAGTTTTAATATCAAAATAATTGACAAGTTGTCATTAATTAAATATTCAATTAAATTGAATATAATGAGTGAATTAAATTTTATAAATTAATTAATATGATAATTAATTAATGTAAATAATGTAAAATATTATTAATAATATTATTAGTCCATTTAGTAATTTAATACTAATGGGTGAGTGTATTTAATTATTTATTCAATCTAATTATTTATTTAACCATGGATTGAATAATTAATGTGTAAATTATTAAATTAGTCCAACATGGGTCAATTAGTAGCCCAAGTGAAGAATGATAAAATTTGACAAATTAGTAGCCCAAACAATTTAATAGGAGCCCAATTGGTATTTTAAATAAAGCCCAAAGCTTGAGCCCATTTGGAAATTAATTATATAAATGATTATTTGTTTAAAAAAGAGACTTGTGTCAATTATATTGGGACAAGAAAGACCCATCAGCCGGCAAGGAAAAAAAAAGATAGGGAATTGATTTTATTTTCTTTTATTTTTCATTTAATTAAATAAAGGATGCTTGTTTATTTTTTATAAGTACATGACACCATCCCTCTTTCACCAACTAAGGCATGGGTTAACTTTCTTGTGTAAGTATCCAATAGCTAGCTTGTGTTGGTATAATTTCATAGATATAAGATATATATCTATACGTTATGGAAGACTTAAGTCATTAGAGAGAGAGAATTGTTAGTCATTTATTCTTCTTTCACTTTTCAAATTGGAGAGAAAATATTTGAGAGCAAGGATAATGAAGGAGAAGGAATTCTTGGTTCATGTCATCCTCCTTCACAACCCATTTTGGAAGAAAAATGAGGATAGCCATTAAAATGAGGTAATGGTTATTTTAAATGTAGTTTATTTTTTTTAATTAAATAAACCAACATGTAAGTATAAACATGTTAATGTAGTTAATAATATGTGATAGTAATATTTATGTCATGCTTGAGTTTAATATGCTTGGTTTGTATTTTTGGTATAATTTATATGCTAAAAACATGTGTTTGGTGGTGTTAAATCAAGTATCAAAATAATGTCCAAAAAATAAATTTTATAATATTTAGATTTAATGTTATAATATTATAGAACATTAAATCATGAGAAAAATAAAGTTTGAATCACTCAAAATGTAGTTATACACAAAAAGTTATGATTTTGTGGTAGTTTATGTGATGTAAACATTTTTATAAAAATAAATTTAATATTAAATCATGAAAAATTAAATTTTCATGTTATAAATTGTTGTTAAGTTATTGGTATTTTTCTGGATTTTTATTGAGAGATTTAGAGGTAATTGAAGGTATAAATTTTATTAAGTTGTGTAATGAAAACACTGTTCATAATCTGTTTGGAAAAAAAAAACAAAAACAAAAACAAAAAAAGTGCTGGCCGCGCATTGCGCGCCAGCAGATTTCTGCCGAGGCCGGCTCCAAACGACGCCGTTTTGGGACCATAGAAATTGCAGCGCGCGCAATGCGCGGGAACCTGTTTTCGGCCGAAATTACCATAATGCCCCTCCGTTCGATTTTCAGATTAATTACGAAATTGCCATCGGTCCGATTTTTCAACTTATTTACGGAAATGCCATTCTGGATAATTTAAATTAATTTAAATGTTTAAAATTAATTTAAAATTATAAAAAAAATATTAATAATACAAAAATGATATTTAGGTATTGAATATTATATTTTCCAAATATAATAAGTATTTAGGATTAATATTTAAATATTTTAAATATTAATCTAGTTAGTTTAATATTATATTGTTCAAATATAATAAATATTTAGGATTAATATTTAAATGTTTTAAATATTAATCTAGTTAGTTTAATATTATATCTTCTGAATTTATGATTAAATTAATTATTTATTATTTAATTAAATTAAATAATAAACAAGGATGATAAATTAATTAATTATTATTTAATTACTATTAAATAATAATTAAAGACAACTAAGATTGATTATTTAATTATTTATTATTTGATTAACTTTAAATAATAAATAAATTCAGTTATTTATTATTTATTATTAAATAATAACTAATGATATTTGAGTATTTACTATATAATTTTATTATTTATTATTTAATTAACTTTAAATAATAAATGAATCTAGTTAATTAGTTATTATTTATTATTAAATAATAACTAAAGATATTTGATTATTTTTAATATAATATAATTATTTATTATTTGATTAATTTTAAATAATAAATAAATCTAGTAAGTTATTATTTATTATTAAATAATAACTAAAGGTAGTTAATTACTTACTATTTAATTAATGATAAATAGTAATTAAATGAAATTAGATTTAATGGAATAAAGAAAATGTCTTTTAACTCTTTTGTTTAAACAATTATAATAAATTGTTTAATAGTTTAATAAGTGTTTAACACTTGAGAAAATTATTTTCTACCTTATTAAATTATTAACCTAATAAGGTTAATAATATTGTTTTGACTGATGTATATCATGTGTTAGTACTTATATGGTAGATAAGTTCCTTAGTAAGCGTATAGTTGTGCAAATACGCCGTACTAATTATTAGACCAACTTTATTAATGTTAGGTCTTTCAAAGTCAATTAGTTAAAGCTAGACACTTATTATAGCTGAGCAGACATGCAAGTTTTCCTAAACCCTACTCAATTTATATTCGAGCAGGATATATTATTTTATTATTCAAGTTCATAACTCAAACTCAAGTTATTATGTTTCAAGCATGCTAGTGGTTTAATTCTGTATAATTATTCCACCTCTTTAAATTGTTGATTCGCACATAGTGCATGTTGCATGTGTTCATCAGGTATGAATGGCTGATCACCTTCATTACCATAAGGTTCAGTTAAATTTGTTCATGGTCATTATTGACACTCAACATTAATTGATTCAGTCATTCAATTATTGAAATTATGATTCGTACTCTTTCACAATTATTACATTGTTGAAAATTCAAAAGCTTATTCTTTCTTTCAATCATGATATATCGTTATTGTATTTAAACTTGCTGAGCAAAGTCGTTACTCACTCTTGCTATATCATGATAACAAATTTCAAAATAATATGAATGTCCGAGGAGAGACGGTGACAGAAGCAAAAGACAAGATTATAGTGTTATGCATGATAACTAAATTGTTATATAATGTAAGTAATTTTGTAAACCTTTTTATGAATCTAAAGGTATATATGTAAGTTAAGGTTAAAAACCTTGGAAAATGTTGTAGAATAAACAATTTATGTTTATATATTCCGCATTAGTTATAGAACATGTATGAAGATGATGTATCGTGACGTACCAAGTCTAGGGTTAAAGGAACCCGGATTTGGGGGCGTTACATTATTAGTCCATTTAGTAATTTAATATTAATGGGTTAGAGTATTTAATTAATTAATCAATTCAATTATCATTTAATAATGGATTGGATAATTAATGTGTAACAAAATTAATAATTAATCATTTGGGTTATAATTAAATAGTCCAATGATGAATTAAATGGACTTGACTAGGTAATAGCCCAAGTGACTTATTAGGTGTCCATTGGATTTTTAAATGAAGTCCAAAACATGAGCCCACTTGGAATTTAATTGGAATTTAATTGTGTAACTTTTTAATTAATAAAAAGTGGGCATCATGACCATCTTTTTGGGACAACCCAAATCAGCCGTGCATGTTGGATGGAGTGCAAGAGGGTTTTGTTTTATTTGATTTTTTTGTTATTTATTAAATGGTTACTTGTATTATTTCTTTTCAAGTACTTGGACCATCCCTTTTTCACCAACTAAGTCATGGGCAAACTTTCTTGTGCAAGTATCCAAGTTAGGAGCATCATGAATTATAGATACAATTTTGTATCTAAGAATTTTACAAGTATACTTGAAATTGTAGACATTACATTTCATTTATTTTTTTTCCAAGTTCCAAGAGAGAGAGAGTTTGAGAGAAATAGCTTGGGAGAGTAAGTATTTTGAGAGAGAGCATGGAGAAGGTGGAGAAGGAGTTCTTGGTTCATATCTTCAAGTTGCACAACCCATTTTGGAAGAAAAATGAAGATAACCATTAAAATGAGGTAATGGTTATTTTAAATGTAGTTTATTTTTAAATTAAATAAACCAACATGTGAGTATAAATATGTTAATATAGTTAGTAATGTGTAGTGGTAATATTTATGCCATACTTGAGTTTAATATACTTGGTTTGTATTTTGGTATAATTTATATGCTAAAAACATGTGTTTAGTGGTGTTAAATCAAGTCTCAAAATAATGCCCAAAAATAATTTTTATAATATTTAGATTTAATGTTCTAATATTATAGAAAATTAAATCATAAGAAAAACAAAGTCTGGATCACTCAAAATGGAGTTATACACAAAAAGTTATAATTTGTGGTAGTTTATGTGATGTAAAATTTTTTTATAAAAATTTTTAATATTAAATCATGAAAAATTATATTTTCATGTTATAAATTGATATTAAGTGATTGATAAATTTTTTGGATTTTTATTGAGGACTTAAAGATTTCTTGAATGTATAATTTTGATTAAATTATGCACTGTTCACAATCTGCTAAGGTGAAGGAAAAAGGGGGTGCCGCGCAATGCGCGCGACCCTGTTCACTGTCGGACGCGGAACAAAAAAACGGCATCGTTTTAGGCGATTAAAATTTCATCCGTGCGTTATGCGCGGACGCCAGCTACGGTGCCCTTAAAACGGCACCGTTTTGAGACCATAATTTTGTCGGCGCGCGCAATGCGCGGGAACAGATTTTTGCCTGAAATTACGATACTGCCCCTCCGTTCGATTTTCTGTTTAATTACGAAATTGCCATCGGTCCGATTTTTCAGCTTATTTACAAGTTTGTCATTCTGCATATTTTTAATTAATTTAAATGTTTAAAAATTAATTTAAAATTATAACAAAAATAATAATAATACAAAAATGATATTTAGGTATTTAATATTATATTTTTCAAATATAATAAGTATTTAGGATTAATATTTAAATGTTGTAAACATTAATCTAGTTAGTTTAATATTATATTTTTCAAATATAATAAGTATTTAGGATTAATATTTAAATGTTGTAAACATTAATCTAGTTAGTTTAATATTATATTTTTCAAATATAATAAGTATTTAGGATTAATATTTAAATGTTGTAAATATTAATCTAGTTAGTTTAAAATTATATTTTTCAAATATAATAAGCATTTAGGATTAATATTTAAATGTTGTAAATATTAATCTAGTTAGTTTAATATTATATTTTTCAAATATAATAAATATTTAGGATTAATATTTAAATATTTTAAATATTAATCTAGTTAGTTTAATATTATATCTTCTGAATTTATGATTAAATTAATTATTTATTATTTAATTAATATTAAATAATAAACAAGGATGATAAATTAATTAATTATTATTTAATTACTATTAAATAATAATTAAAGACAACTAAGATTGAGTATTTAATTATTTATTATTTGATTAACTTTAAATAATAAATAAATTCAGTTAGTTATTATGTATTATTAAATAATAACTAATGATAATTGAGTATTTACTATATAATTTTATTATTTATTATTTAATTAACTTTAAATAATAAATGAATCTTGTTAATTAGTTATTATTTATTATTAAATAATAACTAAAGATATTTGATTATTTTTAATATAATATAATTATTTATTATTTGATTAATTTTAAATAATAAATAAATCTAGTAAGTTATTATTAGATCTAGTCAACCCTCCTAAACTATTTAGGATTAGGGTTTTAATTTAATCCCCAATTTAATTAGGAACTAAATTAATTAATTACAATTTCTAAACTATTTAGGAACTTAATTATTTAATAATGAGAGTACTTCTTATTAATTAATTACTAAACCATTTAGTAACTTAGTTAATTATTATAATTATAATTCCGTAAACTATTTAGGAACTTAATTATTTAATAATAATATTACTACTTATTAATTAATTCCTAAACCATTTAGGAACTAAATAATAATACTAGCAGTAATAATAATAATAAAAATAATAGTAATAATAATAATAATAAGACTCCTCTTATTAATTTATAATTAGTATTTCTAAAATACTAAATTATAAATATTAAGCTATTTAATTTATTCTATCATCATAGTATAAATTAAATATACTTAATTTATTGTTACAATTATGCCATCCACTTCTAAAATAAATATTACTCTTTTGCGGTGTGACCCTTTAGGTTCTCCATATTAAACCAGTTGTATAATAAATAAATTAGAACAATTCTAATTCATTTATTACGAATTAACTCTTTAATTCAGAATAAATAATTATTCCACAATAAGGGTAAGCCTCCTTAGCGATTAGTCGACTTTCCAGATAATATAGATTTCAACATTTAATCGTAAAAGAACTTTTCAGCAAATAGTTACCATACAATTCAATCATTCTACCATACAATGTCCCAATCAAATATAAGACACGGAATTTCTGTTAAGTCTTATTTATTTGATTATATGCATTTCAATTCACAAATACACAACTCTAGTTAATGTAAATTAGAAACTCCTTTCTAATTCCATCCAACCCTGCCCAGAGATTTCTGAGTTGTCACTTATTGAATCGCATAGGACATTCTCTCCCCTTACTGGAAGTGATAGATCCTTTGTTGATCATTCATCTATCTCCATGTGTACCTTATTATACCCAATCACATCCTTTGATATACCAATAGGTCTTAAGGAATATGTCAAAGTATAACTTAGTACACACAAGATACTAAGATGATCTCAAGTCTAAGGATCACTTGTACGACTATCACATAAGGAACTCCTATTGACAGACGAGTAAAACTCCATTAGGTGTTCCTTGAGCGAGTCACGTTCAGTGAACTTATTCTCTAATAAGCACCTACATACTTGCTTTAGTGTCTCTACACAAATGATTATGAAATCAATCATCCTCTTCATAAGAGCAAGCATAGTATGTACCAATCTATCCGGATCTACTAATCCCCTTTTTAGTGATCCAACGATTAGGAACAATTTTAGTTTTGAGCTATCTTAAATTTAGATCTCATTAGCATGATCCTCATCATGGTTCTAAAAGCATTGCTCGAAAACTATGAGTTTATCCATTTGATTAATTCAAGTAATTAATCATGAATAAAGAAATGCCTTGATACTTTTATTAATAAATAAATAAGATTACAAAGTATATGCTTATCACATCAAATGTGATTGGCTTGAAGGCATACTACTTTCAATTATGATGATCTCAAGTCCAAGGATCACTTGTACAACTATCACATAAGGAACTCCTATTGACAGACAAGTAAAACTCCATTAGGTGTTCCTTGAGCGAGTCACGTTCAGTGAACTTATTCTCTAATAAGAACCTACATAGTGTCTCTACACAAATGATTATGAGATCAATCATCCTCTTCATAAGAGTAAACATAGTATGTACCAGTCTATCCGAATCTACTAATACCCTTTTTAGTGATCCAACGATTAGGAACAATTTTAGTTTTGAGCTATCTTGAATTTAGATCTCATTAGCATGATCCTCATCATAGTTCTAAAAGCATTGCTTGAAAATTATGGGTTTATCCATTTGATTAATTCAAGTAATTAATCATGAATAAAAAAATGCCTTGATACTTTTATTAATAAATAAACAAGATTACAAAGTACATGCTTATCACATCAAATATGATTGGCTTGAGGGCATATTACTTTCAGAAATAACGAAATAACTAGCATGTTTTTTTAAGTGAAGACTTGTGTGCATTGTACGCATTCCTTTAAATACAAGAATGATAGGATTGCTCCTTTTAAAGCTAACCAAAGTTGAACGCAGCAATATGACTACAAATCACCTACTTGTTTGCAAATTTGGTGAAAATAAAGAAACGACTAGCACGTTTTCTTAAATGAAGACTTGTGTGTGTTGTACATATTGCTTTAAATACGAGAGTGATAGGATTTCTCCTTTTAAGGCTAACCAAAGTTAAACGAAGTAATATGACTGCAAATTACCTACTTGTATGCAAATTTAGTGAAAATAAAGAAACAACAAGCATGTTTTTTTAAATGAAGACTTGTGTGTATTGTACATATTGCTTTAAATACGAGAGTGATGAGATTGTTCCTTTTGAGGCTAACCAAAGTTGAACGAAGTAGTATGATTAAAAATCACCTACTTGTTTGCAAATTTAGAGGTAGTAACGAAATTAATAGCATTTTTCTTTAAATAAAGACTTGTGTGCCTCAAATGCATGGTTTTAAATGCGAAAGCAATAAGATTGCCACTTTTGAGACTAACCAATGTAGAACGAAGTAATATGACTCTAAATCACCTATTTGTTTACAAATTTAGAGGAAATAACGAAACAACTAGCATGTTTTCTTAAATGAAGACTTTTGTGCGTTGTACGGATTGCTTTAAATACGTGAGTGATAGGATTTCTCCTTTTGAGGCTAACCAAAGTTGAACGAAGTAATATGACTGTAAATCACCTACTTGTTTGCAAATTTAGAGAAAATAACAAAACAACTAGCACGTTTCCTTAAATGAAAACTTGTGTGCGTTGTACGCATTGCTTTAAATACGAGAGTGATATGATTGTTTCTTTTAAGGCTAACCAAAGTTGAACAAAGTAATATCACTACAAATCACCTACCTGTTTGCAAATTTAAAGGAAATAACTAAACAAATAACAAGTTTCTTTAAATAAAGACTTGTGTTCATTACACACAATGTTTTAAATGCAAAAGCAATAAGATTGCTCCTTTTTAGGCTAAGAAAAGCGGAACGAAGTATTATAACTCTAAATCACATATTTGTTTACAAATTTAGAGAAAATAACGAAACAACTAGCATGTTTCCTTAAATGAAGACTTCTGTGCGTTGTACTCATTGTTTTAAATGCGAGAGTGATAAGATTGTTCTTTTTGAAGCTAACAGAAGTAGAACGAAGTAATTGCACTTTAAATCACTTATTTGTTTGCAAATTTAGAGGAAATAACGAAACAAATGGCAAGTTTCTTTAAATAAAGATTTATGTGCGTTGTACACATTATTTTAAATGCGAGAGTGTTTATGATTACTCCTTTTGAGGCTAACAAAAGTAGAACGAAGTAATTTGACTGCAAATCACCTACTTGTTTGCAAATTTAGAGGAAATAACGAAACAAATAACAAGTTTCTTTAAATAAAGATTTGTGTGCGTTGCACGCATTGTTTTAAATGTGAGAGCAATAAGATTGCTCCTTTTGAGACTAATCAAAGTAGAACGAAATAATATGACTCTAAATCACATATTTGTTTATAAATTTAGAGGAAATAACGAAACAACTAGCACATTTCCTTAAGTGAAGACTTGTGTGCAATGTATGCATTGCTTTAAATACGAGAGTGATATAATTGCTCCTTTTGAGGCTAATAATGTAATATCCCAGATATTTATAAGAATTGTAAATAAGATTTAAAATAATTAATTAAAGGTTATGGTTTAAAACCTAGAGTTGTCGAAGTGAGATGTGTAAAAAATGGGTAATTTTTTTTTTTTAACATAATTTATTTGTTAAAAATTAAATGTGGGAATATTTTAATGATGCATGTAAAGAATTTATTAAGGAAATAAATTCATTTGAGAAGTGAAGTGAATATATATATATATATATATATATATATATATATATATATATATATATATACCTAAAGCATGCTTGTTAGCTAAATAAGAGGATGAGTAAGTTAATACTCAATTAAACTAATAAATTAATTAGTTTAAATATGAAGTCATGAAATATAATTAATTAGGTTAATTATATTAGTATGAGTTAAAGTTGTGAAAAATTTAGGATGATTATCTTGGATGACAATAATGTGAAGTAATTAATTAAGTAATTAATTTAATTATTAAGTTGGTTTATAGAGTCCATTAATGAATTTAAAACAACCCCAATATGGGAATATTTGCTTGAAGGTGGGTAATTAAATAATAAGCTCAAATGTTATGTTGATTAATAGTCCAGGAGGTAATTAATATAAGTCCAATTAATTAATGTTGGCAAGTATTGTATATAATGGGGGTGGTAGTCCAATTAAATAAATTACTTAGCCCAAGTTATGGAAGATGTGTGAGTTGTGTTGGGTAACCCAAATAATTAAATAAGAGAGCCCAATGCAATGTAAACTATATAGCCCAAACATTTAAAAAGTCAATTAATAGTCAAAGTGTTGAGAAATTTGGTTGAGTATAGAGAATTAACTAATGTAGGGTTAATTAATTAACCCTAGTTGGTAGACAAGAGATAACATTAACCAAATATTGGTTAACTACTAGGTAAGTAAATATGATGATGAGAATTAACTATGGATGAGTTAATTATGTAACCCAAGGTGATAGAATAATTAAAAGAAAGGTCTAACTGGATTATATTTTAAATTCAAATGAGGTATTAATCTAAGTTAAATTAATTAACCTAGTAGTTCATGTAAGTTAATTTAAACATTGATCCATATAATAATTAATCAAGCCCAATGCTTGTTTTAATTACAAGTAACATGTGTTAGTTAATGTTAGCCCAATAGAATAATTAAAATTGAGCCCAAACAAATTAAATGATGAGCCTAATAGAATGAATTCTAAGGTCCAAATGGGAGCCTAATGTTCATGTATAGGTCAATGTATATATATATTGATGTATATGTATATATATGGATCTTATATAATGATATAGGATATAAAAATAAAGCTAAATTGGTGTAATAAAATAGAAATCCCGAATTTTGGGGCCCACAAGGATGGAAAGGTTGCTTGTTGGTTGATTTTGGGTACAAAGTTGGTTCAACAACTCCCCACAAACCCTAGTCAATCAAATGGTCATTCAAAATGTCTATCATGTGGTCATTCCATGCTATAGTAAGCATAATTAGCTCTTAATTTGACCAATGCTAGTTGATTAGTGAATGTTGATGATGATTAAGGGAGTGCTATATATAGAGTGTTGCACCAATGATTTGTGTTGGTTAGTTCATTTGTAAGCATTTCTAGAGAGAAAAAGTGAGAGCATTCCAAGAGAGAAATAGAGAGAACACTTGTGAGTTGAAAGAGATTGCTAGACGAGGAACTTGGTGGATGACACATAGTTTCGAAGCATACTTTGGAAGGAGGAGAAGAAGAGCATCTATGTCCAAGAGGTTAAAAAGTATTCTAAACTTTATTTAGTTCATTTTTATAGTCTATATATGTTTTAATCGGTCAAAAATTATTTTTAATCGATCAAAAGTTATTTTGATACTCTAGAAGTTTAAATCTATGATATATAGGTAGATTCATATTTTAGTATGTTTAATACAAGTATTGGTATGTGTGGTACACAAATAAATGGAAGAAATTCCATATTGTGTTACCGGTAAAACCCTAGATGGTTTGATCTTAAATTTCTTGTCAAAACATTTACAAAAATGTGATTCAATCATGAAATATTATAAAACAAGAAGTTAGGAAGACAACAACACTAAGTTGGTGTCATTTGGATGTGTAGAGTTTATTTTATTCAAGTTTGAACCATTAAAACCAAGGATTTGTGATTTTAGTTTTCACTCTGTCCTTGTGAACCTTTTTTACTCTAGTTCCGTTTGAAATTTGGATTTGTGATCTAAAGAGAAGTTGTAGAAGGGAAAATTTTGATGAGAATAGACTCAAGAATTACCCTTGTTCAACTTTGGTTAGCCTCAAAAGGAGCAATCCTATTTAAAGCAATGCGTACAACGCACACAAGTCTTCATTTAAGGAAATGTGCTAATTGTTTCATTATTTTCTCTAAAGTTGAAAACAAATATGTGATTTAGAGTCATATTACTTCGTTCTACTTTTGTTAGCCTGAAAAGGGAGCAATCTTATCACTCTCGTACTTAAAATAATGCGTACAACACACACAAGTCTTTATTTAAAGAAACTTGCTATTTACAGACCACTAAATTTGGAACAAATAGGTGATTTACAGTCCAATTACTTCGTTATACTTTTGTTGGCCTCAAAATGAGCAATCTTATCACTCTCGCATTTAAAACAATGAGTACAACCACAAGTGTTCATTTAAGGAAACATGATAGTTGTTTTGTTATTTCCTTTAAATTTGCAAACAAGTAAGTGATTTGAGTCATAATACTTCGTTCAACTTTGGTTAGCCTCAAAAGGAGAAATCCTATTTAAAGCAATACGTACAATGCACACAAGTCTTCATTTAAGGAAACGTGTTAGTTGTTTCATTATTTCCTCTAAAGTTGTAAACAAATATGTGATTAAGAGTTATATTACTTCGTTCTACTTTGGTTAGTCTCAAAAGGAGAAATCTTATTGCTCTCGCATTTAAAATAATGCGTGCAATGCACACAAGTCTTTATTTAAAGAAAATTACTATTTGTTTCGTTATTTCCTCTAAATTTATAAACAAGTAGTTGATTTGTAGTCATATTACTTCGTTCAACTTTTGTTAGTCTCAGAAGGAGCAATCTTATCACTTTCATATTTAAAACAATGTGTATAACGTACACAAGTCTTTATTTAAAGAAACTAGCTTTTTACTTCATTATTTTCTCTAAATTTGCAAATAAGTAGGTGATTTACAGTCCAATTACTTCTTTCTACTTTTGTTATCCTCAAAAGGAGCAATCTTATCACTCTTGCATTTAAAAGATTGAGTACAACGCACACAAGTCTTCATTTAAGAAAACGTGCTAGTTGTTTCGTTATTTCCTCCAAATTTGTAAACAAATAGGTGATTTAGAGTCATATTACTTTTGTAATATCCCAAATATTTACAAGAATTATAAATAAGATTTGAAATAATTAATTAAAAGTTATGGTTTAAAACCTAGAGTTGTCGAAGTGAGATATGTAGAAAATGGGTAAATATTTTTTTAACATAATTTATTTGTTAGAAATTAAATGTGGGAATATTTTAATGATGCATGTAGAGAATTTATTAAGGAAATAAATTCATTTGAGAAGTGAAGGTATATATATATATATATATATATATATATATATATATATATATATATATATGCCTAGAGTTGTGTTTGTTAGCCAAACAAGAAAATAAGTAAATTAAATACTCAATAAAACTAATAAATTAATTAGTTTAAATATAAAGCAAGAAGGAAAGTCATGAAATATAATTAATTGAATTAATTATATTAGTTATGAGTTAAAGTTATAGAAATACTTGAATGTTTGTCTAGAATGACAATATTAAGAAGTTAATTAATTAAGTAATTAACTTAATTATTAAGGTATTATATAGAGTCCATTAATGGATTTAAAATAAGCCCAATATGAGAATATTTGCTTGAAGGTGGTTAATTAAATAATAATCTCAAATGTTATGTTGATTAATAGTCCAAGAGGTAATTAATATAAGTCCAATTAATTAATGTTGACAAGTATTGTATATAATGGGATGGTAGTCCAATTAAATAAATTACCTAGCCCAAGTTATGAAAGATGTGTGAGTTGTATTGGGTAGCCCAAGTAATTAAATAAGAGAGTGTAATGCAAAGTAATCTATGTAGCCCAAATAATTAAAAGTCAAATGATAGTCAATGTGTTGAGAGAATAATTTCAAGTATTGTTAAATGTAGAAAATTAACTAATATATGGTTAATTGAATAGCCCTAGTTGGTAGACAAGAGAAAGCATTAACCAAACATTGGTTAATTGCTAGGTGAATGAATGTGATGATGATAATTAACTATGGATGAGTTAATTGAATAACCCTAGATGGTAAATAAATTAAAGCTTTAACTATACATGAGTTAGTTGCTAGCAAAATATGTAGATACATAATTATATATATACATGGTGGATGAGAATTAACTAAGGTGAGGTTGGTAGTTTCACCTTGGGTTATTTGTTAGAAGAGAGTAACCTTACATGGGTTAATTGGTGGAATAATATTATAGATACAATTATGTATGTATATAATTTACCAAGATATAATTGGTAGGTAACCATGGGTTGCATGTTGTAGAGAATTAACCATACATTGGTTAATGATTAATTAAAATTGTAAGTATTATATATATATATATATATAATAAAAATAAAGAAAATGGTGGAGTGTTGACCAAATATGGGGTCCCACTTGGGGATTGAGTGAAGATGCATGTTGCTTGTATTCAAAATTTAATTGGTCATTCACTTTGTCAATTCAAGTTAGGATGTGATTTAAATAAAAAGTTATTGGTGAATATGTAGAGATACACATGTTGTAAGTATATAGATTGGTAGAGAGTTAACCATTGTTGGTTAAATGAATTAACCAATGGGTGGTTCACTAACCCTAGTTGATAAGTGAATTTTATATCAATTTATTAGATATTTTATGCTTAATTTTTTGTGATTTTTAAAGTATTTTTAGTGTTTTAGGTATTTTATTTATTATCATGCCTTATTATTATTTTTACTATTTTTATATTATTTTTATTTATTTTTAATTAATTTATATTTTAATTTTGTAGGAATTATGGCTGTAATGGCAAAACGGTAATAAGTGCAGCAAAGCAGGTCCACACCATGCGCGTGGGTGAATATTAGAATTCTCACTGGGCAGAACGACGTCGTTTGCAGCAACATATGGTGGAGAGAAGGAGTCGCGCATTGTTTTTCATGTAGGCATGTGATTTACACGCGCCAACAGTAACATGCTGGGCAACTTATTTCTCTCCTTTTTTCGCGTGGGGCTAGGCGTTTTTTTTATTTGTTTCAGAAAGTCTTTCTAGCCGTGTGGTTTCCAAATAGATTAAATTAAATAAATTCAAATCCAAAAGCAAATTGGAAAAGAAAAAATAAATAGAATTTTTATATTTATTTTATTTTTAATTTAATTCCTATTAGGGTTAGGAAATAATAAATCCTATTTGGTTTAGGAGGCTTATGATGTGACGACCCCAAATTCGGGTTCCATAACCTCGGGTTTGGTTCTCACTGATCAATACATTACTAGTAATTAAATACATACATTGCATTTAAACTTAGCGGAATAATACATATTGGTTCCTTACAAAAATGTTACAATACCAGAGTCTATTAACCTTAACATAAACAGTTCCTATTATAAGGAATTACAAAAGATTTATCAATAGTAAATACATATTTAAACATCTAATTAGCATGCATAAACTAACTTAAGCTCTGACTTTTTCTTTTCCCTTATCCTTCTTTGAGCAGTCAGGTTTATCTGAAAATGGTTCATGATATAGCAAGAATGAGCAACTAGTTTGCTCAACAAGTTAAGAACAATCATAGGGATTTATTATATCATGAATGAATAAGAGATGTTATCAATGATTTCAACAATAGATATAACAATTGTGAATGAAACAAGACTCAAATCTTATTAAACAGAATATTTAAATCTTAAAATGATGAGTGGCCACTAAGGACCCTGAACTAACGAGGGTATAATAGAGTTTCCTCTGACCCTTTTAGTAGTTTTGGTTTTCAAGGGAATCAGCCTATTTAACCCGCTGTATATGCATTACATTTAGTCAATTGGCGCCAAAGTCGGTTTCCCGACATAAAATCCCCTAATTTAGGGTTGTTCAATTCTCAGACTTATTATAAGAAATCTGCACCCAACAATGGTTTGGATAAGTTTTTAAAAGTATTTAAGTTATTGAATTTAGAAACGCAATGTCTAGTTGAACTATTAGCTTTAGACATTTTTAATACAGTTCATGAATCAAGAACTAATAAGCTTCAAATGCACTATGTGCGATTTTATAAACAATATGGATGTGAGATAATTTTAAATAATTAAACCACTTCAATCTTTGACAATAAATACAAGTATAGAAACTTGTTCAACAATAATTGAGTAGGGTTAGAGAAACTTGCAACAATAAATACAAGTTAGGGTAAGAAGAACTTGCCTTGTTTGCGATGTACGGCTAACAAATTCAACTAATTCCTTTTGAATAGACCTAACAATTTAATCACGTTGATCTTCAAATTAGTATCATATACATGTAGGTATGATGACCTTTATAACTCTTACAAACCACATAATTTGATAATTATGTGTATTTAAACACTTAGAAAATATTATCGCTATTTGATAATATTTCATACACAAAGAACCTATATTAACTATTTAATATAGTTCAAACAATTATTTAATATTATTAACAATTTAATAATATTTTATTAATACTGTAGTATTATTTATCATTTAATAATACCTTATAAATATTTTAAGATTAACTAATATTATTAATCATTTAATAATATTTTATTAACTATCTAATATTATTAATCATTTAATAATATTTTATTAAGTATCTAATATTATTACTCATTTAATAATATTTTATTAACTACCTAATATTATTACTCATTTAATAATATTTTATTAACTTTAAAATATTATTATGCACTTAATAAGATTTTAATAATTTTCTAATGTTATTATTTATTTAATAATATCTTATTACCTTTATTATATTATTATTTCAATATTAATATTTATATACCTTTAAATCATTAAATCAATTATATATATATTTAAAAATATATTTATTAAGTCCAAAAATACTAAAATGATTTTTGGAACATTTTTCATTTTCTGACCCGACTCGACCCGGTTCGGATTTTTTTTCCCTGAGAACAGTGCACTGTGCCGCGGCGCAGTGATTAACACTGCACATGGCGCCCCGGCGCTGTACTACAGAAGGTGCCACTTTTTGATTTTTTTGACAGTTTTGATACCCTTTAATCAAACATTGATAAAATGAAATCTACACATCCAAATAATACCAAATCAGTGTTGATGTGTTCCTAACTTCTTGTTTTACAATATTCCATGGTTCGATCGTCTTTTTGAAAACGTTTTACACGAAATTTACGGATCGAACCACTTAGGGTTTAAAAATGACATCCTTTTCGGTAAAAGCTATAACTTCTTCGTTATTCAATATTTTTGAAAAGTTCCAAAAGGGTTTTTCTTTAAAACTCATAGATCTAGCTTTCTAGCCATAAAAATCCAATTTCCTATTTGTACATTTCAAAATACAACATTAAACATAACATGTATAGTTAAGGTTTTACCGGTAAAAGGTGTTATGAACATTTCTACAACTTTTATGCATTTTTCACATACCAAATCATGTTATAAACACATAGAGCTATGAATATACATATATTATATAGTTAAATACATCTAGACCATTAAAATGAGTTTTGATCGGTTAAAAATAGATTTTAACCGTTCAAAATCATTATAAGCTACAAAAATAAAATTTAAGAAGAGATAGAGCACTTTTAAATCTTGAGGTCTTGGATGCTCTTCTTCTTCTCCTACCAAAGTATGTTATGAGGTTATTGGACATCCACCAAGCACAAGCTCTAGCTTTTTCTCTCAACTCCCAAGTGTATCTCTCAAATGCTCACAAATGCTCTCACTTTCTTTTCTCTAGAATTCTTGCAAATGACTAACAAACATTTCAAGTATGTGGAACACTCTATATATAGCCATCTATTAAACCTTCATTAACCTTCTTAATTCACCAATATAGTCACATTAAGAGCTTAAGTTGGATTACTATAGCATGGATGAACTAGTTGAATGACTTGTTGATTGACTAGGGTGGTTGAACTACTATGACATGGAGTGATTTAGAAGCAACATTGCAAATCAAGCCACCCCTTGTGGGGCCCTCATGTGGCCGACCAACATGGCCTCTTTTGGCCATGTTTTTTATTTAATTTTCTAGTTTTAATGTGCATACATACATATATACATATGTATATATACATTTGTTCAATTGTTGACCAATTTTGACTTCCTATTGGGCTCCATGTTGGACTTAGGAATTAAATATATTGGGCTCATCCATTGAATTGGTTTGGGCTCAATTTAATTAACACATTGGGTTAGCATTTAAATAATTATTCTACCTTTAATTAAAATAAGCATTGGGCTTGTTTAATTAATTGTATGGACTAGTAATTAAATTAATTATATGGGCTACTAGGTTAATATCTTTGACCTAGTTTATCAACTCATTTGGATTTAAAAATATAATCCAATTAAATTTGCTTTAATTAATTTAAACACTTTGCTTTCATTCTTTAAATAAATATACACATGCATAAGTACATCTATTTAATTATCTAATGCACCATTAATTAGTACAAAATTTTAAATTCATTGCTAATTATATATTAATTATAATTACAATGTCTAATGGAATTCGTGGTCATTACATATGAAGCCTATAAATAGAGGGCTTGAAACCCAATGTAATGGACAACTTTCATTAGAAAAATTCTCTTTTCTATTCTTTGGTTCTCTCTACAATTATGAGTAGCTAAATTATTTTTCTTGGTTTAAGTGATTGAAGCTATCAAAATTTATTCACTGTGAGATCTAATTTATTTTAATTTTTCAATTTATTTTTTGAGTATTGAATATTTTTCTGTGTTTAATTTTATGATTAATTCGTTTAATTGCTAGGATGCTTACTAGTTTATTATTCGTTGAAATCTATTACTAAATTAAATATCAAATCCGTAATTGTTTGGTCACTTTAATTTACGAAGCAATTAAGACTAATAATTATTATCAAAAGATTGTTATATCTTAGAAAAAATATTCATCTAAATTAAATGCAGACGTTTGGATTGTGTTGTTTAGTTCAACGATTTCTCTATTTCTTTATGCTACTACTAGGTTAAATCTTTAGCGCTTGTCTGAGATTATTTAGTATTAAGGGTTATTTAGATCGCTTGTTTCTACTTAACTAAAATTAAGTAGAGATAGAAAAATTATTCGAATGAGAGTAATTATTCCATGTTGAATATTTAACATATGAATTGAGTTATTCTTGTGGCAGTGATCAGTTGTAAATTCTTGATGGTAGATGTTAACTTAAACCAAGGTTTTTTCTTCTCATTTATTTTATTAAATTACTTGCATATTTATTTTAGTTAATTTTATTTAAATTATTTTTTTTAATTAAAAGCCCCCAATTTTGGTTTACAAAACATAAAATTAAATCAATCATTCTCTGTGGGATCGACTCTTACTTGCACTACTACATTAATATTTTTCCAAAGTAAGATTTTATTTTTGGGTGCTTGCGACATCACATCAAATTTTGGAGCCATTGCTGGGGACTGATTTTATTTATTTTTGTGCTTTTGTAAATGTTATTTTAATTTAGTAATTTATTTTTATTTTTTTTATTTTTTTAGTTTTCATATTTTATTTGAGTTGTGCAGGTTAAAGATGGAAATCATGGCTAGAAATCGAACTTTAAAAGAGCTTGCGGCCCCTGATTTGAATCAACAACCTTTAAGCATAACTTTTCCAAATTTAGATGCTAACACTTCATTTGAATTAAAATCTGGCTTAATACATCTATTGCCCACTTTTTATGGCCATGCAGGTGAAGATCTTCACAAACACTTAAAGGAATTCCATATGGTGTGCACAAGTCTGAAACCTTCTGGAGTGACTGAAGAGAAAATCAATCTAAGAGCTTTTCCATTTTCCTTGAAAGATTTGGCTAAGGATTGACTCTACTACCTACCCTCCGGAAGCATCACCACATGGGAAGAGATGAAAAGACTATTCTTGGAGAAATATTTTCCAGTTTTAAGGGCAGCCAATATCAGAAAAGACATTTGTGGTGTGAGACAAAACCATGGAGAATCCCTATACGAGTATTGTGAACGATTTAAGAAATTATGTGCAAGTTGTCCCCACCATCAAATCAGCGAGCAATTCGTCATCCAATATTTCTATGAAGGACTCATGTCTACTGATAGAAGCATGATTGATGCTGCTAGTGGAGGAGCTTTAGTGGAAAAAACTCCCGAAGCTGCAATGAACTTAATTGCAAACATGACTGCTAATTCCCAACAATTTGGCACTAGGTTTAATTTTCCATCCAAGAATGTTAATGAGGTAAATATTTCTTCACTTGAGCAACGAATTAATAGTCTAACCTCTCTTGTTTGTCAAGTGGTTGTAGGTAATACACAACAAGTAAAAGCTTGTGGAATTTGTGCGGTAGTAGGACATCCGACGGATATGTGCCCCAATCTTCAAGAGGAGTCCTATGAATAAGTAAATGTAGCAGGTGGTTTTCTTGGTCAACCACAAATGACATATGATCCTTACTTGAACACTTACAACTCAGGTTGGAGAGATCATCCTAATTTTGGCTATGGAAATCACCAAGGGAATCCATCTGCGACTCAAAATTTCTCAAGTTACAAACAATACAAGTTGCCATATCCTAACAAACCACAGAGCCAATCATCTGATTCTCATATGTCTTTAGAGGATATAGTTAAACAACTTAGCACTAACACTTTGCAATTTCAACAGGAAATGAAGACAAATATGCAGAATTTAAATACACAGATGGGACAAATGGCAACTATAATTAGTAGATTGGAGGCACAAAATTCTGAAACATTACCCTATCAAACAATGATGAATCCGAAAGCAAATGTCAGTGCAATTACTTTGAGACGCAGTAAAGAGATCGAAACTCCAAAAAAGACAGAGTCTGCACCAAAAGAGCAAAGCAAAACAGAAGTGGACAACAAGGAGGCAGGCGACAGTAAAGAGAACGACAGTGTTCTAGGCAAAAATGGTACTCCTAAACATAAATTTTTACCTCTCTCTGATTATAAACTGGTACCCCCTTTTTCTCTTGCTCTAACAAAAAAAAAGGAAATATGAGAAAGATTCAGATTTATAAGAAATTTTTCATCAATGCGAGGTAAAAATTTCATTATTAGATGCTATTAAACAAGTACCTCGCTTTGCTAGATTTCTAAAAGAGTTGTGTACACATAAGAGAAAACAAGCACTTAAAAGATATGAAAAGGTACAAGTAGAAAAGAATGTGTCGGCAATAATTCAAAGAAAACTTCCTACTAAGTGCCAAGATTCAGGAATGTTTACTATCCCTTGCAAGATAGGTGACACTAGATTTAAACAAGCCATGTTAGACTTAGGAGCATCTATTAATGTCATGTCATATTCTATATATGCTTTTTTAAAACTTGAACCTTTGAATAGAACTGGTACTGTGATTCAGTTGGCTGATAGATCTCACACTTATCCTAAAGGTATAGCAGAGCATGTTCTTGTGCAAGTAGATAATTTGATTTTTCTTGCTGATTTTTATGTACTTGATATGGAGAACGGTGATCAAAATGCTCCTATTTTGTTATGAAGACCCTTCTTAAAAACATCTGAAACTAAGATTGATGTTCATAGTGGTATACTAACAATGGAATTTGATGGCGAAATTGTTAAGTTTAATATTTTTGATGCCATAAAATGTCATAATCATGTTTACTCTGTTGAAGTGATTGATTTTTTAGCACAAATAGTTTCTGAAACTGATGGAAATGGTGAATTGAAAATGACATGTAATGAGGAGTTAAAGAAAAATGTTGCGGTTGTGAATGGTTCTCCGAAAACATGTAATGATCCATATTTTGACTTACCAGTTCCTAACAAGAAATCTTTACCTTCTGTTTTGCAGGATCACATTCCAGATTTGAAGCTTCTCCCTAATCATTTCAAATGCCAATTCATTGAAGAGGGAGTAAAACATTCATATCCACTGCAAGAGGGTTTGAACAAGTCCATGATAAATGGAGTAAAGATGGATGAGATTGTCAAAATTCAAGAGGAAGGAGTGGCGTAGTGTTTAAGTATGTTGTCAAGCCAATGACAATAAACAAATGCGCTGCTTGGGAGACAACCTAAGAGAAGTATAATTTTCTTTCGTTTTAATTTTTGTATTTATAGTTTAGTTATTTTTGCCTTTTTCTTTGCATTTTATTTTACATTGGGGACAATGTAAATTTTAAGTGTGGGGGAAGGGATTTAGGGATTTTGTATTTTTAGGTCATATTTTGAAAATTTTAGAAAATTTTAAAATTTTGAAATTTTGAATTTTGTCCGTAAATTCACTGCAAACCCTCACGAGATAAAACTCGTCCACTTGGGGTAACCTTGGGGTTTAAAGGCTTGTTGCACATGCTAAGTGTAGCCGTGTTTCCTACGAAAATGGGGTAGTTTTTTTTATTTTATTTTTAGGATGAGTCACTTGAGCAATGAGTTAATTGGATTTTAAATTTTTAGCCAATGATAAAAATCTTGATTTATGTTTTGTAACTCTTGGAAAAATGATAAATTTTTGCTTAATCTGATTTTTTGACCTATTGTTAGTATTTACTATATTTGAGATTTTTAAAATTTTTATGCACTTATATCCATTTGTTTGAGCTAGTTTTAATTAAGAGAAAGTTTAAATGGTTAAATGTTTATGGAAGATATTTTTGAACTCTATATCTTATTTGATCATTATTTGAAGTGAAATATAGAACAAAATATAATTTGGAGGAGATGATTTAGGTAATTTTTCTAGGATTATTATTGAAATTTTGTGGTGGGTTGAGATGGAGCGTAAAATGCATTCACTTATAAACACATGAAAAAGTGAGATGGAGCATAAAATGCATTCACTGAAGAAGAAGAAAAAAGAGAAAGAGAAAAAGAAAAAATGGGACGGAGCATAAAATGCACTCATTAAAATGAAAGAAAAATAGAAAAATATTTGAAAATGATATTAATAATCCTAGTGTGCCTAATTGTTTGAAACTTTTTGATCTTCGGATTTATATTTGTCTGTATTAGCTAAAACAGTAATGTGAAAAATAAATATATTGAGTTTTGTTGTATGTCTTTTATAAGGTAATTAATGACCACAACTTATCTGAGTTTTGATTAGTCTGATACATTTGGATTCACACACACACAAAAGGTCTTGAGTAGGGCAAGATTAATAAATATGTTAAAATTTTGATCTTTGCATATTTTAAAATTTTCTTTGAGTTATCATTTAAAAAAAATCTTTGAGGCTGATGTTGAAATTTGTATTGATTTGTTGCTCGAGTAAGTTGTTTGGTTATTATTTTTAATTTTTATTCTTGTTTTGCTTGAGGACAAAAAAAAAGGTTAAGTGTGGGGGTATTTGATAAGTGAATTTTATATCAATTTATTAGATATTTTATGCTTAATTATTTGTGAGTTTTTAAGTATTTTTAGTGTTTTAGGTGTTTTATTTATTATTATGCATTATTATTATTTTTACTATTTTTATATTATTTTTATTTATTTTTAATTAATTTATATTTTAATTTTGTAAGAATTATGGCTGTAATGGCAAAACGGTAATAAGTGCAGCAAAGCAGGTCCGCGCCATGCGCGCGGGTGAATATCAGAATTCTCGTTGGGCAGAACGACTCTTTTGCAGCAACATATGGTGGAGAGAAGGAGTCGCGCATTGCGCGGGGCAGTTTTTCATGCAGGCACGTGACTTACACGCGCCAACGGTAACATGCTGGGCAGCTTATTTCTCTCATTTTTTCTCGTGGGGCCAGGTGGTTTTTTTGTTTGTTTCAGAAAGTCTTTCCAGCCGTGTGGTTTCCAAATATATTACATTAAATAAATTCAAATCCAAAAGCAAATTGGAAAAGGAAAAATAAATAAATTTTTTATATTTATTTTATTTGTAATTTAATTCCTATTATGGTTAGGAGGTTAATGAAGCCTATAAATAGAGGGCTTGAAACCAAATGTAATGGACAAGTTTCATTAGAAAAATTCTCTCTTCTATTCTTTGGCGTTCTCTACAATTATGAGTAGCTAAATTATTTTTCTTGGTTTAAGTGATTGAAGCTATTAAGATTTATACACTGTGAGATCTAATTTATTTTAATTGTTTAATTTATATTTTGAGTATTGAATATTTTTCTGTGTTTAATTTTTTGATTAATTCGTTTAATTGCTAGGATGCATACTAGTTTATTAATCGTTGAAATCTACTGCTAAATTAAATATCAAATTCGTAATTGTTTGGTCACTTTAATTTGTGAAGAAACTAAGATTAATAATTATTTTGCATATCAAAAGATTGTTATATTTTAGAAAAAAATATTCATCTAAATTAAATGCAGACGATTGGATTGTGTTGTTTAGTTCAACGATTTCTCTATTTCTTTATGCTACTATTAGGTTAAATCTTTAGCGCTTGTCTGAGATTATTTAGTAGTAAGTGTTATTTAGATCGCTTATTTCTACTTAACTAAAATTAAGGAGAGATAGGAAAATTATTCGAATGAGAGTAATTATTCCACGTTGAATATTTAAAATATGAATTGAGTTATTCATGCGTCAGTGATCAGTTGTAAATTCTTGATAGTGGATATTAACTTAAACTAAGCTTTTTCTTCTTATTTATTTTATTAAATTACTTGCACATTTATTTTAGTTAATTTTATTTAAATTATTTCTTTAATTAAAAACCCCCCAATTTTGGTTTACAAAACATAAAATTAAATCAATCATTCTCTATGGGATCGACTCTTACTTGCACTACTACATTAATATTTTTTCAAAGTAAGATTTTATTTTTGGGTGCTTGCAACATCACACCACTAGTCAATGAAGATGGACAATTCCTTAAATTTATGAATTTGAGTTTGTAGAGAACTAATCATTGTTGGGTTAGTTGTTAACCCTAAGTGGTAATAAAAAAATAAAACATTAACCAATGCTAAATTTAAGTGTTAGTAAATATATAAATATATTGAATATATATGTAGAGAGTTATTAACTACATGGGAGGTAGTGAATAGACCCTAAGTGGTATTGAATGTGTGAATTAACCCTCTTTGGGTTAAGTTGTGTAGGATGTGTAGACATATAAAATATGTATACATATTTGGTGAGAGTTAACCAAACATTGATTAATTGGTGGAGGATGAGAATCTTTAACTAAGGTTGGATTTGGTAGATCAACCATAGGTCACTTGATATGTTAGTAAGTTAACCACATTGTGGTTAATTGTTGGAAGATGTGTGTATGATCAATTGATGAGCTTGGACCATGGTTGATAGTTAGGTCAACATAGGTTACAAGAGTAAGAGCTTTAACCATACATTAGTTAAGTGTTGGAGAATGGTTGTTTCAAATTTACTCTACCTAGTTGCTTCACTCAACTTCCATAAATCAATCGAAGCAAAGGTCATTCATTTAATAATTAAACTTGATTTGATCTTTTGCAAATATTGGTGATATTTTAGAGATACATATTATATATGTATAGATTTTTGGATGATAGAATGTGTCTATAAATAGAACTCATTAGTTCTGTTCTTTTGTAGGAGTTTGGTTATTTGCTAGCTTCTAAGTATAGAAATATAAAGCGAGATAAGAGAGAGCTCTTAAGAGAGAAAAGAGAGGAAACTCTTGTGAGTTGAGATTTCACCAAGGAAGATTGCTAGAAAATAATCAAGGTGGAGTCCCTAGTGAAGTTCATAGCCAATAGAAGAAGAGCATCCATGTCCAAGAGGTTAAAAAGTGGTTCTAACCCATCCTTAGTGCATTTTTATAATCTATATAAGTTTTAAACATTTGAAATATATTTTTAACAGATCAAAAGTTATTTTTGTAATGACCACGAATTTCATTAGTCGTTGTAAATATACTTAATAAATATTCAGCAACGAATTTAAACTTTTTGTACTAATTAATTGTACTTTAGATAATTAAATAAATGTACTTGTGTATGCATATATTTATTTAAAGAATTAAAGCAAGATGTATAATTAATTAAAGCAAATCTAATTGGATTATGTTAGTTCCCGTGGACATAATAGAGATCTAGAAGGGGGGGGGGGTTGAATAGATCATTTAAAAACTTTTTACTTTTGTAACGAAAGCATATTAGTTATAAATAATAGAATCAATTCAAGCACAGCGGATTTTACTTTTAATAAACCCCTTAAAGAAATATGAGCCATTTCAATTTAGTGTGTTAATCTAGTATGGGTGAAAGCAGATATTGTGCAGAATATAAAAGACATAAAGTAAATGACACAAGAGATTTATAGTGGTTCGGAGACTGAATAACTCCTACTCCACTCTTCTACTTGACAGTAGGAAATCCACTAAGATTTAGTCCTCTGGACTAGGACACTCTTGCCCTCATCAAAGCTAGCAGCTTTGGTTCCTTTAGTCACATTAAGACTAGGACACTCTTACCCTCATCAAAGCTAGCAGCTTTGGACTGTAGACTAAGTCCAGCAGACTTAGAATCTCTTGTACCCTTCGGTACTCAACAAGTCCAGCAGACTTGATTTCTTTTTAGCCACTTGGGCAAGGATCCTTTGACCCTCTTTTGTGTGTTGGATGCTTGTTGGGTTGTGCTGCTAAGATGAACTTTGATCTTCTTTATCTTCTGGTACTTAGCAGCTACTTATGATCCATCATTGAATGTTGCTGATGTTTGTCGTTGATATTCTCCTTCTTTCTGATATTCAGCAACTACTCAAGATCACCAAATGTGCAGCTAGGCTTTTGCACTTCAGCTCCTTTGGTACTTGATAGCTCATCGAGATGAACTCCTGAGATGACTGTGATGCTTCTTCTTTTTGGTACTCAGTTGTTCTTTCTTATCATAGACAGTTTATTGCTTCTCGAGATGGGCTTCTGAGATGACTGTGATGCTCCTTCCTTTTGGTACTCAGTTGCTACCATGTATGCATCAAGTTGGCGTTTAAGCTTCTCTCTTCCATGTGCCTAGCAGCTCTGAACACTTCTCTTGTAATAGAGTTATACATCTCTATGTCTCTCTCAATTCAGTGTTAGTGTTCTGATGGATCGTAGAGTTCTTTAGCATAATCATTCTCTGTTTCACTCTACGATCGGTTGTTGTCTTCTATCATTTCTTTTTGTATATTTTTCAACTGCAACAACCCCTCTGCTCTCTCTTCTTTTTTTGTTACTCATATTAGGCCTTTATATCTCTGAGCAAATCTTACCGTTTGAAAGAAATCCCGTTGGTTTCATTTGGCCTTGTGCAGATCCTCAATATCTTTAATGTTGACTTTCTTGCCGCGTGTGTCAGTGCTTTTCTGACGTGTTCAGATATGTTAACCTGTAGCCCTGCTTTCTCTGAATTTATAGCCGTTGCTCTTCTCAGAGTTGTTCATCAAAGATTATTATATTCTTTGCTAGTTAATCTTCTGATTCATCAATAAATGTTTTCCTTGACTTTAAGAATCAGCTGCTCTGCAGGCTCTGACTTGTTGACTTGTCTTCTTTATCACTGTAGAGATGTCAGTCTCGTGTTCTTCCCAGTCTTTGGAGTGAACAGGTCTTAGAGAATATGATCGTTGGGACATAGTCTTCTGATTTCTTGAGCTTGATACATGATACTAAAAGTCTTTGCTCTGACACTCAGCACGCATAAGTCAGTATTCTGACATTTATGACTTCTTCTATAGCAGATGCCTTAGAAGTGTTGACGTGGATGTTTCTGAAGTAATTAGCAACTCATTTTGAGACTACTGTCTTAAGTGCTTAGATGTCTTCAATCCTAGTTGGCACTTAAGTACTCAACGATCAATCCAGTTGTAGCTTCTTGCTTCTGATCGTTGAGTCATCTGCTGGTTCTGCTATGTAGCTCTACGATCTTGTCTGTCGTAGGCTTCTGATCGTTGAGTCATCTGCTGGTTCTGCTAATAGGCTTCTCATGCTTCGTGATCTTCATTGTGCTTTATGTATATAGAGCATAAGTCTGTGATCTGGTTTAAGCTTTAACAGATGATTTCTTATCATAGAGGATTGCTCTATGAACTTCAGGCTTGCTCGAACTGCTTATATGTCATGGAAGACTGCTCTATGAACCTTCAGGTGCCAGATCTTTATTGTAGAGGACTGCTCTATGAACTTTCAGTTTCATTCTCTGCTGTACAAACAAAGGCTGTTTATGACAGGTAGCATTTGAATATCTTCAGCTTGATTGCTTTGAATGTTGTACATCTGAACTTGCTTTAACATTTTACGACTTATCTGACTTGTGGTGTAAGTCATAGTGTAATCGTAGAGTTATGATTTGAACTGCTCTACGATCTCAGTTCAGACTAGATGCTGTAGATGTACGAGATCTTCATTCAGTTTGTTTAACAACCCAATGACAGCCTACTGAATAATCTTTATGAGGATTGCTGTCATGATTCTGAACTTTGACTCTGCTTGGTTCGTAGACAAGATTAGGAGAATCGTAGAGTGACTGTCTATATGGACTCTACGATCCCGAGAGTTAGCTCTACGATGCTGAGACAACTCTACGATCTGCCGAGAGGACTCTACGATTTTCCGAGCCTTATTCTGCGTTTACCAGGCAGACTCTACGATCTTCCTAGGAGACTCTACGATCTTCCTTTGAGTTATTTCATAGGACTTCTATCTGAATGACACTTCACTTCTCAATCAGTCTTGTTGATGGAGTTGGTGCTTGGATCTTCTGTTTGCTTGTCGGTCATTCAGGGTCTTCATACTGATGATCTTTTGAATAGACGCTCTATGATTCTGCTTTGGAAATGTGAGCGTGTGACTGGTTATACTGATGGCTTTCAGACTCTACGATCGTGAGTGTAGTCTGCGATCCTTGCTTTAACTCTCTTGCCAGACTGTTGTACTTTTGACGATCAGGCCTATCTATTACAATTTAAGATCAACCTAACAAGTTTGATCTTTCTATAAATATAGTCCTTGTACATAGTGATCTTTTTGAAGGACTGTACAATGCTATTAACTCATATGAGATCAACTTAACAAATTTGACCTTGTCAATCTAAGTCCTTAGAACATAATGTCTATTAACTATTAAGGACTTTACATCTTTCATTAATGCAGATATATTTGCATATTGATTCATTTATCTTTTAACACACATCATCAAATCTTATAATAGAGAAATAACATTCACATGCATATTCCAAATAATCTCCCCCTATTTGATGATGACAAAACAACAATACTAGATGCTTATGCATTTGATGAATGAATCTTACTATACAGTGAGCTACTGTAATACTAGAGCAGAAAATATGAATGTCATTGATTGAATACTTAAATACAGATTACACAACATCCTAAACACTGGATCCAGATCATACTATTTCAGTTTGAGATGTACCTTCCTTTGTATTTGTATGTCTTCTGAATGATCTACATGTTGTTGCTGCTTATCTGTTAGTTCTGCTCCCCCTCAGCTGATGACTTCATGTCTCCCCCTCAGCTGATGACTTCATGTCTTCGTCTGGCTCCCCCTCAGTTCTTGCCTTCAAGGCTTCCTTTGCCTGTTTTCTTTTCTGTTTCTTCTTGCTCTTCTCCTTTAGCTTCATTCGTTTCATCCTGATCCTCTTTCTCTTTTTCTCCCCCTTTTTGTCATCAATAGTCTGAGAGAGCTGCTGGAAATTTACCATGAGCTGCTCGACCAGGTAGGATGTGTTTCCAATTTCAATCTTTAGATCCTGCTGAGTGAGCTCAATGGTCTGAGACAGAGATTGATTTAAATTCTCTATCTTTTCCGAAAGAGATGCAATAGATTCTTCATTGTTCTTCCGAAGTTTCAGAATTTCTTTCTGCTGATTTTCTGATGACTTCTGATTTATCTGATCTTGTTGAAGAAGCTTGAAAGATATGTTTGAAAAAGATGCTTGCACTTCTTTGTAGAATTCTTCTGCTCCAGATATAGCCTCTGCTGTGGTAGAATTCTTGAAGATGTTCTCAAGAGCGGTGATTGTATCAAAGAAATCATTGTTTGATGATGAAGGAATATCAGAGGGTGATTTGCTGGGAATATTTGGCTGAGACTGGTTTGTTGCAGTCGTAGAGTCAGGATGCTTTACGGCCCTTGACTCTACGAGTCTATTTTGCTTCTGACTTTCATCTTGATTGATCAACAGTGAATAAGGAATGAATATACTTTCTGCATGACGGTAGGTTTTGAAGTGTTGGACATTTTTGATCAGCAGAGTTGGAAATGATTGAACTCTTGGGAAGTTCTGAGAAACCAACTTTAGATTAGGAAAGTAAGTATAACACCAACTGATGAAGCTCGTATCTCTGAAACAGATAGCTTTTAACCAGGGCATCCAAGGGTAGAACCTTCTTAACTCCTGACCTTTATGATCATATAAAACTGTGGTTCGATCGAGCTCGATGTCTTCAAACTTGCTCAGTAAATCTTCCATGGTTATTGAAGCTACTCTGATTTGACCATTGCCGTGATCAATCCATTTGTTTGGCAACATGGCTCCTGGCTTTTCAACTGCTTCCAATATAATCCTTATTCGAATACTTGATGGTGAGGCTGCTGGAACATGATGATTAAGACTTTCTGACTCAGCATTTTCAGAGCTCGAGTCTTCTTGATCTTTATCTCCGAATGTTGTTCCCTTTCCTTTCCCTTTGTCAGAGTCTTTAGCTTTAGAAATTGATTCCTTTGAAGCTTTGACAGGTTCAACAGTTGTTTCTTCTAACTGTTCTTCATTTCTCAATGTTCCACTAACATCGTCTTCTCTTACTTCATCAACTGTTTCTGCAGTAAACATTTCTTCACTTCTAGATTTTGACTCACTTGGAGTCACATTTTCTTCAACAGGTACCTCCTTACTTTCATCACTGAGATCAATGAAGTTAGGTGAACCATCTCCTGCCTTTTTATTCCCTAGAGATTTCATCATTTGTTGAAGACGAGCACTTTGTCTTTTTGCAGGCTTGATCTTCTCAGTTTTCAACTTCTTGAGGGATGATTTTGGTGAGATGAATCCAAATGATAGAGACTCATCAGATGAATCATCTTTACTTGAACATGCTTTCCTTTTTCCTTTGCTTTCCTTCGAATCTTTCTTGCTGCTGCTAGTCATCCTTAACCTCTTATTTTCCATGGGATTCTTCTTCCAGTTGTCAAACAGTTTAGGAGACATAACTTTGTGGACATTCAAAGCCTCCCCCTCATCATCCCTAATCTTATCTTGCAGTTTCCGCTTCAGTATGATACTTAAGAATCTTCCATAGAATACTTTTGAGATTGGCTTCCCAGGAGCCTTTATTTTCTCAACCTCCTTGACTAACAAGTCAAATAGTATGGCACCAAAGTTTATGTTCTTCCTCATGACAATAGCAGACATGATTCTTAGTTGAGGATCACTTACAGTGTCATGAGCGGTGTCTTTGCATAGGATACATTTGCCTACTATCTCTGCCAGGAACTCGAACTCTTCTGGAAACTCCTTTTTCTTCATACCCTTTAGTTGAGTTTTCTTTACATAACCCATCCTCCTCATTCCTTCAACTGTATCTATGTCTTCAAGTGATGATAGATCTCCAACAGTAATTCCCAGACACTTGTTGATTTCGGTATCATCTATTTTGAGTCTTTCTCCTCTAACTCTTGAAACTAACTCATCATTGTTTACAACTGCGTTCCGATAGAACTCTTTTACCAGAACAGAGTAGACCTTGATGTTTGCCCCCAAACAGTCTGAGAAATCAGCTTCCTGCACTATTGTAAGAATATCCTTGAATTTCTTTTCAGAGGACTCAAACTTTTCAAAGCCGAGTTGGATGCCAGAAACAACTTGACAGTTTTCCATATCAATGGTTTTGTAAAAAGAGTGTTTGGTCAAATGACGATTTCAGAGAATGATAAGGGTGTGATCGAGATGTATAGATATCAGGGGTCTTTTGTGTTTAGGGTTTGAAGATTTGCTGGGTTTCAACAATGGTTTTGGTACAGGATGAGTTTGCACGGTTTTGAGAAATGGATACTGATAACTGATGGGAAAGGACAATCGTCAGTTTGAAAATTTTGGCTTATGTCAGTTCCCTCGTAAGTTTTGTAGAAGACACGTGTAGGGTATTCATTTGCAGGATGTGGCCTTCACTTTTGCATTTATTGTAACTGATGCATAACTGACTCACTTGAGTTTGGAGAGCGTGAACATTACTTCCCTGTTTGACAGACACCTTGGTCAGTTCGTAGAGTGACTTGCTCTTCACTCTACGATTATCCTTAGAAAAGACTTTTGGTCACCAATGCAGAATGCTTGAGATTTCTTTGCACAGTTTTCTTCTTTTGTACAAACAGCAGGTGGATCATTCATTGACGAATAACGACTTTGGTTGGAGAAAATTTCTTTTTCCCTTTACACCTGGAGCTCAGAAGGAATACAGGTGATGTAAAACGCTCAGTCTTTTGGCAGAGTTCAGGAAGCTCAGAGAGGGCATGCCTCTTAGTTTGAAACTTAGGACTTGGTTTGTCTCTGAGGCGCTTTATCTGAGAAAAGACTGCTTTGATATGAAAGAGGGAATGTTAATCACTATATGACATGAACTGTGAGCTGGTAAGAGGATGTGAAAGGTTCAATGAAAGGGTGATTTATGTGGAGTGTGATTGTAGACACATTATATTCTACGATCTAGTTGTTGATCATAGTGACTCTATGACTTGGAGTAATTATGGCTGAACAGGTTATCAAACATAGAGTTTAGAGACTCTTCGATTTGGAGATGAAGATTTAATAGGTTCTGATAACTTCTTCACTTTTTGTTGAACTTAGCTGACTATCGCTCCCCCACGGTCAACTTCCATCTCTGAGATAACTTGTCTTTCCGTGACTCTTTATCTTAGGTTCGTAGAGTACTTTCCTTAGTACTGTCTATTCTACGATTCTTTGACTGGTGCTGTGATCGTAGAGTTGGTCTGACATTGTTAGACTTTGCCCTGTGCATTGCTAAGCTTGACAGAATGTTGCTTCTCCATACTTGATACTGCCTCCTTATGATTTGATTCTCCATCAATGGATTTATAAAGAGTTTTCCTCAGATATGGCTTTGCTAAAATCCCTTTTTCTGACACTATGATCGTAGGCTTTGTATTCTCAGCTTTCGGTGATAGTAGAGTTGACTCGCACTTTGATGAGACCCTTGTCCTTGAATTTCTCTTTAATCTAGTTCCTTTTTGAGTGGTCTTTGGATCAGTCAAGACACCTGCAGGTTAAATTTTCTAATTTGGTACCCACACTTATTTGGGTCCTGAGAGGTTAGTAATTTTAAGTATCTAACATTGTCATATTTTGAAAACTCAATGTGCATAGTAGTGAATGAATGATGCCTGTTATTTTATGCTAAATGAGTATGTGTGTGAGAGGTTTAAGATTGATAAATCACTTTTCATGAAGTACTGAATTTTTGAACTTTAGTGGAGTGATGATCAGTTCTATGTGTTGTGCTTCAATGGCTCGTAGAGTTGATCAGTCTCTACGATCCTTCAGAGTGCAACAATAGATATGATCATACTCTACGATTTATCAAGAACTCAGATTAAAACCAAATCGAAAGTAACTCTAAAGAAAGTTAAGGTAGGATAAATACCAATCGAGGCTACCTCTTTGGATTTTGAGAGAAACAGAGTTAATGTTAGGAAGTGAGTATTGCTAAAAATAAATCTTCAAGTTTTCCTCAATTTAGAAGGTTAAATTCAATCTTAACACTCATTTTTCTTTATCAATTGAGAACGCTCTTACATGAGTACAAGTAATATTTAATAAAAGATATGACATGGTTTAACGAGAGTATTTTAGAAGGATAATGATTCTTTTACAAGATTCTGAGAAATGAGGATAAAAAAAATAACTTGTCATGCAATACAATAATTGATAACTTCAGTACTTGGAGGAGATAGGATAAAATACCTCACTGTTGTCAATTACTTGACAACCAGTGGATCTGATTTTGATGAAGCATAGCTGTTATTGCAATGATTTGCAGTCCTTCCGGTTTTTATTTGTGACACTATAAATTTCTTCATATAGCTCAGGTTCTGGTTGTTGAGAAGGGCAATAACACCCATAGTTGAGAAGTCCATAGATTTAATCGTTGACGGTTGATGAAGGAGTGAATGTCCCCTACTGATTTCCCTTAGCTCAATTTGTCTGAAGAAGATAATTCTTTTAAGCACATGGTTAAGCATGGATGGCCTTAGGCAGCTTCTTCATTTGGATTCCCTGTACACACAATTTTCAACTTGTGAGATTAAATTCATTTTGTCTTTTATACCCAATACCGAGATTTAACACTAATTTAAATTTGTGTCATAGATCAACTCAAAGCGTAGGCTTTAACATATTTGTGAGAATCTGCTCTGATACCAATTGTTAGTTCCCGTGGACACAATAGAGATCTAGAAGGGGGGGGGGGGTTGAATAGATCATTTAAAAACTTTTTACTTTTGTAACGAAAGCATATTAGTTATAAATGATAGAATCAATTCAAGCACAGCGGATTTTACTTTTAATAAACCCCTTAAAGAAATATGAGCCATTTCAATTTAGTGTGTTAATCTAGTATGGGTGAAAGAAGATATTGTGCAGAATATAAAAGATATAAAGTAAATGACACAAGAGATTTATAGTGGTTCGGAGACTGAATAACTCCTACTCCACTCTTCTACTTGACAGTAGGAAATCCACTAAGATTTAGTCCTCTGGACTAGGACACTCTTGCCCTCATCAAAGCTAGCAGCTTTGGTTCCTTTAGTCACATTAAGACTAGGACACTCTTGCCCTCATCAAAGCTAGCAGCTTTGGACTGTAGACTAAGTCCAGCAGACTTAGAATCTCTTGTACCCTTCGGTACTCAACAAGTCCAGCAGACTTGATTTCTTTTTAGCCACTTGGGCAAGGATCCTTTGACCCTCTTTTGTGTGTTGGATGCTTGTTGGGTTGTGCTGCTAAGATGAACTTTGATCTTCTTTATCTTCTGGTACTTAGCAGCTACTTATGATCCATCATTGAATGTTGCTGATGTTTGTCGTTGATATTCTCCTTCTTTCTGATATTCAGCAACTACTCAAGATCACCAAATGTGCAGCTAGGCTTTTGCACTTCAGCTCCTTTGGTACTTGATAGCTCATCGAGATGAACTCCTGAGATGACTGTGATGCTTCTTCTTTTTGGTACTCAGTTGTTCCTTCTTATCATAGACAGTTTATTGCTTCTCGAGATGGGCTTCTGAGATGACTGTGATGCTCCTTCCTTTTGGTACTCAGTTGCTACCATGTATGCATCAAGTTGGCGTTTAAGCTTCTCTCTTCCATGTGCCTAGCAGCTCTGAACACTTCTCTTGTAATAGAGTTATACATCTCTATGTCTCTCTCAATTCAGTGTTAGTGTTCTGATGGATCGTAGAGTTCTTTAGCATAATCATTCTCTGTTTCACTCTACGATCGGTTGTTGTCTTCTATCATTTCTTTTTGTATATTTTTCAACTGCAACAACCCCTCTGCTCTCTCTTCTTTTTTTGTTACTCATATTAGGCCTTTATATCTCTGAGCAAATCTTACCGTTTGAAAGAAATCCCGTTGGTTTCATTTGGTCTTGTGCAGATCCTCAATATCTTTAATGTTGACTTTCTTGCCGCGGGTGTCAGTGCTTTTCTGACGTGTTCAGATATGTTAACCTGTAGCCCTGCTTTCTCTGAATTTATAGCCGTTGCTCTTCTCAGAGTTGTTCATCAAAGATTATTATATTCTTTGCTAGTTAATCTTCTGATTCATCAATAAATGTTTTCCTTGACTTTAAGAATCAGCTGCTCTGCAGGCTCTGACTTGTTGACTTATCTTCTTTATCACTGTAGAGATGTCAGTCTCGTGTTCTTCCCAGTCTTTGGAGTGAACAGGTCTTAGAGAATATGATCGTTGGGACATAGTCTTCTGATTTCTTGAGCCTGATACATGATACTAAAAGTCTTTGCTCTGACACTCAGCACGCATAAGTCAGTATTCTGACATTTCTGACTTCTTCTATAGCAGATGCCTTAGAAGTGTTGACGTGGATGTTTCTGAAGTAATTAGCAACTCATTTTGAGACTACTGTCTTAAGTGCTTAGATGTCTTCAATCCTAGTTGGCACTTAAGTACTCAACGATCAATCCAGTTGTAGCTTCTTGCTTCTGATCGTTGAGTCATCTGCTGGTTCTGCTATGTAGCTCTACGATCTTGTCTGTCGTAGGCTTCTGATCGTTGAGTCATCTGCTGGTTCTGCTAATAGGCTTCTCATGCTTCGTGATCTTCATTGTGCTTTATGTATATAGAGCATAAGTCTGTGATCTGGTTTAAGCTTTAACAGATGATTTCTTATCATAGAGGATTGCTCTATGAACTTCAGGCTTGCTCGAACTGCTTATATGTCATGGAAGACTGCTCTATGAACCTTCAGGTGCCAGATCTTTATTGTAGAGGACTGCTCTATGAACTTTCAGTTTCATTCTCTGCTGTACAAACAAAGGCTGTTTATGACAGGTAGCATTTGAATATCTTCAGCTTGATTGCTTTGAATGTTGTACATCTGAACTTGCTTTAACATTTTACGACTTATCTGACTTGTGGTGTAAGTCATAGTGTAATCGTAGAGTTATGATTTGAACTGCTCTACGATCTCAGTTCAGACTAGATGCTGTAGATGTACGAGATCTTCATTCAGTTTGTTTAACAACCCAATGACAGCCTACTGAATAATCTTTATGAGGATTGCTGTCATGATTCTGAACTTTGACTCTGCTTGGTTCGTAGACAAGATTAGGAGAATCGTAGAGTGACTGTCTATATGGACTCTACGATCCCGAGAGTTAGCTCTACGATGCTGAGACAACTCTACGATCTGCCGAGAGGACTCTACGATTTTCCGAGCCTTATTCTGCGTTTACCAGGCAGACTCTACGATCTTCCTAGGAGACTCTACGATCTTCCTTTGAGTTATTTCATAGGACTTCTATCTGAATGACACTTCACTTCTCAATCAGTCTTGTTGATGGAGTTGGTGCTTGGATCTTCTGTTTGCTTGTCGGTCATTCAGGGTCTTCATACTGATGATCTTTTGAATAGACGCTCTATGATTCTGCTTTGGAAATGTGAGCGTGTGACTGGTTATACTGATGGCTTTCAGACTCTACGATCGTGAGTGTAGTCTGCGATCCTTGCTTTAACTCTCTTGCCAGACTGTTGTACTTTTGACGATCAGGCCTATCTATTACAATTTAAGATCAACCTAACAAGTTTGATCTTTCTATAAATATAGTCCTTGTACATAGTGATCTTTTTGAAGGACTGTACAATGCTATTAACTCATATGAGATCAACTTAACAAATTTGACCTTGTCAATCTAAGTCCTTAGAACATAATGTCTATTAACTATTAAGGACTTTACATCTTTCATTAATGCAGATATATTTGCATATTGATTCATTTATCTTTTAACACACATCATCAAATCTTATAATAGAGAAATAACATTCACATGCATATTCCAAATAATCTCCCCCTATTTGATGATGACAAAACAACAATACTAGATGCTTATGCATTTGATGAATGAATCTTACTATACAGTGAGCTACTGTAATACTAGAGCAGAAAATATGAATGTCATTGATTGAATACTTAAATACAGATTACACAACATCCTAAACACTGGATCCAGATCATACTATTTCAGTTTGAGATGTACCTTCCTTTGTATTTGTATGTCTTCTGAATGATCTACATGTTGTTGCTGCTTATCTGTTAGTTCTGCTCCCCCTCAGCTGATGACTTCATGTCTCCCCCTCAGCTGATGACTTCATGTCTTCGTCTGGCTCCCCCTCAGTTCTTGCCTTCAAGGCTTCCTTTGCCTGTTTTCTTTTCTGTTTCTTCTTGCTCTTCTCCTTTAGCTTCATTCGTTTCATCCTGATCCTCTTTCTCTTTTTCTCCCCCTTTTTGTCATCAATAGTCTGAGAGAGCTGCTGGAAATTTACCATGAGCTGCTCGACCAGGTAGGATGTGTTTCCAATTTCAATCTTTAGATCCTGCTGAGTGAGCTCAATGGTCTGAGACAGAGATTGATTTAAATTCTCTATCTTTTCCGAAAGAGATGCAATAGATTCTTCATTGTTCTTCCGAAGTTTCAGAATTTCTTTCTGCTGATTTTCTGATGACTTCTGATTTATCTGATCTTGTTGAAGAAGCTTGAAAGATATGTTTGAAAAAGATGCTTGCACTTCTTTGTAGAATTCTTCTGCTCCAGATATAGCCTCTGCTGTGGTAGAATTCTTGAAGATGTTCTCAAGAGCGGTGATTGTATCAAAGAAATCATTGTTTGATGATGAAGGAATATCAGAGGGTGATTTGCTGGGAATATTTGGCTGAGACTGGTTTGTTGCAGTCGTAGAGTCAGGATGCTTTACGGCCCTTGACTCTACGAGTCTATTTTGCTTCTGACTTTCATCTTGATTGATCAACAGTGAATAAGGAATGAATATACTTTCTGCATGACGGTAGGTTTTGAAGTGTTGGACATTTTTGATCAGCAGAGTTGGAAATGATTGAACTCTTGGGAAGTTCTGAGAAACCAACTTTAGATTAGGAAAGTAAGTATAACACCAACTGATGAAGCTCGTATCTCTGAAACAGATAGCTTTTAACCAGGGCATCCAAGGGTAGAACCTTCTTAACTCCTGACCTTTATGATCATATAAAACTGTGGTTCGATCGAGCTCGATGTCTTCAAACTTGCTCAGTAAATCTTCCATGGTTATTGAAGCTACTCTGATTTGACCATTGCCGTGATCAATCCATTTGTTTGGCAACATGGCTCCTGGCTTTTCAACTGCTTCCAATATAATCCTTATTCGAATACTTGATGGTGAGGCTGCTGGAACATGATGATTAAGACTTTCTGACTCAGCATTTTCAGAGCTCGAGTCTTCTTGATCTTTATCTCCGAATGTTGTTCCCTTTCCTTTCCCTTTGTCAGAGTCTTTAGCTTTAGAAATTGATTCCTTTGAAGCTTTGACAGGTTCAACAGTTGTTTCTTCTAACTGTTCTTCATTTCTCAATGTTCCACTAACATCGTCTTCTCTTACTTCATCAACTGTTTCTGCAGTAAACATTTCTTCACTTCTAGATTTTGACTCACTTGGAGTCACATTTTCTTCAACAGGTACCTCCTTACTTTCATCACTGAGATCAATGAAGTTAGGTGAACCATCTCCTGCCTTTTTATTCCCTAGAGATTTCATCATTTGTTGAAGACGAGCACTTTGTCTTTTTGCAGGCTTGATCTTCTCAGTTTTCAACTTCTTGAGGGATGATTTTGGTGAGATGAATCCAAATGATAGAGACTCATCAGATGAATCATCTTTACTTGAACATGCTTTCCTTTTTCCTTTGCTTTCCTTCGAATCTTTCTTGCTGCTGCTAGTCATCCTTAACCTCTTATTTTCCATGGGATTCTTCTTCAAGTTGTCAAACAGTTTAGGAGACATAACTTTGTGGACATTCAAAGCCTCCCCCTCATCATCCCTAATCTTATCTTGCAGTTTCCGCTTCAGTATGATACTTAAGAATCTTCCATAGAATACTTTTGAGATTGGCTTCCCAGGAGCCTTTATTTTCTCAACCTCCTTGACTAACAAGTCAAATAGTATGGCACCAAAGTTTATGTTCTTCCTCATGACAATAGCAGACATGATTCTTAGTTGAGGATCACTTACAGTGTCATGAGCGGTGTCTTTGCATAGGATACATTTGCCTACTATCTCTGCCAGGAACTCGAACTCTTCTGGAAACTCCTTTTTCTTCATACCCTTTAGTTGAGTTTTCTTTACATAACCCATCCTCCTCATTCCTTCAACTGTATCTATGTCTTCAAGTGATGATAGATCTCCAACAGTAATTCCCAGACACTTGTTGATTTCGGTATCATCTATTTTGAGTCTTTCTCCTCTAACTCTTGAAACTAACTCATCATTGTTTACAACTGCGTTCCGATAGAACTCTTTTACCAGAACAGAGTAGACCTTGATGTTTGCCCCCAAACAGTCTGAGAAATCAGCTTCCTGCACTATTGTAAGAATATCCTTGAATTTCTTTTCAGAGGACTCAAACTTTTCAAAGCCGAGTTGGATGCCAGAAACAACTTGACAGTTTTCCATATCAATGGTTTTGTAAAAAGAGTGTTTGGTCAAATGACGATTTCAGAGAATGATAAGGGTGTGATCGAGATGTATAGATATCAGGGGTCTTTTGTGTTTAGGGTTTGAAGATTTGCTGGGTTTCAACAATGGTTTTGGTACAGGATGAGTTTGCACGGTTTTGAGAAATGGATACTGATAACTGATGGGAAAGGACAATCGTCAGTTTGAAAATTTTGGCTTATGTCAGTTCCCTCGTAAGTTTTGTAGAAGACACGTGTAGGGTATTCATTTGCAGGACGTGGCCTTCACTTTTGCATTTATTGTAACTGATGCATAACTGACTCACTTGAGTTTGGAGAGCGTGAACATTACTTCCCTGTTTGACAGACACCTTGGTCAGTTCGTAGAGTGACTTGCTCTTCACTCTACGATTATCCTTAGAAAAGACTTTTGGTCACCAATGCAGAATGCTTGAGATTTCTTTGCACAGTTTTCTTCTTTTGTACAAACAGCAGGTGGATCATTCATTGACGAATAACGACTTTGGTTGGAGAAAATTTCTTTTTCCCTTTACACCTGGAGCTCAGAAGGAATACAGGTGATGTAAAACGCTCAGTCTTTTGGCAGAGTTCAGGAAGCTCAGAGAGGGCATGCCTCTTAGTTTGAAACTTAGGACTTGGTTTGTCTCTGAGGCGCTTTATCTGAGAAAAGACTGCTTTGATATGAAAGAGGGAATGTTAATCACTATATGACATGAACTGTGAGCTGGTAAGAGGATGTGAAAGGTTCAATGAAAGGGTGATTTATGTGGAGTGTGATTGTAGACACATTATATTCTACGATCTAGTTGTTGATCATAGTGACTCTATGACTTGGAGTAATTATGGCTGAACAGGTTATCAAACATAGAGTTTAGAGACTCTTCGATTTGGAGATGAAGATTTAATAGGTTCTGATAACTTCTTCACTTTTTGTTGAACTTAGCTGACTATCGCTCCCCCACGGTCAACTTCCATCTCTGAGATAACTTGTCTTTCCGTGACTCTTTATCTTAGGTTCGTAGAGTACTTTCCTTAGTACTGTCTATTCTACGATTCTTTGACTGGTGCTGTGATCGTAGAGTTGGTCTGACATTGTTAGACTTTGCCCTGTGCATTGCTAAGCTTGACAGAATGTTGCTTCTCCATACTTGATACTGCCTCCTTATGATTTGATTCTCCATCAATGGATTTATAAAGAGTTTTCCTCAGATATGGCTTTGCTAAAATCCCTTTTTCTGACACTATGATCGTAGGCTTTGTATTCTCAGCTTTCGGTGATAGTAGAGTTGACTCGCACTTTGATGAGACCCTTGTCCTTGAATTTCTCTTTAATCTAGTTCCTTTTTGAGTGGTCTTTGGATCAGTCAAGACACCTGCAGGTTAAATTTTCTAATTTGGTACCCACACTTATTTGGGTCCTGAGAGGTTAGTAATTTTAAGTATCTAACATTGTCATATTTTGAAAACTCAATGTGCATAGTAGTGAATGAATGATGCCTGTTATTTTATGCTAAATGAGTATGTGTGTGAGAGGTTTAAGATTGATAAATCACTTTTCATGAAGTACTGAATTTTTGAACTTTAGTGGAGTGATGATCAGTTCTATGTGTTGTGCTTCAATGGCTCGTAGAGTTGATCAGTCTCTACGATCCTTCAGAGTGCAACAATAGATATGATCATACTCTACGATTTATCAAGAACTCAGATTAAAACCAAATCGAAAGTAACTCTAAAGAAAGTTAAGGTAGGATAAATACCAATCGAGGCTACCTCTTTGGATTTTGAGAGAAACAGAGTTAATGTTAGGAAGTGAGTATTGCTAAAAATAAATCTTCAAGTTTTCCTCAATTTAGAAGGTCAAATTCAATCTTAACACTCATTTTTCTTTATCAATTGAGAACGCTCTTACATGAGTACAAGTAATATTTAATAAAAGATATGACATGGTTTAACGAGAGTATTTTAGAAGGATAATGATTCTTTTACAAGATTCTGAGAAATGAGGATAAAAAAAATAACTTGTCATGCAATACAATAATTGATAACTTCAGTACTTGGAGGAGATAGGATAAAATACCTCACTGTTGTCAATTACTTGACAACCAGTGGATCTGATTTTGATGAAGCATAGCTGTTATTGCAATGATTTGCAGTCCTTCCGGTTTTTATTTGTGACACTATAAATTTCTTCATATAGCTCAGGTTCTGGTTGTTGAGAAGGGCAATAACACCCATAGTTGAGAAGTCCATAGATTTAATCGTTGACGGTTGATGAAGGAGTGAATGTCCCCTACTGATTTCCCTTAGCTCAATTTGTCTGAAGAAGATAATTCTTTTAAGCACATGGTTAAGCATGGATGGCCTTAGGCAGCTTCTTCATTTGGATTCCCTGTACACACAATTTTCAACTTGTGAGATTAAATTCATTTTGTCTTTTATACCCAATACCGAGATTTAACACTAATTTAAATTTGTGTCATAGATCAACTCAAAGCGTAGGCTTTAACATATTTGTGAGAATCTGCTCTGATACCAATTGTTAGTTCCCGTGGACACAATAGAGATCTAGAAGGGGGGGGGGGGGTTGAATAGATCATTTAAAAACTTTTTACTTTTGTAACGAAAGCATATTAGTTATAAATGATAGAATCAATTCAAGCACAGCGGATTTTACTTTTAATAAACCCCTTAAAGAAATATGAGCCATTTCAATTTAGTGTGTTAATCTAGTATGGGTGAAAGAAGATATTGTGCAGAATATAAAAGATATAAAGTAAATGACACAAGAGATTTATAGTGGTTCGGAGACTGAATAACTCCTACTCCACTCTTCTACTTGACAGTAGGAAATCCACTAAGATTTAGTCCTCTGGACTAGGACACTCTTGCCCTCATCAAAGCTAGCAGCTTTGGTTCCTTTAGTCACATTAAGACTAGGACACTCTTGCCCTCATCAAAGCTAGCAGCTTTGGACTGTAGACTAAGTCCAGCAGACTTAGAATCTCTTGTACCCTTCGGTACTCAACAAGTCCAGCAGACTTGATTTCTTTTTAGCCACTTGGGCAAGGATCCTTTGACCCTCTTTTGTGTGTTGGATGCTTGTTGGGTTGTGCTGCTAAGATGAACTTTGATCTTCTTTATCTTCTGGTACTTAGCAGCTACTTATGATCCATCATTGAATGTTGCTGATGTTTGTCGTTGATATTCTCCTTCTTTCTGATATTCAGCAACTACTCAAGATCACCAAATGTGCAGCTAGGCTTTTGCACTTCAGCTCCTTTGGTACTTGATAGCTCATCGAGATGAACTCCTGAGATGACTGTGATGCTTCTTCTTTTTGGTACTCAGTTGTTCCTTCTTATCATAGACAGTTTATTGCTTCTCGAGATGGGCTTCTGAGATGACTGTGATGCTCCTTCCTTTTGGTACTCAGTTGCTACCATGTATGCATCAAGTTGGCGTTTAAGCTTCTCTCTTCCATGTGCCTAGCAGCTCTGAACACTTCTCTTGTAATAGAGTTATACATCTCTATGTCTCTCTCAATTCAGTGTTAGTGTTCTGATGGATCGTAGAGTTCTTTAGCATAATCATTCTCTGTTTCACTCTACGATCGGTTGTTGTCTTCTATCATTTCTTTTTGTATATTTTTCAACTGCAACAACCCCTCTGCTCTCTCTTCTTTTTTTGTTACTCATATTAGGCCTTTATATCTCTGAGCAAATCTTACCGTTTGAAAGAAATCCCGTTGGTTTCATTTGGTCTTGTGCAGATCCTCAATATCTTTAATGTTGACTTTCTTGCCGCGGGTGTCAGTGCTTTTCTGACGTGTTCAGATATGTTAACCTGTAGCCCTGCTTTCTCTGAATTTATAGCCGTTGCTCTTCTCAGAGTTGTTCATCAAAGATTATTATATTCTTTGCTAGTTAATCTTCTGATTCATCAATAAATGTTTTCCTTGACTTTAAGAATCAGCTGCTCTGCAGGCTCTGACTTGTTGACTTATCTTCTTTATCACTGTAGAGATGTCAGTCTCGTGTTCTTCCCAGTCTTTGGAGTGAACAGGTCTTAGAGAATATGATCGTTGGGACATAGTCTTCTGATTTCTTGAGCCTGATACATGATACTAAAAGTCTTTGCTCTGACACTCAGCACGCATAAGTCAGTATTCTGACATTTCTGACTTCTTCTATAGCAGATGCCTTAGAAGTGTTGACGTGGATGTTTCTGAAGTAATTAGCAACTCATTTTGAGACTACTGTCTTAAGTGCTTAGATGTCTTCAATCCTAGTTGGCACTTAAGTACTCAACGATCAATCCAGTTGTAGCTTCTTGCTTCTGATCGTTGAGTCATCTGCTGGTTCTGCTATGTAGCTCTACGATCTTGTCTGTCGTAGGCTTCTGATCGTTGAGTCATCTGCTGGTTCTGCTAATAGGCTTCTCATGCTTCGTGATCTTCATTGTGCTTTATGTATATAGAGCATAAGTCTGTGATCTGGTTTAAGCTTTAACAGATGATTTCTTATCATAGAGGATTGCTCTATGAACTTCAGGCTTGCTCGAACTGCTTATATGTCATGGAAGACTGCTCTATGAACCTTCAGGTGCCAGATCTTTATTGTAGAGGACTGCTCTATGAACTTTCAGTTTCATTCTCTGCTGTACAAACAAAGGCTGTTTATGACAGGTAGCATTTGAATATCTTCAGCTTGATTGCTTTGAATGTTGTACATCTGAACTTGCTTTAACATTTTACGACTTATCTGACTTGTGGTGTAAGTCATAGTGTAATCGTAGAGTTATGATTTGAACTGCTCTACGATCTCAGTTCAGACTAGATGCTGTAGATGTACGAGATCTTCATTCAGTTTGTTTAACAACCCAATGACAGCCTACTGAATAATCTTTATGAGGATTGCTGTCATGATTCTGAACTTTGACTCTGCTTGGTTCGTAGACAAGATTAGGAGAATCGTAGAGTGACTGTCTATATGGACTCTACGATCCCGAGAGTTAGCTCTACGATGCTGAGACAACTCTACGATCTGCCGAGAGGACTCTACGATTTTCCGAGCCTTATTCTGCGTTTACCAGGCAGACTCTACGATCTTCCTAGGAGACTCTACGATCTTCCTTTGAGTTATTTCATAGGACTTCTATCTGAATGACACTTCACTTCTCAATCAGTCTTGTTGATGGAGTTGGTGCTTGGATCTTCTGTTTGCTTGTCGGTCATTCAGGGTCTTCATACTGATGATCTTTTGAATAGACGCTCTATGATTCTGCTTTGGAAATGTGAGCGTGTGACTGGTTATACTGATGGCTTTCAGACTCTACGATCGTGAGTGTAGTCTGCGATCCTTGCTTTAACTCTCTTGCCAGACTGTTGTACTTTTGACGATCAGGCCTATCTATTACAATTTAAGATCAACCTAACAAGTTTGATCTTTCTATAAATATAGTCCTTGTACATAGTGATCTTTTTGAAGGACTGTACAATGCTATTAACTCATATGAGATCAACTTAACAAATTTGACCTTGTCAATCTAAGTCCTTAGAACATAATGTCTATTAACTATTAAGGACTTTACATCTTTCATTAATGCAGATATATTTGCATATTGATTCATTTATCTTTTAACACACATCATCAAATCTTATAATAGAGAAATAACATTCACATGCATATTCCAAATAATCTCCCCCTATTTGATGATGACAAAACAACAATACTAGATGCTTATGCATTTGATGAATGAATCTTACTATACAGTGAGCTACTGTAATACTAGAGCAGAAAATATGAATGTCATTGATTGAATACTTAAATACAGATTACACAACATCCTAAACACTGGATCCAGATCATACTATTTCAGTTTGAGATGTACCTTCCTTTGTATTTGTATGTCTTCTGAATGATCTACATGTTGTTGCTGCTTATCTGTTAGTTCTGCTCCCCCTCAGCTGATGACTTCATGTCTCCCCCTCAGCTGATGACTTCATGTCTTCGTCTGGCTCCCCCTCAGTTCTTGCCTTCAAGGCTTCCTTTGCCTGTTTTCTTTTCTGTTTCTTCTTGCTCTTCTCCTTTAGCTTCATTCGTTTCATCCTGATCCTCTTTCTCTTTTTCTCCCCCTTTTTGTCATCAATAGTCTGAGAGAGCTGCTGGAAATTTACCATGAGCTGCTCGACCAGGTAGGATGTGTTTCCAATTTCAATCTTTAGATCCTGCTGAGTGAGCTCAATGGTCTGAGACAGAGATTGATTTAAATTCTCTATCTTTTCCGAAAGAGATGCAATAGATTCTTCATTGTTCTTCCGAAGTTTCAGAATTTCTTTCTGCTGATTTTCTGATGACTTCTGATTTATCTGATCTTGTTGAAGAAGCTTGAAAGATATGTTTGAAAAAGATGCTTGCACTTCTTTGTAGAATTCTTCTGCTCCAGATATAGCCTCTGCTGTGGTAGAATTCTTGAAGATGTTCTCAAGAGCGGTGATTGTATCAAAGAAATCATTGTTTGATGATGAAGGAATATCAGAGGGTGATTTGCTGGGAATATTTGGCTGAGACTGGTTTGTTGCAGTCGTAGAGTCAGGATGCTTTACGGCCCTTGACTCTACGAGTCTATTTTGCTTCTGACTTTCATCTTGATTGATCAACAGTGAATAAGGAATGAATATACTTTCTGCATGACGGTAGGTTTTGAAGTGTTGGACATTTTTGATCAGCAGAGTTGGAAATGATTGAACTCTTGGGAAGTTCTGAGAAACCAACTTTAGATTAGGAAAGTAAGTATAACACCAACTGATGAAGCTCGTATCTCTGAAACAGATAGCTTTTAACCAGGGCATCCAAGGGTAGAACCTTCTTAACTCCTGACCTTTATGATCATATAAAACTGTGGTTCGATCGAGCTCGATGTCTTCAAACTTGCTCAGTAAATCTTCCATGGTTATTGAAGCTACTCTGATTTGACCATTGCCGTGATCAATCCATTTGTTTGGCAACATGGCTCCTGGCTTTTCAACTGCTTCCAATATAATCCTTATTCGAATACTTGATGGTGAGGCTGCTGGAACATGATGATTAAGACTTTCTGACTCAGCATTTTCAGAGCTCGAGTCTTCTTGATCTTTATCTCCGAATGTTGTTCCCTTTCCTTTCCCTTTGTCAGAGTCTTTAGCTTTAGAAATTGATTCCTTTGAAGCTTTGACAGGTTCAACAGTTGTTTCTTCTAACTGTTCTTCATTTCTCAATGTTCCACTAACATCGTCTTCTCTTACTTCATCAACTGTTTCTGCAGTAAACATTTCTTCACTTCTAGATTTTGACTCACTTGGAGTCACATTTTCTTCAACAGGTACCTCCTTACTTTCATCACTGAGATCAATGAAGTTAGGTGAACCATCTCCTGCCTTTTTATTCCCTAGAGATTTCATCATTTGTTGAAGACGAGCACTTTGTCTTTTTGCAGGCTTGATCTTCTCAGTTTTCAACTTCTTGAGGGATGATTTTGGTGAGATGAATCCAAATGATAGAGACTCATCAGATGAATCATCTTTACTTGAACATGCTTTCCTTTTTCCTTTGCTTTCCTTCGAATCTTTCTTGCTGCTGCTAGTCATCCTTAACCTCTTATTTTCCATGGGATTCTTCTTCAAGTTGTCAAACAGTTTAGGAGACATAACTTTGTGGACATTCAAAGCCTCCCCCTCATCATCCCTAATCTTATCTTGCAGTTTCCGCTTCAGTATGATACTTAAGAATCTTCCATAGAATACTTTTGAGATTGGCTTCCCAGGAGCCTTTATTTTCTCAACCTCCTTGACTAACAAGTCAAATAGTATGGCACCAAAGTTTATGTTCTTCCTCATGACAATAGCAGACATGATTCTTAGTTGAGGATCACTTACAGTGTCATGAGCGGTGTCTTTGCATAGGATACATTTGCCTACTATCTCTGCCAGGAACTCGAACTCTTCTGGAAACTCCTTTTTCTTCATACCCTTTAGTTGAGTTTTCTTTACATAACCCATCCTCCTCATTCCTTCAACTGTATCTATGTCTTCAAGTGATGATAGATCTCCAACAGTAATTCCCAGACACTTGTTGATTTCGGTATCATCTATTTTGAGTCTTTCTCCTCTAACTCTTGAAACTAACTCATCATTGTTTACAACTGCGTTCCGATAGAACTCTTTTACCAGAACAGAGTAGACCTTGATGTTTGCCCCCAAACAGTCTGAGAAATCAGCTTCCTGCACTATTGTAAGAATATCCTTGAATTTCTTTTCAGAGGACTCAAACTTTTCAAAGCCGAGTTGGATGCCAGAAACAACTTGACAGTTTTCCATATCAATGGTTTTGTAAAAAGAGTGTTTGGTCAAATGACGATTTCAGAGAATGATAAGGGTGTGATCGAGATGTATAGATATCAGGGGTCTTTTGTGTTTAGGGTTTGAAGATTTGCTGGGTTTCAACAATGGTTTTGGTACAGGATGAGTTTGCACGGTTTTGAGAAATGGATACTGATAACTGATGGGAAAGGACAATCGTCAGTTTGAAAATTTTGGCTTATGTCAGTTCCCTCGTAAGTTTTGTAGAAGACACGTGTAGGGTATTCATTTGCAGGACGTGGCCTTCACTTTTGCATTTATTGTAACTGATGCATAACTGACTCACTTGAGTTTGGAGAGCGTGAACATTACTTCCCTGTTTGACAGACACCTTGGTCAGTTCGTAGAGTGACTTGCTCTTCACTCTACGATTATCCTTAGAAAAGACTTTTGGTCACCAATGCAGAATGCTTGAGATTTCTTTGCACAGTTTTCTTCTTTTGTACAAACAGCAGGTGGATCATTCATTGACGAATAACGACTTTGGTTGGAGAAAATTTCTTTTTCCCTTTACACCTGGAGCTCAGAAGGAATACAGGTGATGTAAAACGCTCAGTCTTTTGGCAGAGTTCAGGAAGCTCAGAGAGGGCATGCCTCTTAGTTTGAAACTTAGGACTTGGTTTGTCTCTGAGGCGCTTTATCTGAGAAAAGACTGCTTTGATATGAAAGAGGGAATGTTAATCACTATATGACATGAACTGTGAGCTGGTAAGAGGATGTGAAAGGTTCAATGAAAGGGTGATTTATGTGGAGTGTGATTGTAGACACATTATATTCTACGATCTAGTTGTTGATCATAGTGACTCTATGACTTGGAGTAATTATGGCTGAACAGGTTATCAAACATAGAGTTTAGAGACTCTTCGATTTGGAGATGAAGATTTAATAGGTTCTGATAACTTCTTCACTTTTTGTTGAACTTAGCTGACTATCGCTCCCCCACGGTCAACTTCCATCTCTGAGATAACTTGTCTTTCCGTGACTCTTTATCTTAGGTTCGTAGAGTACTTTCCTTAGTACTGTCTATTCTACGATTCTTTGACTGGTGCTGTGATCGTAGAGTTGGTCTGACATTGTTAGACTTTGCCCTGTGCATTGCTAAGCTTGACAGAATGTTGCTTCTCCATACTTGATACTGCCTCCTTATGATTTGATTCTCCATCAATGGATTTATAAAGAGTTTTCCTCAGATATGGCTTTGCTAAAATCCCTTTTTCTGACACTATGATCGTAGGCTTTGTATTCTCAGCTTTCGGTGATAGTAGAGTTGACTCGCACTTTGATGAGACCCTTGTCCTTGAATTTCTCTTTAATCTAGTTCCTTTTTGAGTGGTCTTTGGATCAGTCAAGACACCTGCAGGTTAAATTTTCTAATTTGGTACCCACACTTATTTGGGTCCTGAGAGGTTAGTAATTTTAAGTATCTAACATTGTCATATTTTGAAAACTCAATGTGCATAGTAGTGAATGAATGATGCCAGTTATTTTATGCTAAATGAGTATGTGTGTGAGAGGTTTAAGATTGATAAATCACTTTTCATGAAGTACTGAATATTTGAACTTTAGTGGAGTGATGATCAGTTCTATGTGTTGTACTTCAATGGCTCGTAGAGTTGATCAGTCTCTACGATCCTTCAGAGTGCAACAATAGATATGATCATACTCTACGATTTATCAAGAACTCAGATTAAAACCATTTTAGTATAGAGTTGATCAGTCTCTATGATCATACTCTACGATGGTCAGGTTCGGGTCAGAAAATGAAAAATGTTCCAAAAATCATTTTAGTATTTTTGGACTTAATAAATATATTTTTAAATATATATATAATTGATTTAATAATTTAAAGGTGTATAAATATTATTATTGAAATAATAATATAATGAAGGTAATAAAATATTATTAAATAAATAATAATATTAGAAATTTATTAAAATATTATTAAGTGTATAATAAAATTATAAAGTCAAATAAAATATTATTAAATGATTAATAATATTAGAATTCTAATAAACTATTATTAAACGATTAAAATATTATTAAATGATTAATAATATTAGATAATTAATAAAATATTATTAAATGATTAATAATATTAGATAATGATTAAAATATTATTAAATGATTAATAATATTAGATACTTAATAAAATATTATTAAATAAGTAATAATATTATATACTTAATAAAATATTATTAAATGATTAATAATATTAGATAATGATTAAAATATTATTAAATGATTAATAATATTAGATAATTAATAAAATATTATTAAATGATTAATAATATTAGATACTTAATAAAATATTATTAAAGGATTAATAATATTAGATAATGATTAAAATATTATTAAATGATTAATAATATTAGATAGTTAATAAAATATTATTAAATGATTAATAATATTAGAAGTCAAATAAAATATTATTAAATGATTAATAATATTAGGTAGTTAATAAAATATTATTAAATTATTAATAATATTAGACAATTGCATGAACTATATTAAATAGTTAATATAGGTTTTTTGTGTTTGAACTATTATCAAGTAGTGATAATATTTTCTAAATGTTTAAATTATCCATAATTAATAAATTATGTGGTTCGTAAGGCTATAAAAGTCATTATACTTACAAGTATATGATACTAATTTAAGATCAAACTGATTTAATTGTTAGGTCCGTTCAAGGATTGTTAAATTAAGTTGGTTAGCCGTAGACGACGCACGAGACAAGTTTTCTACCCCTTAACTTGTATTTACTATTGCAGATATTCTTCAACCGTATATACATTTCAATTATTGTTGAGCAAGTATTCTACACTCGTAGTTATTTGACAGACCTTTGAGTGAACTAATTATCAAAAATTACTTCACATCGTTATTGATTATTGTATTCGCACCTAGTGCTATTACAACTGTTTAAGAATGTCTAAGCTAATTGTTTCGGCTAGACAAATGCATGTTTAAATTCATTTAATTGAATATTATAAAAGCTTATCCAAACCATTGGCTGGTGCGGATTCTTACAGTAAGACTGAGAAAGAACAACCCTAGTTAAAGGGGGACTTTTAATTGTCGGGAAACCGAAAGCGCGCAAGAAATCTAAATGTGATGTATATACATAGGACATGAGAGGACTGATCCCCTCAAGTGTCTCGTTATTTTTAACAAGGTGTCAGACATTGTATGTCTGTTCTACTTTAGTAGCAGTTCCCGGTCATTAAAGACCACTCAGCAGTAAAGAGTCAATCCATTCTTATATTGAACATTGATTCTTGATATCTTTCACAATTGTTATTGTTGAAAACCTTGAAGTTATTTCCCTTCATCATGATATATCTTATGTTGTTGTTTTTAAACTTGCTGAGCCATTTAGTTGCTCATTCTTGCTATATCATGACTATATTTCAGCTAAGCCCGACTGCTCTAAGTCAGACAAAGGCAAAGGGAAAGCGAATGCGTAGTTTAGTAGATGCATGCTAGTTTAAATTACTGTTATGTAATTTATTTGTAAATCTTTTGTATTTCCTTTAAGATATGTAATGATTAAGATTAATGTTAATAGACCTTGGGAAGTGTAGCCTTTTGAGAAGGAACCTTTTGTATTATTCCGCGTAGTTTGAATACAATTTATGTATTTCATTGTTGTTAAGTATTGTATAGTGAGAACCAAACCCGAGGTTAATGAACCCGGATTTGGGGTCGTCACAGGTTGGTATCAGAGCTGTAGGTTAGAAACGTTAGGATTTGCGAAACCTAAGTTATAACCTTAGTATTAAACTCATATCGAGTGTGTTAGGAGCTGAATCGGGGAGATTCATCATATTGTGTATTTTTGGAGATGGATTGAGAAAATCCATCGAGGCGAGATGTAAATGATACAATATCATTTCATTTCATCAATGAATATATTTTATTGCTGTACTAACATGTGTTATTTGTGTGATTGTAGGATGACGGAGATCGGGCAGTCAAGTCACACTGTTGAGGAGGATTATATTGATATCCATATGGATACTGCACAACCACTGGTGGCTGCACCTGTTGAGGAGCCGGAGTCAGATCCCGAGGAGGGAGATCGCGTGGAGCCCGTCTGGGGCAGTGTGATGAGGCCTTACAGTGAGGATGAGGCAGAGTCTGATGAGTCCGAGGAGGAGGAGTCAGCTGATGGCATGGGCACTACTGCTGCTGACATCATAGAGGGATTCACCACTAGGAACGAGGAGCTGGAGGCAAGGGTCCAGCATTTAGAGGAGCAAAATCTGACCCACCAGCATATGGAGGATCAGTACAGGGATGCAGCTTACCAGTTCTCTGGCGAGAACACGGAGCTGAAAGAGAGGATTGTAGGATTGGAGGATCAGGTACAGGAGTACAAGGATTCGGTGGAGCACTTCGCAGTGCTTGTGACGCCCCCAAAATCTCCGCGCTTTCGATGCGACGGACATTGTGCGTTAATTTCGTACAACTATCGACTTAACCAATGATCCCATAATCATGTTGGTTGAATTAGTCTTATTTTAGACTATACATTAAAAATTTCTCTTAACGTTGTCCCTGGATCTTAACTTGATCTCAGTCTCATAAGTATACAAGTATCAACTTGTATTTCATCCGTATAAATTTATAAAACCATATATAACGGTCTAATTTTAACCTTAAGATTTAAATATTCTATAACTTTACATGTTCCAACATCCACGATATTAAATCATTAGGACGGCTCTTGGGAACAGAGAATCTCGCGGTGAATGTTTGTATCTTCACCCGTGATAAATGTTTGCATCTTTATCCGAGACAAATGGTTGTACCTTTGTCCGGTGCAAAATTCTCTTTCCATACAGAACATTACCCAACTAGTTAAAACCCTCATTCGAAACATATTTGTTTATAGTGATATCTCTTCATATCAATAATCCTACTTATATGGTATTCAGAATAGTAATAACGAGTTATACCTGGGTCCGAGGAACCTTAACGATGGATTTGACCAGTCAACATCACTTAGTCCTGTCTCGGATGTACAACACTCACAAGTTATTTACCGATCCTCATCCAGATAAGTAGATCATTATCAATACTATGTTAAGTCTTAACAATTCTAGGTTATATCAAAATAAAGACATAACAACATTCCGATGATAATAATCTATATCATTCATTCAATATTCGGTTACATGTTTGTTTGTTCGTATTACAACAGTCATTATGACTTACACAAATACAAGTAATAAACATGAAAACCAAATCTATGCTTCATCTTTATGTTCATGATCTTCTTAACGTTCATCTTTAATCTGCAAATAAGGTTTTATTCGCAAGAATGAGCACGACAGCTCAACAAGTCTAACTTACAGCACATACGCAGTTTATGGTTTCATATAAACTTTAACATGCATTGACTGAACATAATTCTCCATTTAATATCACATATAACTCACGTTCCAATAATTTATATCACATTGACACACAAAGTGTATAAATCATGTTCATACATCGTAAACATAACGCATAACAGTTAGAAGGCTTATAAACATTAGTTAAAGACTTCACATATCATCTATTGCATAATAACATGACATTATACATCTCATTTATCATTTTAACAATACTAAACAAGTAGCACATAGCAAGAGTTAGAAGACTTGCCTTGAAACCATGTTATGGTTTTCCCGAGAAATCGTTAAACGCCTACAAAAAGGGTTACGCGACCCCGAATGTTAGTTTATCAAATTTTCCTTTTGAATAAGTCTTAGAATAACTTAACTAGACTATTTTCATTGGTGGAATTAATTGGAAAATTGTCCAACTCAAAAAGTCACTTTTAAAAAATAGGCAGAATGTATGGCTGCTAGACCCTGGCTCGATCAAACGGCCACAACTTCTTCGTTGTAAAACATTTTTGAGTCGTTCAAAATTTCACGCGTTCGTAACTTCCGTATCTAAAACTTTCATTTAGACCAACATTCGAGATTCCTTACTGATTTACACATATTTCGCCAGTAATGGGACTGATCTAAAACTGATTCATATTTCTGACCTCTTTGATAGTAATAGCCATAACTTTGTCATACGAAAATAGTTTTGAGTGATTCTTGAGTCTAAATTGCTTATAATTTCATGAGATACAACTTTAATTTAGGTTTCTAAGGCAGATTCAGACTTTAAAATTTCGGAAATTTGCAAAAATATTCTGCAACTATATTAGACTTAACTTTCTTTGATCCGATTGGTAAAACATGGTACCTCAAGCATTAATTTGCTAAGATAACATGTTCTAACACTCCGTATCACTTCATAACATAAAAATAACAAAATCATAAACCTACTTATATAAGATTTCATGACTTTTTCTCAAGAACACGAAGAACGAATTGAAGAACACGAAGAACAAAGTTTCATCGTTCTTCGTTTCGACTACTAAAACTTGATGCCACAAGCATTATTTAGCAAGGCAATCATGTTTCATCATCCCATAACACTAAATTACCAAATCATAAACCTACTTATGTAGAAATTATGACTTTTGCTCAAGAACACATGAAGAACACGAAGAACGAAAAATCGTACATGGTAACGACTTATGTTCTTGAGCTTTTGGATTTCATACTTGAAATAATTTAAGCATTATAACTGCTTACATATGTGATTATAACACTTTATAATTGACAAAATTTGGTCATTATAACGACTTGTTTACTTAATTATAACAATTTATAATAATACTCCAGAACATACGAAGAACACGGAGAACGGATAAACCGTACATGGATACGACGTATGTTCTTGAACTTTAAACTATGAAATGAAATTTGACATAACAATGACTTGCTCAAGTTATAAGGAACACGGAGAACGAAAAATCGTACATGGCTACGACTTATGTTCTTGAGCCTCATCGATAAAATAAAACTTTAAGCATAATAACGATTAAGAATCATACCTTTTATTATTGCAAGCTTTAACTATTTCTTTGCAATCTCTTGATTATAGGAATTTTGCCTTGAAAATTATTGAGAATAATGAAGAGATTAGCTCTCTATTTATAGGAAAACCAAGGGTCGGGGTAGTTTGGTCATTAGTTTAAAAGCCAAGGGCATTTTAGTCATTTCGCACATTATTTAATTAATAAAACTAGAATAATATCTAGATATTTTCCAAACTAGCTTCTAGAAGCTTCCCAAGCTGTTTTGTCATTATTTCTTCCGATTTAGGTATACCGGATAAATCGCGTGCGATTAATATAAAATATTTCGCATTAGTAATATATGTTTTAATTACTTATACGTATTTTATTCATAAAATACATCATACAGTATTAATATGATATCTCGTCTGACCCTCAAAGTTTTTCTTGAATTAATCTCGGATAATCTTTCGTGTATTTTTCTCAAATACACCTACCGGGCGACGCGATTGATAAATTTCTTTCATTCTAGACACTAATTATGACTGAATAATATAATTAGGTATTAATCTGATAAATTTGATTATTCAAATTTAATGTTAACCTATCTCATGTTGCATTTGAAGAAAACAACACGGATGAATTAGCAGTTTAATTATATAACAGTCTGATTCCAACTAAATGGTTAACTTATACTGATTTAAAAACTTGATATTACTGAGTTTTGTTCCGAATGAACACTTTTCTGTAAAGTGAAAAGTCCAAAAGACTTGGCACATTTTTCGGTGAATAGTGTTTTTGACTACCATTTCTCAAAATATGCTTAAATAAAAGTCAAAAATAAAATTTATTTTTGTCTTTTCCCTATTTTGTCTTATTCCCGACACACTTTTCGAGAAAATCTTTTATTGCTTATTACGCACCGGTGTTGCATACAAACACTGTATCCATCAACGGTATGATCAAAAACGAAAAACGTTTTCGTTTGAAGAGCGATTTACGTTTTATCTTTGGAAAAATATCAGTGGCTCCCTGTTATCTATTTCCCGTATAAATGCTATATCATGAAATGGAAAAAGTCCAAACGTTGAAAAGAACGTTAAAAAAGATGACAAACATTTTCTCATAAATCGTGTCTTTTTCGTCTTTTTCCCAAGAAAATTTTATTGATTCCCTGGCATCTAAACCTCATATTATCACTATGTTGTGAAATAGACACTAATTATGACTGAATAATATAATTAGGTATTAATCTGATAAATTTGATTATTCAAATTTAATGTTAACCTATCTCATGTTGCATTTGAAGAAAACAACACGGATGAATTAGCAGTTTAATTATATAACAGTCTGATTCCAACTAAATGGTTAACTTATACTGATTTAAAAACTTGATATTACTGAGTTTTGTTCCGAATGAACACTTTTCTGAAAAGTGAAAAGTCCAAAAGACTTGGCACATTTTTCGGTGAATAGTGTTTTTGACTACCATTTCTCAAAATATGCTTAAATAAAAGTCAAAAATAAAATTTATTTTTGTCTTTTCCCTATTTCGTCTTATTCCCGACACACTTTTCGAGAAAATCTTTTATTGCTTATTACGCACCGGTGTTGCATACAAACACTGTATCCATCAACGGTTTGATCAAAAACGAAAAACGTTTTCGTTTGAAGAGCGATTTACGTTTTATCTTTGGAAAAATATCAGTGGCTCCCTGTTATCTATTTCCCGTATAAATGCTATATCATGAAATGGAAAAAGTCCAAACGTTGAAAAGAACGTTAAAAAAGATGACAAACATTTTCTCATAAATCGTGTCTTTTTCATCTTTTTCCCAAGAAAATTTTATTGATTCCCTGGCATATAAACCTCATATTATCACTATGTTGTGAAATACAAGAAGTCCTACAGATGAAAGAAACGATCAAACGAATGAAAAATGTTTCTTTGTGAATAGTACTTTTACACGTTTTTCGAGAAAAACTTTTATTGACTGTTACGTGTTTTCAAATCGTGGGAAGGTTGAATCTTGAAACGGAATGTTAATTTGACCTTCACATTTTGCTTGAGGGCCTATGTTATTTTCTAGGGTTTAGACCCTAGGGTTAGGGTTTAGGTTTTAACTCTTTTTCCAATTTAGGTTTTTGCCCTAAATTGACTTCTGATTTTTAATAAGTGTTAAGGTTAACTAATCAAACCAAAACACAAAATCCTACACATAAATAATTCACATATCGCATTTAAAAGCTCAATTCAAGCTTTACTAATCACATAACACATAGTTTAGGTTAAACAGTTTAACCTCTTTGTTATATACGAACGTAATTTCGAGTCGTATATATTCTTTCAGATAGCTCAAGGTATGCTTGAGCAATCCTTCTTAGGTTTTGAATTGACAACAGTGCTTAGATCTTGTTAGATCACTTTGGAAAATATTTGGGATATTACAGTGCTAACTCATCAGCTCGTAGATCAGGATGTGGAGCTGCAGGCCAAGTTGGCAGTGGCTGAGACTAGGTTAACCGAGGCTGAGCTGAAGGTTCAGCAGGTTCAGGTAGAGAAGGCCGCCATCCGTGCACACTGGCAGGAGGCGATAAAGGACAAGATGGAAATGGAAATGCAACGGGATGCCGCACATGGTCAGATGATAGAGCTGGAGGAGGAGATCCGTGAGAAGCGGGTGAGGACGGATAAACTTAGCTATGTCTATCGATCTTCATATGGTAGACTTCAGAGTAGGGTACACTATTACCCAGCTGAAGAGGGCCAGTCTATGCACACCATCAGCAGGAATGTGGTGATGGCCATCGGGGATGAGGAGTATGATGATGCGATCCGTAGGGGGATGCGTAACTAGTAGTATTAGTTGTTTTCTAATTATGTATGTAAATAGATACAGTAGAACCCAACTTTTGTTTTATTAGAGGGTTAATATGTCACTAAATCCCAACTCTAGGAAGTTGTAGGATATGTCAGATCCCATCTTTTGTAGCTTATCAGGAATAGAAGCATTTATAGCAGTATGCTTTCGATGTAAAGTGCCATGCACTACTGTTTTAGCATATGAATATAAATGCATTTCCGTTTATGTTTATATGTGTCGAGATGATTATTTGTGCTTTAGTTTAAATTACTTAAGCTATAAAACGAGAGTAAAAAGATTGAAACAACTTTAATAAATTAAATTTTCTTTATACAGAAAATGCCGCCACAGAGAAGAAATCAACGACTACCCCCACCACCACCTGAAGAGTCAGTTAATGCAGGAGGGGTACCGCCAAACCCAGTACAAGAGTTTGTGGAAATGCTAATGGGGGCATTCCACAGACGAAACGCAAATGCTGCTGGAGCCACAAACCTTGCCGCTCCACTAGCAAGTTTTAAAGACTTTAAACTGATAGGACCACCCGAATTTCGAGGAACCACATATCCTATAGAAGCACAGACCTGGATAGAGGAGATGGAAAAGGCCTTCGAGGTCGCACGTGTAGCAGAGGAGCAAATGACCTCATTTGCTACCTTTATGATGAAGGGGGAGGCGAATTATTGGTGGAAAGCCAATAAGAGCAGAGCAGGAGAGGGGACGATCGCATGGGCGCGATTCAAGGAAGTATTCATGGAGAACTACTTCCCAGAGAGTACACAGGCCAGGATGGAAGTCAAATTCCTGGAACTTAAGCAGGGTAGTATGACAGTATCCGATTATGTCGCCAAGTTCAACGAATTGGCGAGACTTGCTCCACACCAGGTGGACACTGAAGCAAGGAGATCAAGAAGATTTGAGCAGGGGCTGAAACCGTGGGTTTACAGTCGGGTAGCTGTTCTCCAGATTACAAATTTTGCAACATTACTGGAGAAAGCTATCATAGCTGAAGGTGGAAATGAAGCCTTAAACAAGCACAATCAAGAACGGAACAAGAAGTAAAACGATGGGGGAAACCGAGAGGGTAGCAGCGGGGGCAGTAACTCGAACAAGCACAAGTGGAACAACAGCAACAGCAGTTCGGGGACACCCCAAGGAAGTGAACCAAAGAAAGCAAGTAAATGCAGTCAGTGCGGAAAAAAACCACACAGGGGACTGCATGAAAGGAAGGAACGTATGCTACAACTGTGGGCAAGAGGGGCACATCGCTCCTAATTATTGTCCCACACCTAAGAGGAAGGGTTGTTTCTCCTGTGGAGCCATGGACCATCAATTTAAGGATTGTCCGAAGAAGAAGAATACCGGAGGGAGTTCTGGCTATAAGGGGAACAACTGTTGGTTTGTTATATTCATAGACGCAATCAAATTGCACAAAATAGCGGAAGCATGGTAAAATCAAATTTAAAAATTTACAAACCATAATCCAGGATCGACCTTTATGCGCAACTATTAATTAATAAAGAAGAAGTTAGAGATATACCCTTGTAGAACTCTAAGCTTCAACGGGTACAAGTTCACCTCCAAGTCCTTCATGATCTCCTTGAATTTCACCAATTGGATTCCAATGATCAACGTTAGCCACCCAAGTGTTTGGCCTGCAGAGGTGATCCACCAAGGAATAATAATAATTCAAGAAGTGGGTGATGGCAAACCCTAATTTTCTCTCTCTAGAGAATATGTGAGTACTCTCCCATAAACTTATGGAAGTGTATGTGTGTAACCCTAATCCATAATAAGACTTCTCTTATTTATAGACTAGTAAACCCTCCTAACACCTTTAGGAATAGGGTTTTTAATTAAACTCCTAATCTAATTAGGATCTTAATTAATTTAATATAATAATTATAATTCCTAAACTATTTAGGAACTTAATTATCAATTATGAGAGTACTCTTATTAATTAATTCATAAACCATTTAGGAACTAAATAATAATAATAATAATAGTAATAATAATAATAAGACTCCTCTTATTAATTTATAATTAGTATTTCCAAAATACTAAATAATAAATATTAAACTATTTAATTTATTCTATCAACATAGTATAAATTAAATATACTTAATTCATTATTACAATTATGTCATTTACTTCTTAAATAATTATTTTCCTTTTGCGGTGTGACCCTTTAGGTTCTCCATATTAAACCGGTTATAGAATAAATTAATTAGAACTATTCTAATCTTATTTATATAAATAAATTAAACTATTTAATTCATTTAAATAAATAATATTTATTCCATAATAAGGGTAAGCCCCCTTAGCGATCAACGACTTTCCAGATAATATAGATTTCAACATTTAATCACAAAAGAACCTATTCAGCGAATAGTTACCGTACAATTCAATCCTTCTACCTCACAACGTCCCAATCAAATATAAGACATGGTATAACTGTCAAGTCTTATTTTATTTGATTATATGCATTTCGATCCTTAAATGAATAACTCTAATTAATGTAAATTAGAAACTACTTTCTAATTTTCATTCTGCCTTGGCCAAGGACTACTGAGTTGTCATTTATCGAATCGCATAGGACATTCTCTTCTTTTACTAGAAGTGGTAGATTCTTTGTTGATCATTCACCTATCTCCATGTATGACTTATTATATCCGATCATACCCTTTGATACACCCTAAAGGTTTTAAGGAATATGTCAAAACATAATTCATCATACACAAGATACTGTGATGATCTCAAGTTCAAGGATCACTTGTACTACTATCACAAAAGGAACTCCTATTGACAGGCAAGTAAGACTCCATTAGGTGTTCCTTGAGCGAGTCACGTTCAGTGAACTTATTCTCTAATAAGCACCTACATACTTGCTTTAGTGTCTCTACACAAATGATTATGAGATCAATCATCCTCTTCATAAGAGCAAGCATAGTATGTACCAATCTATCCGGATCTACTAATCCCCTTTTTAGTGATCCAACGATTAGGAACAATTTTAGTTTTGAGTTATCTTGAATTTAGATCTCATTAGCATGATCCTCATCATGGTTCTAAAAGCATTACTCGAAAACTATGGGTTTATCCATTTGATTAATTCAAGTAATTAATCATGAATAAAGAAATGCCTAGATACTTTTATTAATAAACGAACAAGATTACAAAGTATATGCTTATCACATCAAATGTGATTGGCTTGAGGGCATACTACTTTCAACAACAACAACAACAAACTTACCATTGGAGGCCCGGTGCCACATAACAAACCAACGGCACAGACTTTCAACATGATGGTGCAGGACGCCGTTGAATCAAAAGATGTGGTGTCAGGTATTATTCCGATCAATGATATAAATGCATATGTATTGTTTGATTCGGGTGCTACCTGTTCATTTGTGTCTGATGAATTCGCTAGACGATTAGAATTGCCTAGAGAAAAACTAGGGAACCCAATGAACATAGAAGTTGCAAATAAAGAAGTGATTCCTGTAGAGTATATACATAGAAATTGTTGTGCTGAAATCAGGGGTCAGAAACTGAATGTGAATTTAATTCCGATACGTTTAGGAGAGTTTGACGTTATACTTGGAATGGATTGGTTGTTTAACTACGGAGCGGTAATTGATTGTCAAAAGAAGTGTATACACCTTAAGACACCGAACAAGTCTAAGGTCGTATTTTATGGCAGCAAGTCGTCTAGACAATCAACATGTCTGACGATGATGCAGGCCAAGAAACTGTTGAAGAAAGGTTGTGTAGGATATTTGGCTCACGTAGTGGATACACAAATGGTAAATCTCGAGATGAAGCAAATACCAGTAGTTAGGGAGTTCATGGACGTATTTCCAGATGAACTGCTAGGTTTACCGCCAGATAGGGAGATAGAATTTGTAATCGATTTGGTATCGGGGACAGCACCAATATCGTGTTGGTTTGCAAAAATATGGCATACATATAATCAAATTATATAAGCGCAACGGAAGCAATAAAATCAGATTTTAAAATTTTTTATACAAACCAATAACCCGGATCTTTCTTATACGACTATTATTAATTGAAGAAGGATAAAAGAATTTATACCTTTGTAGAACCAAGCTTCCACGGGTACAAGTTCATCTCCCTTTAATCCATCACGTTCATCTTCATAATTCACCGATTAGATTCCACGGATCAATGTTAGCTCCCCAAGTGTTGAGCCTCTAGAGGTGATCCACCAAGAGATCTATGAATTAAAGAAGTGGATCTTGGTTTCTCCAAACCATGGGTGGCTAGCCCTAATTCTCTCTCTCTCTCTAACTCTTAGATCTAGAGAATTATGGAGTACTCTCTCTAATCTAATGAAAGAGTGTGTAACCTTGATCTATGATAAGACTCCTCTTATTTATAGATCTAGTCAACCCTCCTAAACTATTTAGGATTATGGTTTTAATTTAATTCCCAATTTAATTAGGAACTAAATTAATTAATTACAATTCCTAAACCATTTAGGAACTTAATTATTTAATGATGAGAGTACTTCTTATTAATTAATTACTAAACCATTTAGTAACTTAATTAATTATTATTATAATTATAATTCCAAAACTATTTAGGAACTTAATTATTTAATAATAATATTACTACTTATTAATTAATTCCTAAACCATTTAAGAACTAAATAATAATACTAGTAGTAATAATAATAATAGTAATAATAATAATAATAAGACTCCTCTTATTAATTTATAATTAGTATTTCTAAAATACTAAATTATAAATATTAAGCTATTTAATTTATTCTATCACCATAGTATAAATTAAATATACTTAATTTATTATTACGATTATGCCATCCACTTCTAAAATAAATATTACTCTTTTGCGGTGTGACCCTTTAGGTTCTCCATATTAAACCGGTTGTATAATAAATAAATTAGAACAATTCTAATTCATTTATTACGAATTAACTATTTAATTCAGAATAAATAATTATTCCACAATAAGGGTAAGCCCCCTTAGCGATTAGTCGACTTTCCAGATAATATAGATTTCAACATTTAATCGTAAAAGAACCTTTCAGCAAATAGTTACCGTACAATTCAATCCTTCTACCACACAATGTCTGTAATATCCCGGATATTTAAATGAATTAGAAATAAAATATTTAATATTTAATAAAGGTTGGAGTTTGATAACCTAGTAGTGATAGATAAATAGAGGTCCAAATTAAATTTAACGGACTAACTTAGATATGGTGATATCAAAATTTTTGATATCTTAGCAAGTAAAGTGATAATTCAATAAACTTGGCTAATAGCAAGTCTAATTAGATTAAGATAATTTAATTAGCGGAGTTATGTAATTATGCGACGTGGTTGCGTGTAAATTAAATATGTATTTATATGAATATATATATATGTGTGCATATTTAGTAACATAATTTAATGATTAATTAAATTGTGATAATTAGATAGATTAATATTAAATTAATCTGAATTGAATTAAAAGGTTAATTGTGGAATTAATTTAGTTATTATATTGATTATACTCATTAATCAATATTTATGTAAATTATTGATAAATTATTTGTGAGGAATAATTATGTAATTTATATAATTATAAATTATATAAAGTAGTTGAATTAATTAAGGGAGATTAGTAATTGTATATATGTACAACCTTTAATTTCATATATATGTACATATATATAAAGGGTTTAAATTAATTGAGAAATTTTAAATAGTAATTGAATATATTAAATGAATATATTCTATAATTAAATAAATCATTGTAAATGATTTATGAGAGTGAGAAATTTAATTATACAATTATTTGTGTAATATTAATTAAATAATTAAATAAATTATTTAAATAAGAAATTGAGTAAATATATTATTATTTCAATGTATTTTCGGGTAAATGGAATTATTTTCATAATTGATGAGAAATGAATTATTTAATGTAAATATATTAAATAATTTAATTTATGGCCTAAATAATATATATTAAATTATATATTGTATTTATTTTAATTTCATAATTTATTGTGAAATTGTTTTCGAGGTAAGGTAATGTGTATAAATAATATATATAGATTATATATATTATTATTAGCGAACACACTCTAAAGTTTTAATATCAAAATAATTGGCAAGTTGTCATTAATTAAATATTCAATTAAATTGAATATAATGAGTGAATTAAATTTTATAAATTAATTAATATGATAATTAATTAATGTAAATAATGTAAAATATTATTAATAATATTATTAGTCCATTTAGTAATTAATACTAATGGGTTAGAGTATTTCATTATTTATTCAATATAATTATTTATTTAATCATGGATTGAATAATTAATGTGTAAATTATTAAATTAGCCCAACATGGGTCAATTAGTAGCCCAAGTGGAGAATAATAAAATTTGACAATTTAGTAGCCCAAACAATTTAATAGAAGCCCAATTGGTATTTTAAATTAAAGCCCAATAATTGGCCCACTTGGAAAAACAATTATATAACTTATTAATTATTAAAAAGTGAGTTTGTGACACTAATTTTGGGACAAGAAAGAGAGCCATCAGCCGGCAAGGAGGAGAAAGAGTGGGTGAGATGATTTCTTTTTTTTATTTTATTATTTAATTATTTAATAATTAGGTTGCTTCTTTTGATTTTTGGTGAGACTTTTTCCACAAAATCCTCACCAACTAAGGCATGGGTTAATTTCCTTGTGTAAGTATCCAAGAGCTAACTTGTGTTGGTCTAAATTCATAGATATAAGATATATATCTATACATTATGAAAGACTTAAGTCATTAGAGAGAGAGAAATGTTAGTCATTTTTTTCTTCTATCACTTTTCAAATTAGAGAGAAAATATTTGAGAGCAAGGATAAGGAAGGAGAAGGAGTTCTTGGATCATGAGATATTCTTTCACAACCTAGTTTGGAAGAAAAATGAAGATAGCCATTAAAATGAGGTAATGGTTATTTTAAATATACTTTTGTTTTTAAATTAAATAAATTATCATGTTAGTATAAATATGTTAATATAGTTAATAATGTATGGTGGTAATATTTATGCCATGCTTGAGTTTAATATGCTTGGGTTGTATTTTGGTATATTTTGTATGCTAAAATATGTGTTTAATAGTGTGTAAACAAGTTTTGGAATTAATGTCCAAAAATAAAATTTTATAATATTTAGATTTAATGTTATAATATTATAGAACATTAAATCATGAGAAAAACAAAGTTTGAATCACTCAAAATGGAGTTATACACAAAAAGTTATGATTTGTGGTAGTTTATGTGATGTAAAAATTTTTATAAAAAAATTTTAATATTAAATCATGAAAAATTAAATTTTCATGTTATAAATTGATATTAAGTGATTGGTAAATTTTTTGGATTTTTAAAGCTTACTTGAAGGTGTATTTTTATTAAAGTGGTGTATTAAAGTTACTGTTCACAATCTGCTTGGAAGAAGAAAAAAACCACTGTCCGCGCAATGCGCGAGCTACTGTTTACCGCCAGACGCGCTATAATACGACGTCGTTTTGGGCGAATGAAAATTTCTTCCGCGCGTTATGCGCGGAAGCCAGTTTCGGTGACATTAAAACGGCGCCGTTTTGGGAATATAGTTTGACGGCGCGCGCAATGCGCGGTAACTGATTTTTTCGGAAATTACGATACTGCCCCTCCGGTCTTTTTCTGCGTAATTACGAAATTGCCCTCGTATCAGTTTTTCGACTTAATTACAGAATTGCCATTCTGGATAATTTTAATTAATTTAAATGTTTAAAAATTAATTTAAAATTATAACAAAAATAATAATAATACAAAAATGATATTTAGGTATATAATATTATATTTTTCAAATATAATATGTATTTAGGATTAATATTTAAATGTTGTAAATATTAATCTAGTTAGTTTAATATTATATTTTTCAAATATAATAAGTATTTAGGATTAATATTTAAATGTTGTAAATATTAATCTAGTTAGTTTAATGTTATATTTTTCCAAATATAATAAGTATTTAGGATTAATATTTAAATGTTAAATATTAATCTAGTTAGTTTAATATTATATCTTCTGAATTTATGATTAAATTAATTATTATTTAATTAATATTAAATAATAAACAAGGATGATAAATTAATTAATTATTATTTAATTACTATTAAATAATAATTAAAGACAACTAAGATTGATTACTTAATTATTTATTATTTGATTAACTTTAAATAATAAATAAATTTAGTTAGTTATTATTTATTATTAAATAATAACTAATGATATTTGGGTATTTACTATATAATTGTATTATTTATTATTTAATTTACTTTAAATAATAAATGAATCTTGTTAATTAGTTATTATTTATTCTTAAATAATAACTAAAGATATTTGATTATTTTTAATATAATTATTTATTATTTGATTAATTTTAAATAATAAATAAATTTAGTAAGTTATTATTAAATAATAACTAAAATTAGTTAATTACTTACTATTTAATTAATATTAAATAGTAATTAAATGAAATAAAGAAATTGCCTTTTAATTCTTTTGTTTAAACAATTATAATAAATTGTTTAATAGTTTAATAAGTGTTTCACACATGAGAAAATTATTTTCTAACTTATTAAATTATTAACCTAATATGATTGAGGGTCTATAAGGTTAATGATATTGTTTGACTGATGTATATCATGTGTTAGTACTTATGAGTGGTAGATAAGTTCCTTAATGAGCGTTTAGTTGTACAAATACGTTGTACTAATTATTAGACCAACTTTATTAATGTTAGGTCTTTCAAAGCCAGTTAGTTAAAGCTAGACATTTATTGTAGCTGAGCAGACAGGCAAGTTTCCTACCTTCAAACTTTATTTTGAGCAAGTTTCCTAAACCCTACTCAATTTATATTCGAGCAGGATATATTATTTTATTGTTCAAGTCCCTAACTCAAATTCAAGTTATTACGTTTCAAGCATGCTATGGTTTAATTCTGTATAATTATTCCACATCTTTAAATTGTTGATTCGCACATAGTGCTTGTTGCATGTGTTCATCAGGTATGAAAGGCTGATCACCTTCATTACCATAAGGTTCAGTTAAAATTGTTCATGGTCATTATTGACACTCAACATTACTTGATTCAGCCATTCAATTATTGAAATTATGATTCGTACTCTTTCACAATTATTATACTATTGAAAATCCGAAAGCTTGTTCTTTCTTTCAATCATGATATATCGTTATTGTATTTAAACTTGCTGAGCAAAGTCGTTGCTCACTCTTGCTATATCATGATAACAAATTTCAGAATAATACGAATGTCCGAGGAGAGACGGAGACAGATGCAAAAGACAAGATTATAGTGTTATTCATTATAACTAAATTGTTATATGATGTAAGTAATTTTGTAAACCTTTTTATGAATCTAAAGGTATATATGTAAGTTAAGGTTAGAAACCTTGGGAAATGTTGTAGAATAAACAATTTATGTTTATATATTCCGCATTAGTTATAGAACATGTGTGAAGATGATGTATCGTGACGTACCAAGTCTAGGGTTTAAGGAATCCCGAATTTGGGGGCGTTACAGGTTGGTATCAGAGCTGATAGGTTATAGTTCTTAGGTAGTAGTACCTTAGGCTATAATCATGGAAAGGTAATGAAGACAGTGAAAGGATAAACTCAGATAGAGTTTAGAAATGAACATATATAGTTCATAAAGTAGGAAATAAATCTATATAGATACATAGATATATGTAAAGATTCAAAGAAGGATCTTCAAAGAATGTAATCCAAATAAATGGAATAAGAATCAGGGAACACTTGATTCAAGAATTTAAAAAGAGAAGGATCGTACAGTAAAATGATCAGAGATGAATGATAAGGTGATAGAATTAAACGATCCTAGAATAAAGGAGAAATAGTACAGGGAAATCAATTGCGTTATAAGATCACGATGATCATAGTAAAATCATGAAATGACAAATGGTCTGTTAAATGATTAAAGAGGTTGTGTTGATAGCATGGTGTTATAACAATGAAGATACTGAAATAGTAACAAGTGGACTCTTGAAGTGTTGAGTGTGATAAGGTATGAATTGACAAAATTCATATCAAGTTAAGAGAAGTTAGAGGTTTGTAGGTTTTTAATTGAGGACTCATATTAGTGGCTGAGTTGTACAATTCCTTGTATGGGCGGGGAATTAGTGCTTGATTTTAGAACCGCTTAGCTTTCTATATTGATACAGTGGTTGAGTTGAACAGTCCTTTGTATGGGCAGGGGATTTGTTCTTGGTTTAGCGACCGCTTAACTTCCTATATTGATTAGTGGCTGAGTTGACCAATTTCTTGTATGGGCAGGAGATTGTGTTTGGTTTGACGACCACTTGGCTTCCTATAATGATAATCAACTGAAACCTGGTGTCGCGCTATTCACTATATGTATGTTGAGAAGGTGATTCTTTTCTCATGTATATAACGGATAGGTAGAGGATGTTAAGATAAGTTCGTGTTCTGAGAACTGACACGCATAGTAAGTTCGTGACTCATAGTCATGTGGTGGAGCCCCTCAGCGAATGGGCGACTTTGGCCTGACTAGGACAAGTTCCTCAAACCATATGATTGTGGTAAGTTGCTGAGCCCAAATACGTGGTAAGTTTGATGAACAGTAGGTATGGATAGAGTTAAGTAGTCAGGTTAAGGCTATAATGGATATAGTTATTAAGCTGGAAAAGAATGTGAAGGAAAAATTTGAGGTTTTAGGATATTCCAAATCTTCTAGCTATGCTAGACTTTGAAATTCTTAAAAATCGTGCCAAATTCGCACTTTTGTGCTTTTGAAAAGACAAATGTATTTTTGAAATCATTAATGCATTTAGTGCAGAGATGATAACCGATGGAGTCATCAATGCAGAGTAACCTAGTGTTGGATGTATTTTTAAGCCCACTATGGTATGATGTAATATGACAAAGTCAAAATGATTTTTAGTATTTTGAAACGTTTAAAGAAGAGTCTATGCTAATTGTTTCGGCAAGACAAATTGATTTGAAAATATCAAAATGTATTTATAAAATCATCACACGCCATTAAAGCCATGGTGCAGAGATGAAAAAGACGGAATCCTCAACGCACTGTTGCAACGGTGCGGTATCATGAAGTCCTATAAATGAATTTTAGTACTTTAACTAATCTGAAATGATTTTTTTTTTTGAATCGTATTATACGAACAATTCAATGATGTGAGTCTATGTCATTTATTTTGACTGGACACTTTTGGTCAGAAATGACTCAAGTTTTATTTTCCAATCCAACTTATGCTGGAGCGGAATTTTGTAGTAAGTCTGAGGTGAACAACCCCGTAATGGGGGATATGTCAGAGCCATGAATAAAGAACCCGCGAGGGGGCGCCCAACAGTGGTGGCATGCTGATATGGGTTGGTAAATCCAAAGAGTTCGACCCCGTGAGAAGTCGTTGTGCACAACGCAGAAGTACGATAGGCTGATCACCTAGCGTACACCTATGGAATGTTTTCAGTCTTTGTGATTGATAAACACTCTGTTTATAAGTATTTACAGAGATAAATACTATTTATTCGGAATTCAGTAAATTCCATGTTCACAGTCTTGATGACTCCTCAGCATATTATGAAAGTTTTAATGAATATTTTGATTTTCAATTTATTCTTCTGTAAGATATTGATTTTCAATTTATTCTTCTGCAAGATATTCCATTGTTCTGGAATTATGAGTTTAGAAGTATGAACTTCCTAGAAAAGGGTGGTCATAGACTTTGATGAGTAAAGAGTTATACTCAGAGATGAAAATTGGTAGAAATGTGTATGAGATAATTTCGGGGACGAAATTTTTAGAAGAAGGGGTGAATGTAATATCCCGGATATTTAAATGAATTAGAAATAAAATATTTAATATTTAATAAAGGTTGGAGTTTGATAACCTAGTAGTGATAGATAAATAGAGGTCCAAATTAAATTTAACGGACTAACTTAGATATGGTGATATCAAAATTTTTGATATCTTAGCAAGTAAAGTGATAATTCAATAAACTTGGCTAATAGCAAGTCTAATTAGATTAAGATAATTTAATTAGCGGAGTTATGTAATTATGCGACGTGGTTGCGTGTAAATTAAATATGTATTTATATGAATATATATATATGTGTGCATATTTAGTAACATAATTTAATGATTAATTAAATTGTGATAATTAGATAGATTAATATTAAATTAATCTGAATTGAATTAAAAGGTTAATTGTGGAATTAATTTAGTTATTATATTGATTATACTCATTAATCAATATTTATGTAAATTATTGATAAATTATTTGTGAGGAATAATTATGTAATTTATATAATTATAAATTATATAAAGTAGTTGAATTAATTAAGGGAGATTAGTAATTGTATATATGTACAACCTTTAATTTCATATATATGTACATATATATAAAGGGTTTAAATTAATTGAGAAATTTTAAATAGTAATTGAATATATTAAATGAATATATTCTATAATTAAATAAATCATTGTAAATGATTTATGAGAGTGAGAAATTTAATTATACAATTATTTGTGTAATATTAATTAAATAATTAAATAAATTATTTAAATAAGAAATTGAGTAAATATATTATTATTTCAATGTATTTTCGGGTAAATGGAATTATTTTCATAATTGATGAGAAATGAATTATTTAATGTAAATATATTAAATAATTTAATTTATGGCCTAAATAATATATATTAAATTATATATTGTATTTATTTTAATTTCATAATTTATTGTGAAATTGTTTTCGAGGTAAGGTAATGTGTATAAATAATATATATAGATTATATATATTATTATTAGCGAACACACTCTAAAGTTTTAATATCAAAATAATTGGCAAGTTGTCATTAATTAAATATTCAATTAAATTGAATATAATGAGTGAATTAAATTTTATAAATTAATTAATATGATAATTAATTAATGTAAATAATGTAAAATATTATTAATAATATTATTAGTCCATTTAGTAATTAATACTAATGGGTTAGAGTATTTCATTATTTATTCAATATAATTATTTATTTAATCATGGATTGAATAATTAATGTGTAAATTATTAAATTAGCCCAACATGGGTCAATTAGTAGCCCAAGTGGAGAATAATAAAATTTGACAATTTAGTAGCCCAAACAATTTAATAGAAGCCCAATTGGTATTTTAAATTAAAGCCCAATAATTGGCCCACTTGGAAAAACAATTATATAACTTATTAATTATTAAAAAGTGAGTTTGTGACACTAATTTTGGGACAAGAAAGAGAGCCATCAGCCGGCAAGGAGGAGAAAGAGTGGGTGAGATGATTTCTTTTTTTATTTTATTATTTAATTATTTAATAATTAGGTTGCTTCTTTTGATTTTTGGTGAGACTTTTTCCACAAAATCCTCACCAACTAAGGCATGGGTTAATTTCCTTGTGTAAGTATCCAAGAGCTAACTTGTGTTGGTCTAAATTCATAGATATAAGATATATATCTATACATTATGAAAGACTTAAGTCATTAGAGAGAGAGAAATGTTAGTCATTTTTTTCTTCTATCACTTTTCAAATTAGAGAGAAAATATTTGAGAGCAAGGATAAGGAAGGAGAAGGAGTTCTTGGATCATGAGATATTCTTTCACAACCTAGTTTGGAAGAAAAATGAAGATAGCCATTAAAATGAGGTAATGGTTATTTTAAATATACTTTTGTTTTTAAATTAAATAAATTATCATGTTAGTATAAATATGTTAATATAGTTAATAATGTATGGTGGTAATATTTATGCCATGCTTGAGTTTAATATGCTTGGGTTGTATTTTGGTATATTTTGTATGCTAAAATATGTGTTTAATAGTGTGTAAACAAGTTTTGGAATTAATGTCCAAAAATAAAATTTTATAATATTTAGATTTAATGTTATAATATTATAGAACATTAAATCATGAGAAAAACAAAGTTTGAATCACTCAAAATGGAGTTATACACAAAAAGTTATGATTTGTGGTAGTTTATGTGATGTAAAAATTTTTATAAAAAAATTTTAATATTAAATCATGAAAAATTAAATTTTCATGTTATAAATTGATATTAAGTGATTGGTAAATTTTTTGGATTTTTAAAGCTTACTTGAAGGTGTATTTTTATTAAAGTGGTGTATTAAAGTTACTGTTCACAATCTGCTTGGAAGAAGAAAAAAACCACTGTCCGCGCAATGCGCGAGCTACTGTTTACCGCCAGACGCGCTATAATACGACGTCGTTTTGGGCGAATGAAAATTTCTTCCGCGCGTTATGCGCGGAAGCCAGTTTCGGTGACATTAAAACGGCGCCGTTTTGGGAATATAGTTTGACGGCGCGCGCAATGCGCGGTAACTGATTTTTTCGGAAATTACGATACTGCCCCTCCGGTCTTTTTCTGCGTAATTACGAAATTGCCCTCGTATCAGTTTTTCGACTTAATTACAGAATTGCCATTCTGGATAATTTTAATTAATTTAAATGTTTAAAAATTAATTTAAAATTATAACAAAAATAATAATAATACAAAAATGATATTTAGGTATATAATATTATATTTTTCAAATATAATATGTATTTAGGATTAATATTTAAATGTTGTAAATATTAATCTAGTTAGTTTAATATTATATTTTTCAAATATAATAAGTATTTAGGATTAATATTTAAATGTTGTAAATATTAATCTAGTTAGTTTAATGTTATATTTTTCCAAATATAATAAGTATTTAGGATTAATATTTAAATGTTAAATATTAATCTAGTTAGTTTAATATTATATCTTCTGAATTTATGATTAAATTAATTATTATTTAATTAATATTAAATAATAAACAAGGATGATAAATTAATTAATTATTATTTAATTACTATTAAATAATAATTAAAGACAACTAAGATTGATTACTTAATTATTTATTATTTGATTAACTTTAAATAATAAATAAATTTAGTTAGTTATTATTTATTATTAAATAATAACTAATGATATTTGGGTATTTACTATATAATTGTATTATTTATTATTTAATTTACTTTAAATAATAAATGAATCTTGTTAATTAGTTATTATTTATTCTTAAATAATAACTAAAGATATTTGATTATTTTTAATATAATTATTTATTATTTGATTAATTTTAAATAATAAATAAATTTAGTAAGTTATTATTAAATAATAACTAAAATTAGTTAATTACTTACTATTTAATTAATATTAAATAGTAATTAAATGAAATAAAGAAATTGCCTTTTAATTCTTTTGTTTAAACAATTATAATAAATTGTTTAATAGTTTAATAAGTGTTTCACACATGAGAAAATTATTTTCTAACTTATTAAATTATTAACCTAATATGATTGAGGGTCTATAAGGTTAATGATATTGTTTGACTGATGTATATCATGTGTTAGTACTTATGAGTGGTAGATAAGTTCCTTAATGAGCGTTTAGTTGTACAAATACGTTGTACTAATTATTAGACCAACTTTATTAATGTTAGGTCTTTCAAAGCCAGTTAGTTAAAGCTAGACATTTATTGTAGCTGAGCAGACAGGCAAGTTTCCTACCTTCAAACTTTATTTTGAGCAAGTTTCCTAAACCCTACTCAATTTATATTCGAGCAGGATATATTATTTTATTGTTCAAGTCCCTAACTCAAATTCAAGTTATTACGTTTCAAGCATGCTATGGTTTAATTCTGTATAATTATTCCACATCTTTAAATTGTTGATTCGCACATAGTGCTTGTTGCATGTGTTCATCAGGTATGAAAGGCTGATCACCTTCATTACCATAAGGTTCAGTTAAAATTGTTCATGGTCATTATTGACACTCAACATTACTTGATTCAGCCATTCAATTATTGAAATTATGATTCGTACTCTTTCACAATTATTATACTATTGAAAATCCGAAAGCTTGTTCTTTCTTTCAATCATGATATATCGTTATTGTATTTAAACTTGCTGAGCAAAGTCGTTGCTCACTCTTGCTATATCATGATAACAAATTTCAGAATAATACGAATGTCCGAGGAGAGACGGAGACAGATGCAAAAGACAAGATTATAGTGTTATTCATTATAACTAAATTGTTATATGATGTAAGTAATTTTGTAAACCTTTTTATGAATCTAAAGGTATATATGTAAGTTAAGGTTAGAAACCTTGGGAAATGTTGTAGAATAAACAATTTATGTTTATATATTCCGCATTAGTTATAGAACATGTGTGAAGATGATGTATCGTGACGTACCAAGTCTAGGGTTTAAGGAATCCCGAATTTGGGGGCGTTACAATGTCCCAATCAAATATAAGACACAGAATTTCTATCAAGTCTTATTTATTTGATTATATGCATTTCAATTCACAAATACACAACTCTAGTTAATGTAAACTAGAAACTCCTTTCTAATTCTATTCAACCCTGGCCAGGGATTTCTGAGTTGTCACTTATTGAATCGCATATGACATTCTCTCCCTTTACTGGAAGTGGTAGATCCTTTGTTGACCATTCATCTATCTCCATGTGTACCTTATTATACCCAAGCACATCCTTTGATATACCAATTGGTCTTAACAAATATGCCAAAGTATAACTTAGTACACACGAGATACTAAGATGATCTCAAGTCTAAGGATCACTTGTACGACTATCACATAAGGAACTCCTATTGACAGACGAGTAAAACTCCATTAGGTGTTCCTTGAGCGAGTCACGTTCAGTGAACTTATTCTTTAATAAGCACCTACATACTTGCTTGAGTGTCTCTACACAAATGATTATGAGATCAATCATCCTCTTCATAAGAGAAAGCATAGTATGTACCAATCTATCCGGATCTACTAATCCCCTTTTTAGTGATCCAACGATTATGAACAATTTGAGTTTTGAGCTATCTTGAATTTAGATCTCATTAGCATGATCCTCATCATGGTTCTAAAAGCATTGCTCAAAAACTATGGGTTTATCCATTTGATTAATTCAAGTAATTAATCATGAATAAAGAAATGCCTTGATACTTTTATTAATAAATGAACAAGATTACAAAGTATATGCTTATCACATCAAATGTGATTGGCTTGAGGGCATACTACTTTCATATCGAAGGCACCATATAGGATGGTCCCGGTAGAAATGAAGGAGTTAATGATTCAACTTCAGGAGTTGTTGGATAATAAGTACATTCAGCCAAGTCTTTCTCCATGGGGAGCACCGATGCTGTTTGTAAAGAAGAAGGATGGATCGATGAGACTGTGTATGGATTATAGAGAACTGAATAAGGTAACAATTAAGAACAAGTACCCGTTGCCAAGAATTGACGATCTGTTCGATCAATTGAAAGGGGCAAAGTACTTTTCAAAGATTGACTTGAGAACTGGTTATCATCAGTTGAAAGTCAGGAAGGAGGATGTACCCAAAACGACATTCAAAACTCGATATGGGCATTATGAGTTTCTGGTAATGTCGTTTGGACTAACGAATGCGCCAGCCGCATTTATGGACATGATGAACATAATATTCAAGCAGTACTTGGATAAATTTGTAGTCATGTTCATTGACGATATTCTGGTGTATTCTAAAACGGAGGAGGAGCATGCTAAACACCTAAGAGTGGTGTTGGAGATTTTACGGAAGGAGCAGTTGTATGCTAAGTTTTCAAAGTGTGAATTCTGGTTGGAGAGAGTTCAATTTTTAGGTCACGTTATTGACAAGGAGGGAGTTTCAATGGATCCAGCGAAGGTAGAAGCGGTGATGAATTGGGAACAACCAAGGACGCCGACGAAGGTAAGAAGTTTCTTAGGATTAGCGGGTTACTATCGGAGATTCATTCAAGATTTTTCAAAGATAGCAACATCGTTAACAAATTTAACGAGGAAGACGGTGAAATATGTATGGATGGAGAAGTGTGAGGAGAGTTTTCAGGAGCTAAAGAAAAGACTTAGTGAAGCACCTGTATTGACTTTACCGGACGATACGGGAGGTTTTATGGTCTACAATGATGCATCGCACAAGGGACTTGACTGTGTGCTTATGCAAAACGGCAAGGTCGTTGCGTATGCGTCCAGACAGTTGAAGGATTACGAGAAGGGATACCCTACCCACGACTTAGAGCTAGCAGCGGTAGTGTTTACCCTTAAAATTTGGAGACATTATTTGTATGGAGAGAAATGTTAGATATTCACAGACCATAAGAGTCTAAAGTACATCTTCACACAGAAAGAGTTAAATATGAGGCAACAGAGCTGGTTAGAGTTGATCAAAGATTATGATTGTGAAATTCTATACCATCCCGGCAAGGCCAACGTAGTAACAGATGCTCTAAGTAGAAAGAGCAGGGAGAAATTGTTCATATTGACAGATCAGGAACAATTGGTTCAAGAGATGGCTCGAATGGAGTTGGAGGTGAGAAATCCAAATGAGTCAATGGAAGTGGAAGCGAGCCCAACCCTGTTAGATAGGGTGAAAGAGGCTCAATACAAAGATGAAGAGTGTGTCAGGATAAGGATGAGAATGACCGAAGGAGAAGAGGTTAAATTCAAGGAGGATAGCATGGGATTGCTAGGGTTTGAAAATCGTGTTTGGGTACCACTAGTGCCTGAACTACGAGAGGAGATTTTGCAAGAGGCCCACAGTACGAGATACTCGGTACATCCGTGGAGTACGAAGATGTATCAAGATCTGCGTCAGCATTTTTGGTGGCCGAATTTAAAAAGAGAGGTTGCAGAATGTGTCAGCCGATGCCTAACTTGTCAAAGGATAAAGGCCGAACATCAGAGACCAAGTGGATTACTATAGCCGTTAGAAATTCCTGAGTGGAAATGGGAGCATATCACAATGGATTCTGTGGTAGGACTTCCAGCAACACAGAAGGGATATGACGCAATATGGGTAATTGTGGATCGACTAACAAAGTCAATGCACTTTTTGCCGATCAGGATTAAGTTCAGTTTGGATCAATTGGCTAAACTCTACATCAAGGATATAGTTTCGAGACATGGGGTGCCGGTATCGATTGTGTCAGACAGAGATTCGCGCTTCACGTCAAAATTTTAGAGAAGTCTTCAGGAGAGATTGGGGACACAGTTAAGAATGATTACAGCGTATCATCCGCAAACAGATGGGCAAAGTAAAAGAACAATACAGACATTGGAAGACATGCTCAGGGCCTGCGTGATGGATTTCAAGGGCAGTTGGGAAAACTATCTACCACTAGTTGAGTTTGCATACAATAACAGTTATCATGCAAGCATAGGCATGCCACCTTACGAAGCATTGTACGAAAGAAAATGCAGAACACCTCTATGATGGGATGAGGTAGGAGAACGACGACTGTTGGGACCGGAATTGGTTCAACAGACGGTAGAAATTATCAAGGTAATAAGAGCTCGGCTAGTAGCAGCTCAAGACCGTCAGAAGAAGTACGCCGATTTACATCGACAGAAGCGAGACTTCGAAGTTGGGAGTTTTGTGTTCATGAAGTTATCTCCCTGGAAGAGGAAGATCCGATTTGGAAAGAAAGGGAAGCTGAGTCCGAGGTTCATAAGACCGTTCGAGATATTAAAGAGAGTGGGTGAAGTGGGGTACGAGGTAGCTTTACCTCCTGAACTGGAGCATATTCACAATGTGTTTCACGTATTAGTGTTGCGACCATACAAGCCAGACTACAAACATGTCATATCCTATGAGCCAATACAAGTCGAGAAAGACTTATCGTACGAGAAAATTCCTGTCCAGATACTAGATAGGAAAGAGCAAAAATTACGGAATAAGGTTATACATTCTGTCAAAATCCTTTGGAGGAACCACAACGCTGAGGAAGCTACGTGGAAACTTGAAGAAAATATGAGGGCTAACTATCCGAATCTTTTTGAGTAGTTTAAATTTGTAATTCCGGGGACGAAATTCTTATAAGGGGGGGGGGGGGGGAGAATGTAATGACCACGAATTTCATTAGTAATTGTAAATATACTTAATAAATATTTAGCAATGAATTTAAACTTTTTGTGCTAATTAATTGTACTTTAGATAATTAAATAAATGCACTTGTGTATGCATATATTTATTTAAAGAATTAAAGCAAGGTGTATAATTAAAGCAAATCTAATTAGATTATATTTTAAATCCAAATGAGTTGATAAACTAGGTCAAAGATATTAACCTAGTAGTCCATGTAATTAATTTAATTACTAGTCCATGTAATTAATTAAACAAAGCCCAATGCTTGATTGAATTAAATGTAACCTAGAATATTTAATGCTAGCCTAATGTGCTAATTAAATTGAGCTCAAATCAATTAAATGGATGAGCCCAATATATTTAATCCTAGAGTCCAAAGCGGAGCCCAATAGGAAGTCAAAATTGGTCAAAATTGTTACATATATATATATATATATATATATATATACACGTATAATTAAAGTACAAAAATTAAAGGAAAAATGACTTGGAAAATCCCATTTTGCTGAATTTTTGAGGGTCCCACTTGGATTGCTTGATTTCCTAGATTGCTTCTAAATCACTCCTTGTCATAAGTTGTTCAACCACCCTAGTCATTCCATGTGTCTATCAACTAGTCAATCATGCTATAGTAATCTAGTTTAAGGCTTTAATTTCACCAACATAGCTTGATTAGTGAATTGATGCTAGATTAGTAGAAGGCTATAAATAGAATGCTCTACACACTTGTTTTGGTTGTTAGTTCATTTGTTAGCCATTTTCTAGAGAAAAAGAGAGAGAGCATTTGTTAGAGAATACACTTGTGAGTTGTGAGAAAAAGCTAGAGAATGTCTTGGTGAATGTCCTCAAGCTACACAACATACTTCAGTAGAAGGAGAAGAAGAGCAAACAAAACCCAAAGGTTTAAAAGTGCTCTAAACATCTTCTTCTTTTATTTTTGTAGTCTTGATAGCTTTTGATCGGTTAAAATCTATTTTTAACCGATCAAAACTTGTTTTGATGGTCTAGATGTATTTAAATATGTAATATATGTATATTCATAGCTCTATATGTTTATAACATGATTTGGTATGTGAGAAATGCATAAAAGTTATAGAAATATTCATAATACGTTTTACCGGTAAAACCCTAACGATACATGTTATGTTTAATGTTGTGTTTTGAAATGTACAAATCAAAAATTATATTTTTATGGCTAGAAAGCTAGATCTATGAGTTTTAAAGAGAAACCCTTTTTGAACCTTTCAAAAATATTGAATAACAAAGAAGTTATAGCTTTTACCGCAAAGGACGTCGTTTTTAAACCCTAAGTGGTTCGATCCGTAAATTTCGTGTAAAATGTTTTCAAAAACACGATCGAACCATGGAATATTGTAAAACAAGAAGTTAGGAACACACCAACACTGATTTGGTGTTATTTGGATGTGTAGATTTCATTTAATCAATGTTTGATCAAAGGGTATCAAAACTGTCACAAAAAAATAAAAAAGTGGCACTTACTGCAGTACAGCGTCGGGGCGCCGTGTGCAGTGTTAATCACTGCGCCGCGGCGCAGTGCACTGTTATCAGAAAAAAATAAAAACGCGAATCGGGTCGAGTCGGGTCAGGTTCGGGTCAGAAAATGAAAAATGTTCCAAAAATCATTTTAGCATTTTTGGACTTTATAAATATATTTTTAAATATTTATATAATTGATTTAATAATTTAAAGGTGTATAAATATTATTATTGAATTAATAATATAATGAAGGTAATAAAATATTATTAAATAAATAATAATATTAGAAATTTATTAAAATATTATTAAGTGTATAATAATATTATAAAGTCAAATAAAATATTATTAAATGATTAATAATATTAGAATTCTAATAAACTATTATTAAACAATTAAAATATTATTAAATGAGTAATAATATTATATACTTAATAAAATATTATTAAATGATTAATAATATTAGATAATGATTAAAATATTATTAAATGATTAATAATATTAGATACTTAATAAAATATTATTAAATGATTAATAATATTAGATAATGATTAAAATATTATTAAATGAGTAATAATATTAGATAATGATTAAAATATTATTAAATGATTAATAAAATTAGATAATTAATAAAATATTATTAAATGATTAATAATATTAGATAATGATTAAAATATTATTAAATGATTAATAATATTAGATACTTAATAAAATATTATTAAATAATTAATAATATTATATACTTAATAAAATATTATTAAAGGATTAATAATATTAGATAATGATTAAATATTATTAAATGATTAATAATATTAGATAGTTAATAAAATATTATTAAATGATTAATAATATTAGAAGTCAAATAAAATATTATTAAATGATTAATAATATTAGGTAGTTAATAAAATATTATTAAATTATTAATAATATTAGACAATTGCATGAACTATATTAAATAGTTAATATAGGTTCTTTTTGTTTGAACTATTATCAAGTAGTGATAATATTTCCTAAATGTTTAAATTACCTATAATTAATAAATTATGTGGTTCGTAAGGCTATAAAGGTCATTATACTTACAAGTATATGATACTAATTTAAGATCAAACTGATTTAATTGTTAGGTCCGTTTAAGGATTATTAAATTAAGTTGGTTAGCCATAGACGACGCACGAGACAAGTTTTCTACCCCTTAACTTGTATTTACTATTACAGATATTCTTCAACCGTATATACATTTCAATTATTGTTGATCAAGTATTCTACACTCGTAGTTATTTGACAGACATTTGAGTGAACTAATTATCAAAAATTACTTCACATCGTTATTGATTAATGTATTCGCACCTAGTGCTTTTACAACTGTTTAAGAATGTCTAAGCTAATTGTTTCGGCTAGACAAATGCATGTTTAAATTCATTTAATTGAATATTATAAAAGCTTATCCAAACCATTGGCTGGTGTGGATTCTTACAGTAAGACTGAGAAAGAACAACCCTAGTTAAAGGGGGACTTTTAATTATCGGGAAACCGAAATCGCGCAAGAAATCTAAATGTGATGCATATACATAGGACATGAGAGGACTGATCTCCTCAAGTGTCCCGTTATTTTTAACAATGTGTCAGACATTGTATGTCTGTTCTACTTTAGTAGCAGTTCACGGTCATTAAAGACCACTCAGCAGTAAAGAGTCAATCCATTCTTATATTGAACATTGATTCTTGATATCTTTCACAATTGTTATTGTTGAAAACCTTGAAGTTATTTCCCTTCATCATGATATATCTTATGTTGTTGTTTTTAAACTTGCTGAGCCATTTAGTTGCTCATTCTTGCTATATCATGACTATATTTCAGCTAAGCCCGACTGCTCTAAGTCAGATAAAGGCAAAGAGAAAGCGAATGCGTAGTTTAGTAGATGCATGCTAGTTTAAATTACTGTTATGTAATTTATTTGTAAATCTTTTGTATTTCCTTTAAGATATGTAATGATTAAGATTAAGATTAATAGACCTTGGGAAGTGTAGCCTTTTGAGAAGGAACCTTTTGTATTATTCCGCTTAGTTTGAATACAATTTATGTATTTCATTGTTGTTAAGTATTGTACAGTGAGAACCAAACCCGAGGTTAATGAACCCGGATTTGGGGTCATCACAATTTTGATACTCTAGAAGTATAAAACTATGATATATAGGTAGATTCATGGCTTGGTATATTTATTTCATGAATTTGTTTGGGGGGTATGCAAATAAATGGAAGAAAATTCCATATTGTGTTACTGGTAAAATCCTAGATGGTTCAATCTTAAATTTCTTATCAAAATCTTTTCAAAAATATGATCGAACCATGAAATATTGTAAAACAAGAAGTTAGGAAGACAACAACATTGAGTTGGTGTCATTTGGATGTGTAGATTTCATTTTATTCAAGTTTGAACCAATCGAACCAAGGATTTATGAAACTAGTTTTTCATTCTGTCCTTGTGAGCGGTTTTATGGAAACTTACGTTTGGAATTTAGATTTGTGATTCAAAGAGAAGTTGTAGATAATGAAATTCTAATGAATTTAGACTCAAGAATCACCTCAAAATATTTTCGTATGACTAAGCTATGGGTAAACTGCTGAGAGAGGTTCTGACAACTAAAGTACCCGGCGTCTAGACGCCAAAGTGTATGCCCGACCTATTTTTTGGTTCTACCAATGGGCGTATCTACACCCAAAAACAGCTTTGGGTCGGCGTCTTTACGCCCAAGCTTGTAGGAAAATTTGATTTTTAGTCCAGACTTGTTCGGAACTGAAAGTTTCACTTGTCGGACATTGTAAAACTTAACAAATAGTAATTACACAATTAAAATAAAGATAAACTATTGTAAAAGAGTTTATTAGTGACTTAATGGTATCTAAATATTTAAAATAAAGACTAAAGTTAAAAGAATTAAAAGTTAATTATTGGTATTACGAAATTACGAAATTGCCATTGAAAAAACCGGATTTTCATTATTTACAATACTGCCACCGCGCGTTTTATTTACAGAATTGCCACCGCGTACAATCCCGCGCAATGCGCGCATAAGTCTCCTCGCGCAATGCACGCAATTGCCCAGATCCGCGCAATGCGCGCCATGTGACTCTGCACGCCATGCGCGCTTTACCTGTTTCCGCGCAATGCGCGGTCCACTACTGTACGTCACTGTAGCAGCGTGATCTACTGTAGCAGCCGCGAGTTTTGTACAATTTTTTATTTTCTTTATTTTTTTTCTTTTCAAAAACAGGATTTTTGCAATTGATTTTTAATACACATGATTCTATACAACAAATTATGCCCAATAAATTGTTCTAAACACATACCCATACATATATGAAATTAAAACAATTAATAATTCGCATAAGTTTGGCTCTTGATGCCACTGTTGGTTTGCAAAAATATGGCATACATATAATCAAATTATATAAGTGCAACGGAAGCCATAAAATCAGATTTTAAAATTTTTGTACAAACCAATAACCCGGATCTTTCTTATGCGACTATTATTAATTGAGGAATGATAAAAGAATTTATACCTTTGTAGAACCAGGCTTCCACGGGTACAAGTTCATCTCCCTTTAATCCTTTCACGTTCTTCTTCAAATTCACCGATTAGATTCCACGGATCAATGTTAGCTCCCCAAGTGTTGAGCCTCTAGAGGTGATCCACCAAGAGATCTATGAATTAAAGAAGTGGATTATGGTTTCTCCAAACCATGGGTGGCTAGCCCTAATTCTCTCTCTCTCTCTCTCTCTAACTCTTAGATCTAGAGAATTATGGAGTACTCTTGTAATGACCACGAATTTCATTAGTCATTGTAAATATACTTAATAAATATTTAGCAATGAATTTAAACTTTTCGCATTAATTAATTGTGCATTAGATAATTAAATAAATGTACTTATGTGCTTGTATATTTATTTAAAGAATTAAAGTAATGTGTATAATTAATTAAAGCAAATCTAATTGGATTATATTTTAAATCCAAATGAGTTAATAAACTAGGTTAAAGATATTAACCTAGTAGCCCATGTAATTAATTTAATTACTAGCCCATGTAATTAATTAAACAAGCCCAATGCTTGAATTAATTAAATGTAACCTAGAATAATTAATGTAGCCCAATGTAACAATTAAATTGAGCCCAAACCATTTGATTAAATGAGCCCAATATAATTTATTTTCAAGTCCAAAGTGAAGCCCAAATAGAAGTCAAAACTATGGTCAAACATTATATATATATTGGAGTATATATGTATATATAATTTATAAAAAAATAAAGCAAAATTGGTCATTTATTGAGGGAGTTGCCGGCAAAAGAGAGAAGGGTCACATGGGGTGGCTTGTAGCTTGTCACTTGCTTATAACTTACTCCATCAATAACTTGTAAGTTATCTTGATGGATGTCAATCCAAGAGTCAATCACTCTAATAGTAAACCTAGCTTATCTCTTAATTTGACCAATGCTAGCATATTAAGAAGTTAATGAAGGTTTAGTAAAGACCTATAAATATAGTGCTCTACCAAAGTGTTATGTTGGTTGGCTATTTTGATAGTTTATTCTAGAGAGAAAAATGAGAGAATTCTAGAGAAAAATAGAGAGAAACTAGTGAGCTATTGAGAGTTTGAGAAGGAATACACAAGGAGTGTTTATCTAGTTGCCAAGGTGGAGTCACTAGCTAAGTACATTGCCAAGAGAAGGAGAGCATTCAAATCAAAAAGGTTTAAAAGTGCTCTATACCCTTATCTCTTTATTTCTATGGTTAAAATGTAGTTTTAACCGATCAAAACTTATTTTGATGGTCTAGAAGTATTTAACTATGTAATATATGTATATTCATAGTTTGATGTGTTTAAATAATGTTTTGGTATGTGTGGATTGCATAAACATGTAAGAAATGTTCATAACGAACTTTACCGGTAAAGCCCTAAATAAGCATGTTATGTTTAACGTTGTAGTTTGAAATGTACAAATCGAAAATTGGATTTTTATGGCTAGAAAACTAGATCTATGAGTTTTAAAGAAAACCCAACTTGAACCTCTCAAAAATATGAAAAAATGAAGAAGTTATGGCTTTTACCGCAAAACATGTCATTTTAAAACCCTAATGCACAATAGTCCACTTGGAGCCCATTTTTCGTGATCTTTACATATCCAAAAATGTGTTTCAATGATGGAATATTGTAGTTCAAGAAGATACGAATCCAACAAGATCAATTTGAGGTCATTTGGATTTATAGATTTCATTTTATTCAAGTTTTAATCAAAGGAGCAAAAGTTGAAAAAATCTGAAAAATGGCATTTTGGCAGTTTCTGCCACTCAAGGGCCGGGGCCCTCTTCCCTTTGTTATTTAGAGGGCCGGGGCCCTAGTTACTGTTCACCGACAGAATTTTTTTAATTTCGGGTCGGGTCGGTTTGTTTTTAACGGGTCGGTTTAAATCAATTATAACTAAAATGGGTAAAAATATTTTAACATTAATATAATTAATTTGGGACCCAATAAAAATAAAATATATAATTATTTATTATGTGGATATTAAATAAAAATTTAGAGTCATGAAGGTAATTAATTACTATTTAATTAATATTAAATAATAATTAAAATGAAAAGAGATAGTAACTAATTATTTATTTAGTAATAAATAAAGGGTAATATAAGTAATAAAATATTATTAAATAGTTAATAATATTAGATAATAAATAAAATATTATTAAATAATTAATAATATTAGATAAGTAATAAAATATTATTAAATGATTAATAATATTATATAATGAATAAAATATTATTACATAGTTAATAATATTATATACTTAATAAAATATTATTAAATGATTAATAATATTAGAAACTTAATAAAATATTATTAAATGATTAATAATATTAGATACTTAATAAAATATTATTAAATTGTTAATAATATTAGAAAATTGTTTGAACTATATTAAATAGTTAATATAGGTTCTTTGTGTTTGAAATATTATCAAGTAGTGATAATATTTCCTAAGTGTTTAATTACCCATAATTAATCAATTATGTGGTTCGTAAGGTTTATAAAGGTCATTATACTTACAAGTATATGATACTAATTTAAGATCAAATTGATTTAATTGTTAGGTCCGTTCAAGGATTGTTAGATTAATTTGGTTAGCAGTAAACGACGCACGAGGCAAGTTTTCTAACTTTAACTTGTAATTCTTATTGCAAGTCTTCTACCCTTAACTTGTACTTATTGTTGCAATTATTATTCAACCATATTTACATTTCAATTATTGTTGAGCAAGTATTCTACACTCGTAGATATTTGACAGATCTTTAAGTGAATTAATTATCAAAAATTACTTCACATCGCTATTGATTATTGTATTCGCACATAGTGTTTTGCAAACTGTTTAAGAACGTCTAAGCTAATTGTTTCGGCTAGACAAATGCATGTTAAATTCATTTAGTTGAATATTATAAAAGCTTATCCAAACCATTGGCTGGTGCGGATTCTTACAGTAAGACTGGGATAGAAGAACCCTAGTTAAAGGGGATTTTTAATTGTCGGAGACCCGACAGCGCGCAAGAAAACTAAATGTGATGCATATACATAGGACATGAGAGGACTGATCCCCTCAAGTGTCCCGTTATTTTTAACAAGGAGTCAGACATTGTATGTCTGTTCTACCTTAGTAGCAGTTCATGGTCATTAAAGACCACTCAGCAGTAAAGAGTCAATTCCTTCTTTTATTGAACATTGATTCTTGTTATCTTTCACAATTGCTATTGTTGAAACCTTGAAGTTATTTCCCTTCATCATGATATATCGTATGATTGTTGTTTATAAACTTGCTGAGCCATTTAGTTGCTCATTCTTGCTATATCATGACTATATTTCAGCCATTCCCGAAAGCTCTAAATCGGACAAAGGCAAGGGGAAAGCGAATGTTTAGTTTTAGTAATTGCATGCTAGTTTATATTACTGTTATGTAATTACTGTTGTAAATCTTTTGTATTTCCCTTAAGATATGTAATGTTAAGATTAAGGTAATAGACCTTGGGAAGTGTAACCTTTTGTATTATTCCGCGAAGTTTGAATACAATTTATGTATTTCATTATTGTTTAGTATTGTACAGTGAGAACCAAACCCGAGGTTAAAGAACCCGGATTTGTGGTCGTCACAGGTTGGTATCAGAGCTGTAGGTTAGAAACGCTAGGATTTGCGAAACCTAGGTTATAACCTTAGTACTAAACTCTTATCGAGTGCGTTAGGAGATGAATCGGGGAGATTCATCATGTTAAGTATTTTTGGAGATGGATTGAGAAAATCCATCGAGCCGAGATGTACATGATAAAATATCATTTCATTTCATCAATGAATATATTTTATTGCTGTACTAACATATGTTATTTGCGTTATTGTAGGATGACGGAGATAGGCCAGTCGAGCACTGCCGTAGAGGAGGTGATTTATACTGATATCCACATGGATACCGTGCAGCCACGGGTGGCTGCACCTGTCGAGGAGCCAGAGTCGGATCCCGAGGAGGGAGATAGAGAGGACGCTGTCTGGGGCGGAGTTATGCGACAGTACAGCGAGGAGGAGGATGATGCCGAGGATGAGGAGGATGAGGAGCCAGCAGAGTATGCTGATGGCATGGGCACCGTTGCCAGTGACATCATCGATACTCTCACTACGGCTAACGATGAGCTAGAGGAGAGGGTTCAGCACCTTGAGGAGCAGAACCAGATCCACCAGCAGACAGAGGAGCAGTACAGGGATATAGCTTATATGTTCTCTGGCGAGAACATAGAGCTGAATACGAGGATGACCGAAATGGAGGCCAAGTTAGCAGCAGCTGAGCTGAAGATTCAGCAGACACAGGCAGAGAGGGAGGCCATGAGGGGCCAGATGCAGCAGGCCGTTGAGGCGAGGATAGATATGGAGTTTCAGCGTGATGCAGCTCATGGGCAGATGATGGAGCTGGAGGAGGAGGTTAGGGAGAAGAAGGTGAGGATAGATAGACTCAGTTACGTCTATCGCTCATCAGTTGGTAGGATCCAGAGTAGGGTGCACTATTACCCTGCTGAGGAGGGCCAGACCTTGCACACCATTAGTAGGGGAGTGGTCAGGGCCATTGGAGATGAGGAGTACGACGATGCGGTTCGTCGAGGGATGCGTCGTTAGTTGTACTATTTCCTTTATTTATGTTGTATGTACATAGATGCAGTAGAAACCCAACTTTTGTTTTGATAGAGGGTTAGTATGTTATAAATCCCAACTCTATGAAGTTGTGGGATATGTTAGATCCCGTCTTTTGTTTTAACTATCGGGGTTAGCAGCGTTTATAGCAGTATGCTTATGATGTAAAAGTGCTACGCACTGTGTTTTAGCATATGAATATAAATGCATTTCCGTTTATGTTTATATGTGTCGAGATGATTATTTGTGCTTTAGTTTAAATTACTTAAGCTACAAAACGAAAGTAAAAAGATTGAAACAACTTTAATTAATTAAATTTTCTTTATACAGAAAATGCCGCCACAGAGAAGAAATCAACGACTACCCCCACCACCACCTGAAGAGTCAGTGAACGCCGGAGGGGTACCGCCAAACCCTGTCCAAGAGTTCGTAGAAATGCTAATGGGAGCATTTCGCGGACGCAACGCAGAGGCTACTGGAGCAACAAACCCTGCCGCTCCACTAGCAACCTTTAAGGATTTCAAATTAATAGGACCACCCGAGTTCAAAGGGACCACGGATCCTATAGAAGCACAGACCTGGATAGAGGAGATGGAAAAAGTCTTCGAGGTCGCACGAGTATCGGAGGAGCAAATGACCTCATTTGCTACCTTCATGATGAAAGGGGAGGCCAGCCACTGGTGGAAGGCCAATAAGAGTAGAGCAGGGGAGGGAACAATCGCGTGGGCGCGATTCAAGGAGGTATTCTTGGAAAACTATTTTCTAGAGAGTACAAAGGCTAGGATGGAAATCAAATTCCTAGAGCTGAAACAAGGTAACTTGTCCGTATCCGAATACGCCGCCAAGTTCAATGAATTGGCAAGATTTGCTTCACACCAGGTAGACACTGAGGCGAGACGCGCCAGAAGATTTGAGCAGGGGCTGAAACCGTGGGTTTACAGTCGGGTAGCTGTTCTCCAGATTACGAACTTTGCAACATTACTTGAGAAAGCTATCATAGCTGAGGGTGGGAATGAAGCTTTGAATAAGCACAACCAGGAGCGGAACAAGAAGAAAGGTGATGGAGGAAACCGAGAGGGTAGCAGCAGGGGTAGTAACTCGAACAAACGCAAATGGAATAACAACAGTAGTTCGGGGACACCCCAGGGAAGTGAATCAAGGAAAGCCAGTAAATGCAGCCAGTGCGGGAAGAACCACTCTGGGGAGTGCATGAGAGGAAAGAATGTCTGCTATAACTGTGGGCAAGAGGGTCACATCGCTCCTAATTGTCCCACACCGAAGAGGAAGGGTTGTTTCGCCTGCGGGGCCATGGACCATCAGTTTAAAGATTGTCCGAAGAAGAAGAACACCGGAGGGAGTTCGGGCTATAGGGGAAGCAACAACAACAACAACACCAACACCAAACTGACCATTGGAGGGCCGGTGCCACAGAACAAACCAACGGCACGGACTTTCAACATGACGGTGCAGGACGCCGTCGAATCAAAAGACGTGGTGTCAGGTATTATTTCGATCAATGATATAAATGCTTACGTATTATTTGATTCGGGTGCTACCTGTTCATTTGTGTCTGATGAATTCGCTAGACGGTTAGAATTGCCTAGAGAAAAACTAGAGAACCCAATGAACATAGAAGTTGCAAATAAAGAAGTGATTCCTGTAAAGTATGTATATAGAAACTGTTGTACTGAAATCAGGGGTCAGAAGCTGAGTGTAAATTTAATTCCAATACGTTTGGGGGAGTTCAACGTTATACTTGGAATGGATTGGTTGTTTAACCATGGAGCTATAATTGATTGTCAAAAGAAGTGTATACACCTTAAGACACCGAATAGGTCTAAGGTCGTATTTTATGGCAGCAAGTCGTCTAGACAATCAGCATGTCTGACGATGATGCAGGCCAAGAAATTATTGAAGAAAGGTTGCGTAGGGTATTTGGCTCACATAGTGGACACACGGATAGTGAATCCCGAGATGGAGCAAATACCAGTAGTGAGGGAGTTCATGGACGTGTTTCCAGACGTACTGCCAGGTTTACCGCCAGATAGGGAGATAGAGTTTGTAATTGATTTGGTACCGGGAACAGCACCAATATCAAAGGCACCATATAGGATGGCTCCGGTAGAAATGAAGGAGTTAATGATCCAACTACAGGAGTTGTTGGATAATAAGTACATTCAGCCAAGTGTTTCCCCATGGGGAGCACCTGTGTTGTTTGTAAAGAAGAAGGATGGATCGATGAGGCTATGTATGGATTACAGAGAGCTGAATAAGGTGACAATTAAGAACAAGTACCCGTTGCCACGAATTGACGATCTTTTCGATCAATTAAAAGGGGCGAAGTACTTTTCAAAGATTGACTTGAGGACTGGTTATCATCAGTTGAAAGTCAGGAAGGAGGATGTGCCCAAGACGGCATTCAGAACTCGATATGGGCATTATGAGTTTCTGGTAATGTCGTTTGGACTGACGAATGCGCCAGCCGCATTTATGGACATGATGAACAGAATATTCAAGCAGTACTTGGATAAATTTGTTGTTGTGTTCATTGACGATATTTTGGTTTATTCCAAGACGAAGGAGGAGCATGATGAACACCTAAGAGTGGTGTTGGAGATTTTACGGAAGGAGCAGTTGTATGCTAAGTTTTCAAAGTGTGAATTCTGGTTGGAGAGAGTTCAATTTTTGGGTCATGTCATTGACAAGGAGGGAGTTTCAGTAGATCCAGCAAAGGTGGAAGCGGTAATGAATTGGGAACAACCAAGGACGCCGACAGAGGTAAGAAGTTTCTTGGGGTTAGCAGGTTACTATCGGAGATTCATTCAAGATTTTTCGAAGATAGCAACACCGCTGACAAATTTAACAAGGAAGACGGTAAAATATGTATGGACGGAGAAGTGTGAGGAGAGTTTTCAGGAGCTAAAGAAAAGACTTAGTGAAGCACCTGTATTGACTTTACCAGACGATACAGGAGGTTTTACGGTCTACAGCGATGCATCGCACAAGGGACTTGGCTGTGTGCTTATGCAAAATGGCAAGGTCGTTGCGTATGCGTCCAGACAGTTGAAGGACTACGAGAAGGGATACCCTACCCACGACTTGGAGCTGGCAGCGGTAGTGTTTGCCCTTAAGATTTGGAGATATTATTTATATGGAGAGAAATGTGAGATATTCACAGACCACAAGAGTCTGAAGTATATCTTCACACAGAAGGAGTTAAATATGAGGCAACGGAGATGGTTAGAATTGATCAAGGACTATGATTGTGAAATTCTGTATCATCCCGGCAAGGCCAACGTAGTAGCAGATGCTCTAAGTAGAAAGAGCAGGGAGAAATTGTTCATCTTGACAGATCAGGAACAATTGGTTCAAGAGATGGCTCGAATGGAGTTGGAGGTGAGAAATCCAAATGAGTCAATGGAAGTAGAAGCAAGCCCAACCTTATTAGATAGGGTGAAAGAGGCTCAAGACAAAGATGAAGAATGTGTCAGAATAAGGATGAGAATGACCGAAGGGGAAGAGGTCAAATTCAAGGAGGATAGCATGGGATTGCTAAGGTTTGAAAATCGTGTTTGGGTACCGCTAGTGCCTGAATTACGAGAGGAGATTTTGCAAGAGGCCCACAGTACGAGATACTCGATACATCCGGGGAGTATGAAGATGTATCAAGATCTACGTCAGCATTTTTGGTGGCCGAATTTAAAAAGGGAGGTCGCAGAATGTGTCAGCCGATGCTTAACTTGTCAAAGGGTAAAGGCCGAACATCAGAGACCAAGTGGATTACTACAGCCGTTAGAGATTCCAGAGTGGAAATGGGAGCATATCACAATGGATTTTGTGGTAGGACTTCCAGCAACACAGAAGGGATTTGACGCAATATGGGTGATTGTGGATCGACTAACAAAGTCAGCTCACTTTTTACCAATCAAGATTAAGTTCAGTTTGGATCAGTTGGCCAAACTGTACATCAAGGAGATAGTTTCGAGACATGGGATGCCGGTATCGATTGTGTCAGACAGAGATCCGCGCTTCACGTCAAAATTTTGGAGAAGTCTTCAGGAGAGATTGGGGACACAGTTGAGAATGAGTACAGCATATCATCCGCAGACCGATGGGCAAAGTGAAAGAACAATACAGACATTGGAGGATATGCTCAGGGCTTGTGTGATGGATTTCAAGGGCAGTTGGGAAAGCCATCTGCCACTAGTTGAGTTTGCATACAACAACAGTTATCATGCAAGCATAGGCATGCCGCCTTACGAAGCATTGTACGGAAGAAAGTGCAGAACACCTCTATGCTGGGATGAGGTAGGAGAACGCCGACTGTTGGGACCGGAATTGGTCCAACAGACGGTAGAGATTATCAAGGTAATAAGAGCTCGGCTAGTAGCAGCTCAGGACCGTCAGAAGAAATAAGCCGATTTACATCGACAAAAGCGAGACTTCGAAGTTGAGAGTTTTGTGTTCATGAAGGTATCTCCCTGGAAGGGGAAGATCCGATTTGGAAAGAAGGGGAAGCTGAGTCCGAGGTTCATAGGACCGTTCGAGATATTAAAGAGAGTGGGTGAAGTGGCGTACGAGGTAGCTTTACCTCCTGAACTGGAGCATATTCACAATGTGTTTCACGTATTAGTGTTGCGACCATACAAGCCAGACCACAAACATGTCATATCCTATGAGCCAATACAAGTTGAGAAAGACTTATCGTACGAGGAAATTCCTGTCCAGATACTAGATAGGAAAGAGCAGAAATTACGGAATAAGATTATACATTCTGTCAAAGTCCTATGGAGGAACCACAACGCTGAGGAAGCTACGTGGGAGCTTGAAGAAAAGATGAGGGCTAACTATCCGCATCTGTTTGAGTAGTTTAAATTTGTAATTCCGGGGACGGAATTCTTATAAGGGGGGGAGAATGTAATGACCACGAATTTCATTAGTCATTGTAAATATACTTAATAAATATTTAGCAATGAATTTAAACTTTTCGCATTAATTAATTGTGCATTAGATAATTAAATAAATGTACTTATGTGCTTGTATATTTATTTAAAGAATTAAAGTAATGTGTATAATTAATTAAAGCAAATCTAATTGGATTATATTTTAAATCCAAATGAGTTAATAAACTAGGTTAAAGATATTAACCTAGTAGCCCATGTAATTAATTTAATTACTAGCCCATGTAATTAATTAAACAAGCCCAATGCTTGAATTAATTAAATGTAACCTAGAATAATTAATGTAGCCCAATGTAACAATTAAATTGAGCCCAAACCATTTGATTAAATGAGCCCAATATAATTTATTTTCAAGTCCAAAGTGAAGCCCAAATAGAAGTCAAAACTATGGTCAAACATTATATATATATTGGAGTATATATGTATATATAATTTATAAAAAAATAAAGCAAAATTGGTCATTTATTGAGGGAGTTGCCGGCAAAAGAGAGAAGGGTCACATGGGGTGGCTTGTAGCTTGTCACTTGCTTATAACTTACTCCATCAATAACTTGTAAGTTATCTTGATGGATGTCAATCCAAGAGTCAATCACTCTAATAGTAAACCTAGCTTATCTCTTAATTTGACCAATGCTAGCATATTAAGAAGTTAATGAAGGTTTAGTAAAGACCTATAAATATAGTGCTCTACCAAAGTGTTATGTTGGTTGGCTATTTTGATAGTTTATTCTAGAGAGAAAAATGAGAGAATTCTAGAGAAAAATAGAGAGAAACTAGTGAGCTATTGAGAGTTTGAGAAGGAATACACAAGGAGTGTTTATCTAGTTGCCAAGGTGGAGTCACTAGCTAAGTACATTGCCAAGAGAAGGAGAGCATTCAAATCAAAAAGGTTTAAAAGTGCTCTATACCCTTATCTCTTTATTTCTATGGTTAAAATGTAGTTTTAACCGATCAAAACTTATTTTGATGGTCTAGAAGTATTTAACTATGTAATATATGTATATTCATAGTTTGATGTGTTTAAATAATGTTTTGGTATGTGTGGATTGCATAAACATGTAAGAAATGTTCATAACGAACTTTACCGGTAAAGCCCTAAATAAGCATGTTATGTTTAACGTTGTAGTTTGAAATGTACAAATCGAAAATTGGATTTTTATGGCTAGAAAACTAGATCTATGAGTTTTAAAGAAAACCCAACTTGAACCTCTCAAAAATATGAAAAAATGAAGAAGTTATGGCTTTTATCGCAAAATATGTCATTTTAAAACCCTAATGCACAATAGTCCACTTGGAGCCCATTTTTCGTGATCTTTACATATCCAAAAATGTGTTTCAATGATGGAATATTGTAGTTCAAGAAGATACGAATCCAACAAGACCAATTTGAGGTCATTTGGATTTATAGATTTCATTTTATTCAAGTTTTAATCAAAGGAGCAAAAGTTGAAAAAATCTGAAAAATGGCATTTTGGCAGTTTCTGCCACTCAAGGGCCGGGGCCCTCTTCCCTTTGTTATTTAGAGGGCCGGGGCCCTAGTTACTGTTCACCGACAGAATTTTTTTAATTTCGGGTCGGGTCGGTTTGTTTTTAACGGGTCGGTTTAAATCAATTATAACTAAAATGGGTAAAAATATTTTAACATTAATATAATTAATTTGGGACCCAATAAAAATAAAATATATAATTATTTATTATGTGGATATTAAATAAAAATTTAGAGTCATGAAGGTAATTAATTACTATTTAATTAATATTAAATAATAATTAAAATGAAAAGAGATAGTAACTAATTATTTATTTAGTAATAAATAAAGGGTAATATAAGTAATAAAATATTATTAAATAGTTAATAATATTAGATAATAAATAAAATATTATTAAATAATTAATAATATTAGATAAGTAATAAAATATTATTAAATGATTAATAATATTATATAATGAATAAAATATTATTACATAGTTAATAATATTATATACTTAATAAAATATTATTAAATGATTAATAATATTAGAAACTTAATAAAATATTATTAAATGATTAATAATATTAGATACTTAATAAAATATTATTAAATTGTTAATAATATTAGAAAATTATTTGAACTATATTAAATAGTTAATATAGGTTCTTTGTGTTTGAAATATTATCAAGTAGTGATAATATTTCCTAAGTGTTTAATTACCCATAATTAATCAATTATGTGGTTCGTAAGGTTTATAAAGGTCATTATACTTACAAGTATATGATACTAATTTAAGATCAAATTGATTTAATTGTTAGGTCCGTTCAAGGATTGTTAGATTAATTTGGTTAGCAGTAAACGACGCACGAGGCAAGTTTTCTAACTTTAACTTGTAATTCTTATTGCAAGTCTTCTACCCTTAACTTGTACTTATTGTTGCAATTATTATTCAACCATATTTACATTTCAATTATTGTTGAGCAAGTATTCTACACTCGTAGATATTTGACAGATCTTTAAGTGAATTAATTATCAAAAATTACTTCACATCGCTATTGATTATTGTATTCGCACATAGTGCTTTGCAAACTGTTTAAGAACGTCTAAGCTAATTGTTTCGGCTAGACAAATGCATGTTAAATTCATTTAGTTGAATATTATAAAAGCTTATCCAAACCATTGGCTGGTGCGGATTCTTACAGTAAGACTGGGATAGAACAACCCTAGTTAAAGGGGATTTTTAATTGTCGGAGACCCGACAGCGCGCAAGAAAACTAAATGTGATGCATATACATAGGACATGAGAGGACTGATCCCCTCAAGTGTCCCGTTATTTTTAACAAGGAGTCAGACATTGTATGTCTGTTCTACCTTAGTAGCAGTTCATGGTCATTAAAGACCACTCAGCAGTAAAGAGTCAATTCCTTCTTTTATTGAACATTGATTCTTGTTATCTTTCACAATTGCTATTGTTGAAACCTTGAAGTTATTTCCCTTCATCATGATATATCGTATGATTGTTGTTTATAAACTTGCTGAGCCATTTAGTTGCTCATTCTTGCTATATCATGACTATATTTCAGCCATTCCCGAAAGCTCTAAATCGGACAAAGGCAAGAGGAAAGCGAGTGTTTAGTTTTAGTAATTGCATGCTAGTTTATATTACTGTTATGTAATTACTGTTGTAAATCTTTTGTATTTCCCTTAAGATATGTAATGTTAAGATTAAGGTAATAGACCTTGGGAAGTGTAACCTTTTGTATTATTCCGCGAAGTTTGAATACAATTTATGTATTTCATTATTGTTTAGTATTGTACAGTGAGAACCAAACCCGAGGTTAAAGAACCCGGATTTGGGGTCGTCACAACTCTCCCTCTCTTATGAAAGAGTGTGTAACCTTGATATATGATAAGACTCCTCTTATTTATAGATCTAGTCAACCCTCCTAAACTATTTAGGATTAGGGTTTTAATTTAATTCCCAATTTAATTAGGAACTAAATTAATTAATTACAATTCCTAAACCATTTAGGAACTTAATTATTTAATAATGAGAGTACTTCTTATTAATTAATTACTAAACCATTTAGTAACTTAATTAATTATTATTATAATTATAATTCCAAAACTATTTAGGAACTTAATTATTTAATAATAATATTACTACTTATTAATTAATTCCTAAACCATTTAGGAACTAAATAATAATACTAGTAGTAATAATAATAATAGTAATAATAATAATAATAAGACTCCTCTTATTAATTTATAATTAGTATTTCTAAAATACTAAATTATAAATATTAAGCTATTTAATTTATTCTATCACCATAGTATAAATTAAATATACTTAATTTATTATTACGATTATGCCATCCACTTCTAAAATAAATATTACTCTTTTGCGGTGTGACCCTTTAGGTTCTCCATATTAAACCGGTTGTATAATAAATAAATTAGAACAATTCTAATTCATTTATTACGAATTAACTATTTAATTCAGAATAAATAATTATTCCACAATAAGGGTAAGCCCCCTTAGCGATTAGTCGACTTTCCAGATAATATAGATTTCAACATTTAATCGTAAAAGAACCTTTCAGTAAATAGTTACCGTACAATTCAATCCTTCTACCACACAATGTCCCAATCAAATATAAGACACGGAATTTCTATCAAGTCTTATTTATTTGATTATATGCATTTCAATTCACAAATACAAAACTTTAGTTAATGTAAATTAGAAACTCCTTTCTAATTCCATTCAACCCTGGCCAGGGATTTCTGAGTTGTCACTTATTGACATTCTCTCCCTTTACTGGAAGTGGTAGATCCTTTGTTGACCATTCATCTATCTCCATGTGTACCTTATTATACCCAAGCACATCCTTTGATATACCAATTGGTCTTAACAAATATGCCAAAGTATAACTTAGTACACACAAGATACTAAGATGATCTCAAGTCTAAGGATCACTTGGACGACTATCACATAAGGAACTCCTATTGACAGACGAGTAAAACTCCATTAGGTGTTCCTTGAGCGAGTCACGTTCAGTGAACTTATTCTCTAATAAGCACCTACATACTTGCTTGAGTGTCTCTGCACAAATGATTATGAGATCAATCATCCTCTTCATAAGAGAAAGCATAGTATGTACCAATCTATCCGGATCTACTAATCCCCTTTTTAGTGATCCAACGATTATGAACAATTTTAGTTTTGAGCTATCTTGAATTTAGATCTCATTAGCATGATCCTCATCATGGTTCTAAAAGCATTGCTCAAAAACTATGGGTTTATCCATTTGATTAATTCAAGTAATTAATCATGAATAAAGAAATGCCTTGATACTTTTATTAATAAATGAACAAGATTACAAAGTATATGCTTATCACATCAAATGCGATTGGCTTAAGGGCATATTACTTTCACTTAAATCATCATTTTTTACTGTATTATTTTGAAAGGCTGTTACCTGATGTATAAATTGCTCTCTGTGCTTGGCTCCCAAGGATCGAGACCCCCCGACTGCCGTAAGCGTAGTGGTCATTCGTCGTCTTTGGCGACCAGATCAGGCTTCGTCTAGATCGACTGCGTGTCCTGCCTCAACTGACCCGATGCTCGATGTTCGTTTGGCAACTTTGACCGCAAGCCGTCGTGGTGGCTTCGTGTTGGGGTCCACCCTCCTTTTCATATGTCGGGTCAAATAACGATTTTTCCCTCTTGTTAGGGTTAGTACACAAGTGCAAAATTTGGGTGTCTACAGCTGCCCCTCTTTATTATGTTTATGGAATGAAATATGAAATGAACAGGATAAAGAGGTAGGCACCCAACGCATGCCAATGCCAGTACATATTTAACGATGTAACACACATATTAAGATGATGCAATGTCACATTCAACACATTCGTGTAGAGGTCAGTTCAAAGTTAAGAATGAATATCGCTCGGGTCTCGTCTCCGACGAGTCATTTTTGTGACGGTCAGGTATCGTCTCTGACGGGTCATTTTTGGGACGGTCAGGTATCGTCTCTGATGGGTAATTTTTTGGGACGATTATGTATCGTCTTTGACGGGTCGTTTTTGGGACGGTCAGGTATCGTCTTTGACGGGTCATTTTTGGGACGGTCAGGTATCGTCTCTGACGGGTCATTTTTGGGTTGGTCAGGTATCGTCTCTGACGGGTCATTTTTGGGTTGGTCAGGTATCGTCTCTGACGGGTCATTTTTGAGTTGGTCAGGTATCGTCTCTGATGGGTCATTTTTTGTGTTGGTCAGGTATCATCTCTGACGGGTCGTTTTTGAGTTGATCAGGTATTGTCTCTGATGGGTAATTTTTTGGGTTGGTCAGGTATCGTCTCTGACGGGTCGTTTTTGGGTTGGTCAGGTATCGTCTCTAATGGGTCATTTTTTGGGTTGGTCAGGTATCGTCACTGACGGGTCATTTTTGGGACGGTCAGGTATCGTCTCTGGCTGGTTATTTTTGAGTTGGTCAGCTATCGTCTCTGACGGGTCGTTTTTGGGTCGGCCAGGTATCGTCTTTGACAGGTCGTTTTTTTAGTTGGTCAGGTATCGTCTCTAACGGGTCGTTTTTTGGGTTGGTCAGGTATCGTCTCTGATGGGTCATTTTTTTGGGACGGTCAGGTCTTATAATCTTGTACTTAAATTGTAACAAGTTACATGTTGGTTCGGGGTAACAAAAGGGAAGATAGGGGGCACCGAGACCAGCTGCAGGTGCATCTGCGGCCAACCGAAGATGCATCTGCGGCTAGGGTCAGTCACTATTTCAGATCGCAATCCCCCCGCGATCCGTCACTGTCAACCCTTTTTCTCTCCCACGTTTTCGGTTTTCCTCGTCCCAAGCCGGCTTTTGCTTCTTTTGGGACTCTTTTTGCTAAATCTGCTCCGGTTAAATCAGTCTACGCACTTTGGGTAACGTTTTAACTCATTTTTCTTTGATTTTCGTTTTTGTTTGGCTATACATTTACTTGTTTAAATGTTTTAACTTAGCAATGCATGCCTATATGAGATATTGGTGTTGATCGCAACATAGATAAATAACGGGTCTTGTAGACATGCTTTATTATTTTGGAACTATTATTGTTTTAGTCATTTTATGCTCACGACGTATCATTTTCACTTGCATTTGGGATTTGTTGGTTGTCTGATTTGGTTAAACATGCCTAATCGTGCATGGGATGCCCGTTTTACAAACGGAACTCTGCCGAAATTTCGAGAAATCTAGCGCACCCCTAGGGACTTATTTATGCATTTTCAATCTCATATCATTTATAGATAAACATGCTATGCTGCCCTATCATTATTTAGCAATATGCAATAAGCTTTTTGAAAGATAACGGGCTAAGGATGTACCTCCTTTTCGTGATGCCGTTTCAGTTATGGATCCTGATGCTTCTGGTGGTTCTACAGTGCCCCGGGTTGCTGGGGTCCGTCGACGTGGAGCGGTCACCTCGGCTCCAACTCCGGTCCTGACCCGTCATTCCCGTAGACTGGCGGAGTCTGTCATTCGCCCTGTCCACCTTGATGTCGGTGAGGCTGCCCCAACTGAGGCAGAGGCGGGTCCTTCTGGCACAGCGGCCCCTCCCCCTATGCGTCGGATCTTACCAGGGGCCCGTGCTAGGATATCGGATTTGCTTGGTCCTGATCTCAGTAGTCACCCATCACTATATCTTGCGGCTAACGAGGTATATCCGTTGTTTAAACTCATTCAAACCCTCGTGGTTACCATGACTGACTGTTTGGTAGCTGTCACAAGTTCTTGAGTTTACCCAACCTCGGGGTAACTGGTTCAGCATTTATACCCTCTACCATGCGCTGCATCCTGACGATCGCGAGATGGTAGACTCTTGGGGTTTCAGACATTTTTTTACCATCGCCCCTCGCCGATGTCCATGGGGCTACATGCGGGCATTGTCTGAGCGGTGGTTCCACCAGACCCAGTCGCTTCATCTTCTGGATTGTGAGCTGCTGTTGACACCTCTTGACTGGCGCTATATCACCGGGGTGGAGTTCTCTGGGCCCCGTGTCCCCTGGAGCCAGATATCACCCCCGCAGTCGTTCGATCTTTGTTGGCGTACTCTCCTCAAGATAAGGTCTTTAAGGCTCGCAGTATTCGTTCTGGAGCTTTAGCAGTGGATGCTATTGGAGGGGTCCTTTTTGAGCCATTCCCTGAGGACCGACCTGCCCGTGACTTTCTGATCTGGCGTTTATTCTTGACTATCATGAGGGGTTATTTTCTGGGGAACAACTCCTCGACCATCCATTTCAGTATCGTCGGAGCTACCCGGGATGTGGATCGAATCGGGGACTATGATTGGGGTTCCTTCACATTTGCCTACTTCTTCCACGGTCTTCGCCTTCGCTCAGAGGGACAGACGGATGCCTGGCTCAAGTTCTACCCCTTTCTGCTGGTAGGTCCTTTTTATTGTATCGTCCTTCATTTGTTTCATTCCTTTGGCTTTTCCTGGTACTTACGCCCCTCCCATTTTGTTTATCAGTTCTGAGCTTACGAGAGGCTACCCTGCTTTGCGGCTGGTTACTACCCTCGGTCTAGAGACTTAACCTAGGGGTCGTCGGTGGCATCATAGTACTCTTGAGGAGACCCCATTGTCAGATAGCTTTGCCCACTGTCGACTGCAGTTAGAGCTAATCTCGTTAGCAGACGTGACCTGGGTTCCCTATACTGCGGATCATTTGGCGATTGGCTTTACCGGTGGTTTTGCCGCGGATCAGGAGTTTGCTTTGTCCACTCGCCGTATTCCATTTCTGACCTATGGTGGATGGGAGCTGTATTTGGGGGAGCGCGCCATCAGATGTGTCTCCGGGGAGGTCCGTGTCCCTTTTGCCCCTCATCCACGGAGATTTTGGCTCATGGATGCCCATCTTTCAGATGCCTTGACGGCCGGAGCTTTGGCAGTGGACGCTATTGGAGAGGTCCTTTCTGAGTCATTCCCTGAGGACCGACCTGCCCGTGACTTTCTGCTCCGGTGTTTATTCTTGACTATCATGAGGGGTTGTTTTCTAGGGAACAACTCCTCGACTATCCATTTCAGTATCGTCGGAGCTACCCGGGATGTGGATCGGATCGGGGACTATGATTGAGGTTCCTTCACATTTGCCTACTTCCTCCATGGTCTTCGCCTTCGCTCAGAATGACAGACGAATGCCTGGCTCGGGTTCTACCCCTTTCTGCTGGTAGGTCCTTTTTATTGTATCGTCCTTCACTTGTTTCATTCCTTTGACTTTTCCTAGTACTTACGCCCCTCCCATTTTGTTTATCAGTTCTGGGCTTACGAGAGGCTACCCTGCTTGTGGCCGGTTACTACCCTCGGTCCAGAGACTTATCCTATGGGTCGTCGGTGGCATCACAGTACTCTTGAGGAGACCCCAGTGTCAGATAGCTTTGCCCACTGTCGACTGTAGTTAGAGCTGATCTCGTCAGCGGACGTGACCTGGGTTCCCTATACTGCGGATCATTTGGCGGCTGGCTTTGCTGGTGGTTTTGCCGTGGATCAGGAGTTTGCTTTGTCCACTCGCCGTATTCCATTTCTGACCTATGGTGGATGGGAGCTGTATTTGGGGGAGCGCGCCATCAGATGTGTTTCTGGGGAGGTCCGTGTCCCTTTTGCCCCTCTTCCACGGAGATTTTGGCTCATGGATGCCCATCTTTCAGATGCCTTGATGGCCGGGGAGGACGGATACATGCTGTCTGACGGCCCTCATACGAGCGAGAGCTTCAGTGCCTGGTGGAAACCCCGCACTATTGGACCTCAGACCCGGGCCACCTTCTTCCTTCGAGACCTAGTTCACGGGTCGGTGATGATGATAGACTGGATGGAGTGTGTTCGGGCCTCCACCCACTCATATCAGATTGCCTCCCTGACTCGGCGGCTGGATCAGTTGTTATCCTTTGTTCGGAGCTTGGGTCGTGATCCAGAGGAAGGTTATGCTGCAGACCCGTATGGATCTGATTTTGGTGCGGGTCTCGGCTCATCGGATGCCCCAGCTCCGCCTTATTACTGCCTAGACCTGAATTTTGATGCTGAGGCTTCCATTCCCGGGGATTTGGGCCATGTGGATCAGTTCGAGGATGATGCCTTTATTGATGACATAGAGTTTACCGACTAGATTTAGATAGGCTAAGACCCTTGTATTCAAACCTGCTCGTTTTATTATCATTTTTATCACTTCATGTATTATGCATAGAATTATCTTTATTTTATGAACAATCCTTTATTTCTGATGATTCATTTATTCTATTATAACCTGTATGATGCATGATTCATTATATACATGGATAAAGAAATTGACCCATGTACAGTCTTTTGATACTGCTTTTACAGATGTCGTCACTTGATGTGGTTTGCGTGGGCCCTCGCACCCCCTCAGGAATCATTGGCAGGCTCCGTCCGTGGCTAGATAGTTTGTTACCCTCCGACCGGATCATCGCAGAGGGTCTTCTGGGACACTCTTTGTCTCTTCTATCATTCCAAGTGCCCCCGGGTTTTGTTGACGACATTCTCAGTTGTTGGATTCCGGATAGACATGTTTTCAGGTTTGGGCTGGAGTATCTGACCCCCACCCTTGAAAAGTATGCTCGATTCACTGGTTTGTCGGTGGATGGTCCCTGCGCCCGGGTTACCTCAGGCCATATGCGCTGTCAGTTCCTGACTTTCACAGGCTTGCGGAGGACAACTCTGTTATCTGTGATCCCTTCGGGCCACCTGGTTCCTCTACCCTTCTTGGTTGATAGATTTGGCTCGGTGGATAGCTTCTCTTTATTCTCCAGTGATTTTTCGGTATCTGAGGAGCGCTGGGGCGCTTTGAGAGTGGATGTCCTGATGGCCTGTGTCATATCAGTTCTATATATGCCTGCCGGAGACGACCTCCTGGACATGCGGGTCATTGTAGCGGTTCAGGCCCTTTAGGAGGATCATACCATCCTTCCCATGATACTTGCAGAGACTTACATGTCGGCCTCGTATTGTCATTCCTTCCCTGGCCGAATATTCAAAGGAAGCTTCACTTTGTTAAATGTATGGTTTATGAGCCACCTCAGACCTGTAATGACCGAGAAAATTACGAACCCAATTTTTATTTTTTTTATTTAATTATATCCATAAGAAAATATGAGGTATGAAGTATGTGTATATGTGATAAGTGGTATGATGAGATGTATTAAATTAGTTAATTAAATTAATTAACTAAAGAAGGAAAAAGATTGCAAGAGAAGCTTATGTGATAAAATCACAAAGCTTGAATGTTGGCCTCGTATGGCAATTAAGAAGATTTTTATTAAGCAAGTTAATTACTTGTATGAATAATGCGAAAGAAGAAGCAAGTGAATTATTTGAGATAATTCAATGTGGGAATAATTGTTTGTGTACGGTTAACTATTTTATAAACCCAATTTGATGATAGGGGTTAGTGAATGAATTAAATTAATCAAGTCCAATGTACTTGTATTAATATGTAATAGGGTTTTATTAAAACAAACCCAATAATTGACAATTGATAGTGTTATGTAAGCTAATTTAATTAAGGAGTCCAATGGACTTATAATTAGCAAATCTAATTGGATTATATTTTTAAATCCAAACGAGTTGTTAAACTAGGTCAATTAAGTATACCTTGTAGCCTATGTAATTAATTTAATTACTAGTCCATGTAATTTATTAAATAAGCCCAATGCTTATTTTAATTAAAGATAGCATAGTTATGTAAATGCTAGCCCAATGTGTGTTATAAATTGAGCCCAAACAATTTAATTGAATGAGCCCAATAGAATTTAATACTAAGATCCAAAGTGGAGCCCAATAAGTTTGTATAGGTGAATATGTATACATATATGGATGTATATATATATGGATACTTATATAATTATGTAGGACTTAAAAATAAAGTCAAATTGGATAAATATTTGGTCAATCCCGAATTTTGGGGCCCACGTGGATATAAATGTAGCTTGTTGGTTGATTTTGGAGTGTAAAGTGGTGCAAGTAAGCCCCAACCACCCTAGTCAATCAATGGGTCAATCAAAATGTCCATCAAGTGGTCATTCCATGCATAGTAAGCAAGATTAGAGCCTTAATCAACCAATGTTAGTTGATTAGTAGAACTAATGGTAAAATCCTAGAGTTCTATAAATAGAAATGACCAACACTTGTGCAAATGTTGGTTCATTTGCTCCATTCACCAAAATTTAGAGAGAGAAGGTTGTAGAGAGAAGCTAGAGCAATTGTGAGAGTTCTAGAGAGCAAACACCTTGAGTGTTATCAAGTGTGGGTGATTTTTGGTCCATACAAGAAGATCAAAGAAGAGCTAGAAGCATTTCCAAGAAGAAGATCTTCATTAAAGGTTTAAAAGTTTCTTTGAACCTTAACTTGTTAGTTACTTTGTTATGTAAGAAATAAAAAGCCATGTGATGTTAGATCTTGATTACATATTAAGATATATGGTTAAATATGCTAGATGGGTGTTCTAACATGTTTGGTATGAAAGATGATGGAAGAAATGGTAGTATGAACATGTTTGGTTTTAAAGCCCTAGTTAAATGTCTAGGTTGTTGATTTATGATTTAAGATGTACAAGTTATTTTTGTGATCTAAAAGTCTAGAAAGCTATATCTATGAGTTTTAAAGACAAACCCTTTTTGAACCTTTCAAAAATATTGAATAACGAAGAAGTTATAGCTTTTACCGAAAAGGATGTCGTTTTTAGACCCTAGATGGTTCGATCCGTAATTTTCGTGTAAAACGTTTTCAAAAAGACGATCGAACCTTGGAATATTGTAAAACAAGAAGTTAGGAACACATTAACACTGATTTGGTGTCATTTGGATGTGTAGATTTCATTTAATCAAGGTTTGATCAAAGGGTATCAAAACTGTCTCAAAAATGAAAATTGGCAAAACATTCTGCCACACTGCGCCGGGGCGCAGTGTGTAGTGTAACACACTGCGCCGGGGCGCAGTCCATAGTTCCTGGAAAAAAATAAAAATCGAATCGGGTCGGGTCGGGCCAGGCCGGACCGGGTCGGGTCGGGTCCGTACGGATCCGAAAATGGAAAATGTCCCAAAAATTATTTTATTATTTTTGGATTTAACAAATATATTTTTTTAAATTAAATATAAGTGATTTAATAGATAAAAAGAGTTAAATATTATTAAAGGTTTAATAATATAATTAAGTTAATAAAATATTATTATTAATATAATAATATTAGAAAATCATTGAAATATTATTAAATGTATTATAATATTATAAAATGAGTAAAATATTATTAAAGAGTTAATAATATTAAATAAATAAAATATTATTTAAATGATTAATAATATTAGTTAATAAATAAAATATTATTAAATGATTAATAATATTAGATACTTAATAAAATATTATTAAACAGTTAATAATATTAGATAATGAATAAAATATTATTAAATGGTTAATAATATTAGTAAGTTAATAAAATATTATTAAATGATTAATAATATTAATAAAGGATTAAAATATTATTAAATGGTTAATAATATTAGTAAGTTAATAAAATATTATTAAATGATTAATAATATTAATAAAGGATTAAAATATTATTAAATGGTTAATAATATTACAATATGAATAAAATATTATTAAATAGTTAATAATATTAGATTATGAGAAGAATATTATTAAATGATTAATAATATTATAAAGGGAATAAAATATTATTAAATGATTAATAATATTAGATAATGAGTAGAATATTATTAAATGATTAATAATATTAATGAGTTAATAAAATATTATTAAATGGTTAATAATATTAGTAAGTTAGTAGAATATTATTAAATGATTAATAATATTAATAAATGATTAAAATATTATTAAATGGTTAATAATATTTATAAATAATTAAGATATTATTTGATAAATAATATCCTTGGGAATAGTGTAAAACATTATTTAGTTATTAATAATGTTAATAAGTGTTGAGATAATGAAGAGATTAAGATGATTATTAGATGGTTAATAATATTAAGGAACTAGATGATTTATTATTGAAATAATAAATGGTTAAAATATTATTATACGATTAATAATATTATTTGTGGTATTATATATTATCAAATGTGATAATATTATAAAGCAATGAAGTGATAGTTATGTGATTTAAAATATTATCAAGGGATTGATAATATTATTAAGAGATGTAAGGTTATGATTAAGTGATAGATGATTAAGACATATATGGTAAGGTTATTAATGTTAAATAAACCTATATGTGTTGTGCTAATTGGAGGATCAATGTTGTTGAATATTAGGTCACCCAAAGGAAGTATTTTTAAGTTGAATAGCAGTAGTCAGCGGAACAGGCAAGTTTCTCTGAACCCTAACTTGTATTTATTTGGCAAGTTATTTATGTAAAATCTGAAATTTATTTCAAATTGCATGATGAAATAATTATTAAGAATTATTTCATATCTATATTGTTATTGACAATCGCACTTAGGTGCATTTGCATGACCGTTCACGTTATGAACTGTTTAAAGAGAAATATCTATGCTATTTTTTTCAGCTAGATATTGCATGTGATATTATGACTGTTCTTGTTATGAACTGTTCTAAGTGAGGGTTCTATGCCAATTGTTTCGGCTAGACCATGTACGATTTAAATTCATAATCTGAATATTATTGAAGTTAGTCCAAACCATATTGTTGTGGTACGGAATCTGATGGGATAAGCTGAAATGAACAGAGCATTGTAAGCAGATAGCTTACGGTCGGATGGAATATTCCCGATCAAAACGAACTAGATGGTTATATTGTGCACTCTATAAACGTACGATAGGCTGATCACCTAAAGTACCCATCACCGGATATGTCAATCGAAATGATTGTTAATATTCAAAACGAACTGACAGACTTCTGTCTACAGGGTATTGTAAATACTCAAAACGTGTGTTCATGGTCTTGTGACCCTTTCAGCATGATGAAGCAGTATGTTATGTCAATTGAATCATATTATTCAAAGTTGCATGTCTTCACAATTATTGTATATTGTTGAAGTTTCCAGAGCTAAATCTTTTTCATTCATGATATATCTTTTATTGTTTAATTAAACTCGCTGAGCAAAGTAGTTGCTCACCCTTGCTATATCATGAACTATTTTTCAGTTAAGCCGAGTTATCTAAGGAGTACCACGGCAAAGGAAAGATGAACGAGTAGACGTAGTTAGTTCGTACTATTTGTGTAAATCTTTTGTATTATAAGGTAATGATGATGTATTAAGGTTAGTGGAACCTGGGATTGAAGGTACGTTTCATAATGAAATGATGTATGATTTCCGCGAGTTATTGAAGTTATATTTTATGAATGTTTGACAAGTGTTGAATAGTGAGCACCGAAACCGAGGTTCAAGGGACCCGGATTTGGGGGTGTCACAGGTTGGTATCAGAGCTGTAGGTTATAAACCTTAGGTGGGGGGGGGGGGAAACCTTAGGATTATGACCGTAGAGAAGACAAGAAAACTCATAAAGAGTTTAGGAGATGAATTGTGGAGATTCATCAAGTAAGAAAAGTTAAGTGTAATTAAGAAAAGATCTGTTATTAGATCGGAAGAGTAGGAGGATTCAGAAGATGATCTGAAAGTTAGAGTTAAGCAATGATGAAGAAAAGAGAGTAAGGATTGAGAGATACTTAATCTATGGAGAATGGATAAGAAGAAGTGATCGGATGTAAATGTGGCTAAGGTAAAATAGAAGAAAATAATGTTAAGAAATGATTCGAGGACATTGAGGATATCTTGAGAAGATTGATCTATATGGATCGGTGGTAATAAAGATAATTAGAGTAAATAGAGATGAAATGATGGGTTAAACACATAAGTTGTGAAAGAGTTAAATGAATCATAGAAGAATGAGCAGATTTTTGGAGTCAATCATAAAAGCAGATAATGATGAAGTGATTGAGGAATAGTAGAATGATGGTAGAAAGAGATAAGCGTGATAAAGAATTACATAAGAATGATAATAGTGTATGTTGAGGAGTCTAACTTTGAAAGTATATATCTTTGGGAGTTTGACTTTGGGAAATATGTTTGAAGAATTACTTTTCGGAAGTTATTTTAGAAGACTAAAAATCGGATCATTTTCTAATCTGTAAGTTGAATTTGATCAATGAGAATGATGAAAGAAGTTATAAAATTTTGAAAATCCCAATTTTGGAGTTAAGAAGCGGGATATGTTATGTAATTAGCATGGTGCTGAGAACAAGTATAGTACTAAGTACTAATGTGATGCATATTAAGATGTTTATTAAATATGCAATTGGATGATAGAAAGACAAAGTGAAGATAAGATGAAAGTTTGAAGAATGTGGGTTGAATGTGAAGATCGAGATATAGCGGTTAGGCTATCAAACGATCTGAAGATAGGTGACTGATAATTGTGTGTAAGGTTAGTAAGCAAAAGAATGCTTAAAAGTGTGTAGCTGTATAAATGTTGGGGTACTACGTACCCAGGAAGGATATGTTAACAAATATTAAGTGATGGATTATGTGTTGGCATTAAAAGTATATGCCTAAAATCTTTAGAGAGGTAATAATACTACCGTATTATGCAAACGTTAATGTCAAGAGAAAGTTCTAAAGAAAGAATGCTCTAGACAATAGGGAAGAAAGTTAAGGAATTAGATCATAATTCCTTACAGACGATTGATGAGTCTAATAGTAGACGTTTTTGAGGAATGAATCAATGAAATTGGAGAAAATCCAGAGGCAAGGAAGAAATATCTGAAAGAGGATATCAAAGAAGTGATAGACGACATCTTATAACAAGATTGTTGTAGTAGATAGAATAATAATAAGATCGTGAAATGATCTACGAAGATGAACTCGTGAGGAGTTATGTGTTAAAGTATGGATTAAGAAAATTCATACTAAGTTAATAAGAAAATTAGAGGTTGTAGATTTTATTTGAGGACTCATATTAGTGGCTGAGTTGTGCAATTCCTTGTATGGGCGGGGAATTAGTGCTTGGTTTTAGAACCGCTTAGCTTCCTATAGTAATATAGTGGCCGAGTTGACCAATTTCTTGTATGGGCAGGAGATTGTGTTTGGTTTGACAACCACTTAGCTTCCTAATTATGATAATCATTGGAATCTTGGGTCGCGCTATTCGATGTATATATGGTGAGAAGGTGAGTCTTTTCTCATAGTATATCGGATAGGTAGAGAATGTTGAGATTAGGTGCGTGTTCTTAAAACTCACACGTATGGTAAGTTCGTGACTCATAATTGTATGGTGGAGCCCCTCAGCGAATGGACGATTAAGGTCTGACTAGGATAAGCTCCTCAAGCCACGCGATTGTGGTAAGTTCCTGAACTCATACTGTGTGGTAAGTTCGATGAACAATTTGTGATGGAGGTTAGAACAAGGTCATAGATAAAGATTTAGTTATCAGTGAATTGAGAATTGTGCAAGGACAGTATTGTTCTCCTGAATACTACAGTTAGGTTGTGTTATATAGTGATGTCTTGCATCAAGGAGCAAGCTATGATTTGAAGAAGGATAAGGTGGGTAATCACGTTTGTGGCACCACAATTACTTAGGTTTGAAGATAAGTTATTAAAGGTGTGAGTATTTGTTTTAAAGATACAGATACTTCAGAAAGAGGAAGAAAGGAAGAAGCTGATAAACAGCATGAGAAATTATCGAGAATATGATGTTGGGTATAAGATTAATGAAGGATATAATGAGGAATAAATGGCAATGTTTAGCCTGATAGTGAATTTTACTGATGATGACAAATTAAAGGAGAATAGTGATACACTACTTAGCAATCAAGTACGTGTAAGAAACATAAGAAGAAGAAGGCATTTGAGTTATTAAGATCCTTGGTAAGAAATGTAAAATATGTATATAAAAGGAAGAAGAAGTGAATAAGAGGACTAAGAGACAACAGATAATAGTAAATCCCAAACTCTAGGAGTATGTGGGATATGTGGTTGAGTTAAATCCCGACTTTTGTGGTCAGTATGGGATATGATCATTTATGTATAAATGTTTCAGAATGTAATGTGCCAAGGCACTACTGGTTGCGTATAAATATAAAATGCGTAATGTTTATATGCTTTGATGGGATTAGTGTGAGCATTAAATAGTAAATGCTATAAGAATGATTGTAATAGTCAAATAGTATGATAATAACGTAAGTTTTATTTTAAAACAGGCAATGCCGCCACGTAGACAACCCCGAAACCCGAGAGCAGAAGGATCAGTTAATAATGAAGAGGGTCAGGTGGACCCGATGCAAACTTTTGTTAATATGTTAGCAGAAGCAATTCAAAACAGAACTCCAACAGTAGGAAGGTCGCTGGTAGATCAATTGGCGAACTTTAAGGATTTTAAAATAGTAGGACCACCGGAGTTTCGAGGAACAATGGATCCGATCGAAGGTCAGACGTGGATAGAAGAGATGGAGAAAGTGTTTGAAGTTACGCGTGTTACGGAGGAACAAAAGACAATATTTGCCACCTTCATGATGAAGGGAGAGGCTAATTATTGGTGGAAGGCTAATAAAAATCGAGTAGGAGAAGGAATTGTTGCGTGGACTCGATTTAAGGAGTTATTCTTTGAAAACTATTTTTCGAATAGTACTCAAACAAGGATGGAAGTAAAATTTTTAGAGCTTAAACAAGGGAACATGACGGTAGCAGAATATGCCGCCAAGTTCAATGAACTAGCGAGATTTGCGCCACATCAAGTGGACACGGAAGAACGAAAGACAAGAAGGTTTGAACAAGGATTAAATCCATGGATCTACAGTAAGGTTTCAATTCTTCAGATTAACACATTTTCAACAATGCTGGAGAAGGCAATCATAGCAGAAGGTGGGAGAGAATCTTTGTCAACATATAATCAAGAGATGAAAGGAAATAATAGTAAGGAAGAAAATGGTAAAGGTAGTAGCGGAGGTTGTAACGCTCAGGAACGAAAGAGGAACCACAAAAATGGTGAGAATGGTCAAAGAAAAGGCAAACGAAAAATAGTAACTTGTGAAAACTGTGGAAAGAACCATATAGGAGTATGTCTAAAAGGGACAGATAGTTGTTATAGATGTGGAGGGAAAGGACACGATGCTTCAAACTGTCCTGGTCCAAGAAAGAGTAGGAAGTGTTTTATTTGTGGAGGAATGGGTCATCCATTTAAGGACTGCCCAAAGAAGGAAAGCAAGACGAGAAGTAATATCAAGAAAGTCAAGAAGCATGGTGATAGGTATTTTTCGATCAATAATATAACTGTTTAGGTATTATTTGATTCGAATACTATCTGTCTGGGAATTTCACTAGATAAATAAAATTTCTCGAAGAAAATAGAATATTTTATTAAATTAAAGTGTCTTTAAATCAAAGGATTGTGTTGGTTAGATAAAGAGTAAGTTATCCGTAAAATGAATCCGGATATACGAGGAAAATAGTCAGGAAAAGATCAGATGATAAGAAAATCTTAAGTAATCTTATAACGGTGATTCTGGGGACAGAATCCTTATAAGGAGGGGTGAATGTAATGACCGAGTAAATTACGAACCCAATTTTTATTTTTTTTATTTAATTATATCCATAAGAAAATATGAGGTATGAAGTATGTGTATATGTGATAAGTGGTATGATGAGATGTATTAAATTAGTTAATTAAATTAATTAACTAAAGAAGGAAAAAGATTGCAAGAGAAGCTTATGTGATAAAATCACAAAGCTTGAATGTTGGCCTCGTATGGCAATTAAGAAGATTTTTATTAAGCAAGTTAATTACTTGTATGAATAATGCGAAAGAAGAAGCAAGTGAATTATTTGAGATAATTCAATGTGGGAATAATTGTTTGTGTACGGTTAACTATTTTATAAATCCAATTTGATGATAGGGGTTAGTGAATGAATTAAATTAATCAAGTCCAATGTACTTGTATTAATATGTAATAGGGTTTTATTAAAACAAACCCAATAATTGACAATTGATAGTGTTATGTAAGCTAATTTAATTAAGGAGTCCAATGGACTTATAATTAGCAAATCTAATTGGATTATATTTTTAAATCCAAACGAGTTGTTAAACTAGGTCAATTAAGTATACCTTGTAGCCTATGTAATTAATTTAATTACTAGTCCATGTAATTTATTAAATAAGCCCAATGCTTATTTTAATTAAAGATAGCATAGTTATGTAAATGCTAGCCCAATGTGTGTTATAAATTGAGCCCAAACAATTTAATTGAATGAGCCCAATAGAATTTAATACTAAGATCCAAAGTGGAGCCCAATAAGTTTGTATAGGTGAATATGTATACATATATGGATGTATATATATATGGATACTTATATAATTATGTAGGACTTAAAAATAAAGTCAAATTGGATAAATATTTGGTCAATCCCGAATTTTGGGGCCCACGTGGATATAAATGTAGCTTGTTGGTTGATTTTGGAGTGTAAAGTGGTGCAAGTAAGCCCCAACCACCCTAGTCAATCAATGGGTCAATCAAAATGTCCATCAAGTGGTCATTCCATGCATAGTAAGCAAGATTAGAGCCTTAATCAACCAATGTTAGTTGATTAGTAGAACTAATGGTAAAATCCTAGAGTTCTATAAATAGAAATGACCAACACTTGTGCAAATGTTGGTTCATTTGCTCCATTCACCAAAATTTAGAGAGAGAAGGTTGTAGAGAGAAGCTAGAGCAATTGTGAGAGTTCTAGAGAGCAAACACCTTGAGTGTTATCAAGTGTGGGTGATTTTTGGTCCATACAAGAAGATCAAAGAAGAGCTAGAAGCATTTCCAAGAAGAAGATCTTCATTAAAGGTTTAAAAGTTTCTTTGAACCTTAACTTGTTAGTTAGTTTGTTATGTAAGAAATAAAAAGCCATGTGATGTTAGATCTTGATTACATATTAAGATATATGGTTAAATATGCTAGATGGGTGTTCTAACATGTTTGGTATGAAAGATGATGGAAGAAATGGTAGTATGAACATGTTTGGTTTTAAAGCCCTAGTTAAATGTCTAGGTTGTTGATTTATGATTTAAGATGTACAAGTTATTTTTGTGATCTAAAAGTCTAGAAAGCTATATCTATGAGTTTTAAAGACAAACCCTTTTTGAACCTTTCAAAAATATTGAATAACGAAGAAGTTATAGCTTTTACCGAAAAGGATGTCGTTTTTAGACCCTAGATGGTTCGATCCGTAATTTTCGTGTAAAACGTTTTCAAAAAGACGATCGAACCTTGGAATATTGTAAAACAAGAAGTTAGGAACACATTAACACTGATTTGGTGTCATTTGGATGTGTAGATTTCATTTAATCAAGGTTTGATCAAAGGGTATCAAAACTGTCTCAAAAATGAAAATTGGCAAAACATTCTGCCACACTGCGCCGGGGCGCAGTGTGTAGTGTAACACACTGCGCCGGGGCGCAGTCCATAGTTCCTGGAAAAAAATAAAAATCGAATCGGGTCGGGTCGGGCCAGGCCGGACCGGGTCGGGTCGGGTCGGGTCCGTACGGATCCGAAAATGGAAAATGTCCCAAAAATTATTTTATTATTTTTGGATTTAACAAATATATTTTTTTAAATTAAATATAAGTGATTTAATAGATAAAAAGAGTTAAATATTATTAAAGGTTTAATAATATAATTAAGTTAATAAAATATTATTATTAATATAATAATATTAGAAAATCATTGAAATATTATTAAATGTATTATAATATTATAAAATGAGTAAAATATTATTAAAGAGTTAATAATATTAAATAAATAAAATATTATTTAAATGATTAATAATATTAGTTAATAAATAAAATATTATTAAATGATTAATAATATTAGATACTTAATAAAATATTATTAAACAGTTAATAATATTAGATAATGAATAAAATATTATTAAATGGTTAATAATATTAGTAAGTTAATAAAATATTATTAAATGATTAATAATATTAATAAAGGATTAAAATATTATTAAATGGTTAATAATATTAGTAAGTTAATAAAATATTATTAAATGATTAATAATATTAATAAAGGATTAAAATATTATTAAATGGTTAATAATATTACAATATGAATAAAATATTATTAAATAGTTAATAATATTAGATTATGAGAAGAATATTATTAAATGATTAATAATATTATAAAGGGAATAAAATATTATTAAATGATTAATAATATTAGATAATGAGTAGAATATTATTAAATGATTAATAATATTAATGAGTTAATAAAATATTATTAAATGGTTAATAATATTAGTAAGTTAGTAGAATATTATTAAATGATTAATAATATTAATAAATGATTAAAATATTATTAAATGGTTAATAATATTAGTATGAGGATAAAATATTATTAAATGGTTAATAATATTAATGAGAGAAGAAGATATTATTAAAGGATTAATAATATTAGTAAGATGATAAAATATTATTAAATGGTTAATAATATTTATAAATAATTAAGATATTATTTGATAAATAATATCCTTGGGAATAGTGTAAAACATTATTTAGTTATTAATAATGTTAATAAGTGTTGAGATAATGAAGAGATTAAGATGATTATTAGATGGTTAATAATATTAAGGAACTAGATGATTTATTATTGAAATAATAAATGGTTAAAATATTATTATACGATTAATAATATTATTTGTGGTATTATATATTATCAAATGTGATAATATTATAAAGCAATGAAGTGATAGTTATGTGATTTAAAATATTATCAAGGGATTGATAATATTATTAAGAGATGTAAGGTTATGATTAAGTGATAGATGATTAAGACATATATGGTAAGGTTATTAATGTTAAATAAACCTATATGTGTTGTGCTAATTGGAGGATCAATGTTGTTGAATATTAGGTCACCCAAAGGAAGTATTTTTAAGTTGAATAACAGTAGTCAGCGGAACAAGCAAGTTTCTCTGAACCCTAACTTGTATTTATTTGGCAAGTTATTTATGTAAAATCTGAAATTTATTTCAAATTGCATGATGAAATAATTATTAAGAATTATTTCATATCTATATTGTTATTGACAATCGCACTTAGGTGCATTTGCATGACCGTTCACGTTATGAACTGTTTAAAGAGAAATATCTATGCTATTTGTTTCAGCTAGATATTGCATGTGATATTATGACTGTTCTTGTTATGAACTGTTCTAAGTGAGGGTTCTATGCCAATTGTTTCGGCTAGACCATGTACGATTTAAATTCATAATCTGAATATTATTGAAGTTAGTCCAAACCATATTGTTGTGGTACGGAATCTGATGGGATAAGCTGAAATGAACAGAGCATTGTAAGCAGATAGCTTACGGTCGGATGGAATATTCCCGATCAAAACGAACTAGATGGTTATATTGTGCACTCTATAAACGTACGATAGGCTGATCACCTAAAGTACCCATCACCGGATATGTCAATCGAAATGATTGTTAATATTCAAAACGAACTGACAGACTTCTGTCTACAGGGTATTGTAAATACTCAAAACGTGTGTTCATGGTCTTGTGACCCTTTCAGCATGATGAAGCAGTATGTTATGTCAATTGAATCATATTATTCAAAGTTGCATGTCTTCACAATTATTGTATATTGTTGAAGTTTCCAGAGCTAAATCTTTTTCATTCATGATATATCTTTTATTGTTTAATTAAACTTGCTGAGCAAAGTAGTTGCTCACCCTTGCTATATCATGAACTATTTTTCAGTTAAGCCGAGTTATCTAAGGAGTACCACGGCAAAGGAAAGATGAACGAGTAGACGTAGTTAGTTCGTACTATTTGTGTAAATCTTTTGTATTATAAGGTAATGATGATGTATTAAGGTTAGTGGAACCTAGGATTGAAGGTACGTTTCATAATGAAATGATGTATGATTTCCGCGAGTTATTGAAGTTATATTTTATGAATGTTTGACAAGTGTTGAATAGTGAGCACCGAAACCGAGGTTCAAGGGACCCAGATTTGGGGGTGTCACAAGACCCATCGGGCAGTTCCGCCGGCACGGGTTTTGTTTCAGCCACAGCTTGGCCATGCAGTTCTCATTCCTCCCCCAGCGATGCACTGATGCGGCTTCATTGAGGGAGTTCTTATCGGCCATTGAGGAGCCCTTCCATCTCCTGATCTACTCGGGTTATTGCTCCTTCATGAGCTTCTTGACTCATGTGCCCCCTTTTGATTTCCTTCCTCTTTCTGGTTTGAGGGGGGTGACGACTTATCATCCCTTAGCTGTCATGTGGCAGTTTGACCAGATGCAGGATCTTCATCTTTTTGCGGGTGCAGCTGACTACCGATTTCTTATATCAATTCAGACGGAGAGGGAGATGCTGAGCGTATATGATCTTTGGTCTCACAGGGTGTCGACCGAGTTTAGGGATAGTCACCCTGGTCAGACACCCGATTATCTGGGATGATTGCGGGGATATTCTGAGATTGCTGATTTTGACCAGATTGGGGTATTGGATGGTTCTCGAGGATTTTTCCCAGATAAGACCAGTACAGATTCGGTTATTCCCCCGGAGTTTTTAGAATTAGCGCCCAGATCTGATATTGAGGACGTTCCCACTTCGGCACATGTCCTTTGCCCTGATTCGACGGATCGTATCCAGAGACTAATGATTGAGGGTACTAGGCTCCGGTCAGCCTTGAGTGCTACTGAGACTGAGAGGGATACCGCCCACGCTGAGCGGGATGCTGCTGTATTAACCCGGGATGCTGCCTTTTCGGCCAGAGATAGCACCACTGAGTAGGTCAGAGTTATCATGGAGGCCCATTATGCGACTGTTAGTAGTGCTGCTGCTCTTTTGGCTCGGATTAACATGATGGGACAGCAGATTGCAGGCGAGCTTGAGGTTTATGATGCATCGGCTATTCTGTCTATCCTGCTTCAGCTGGTTTCTGACCTGTAAATGATTTTATTTCCTGCACGGACTATGTCAGTTTCATCATTATTATTTAAAAGATAGACTTTGTAATCAAAATGTTTTGTATATATAGAGAAATATTTATGGTTTAGTCATTTTCCCTTTTGATGTATCGTCGCCCTCCATTGGATCATCATTTTATCCGGGTCGATTATGATTTTGATATATTGCCTTCTTTCTTTTCTCATGTCTTGATTGGGATTCCACAGATATTGTTGCACGACCTTCTGATTTCATCGGAGTGAGTCTTGAATTTTTTTGGGCTTATTATATGGCTGGTTTTGGGTAAGATCTGGAATGTATTTATCAAAGTAGGGTTTTAGGGCTTTTTGAAAATGGGTTTGGTATAGGGACGAGGTTTATTATTTTGTAGAGAACAGACCGCGCCATGATGACTGCCTACGTACTCCCACAAGGTCAGGAGATCAGGTCCTACGTAGTTCGAGCTACAACGGGAGATAGAATGGAGAGTTTTTTTTTTTTTTTTTTTTTTAAGCATAGAACCGTTTTACTGAGTCAGAATTTAGGGGCTGCGGAAACACCTCGCCATCCATTTCTTGTAGGATGAGGGCCCCTCCAGATAGGACTTTCTTGATCACAAAAGGGTCCTTCCCAATTTGGAGCGAACTTCCCTCTTGCTTCATCTTGACAGGGCATGACCCTCTTTAGCACTCAGTCATTTTCTTTGAACTTTCAGGACCGTCTATTGTCGTACGATCGAGAGATGTGTTGCTGATACAACTGACCATGTAATATAGCATCCACCCTCCTTTCATCTATTAGGGCTAATTGGTCATACCGATTTTGTATCCAATCCTCCTCGTCAATCTGAGCATCGAGCAAAATTCGGAGGAACGCCATCTCCATCTCAACTGGCAAAACGACCTCCATCCCATATACCAAGGCGTAAGGAGTTGCCCCTGTAGATGTACGAACTGATGTCCGATATGCAAACAGTGTGAGGGGCAGCAAATATGGCCATCCCTGATGATTGGCAGACATTCTCGCCATAATCCTCTTTATATTCTTATTCGCCGCCTCCACGGCCCCATTCATTTTGGGCCTATAAATGACAGAATTGAGATTCTTGATCTTGAATTGGTCGCATAACTCCTTCATAAGGGCGTTGTTCAGATTCTTGGCATTGTCGGAAACCAAGATTTCAGGCTGTCCGTACCGGCAAATGACATTGTTCCTGATGAAACTGACTATGATTTCCTATGTTACTTTGGGGAAAGAAGCTGCCTCCACCCATTTAGTGAAATAATCAATCATGACAAAAATAAACCGGTGGCCATTGCTCTCTTTGGGCTCTACGGGTCCGATTACATCCATACCCCACATGGAGAAGGGCCAAGGGGAAGTCATACAATGCAGTTCATTAGGAGGCGCATGAATCACATTACCGTGTGCTTGGCATTGGTAACATTGCTTGACATGATCATCACAGTCGGCCTTAAGTGATAGCCAGTAGTGCCCTGTTCTCAAAATCTTCTTGGCTAACATCGGTCCACTCATATGTGGCCCACATACCCCACCGTGTACTTCGCCCATGATTTTATGTGCTTGAATCTCATCTACACATCGCAACAATCCCAAGCCAACATCCCTCTTATACAGGGAATCTCCGCTTAAATAGAATTTCATTGCTATCTTCTGGATTCTTTGCCTTTCCGTTCGATTCGCCTGGTCGGGGAGAGATCTATCCCTTAAGTATTTTCGAATGTCATGATACCGGGGCTGATTTGGTTGAACCACTTCCTCTGGTAACTCTGCGATGTGCTCTTCGTAAGCGGGAGCATTCTGTACTGTTATTTCAATCTGGGGAGTGGCTTTGTTTTTGAGTACGTGGACTAACGAAGCCAGGGTGGCTAATGCATCGACAAAGTCATTCCGTCCCCTGGGAATATGTCGGAAGGCTATGTCTTCAAATTCTTACATTAATCGGATCACACACCGGTGGTACGGAAGTAACTGAAGCTCCTTAGTGCCATACACCCCTGTTGCCTGTCTGACTACAAACTCTGAGTCTCCGAACACGGCTAATCTTTTCACTCCCATATTGCGGGCGAACCTCAGCCCCAATATACATCCTTCATATTCAGCCGTATTGTTCGAGTTACTGAACTGTAATTTGGTGAGAACAAGGTATTGCTCGCCCGTAATGGAAACAAGGACCGCTCCAGCTCCAGCCCCTTCAGCGTTCATGGCACCGTCAAAATACATTTTCCAAAACTGTCATTCGTCATCACACCTTGTATATTGGACCCACAATATGTCTTCACCCGGTAGAGAAGTTTCCATTCCTCCTATCAGCATCTCTGATAATTGATCTGCAATCCCCTGCCCCTTTACAGCCTTTTGGGTGATATAGAGGATGTCGAACTGTTGTAAGACTAACTGCCACCTCGACAATCGATAATTCAACATTGGTCTCTCAATATATATTTCAGGGGGTCAATTCGAGAGATTAAATAGGTGGTGTGTCCATGCAGGTAATGCTGTAATCTCATAGCAGCCCACGCCAAGGCGCAACATGTTCTTTCGATTGGTGTGTAATTCTACTCACAGCTGCTAAATCTCTTGCTGAGGTAATAAATGGTATGCTCCTTGGCTGATTCATTTTTTTGCCCCAGTATACAACCCATCGCCATGTCGTTCACAAATATATATATGAAAAGAGGGATCCCGTCCTTCGGAGGTACCAGCACTGACGCCTCTATTAATTTCCTCTTAATGGTCTAACAGGCCTTTTGGCATTGACTGTTCCACTCTCGGGAGGTATCTTTCCTTAACAGTTTAAAGATCGGTTCGCAGGTGGTTGTCAGATGGGATATGAACCGACTGATGAAGTTTATCCTCCCCAAGAATCCCCTTATCTCTTTCTCTGTACGAGGTGCTGGCATATCCACAATGGCTTTGATCTTAGCCGGATCCAGTTCAATGCCCCGATTGCTCACCAAGAACCCAAGGAGCTTGCCCGACTGAACTCCGAAGGCACACTTTGCTGGATTGAGCTTCAAATTATACTTCCTGAGCCGATCAAAAAACTTCTTGAGGTGAGTCACATGGTCAGATTCCACCCTTGATTTCACAATAATGTCATCCATGTAAACCTCTATCTCCTTATGCATCATGTCGTGGAATAGGGCCATCATTGCCCTCTGATAAGTGGCTCCTGCATTTGTGAGGCCGAAAGCAAGTTGTCTATAACAAAACGTGCCCCAGGGGGTGATGAAATCAGTCTTTTCTCTGTCCTCCTCCGCCACCATTATCTGGTGATATCCCGCGAAACAATCGACGAATACATTTCATACTGAGCCGTATTATCCACCATGATGTGTATGAAAGGCACTAGGAAATTATCCTTGAGACTGGCCTTGTTCAGATCCCTATAGTCAACGCAAACTCTCACATTTCCTCTGGGCTTCGCCACTGGGATTATATTGGAAAGCCATTCTGGGTAAGTGGACACCATGATGATTCTAGCCTTGAATTGCTTGACTATCTCTTCCTTCACCTTTAAGCTCCACTCCGGTTTTAATTTTCTCAGCTTCTGCTTAACTGGCCTGAAACCCTCCTTGATGGGCAATCGATGTACCACAATATCTGTGGACAACCGACCATGTCTTCATGTGACCAAGAAAACACATTCTCATATCGACTCAAAAGCTCAGTTACCTCTGCTTTCTGGTTGGGGGTCAGGTCTGCCCCAATTTTCAGCTCTTTGGGATTTTCAGGGGTTCCTATGTTGATGGTAATGGTTTGGTCGAGGTTGGGTTTGGGTTTATCCTCGACCCACTCTTTGATTTCGTCGAGAGTGTCGTCATCACCTGCTTCGTCCTGCTCAATTCCCATCAAATCGAAATCCAGTTCTATATCAAAATAATAATCGTCTTTCAAATTTGGAAAATCGTTTGTTAGGCTAGAATAATTCAAATCGGTACACCTGACATAAAACAAAAATATTTGTCATATATTTAAACGTTAAGTACACAAATTTCTTTTTCAATAATCATGACAAAATATGAAATAGACGTGCAAATATATAAAACAAAAACATCGTCTAAAAAACCCCTTGATCCCCCCATTGGACAGGATTCCTTGTCATTCCTGCATTTACCCTTTTCTGGATACTACTGGCTGCATGGTCCAATTCTTGGGGATCACTTCGGTTTTAAAGCTAGTGATGGAGGGGGTCTCTGCATCTGGAACCTCCTCAATGATTGCGGCGACTTGGCCTCGGTTTTCATTCATACTTTCCTCGGGAACTTCTAACCCAGCCCAATTGATGAAAGGCATGATCTACTTGCCTTTAGACATTTTCTCCTTTCCTTTCTCATTGGGCGCTGACTGCCCCGGGAGATGGCACTTTATCTAAAACTGCTCCTTGATTTCTTGCAAGAATTCCTCCCGCTGGGCCAATCCTTTGGCTGAGGGAGCCTCCACCTTATCCTCTGCTTTAGACGCAGGCTTGACTGTCTTCGGGGAGTATTCATTGTTGGTTCTTGGGATTGGGACTCCGGTTATCCGAGTGGGAATCTTCTTGTATGAGTTCTTCGGCCTTATACCTCCATAATATCCTAGCCCTGCCTTGCCCGACTGTACTGGTATCTGGATGGGTTCGGTGATCCCTTGACCATTCTTACCCAGTCCTTACCCTGGCTGGAAGTTCATCGCCATTATTTCCCGGGCAACAACTGTGAGCTCTTAAGACATTTTAGGCTTTAAAGTCTGAGCTCCCAACTGCCGGTACTGAGGGGTACTAATTTTGAATGCCTGGTAGCTGATTGGTTCGACTGATTCATCTACATGGATCACAGACATGCCTTTCATAGAGGGAAGAGGGTAGTCAGGCTCTGCGGCAATTGTTACCAAGTTCCCGTCAACGATGAATTTTATTTGCTGATGTAGGGTGGAGGGGATTGCCCCTGCCATATGAATCCAGGGCCTCCCTAGCAGCATGTTGTAACTGGCAGTGATATCTAGCATCTGGAAGGAAATGTCAAAAGTATAGGGCCCGATCTCCACTGGTAGCTCTATTTCCCCTACCGTGTCCTTTCGAGATCCGCCGAAAGCCCGCACTACCACTTGGCTAGCCCGCAGGCGCTTGGGGTTGATTCTCATTTTTTCCAGGGTACTATACGGGAAAATATTCAGAGCTGATTCACCATCAATTAATACTCCGTTCATCACATACCCGGAGGAGATGACCGCAATGTGCAACGGCCTTCGGTGTCCTTTCCCTTCCTCGGGGATGTCGTCGTCAGTGAACGAGATCACATTGTTGTCCAACAGATGGCCCACCAAATGGCCGAATCTCTCCGTACTAATTGATTTGGGGACATGAGCCTTTTCCAGGACTTTGCTTAATACACGATGATGATCATTGGACGCCAATACCATGTGTAAGATTGATGTCAAGGGCGGTTGCGCCTCCAATACCTTAACCACCCTCGCCTCGCTGTGATTCATTTTCTCCCAGAACTCCAAGGCTTTCTCCTCCAAGATTCTCCTATTTTCTTTCTTCGCGCTTTCAAGGACTCGCTTTGGTAAATACAAAGGATTTCCCCTAGAGGTAACTGACGCACAACTGGCCTCCCCCTCTGACTTTCCCCCGTAGTTCCACGGAACAGCCTTCAGACTGGTAATTGGCAATTGTGACCTGGCTGTTATAATAAGGGGTCTTGGAGCCGACAACCGGATAGGCTCTGTGACACCCCAGGATTTTATAGAAATTCTATATGAGGATATTGAGGAATTAAATAAAGGTTGTGAGATAAAACGTGGTTTAAATGATAGAATGTATTAAGGAATGATTAAATATGATGTATTCTGTGAGCAATGTGATAGAAATGACCAATGGGATTAAGTTGATGATTAAGAGAGAAACTCTTGATATAAGAGAGGGTCTATATATCGTATATAGATCAATTATTTATGTAAGTGTATTAATAACGTAGTAGATCATGAAATTATAATATAAATGAATTTTGAGGATTAATTGGTAATCTAAAGGATTAAAGATGAACGATTTATGGTAAGACTTATATTAATGTAGCTTGGAATGAATCAGTGTTGGACACTATTGTGTCAGCAGGAATTAGTTTGAAGGTATGAATACGTGCGTATGTAAATTTGATTTGATAAAGAAAGAATAGTTAAGGTTAGAGAATAATGGAATCGAGGTTTTAATTATGAATGTTAATAGCGAGGTTAATGAATGGGCCTGGAAAGGCGAAGGTATGACAATAAAGAGATAAAGTAAGTATGTATGTGCAGTGAAGAAGGAACCGTATAGTCAAATCGATTTATTAAGGATTTATGGAATATTATGCGTATAATATGTGAATATATAGAATTTACGAAGAAATTGGTCGTTATTGATTGAAACGAAGTTGAGCATATAAACGATGTGTAAATACAGAATGTAATACCTCGAGAATGAGTAAAAAGTATGTTAGATGCAAGAATGGTGCAAACTTGGCATATTTATGTGAAGTAAATAAGTAAAGGGACGAAAAGTCGCAGAAAATGTATTATGAGTGAATAAAGGTAAACGATGACGGATTTTGGTAGTTCGATTGAGGTTCGCTTCTCGAGGAAGCGGTTTATGGACAAATGAACAATTTGGCTATATTGGAATGTCGAGATTTAAAATGTGAAATGTGGAACCAAAGGTGGTTCGTAGTAAATGTAGAATGGAATATTATGAAAATTACCAATTATTGTAGAAATTAATATGTAATTAATGAAATAATATTTTGAAGTATGACAAGTGTTATGGGACAAGTCAATTATGGATCATTTGATGATAGAATAAAATGGGAGTATGATGAAACAAGTTTGGATCAAAATGGGATTAAAATGGATAAGTTATGATTTAATTGGGAATTAAATTTCCTAGATTTTGTGACTAAGGACCATTATACCCTTAACAAATTTGGATAATGACATATATGTCCCAATTGGTGAAATGACGGAAATATCCCTCACTTATTATGTGGAATGTCTTAAAAGCCCCTAACTATGCTTGGATTAACTTAACTATAATGGTTAAGTGTTGGAGATGGTATGTAATATATGTATGAGTATCTAGCTAGCTTGTTTCATTTTCTTGCTCATCATCCGAAAGTTCTAGCAAAGGAGAGAAAAAGAGAGAAAGGGAAAGGAAGAGCTAGGGCTTACCAAAGCTTACAAGAATCCAAGAAAAGATGTGCAAGAGAAGGATTATAAGCCATCAAATGAAGAATCAAGCCTTAGCAAGGTTTATAGCTAGAAGGAAGAAGACTTAAAGAAGGTATAAGCATGTTTATGTTATAAAGTTTGATGTTTATGAGATTAAATGTTAGTTTATGAGTAGACATGCAAGAATTTATGGATATAAGTAAAGGGTATGTGAGTTATGTGTTTTATATGGATTATTTTATGAAATCCTAAGCATAGAAGTTAGATTTGTAAAGGTGATACACTATTCATGCATGTTTTAAGGTTAAGGAGTATGATTCATGGAGAATCATGTGTTACTTGTTGTTAGACATGATGAAATCTAGTGTAAGGTGATGCTCATGTTGAGTATATGAGAAATTTCATTATAGATGACTTTAAAGTGCACAAATAGAAGAGAATCATGTTTTGTTTAAGGAAAGTGTAAGATTAAACTATGATTCATGAATGATTATATGTTACATGTGGCTAGATGTGGTAAAAAACCTAGCTAAGAAGGTGGAACATGTAAGATATATGCATAAATTTCATGTTAGATAGCCTAAAAGGATCATGAAAGGTTGAAATTGTGTTTTATATAAGGAACTTTAAATATTAGGCTATACTTTTTGTGTAGACAACGTAATAATCTGTAAAGTGCATTTATACGTGCCTATAGAAGTTATGTGGACCTATGAAGTTGTTAAATCTATATGTGTTAGTCCATGTGATACTTGGAGATTAAAGTGTCAAGAGAGTTTAAGTTTTGAAATTTGAAAGTTTTGAAAAGTTTATGAAAATTCAACCAAAAGGTAATTTTTGGCAATTTTGAGGAATTAAAGGTGAAATGAGGCAAAACACTTAAGTTTTATGATAATACACATGTTAGAGTCGATTTGGTAATCAACGGATTTCAATTTGAGTGAAAAGGCGGTTCGAACGATCGAAATCGATCGTTTTGACTCAAAATGAATTTTAACGGACAAAAATCGCCTCGTGCGAAGTTTTACGATTTTGAAAGTTGGGACATGTCATATATAAGTTATATGAACTATGACAAGTGTTGTAATGGAGTTTTAAAGCTTATGGCCAAAAATCACAAAGTTGGTAAAACTTGGTTTTTAAAGTTGAAAATTTTCTAAGTCTGAAACTGAGTTGAACCGGTCTCCTATGAACTAGTGTATCTATGATTTAGAGAAGCCAAATGAGGCAATGGAAATTTTTATAAAATACTATGGTAGGAGGTCTACATGTGTACCAAATTTGGTGTCAATTGGATGTATGGTTAAAGAATTAAAATTCACCAAAGCAGCAGCAAAAATCAAAATTTCAGATTTCTGGGCCACGGCCTAGGCCAGATTTTTGTAGGCAAAACCATGGCCGGGGCCAAGTTTGGCTGAGAGGTCACGGTCGGGGCCGTGGTTTCTTAGGCCAAAAGCCGGCCGGGGCCATGGATGACTGAGTTTAAAAAAATGATATTTTTGACCCAAAATGAAATGTTTTGATTTTAAATGATGGAGATAAGTTATGTAAACCCTAGATTGATAAAAATGGACTATGTAAAGGGTGTTAAGGTATAATGAGATAATGAATGACATAATGTAACATGCCTAAAGCTAAGTTAAAGCATGCTAAAGGTTATGAAAAAGATCGGGAACGAACTAGGATGTATTATTAACCTATGTAAGGTATAATACATCAAATGTGAAATGATTTGAGACGAATGGTCATGTATTTATGAGATAAGTTTGATAAGTTATATAAGCTATGATCCTATAATAATGAATATAGGTTGCATGTTTACAGATAGCACTCGAAATGAGCAAGCCGACAAGACGGATATGAAAGGACGACGGAAAGTAAAGGTTAAGTAAAATAAAGGCGTACAGGCAAGTTTTTCAGACTTAAGTGTATTAGACATTCTATGTGAGCTATGTGATGGTATATGAGTTGAATGTGCCTTATGTGCAAATATGTGGTTTAAGTGCTAAATGAATTACGTGACATTAAGCATGGTATGTTAAGGTAAAGGATGTTTGACGCATATTATAAATTGTGAGCATGAAAGGTGTTAGCTGATTAACTTGCTGAGCTTTATGCTCATTCTTGCTATAAACTAACTTTTCAGGTAACGTATAAGAAGGTCGGAGGTTCCGGTGCAGCTAAAGGTACAGAGTGTTAAACGCATGGATAAACGTGAAGGAATTTTGATAAATGTGAAATGTTTATGTAAAATAGTAAATATTTGAGAGTCCGTAAGAAATGCGTGGGTTGTAAATTCATAGTGATGAATTTGTATGTATGTTATATTTAAGGAAAAAGTGAGGTGATGTAAGAATTATGTTGTATGTTAAGTTGAGTTTTAAATGTAATAAACTCGTATGTATGGAGTAATTAAGCGGACAAAATGATATATGATACACATATGTAAACAGGATATGTACGGATCAGGTGATGTATGTAAACAGGTATATACGAACAGGAGCAGGTATATGCAAATAGAGCCATATATATAGACGGAATAATGACGAAACTTATTTACTGTATATGATGTAAATCATAATGTAGTATATGATTTAATAATTGGAATAAACTAGGTCACAAATTATAATGGTTGACCTAAGTTGTAATGAAGGGGAATGAACGTTGCGATCCTGAGACAAGTAAGGAAAATAAGATAATGTTTTGATTAAAAACAAAAAATGGACCGAATTTATGGTCAACAGAATGATTTTAAAGGTCAAAGGTTAAAGTTTAACGCTCGAGATTCCGGTTAATATGGTTTAAGGTTAATGTTTTTGTAATCCAGAATTGAATGGATATAATTTAAGGAAGGTGGGATCTCGGGGCGTCACAGGCTCCCTTTTGGTACCCTGGATTACCCCAGGCAACTTGAGTGGCTCACTTCACGTGCCCTCTTGGGTATTGATCATAGCAACCACTTCATCGATTTTTCTTACGTACTTCAATTTCAAAGGTCCTTCCGCCCCGCTGGTTTTAACTACGTTTACGCCTCCCCCATTATGCTCGGGAAGAGGGTTGGCCTTTACGTTTGGGGGCTCCAGCTGTTCTACCACGATTCCCCCACTATCAATCATGTTCTGTATTTTGTGCTTCAGTGACCAGCAATCCTGGGTGTCATGTCATAGGGACCCCGAATGATAGGCGCATTTTTTGCTCGGGTTGTACCTCTTACCTTTCGGGTCAGATGGTGGTGCTAGCTCCGTAATCTTTTTCTGATTTATCACCACAGCCAGGATTTGTTCTAATGAATCCCCTAACGGGGTGAATTCTCTCTCTCGGGGGTTTTCAAATTTCCTCCGCCCCTCAGACCTTTGATTGTTGAAAGTTGGCTGACGCAGGGGCTCACTCCTTTGCATGCGGACAGGAGGGCTACTCACTGCTTTCCCAGATAGTCTTTGCAAGACCAAGGACACATCCTCCTCTTTTCTCTTCTGTGGTCTCTGGGAAGTACTGCCATAGTTTTCGCTTTGGATCTGTTCAGCAACAGCCTCAAGAGCCGTGAAGTCTCAGATCTTTCCCGACTTTAATCCCATTTCAGCCATCTCCCCGTGTTTAATCATTTCTGCAAAAGGCTTCCCTATTCCAACTATCACCCTCTCATAATAAGAGGCCTCTTGGATATCAATAAAGGTCATCACCATCTCCGTTTCACTCATGGGTGGGTTTACTTGGGCAGCCATCCTTCTCCACCGTTGAGTGTAATCTCTGAAGGATTCATTGGGTTGCTTCTTAATCTTTGTCATTTGGTACCTATCAGGGGCCATTTGTGATTGGAAGCTGTATTGTGTCAAAAAGTGTGGGCCAACTCCTCCCAATTGTGAATTTTGGTATTGTCCAGCCTTGCGTACCAGGTCCTGGCTTCCCCTATCAGACTTTTTTGAAATAACTGCATCCTTAATGACTCGTCCTCAGTATATGCCCCGAGTTCTCCGATGTAGACCTTTAGGTGGGTGTAAGGGTCCCCCGTCCCATTGTACTTTTCAAATTCTGGGATTTTGAACTTCTTGGGGTATCTGGCTCCCGAAAAAATACACAAATCAGAATAATTGACACTGCCATATGTTCCAATCCCTTTCATGGCTTTGATGGCCTTTTCCATTTATTTCATATTCTTGCTGAAATTACTTGCACCTTCATCCTCTGGAATAACAATGATTTACTTTGGCTGCTCAATCTTAGGAGTTTTTGGGGTCATCCCATTTCCCTGAGATGATGGCCCTGGTGGGTCTTCGGGTTGTTGTCCTGGTTTCAACTTGAAATGCTCTTTTAGCATCATGGTCAATTCAGTCATCTGATTCTTTACCGCATCGAACTCTTCCCGAGATATAGGAGTCGAGTTAGGATTAGGATTCTTGGCCATCTCGACTGTTGAATCTCGGGCTTTTTTAGATTGAAGACGGGTTTGAGGAGCAATCCTACAAAAAAATAACTCAAGTTTAGTTTCAGAGAATGATATTAGTGGATGTATGCTAAAGCGAATATCTTTGTAAAATTTTTTGGAGTTTTTTAATATTTTCCCGCAAAACAGGGTCAGTATTCCTTCATTTTGATCAAGGTATGTCAATGTGAAATCATGATGCTCTCCAAGCTGTCCCTGTAAAACAGGGGTTAGTACTTTTATTTTGACAAAGCGAGAGGTACAAAATGATTGACTAAAGTATGATATCATGCGCGTAAAGCGTAAAAGGGTATGAGGCTGACCTACCCTAAGTTACTCTTGCAGGCTTTTCGGCATGAAGGTTCCCAGATCTTTGCAAGATACTAGATGGGAATAAATCCGGTCCTTCAATTGGATTAGATCTGAGTGGATGTTTTTCCAGAGCCTCGCAGGGGAGCGCCCCTTTGAGTCCAGTAATCCACATCTAACGGGTTTGCCTCAGGAGGAGGAACTGCTCAAACATACATTCATCATACATTCATCGTACCTCACCGCATGCATATGATTACAATAAAATAAAGCATTGAAAAGAAAACGCAATCACAACGCTCGCATATTTATTCATACACGCACAAAAGGTAGATTAACGCAAGTAACGCAAACACACATTTTTTAGATTTTTTAAAGGATAGGAAAACATCAAGATTTTAAACGCGGCTTAAGCCCTCAAATGTCCCCAGCGGAGTCGCCAGCTTTCGACGCCGGGAAAAGTCGTATTGTTTTTTATAATTTGCCCTTTCCAATTTTAGCCTTTTGGATTAAGATGTGATCTTTTGAAAAGGGTCGGCTTGAATGTCGACGGGGTTTTGAAAGGTTGGTTTTATGATGAGTCAATTGACCAGAGCCGCCAGTTGGTATATTTGAAATGGATGTACCAACTCATCCAAATTTTATTTTCGTAATCGCTGGCTCATGTGTGACTCCGAATTAATTGCTCTGTGAACTAAGATTCATAGAGTTCGGGGGCTTGCTTAAGCGAGAGAAAGGTGTTAGGCACCCCCCGACTTCCGTCAAAACACGGTTATCGCAATCTTGATATTTTCTTATCCTTTTAAAATCCTAAAACGTGTGTGTGTGTGTGTGTGTGTGTGTGTGTGTGTGTGTGTGTGTGTGTGTGGTGTGTGTGTGTGTGCCTAAATGTTTGTTGTGATGAGAAAACCCGCTTTGATTCTTTCTATAAAAGACGTGATTTATTTAGTGAGTGTTTTGTAACATCTTTTGACCCAAATGACAAGGCTTTGTTTTATAATAAACATTGATTTTAAGTTTGAAAATTATGGGATTTTTATTAGGTGTCGTTTTCAGAAAACAAGAGTTTTTAAACTTTTGTCAAATAGGAATCGAGACTATACATTGCCTTCTAACAGTAAAGTCAAATAAAATGAAGGCAACTTCTAGGAGCTCTTTAACCCTATGCACCAAAGTTTAATGAAAACGTTTGTCTATTTTTTACGAAATCATTTTTTATGATATTTCAAAACCGCTTGTAGCCTTTTCGCCAAATAGGGATCGACGTTTACTAAAACTCTTAATTTTAAACCTCGTGATTCTAATATCCTAATTTGATTACTTTTAAAAAATCTTTGTCGTTTGCCTTACTTTGGAAAATCGTTTTTTCATGTCGCAAATCAAAACAAGCATTCAAAACCATGTCGGGTTATCCATGGGCATGTGAGCCGTCTAAATATCCCCAAACACCCACAGTCACATATTTTACTATTACGGGGCCTTAAACCCGATCACGGTTCGATATCACTTTAAGGCCCAATATTTACATATGCACAAAATGGACCCTTGCAATGATTACATACACCAAAATTTGTCCATCTTCGGAGTTTGATCACGGGGATCTCATTCCTAAGGTCACAATCAACCAAATCACTGCACGACCATACCAAGGCAAGCTTAACAATACTAGACTTGTTACTATACTACACGAATCAAAAATCGCAAGCCCAATACTATGAACTATCTATTAATACAATGAACTACATATCACCGTACGGATGTCCTCGGGACATTAGGAGGAAATTACGTTTCGATGGAACCCTCACTAATAATCCCTAATCCATGGATCCTCAAAACAACTCAACAACAAAGGATTATGACAATAACATAAGCTAAAACTTATAGAAAAACACCATTTTTCACCTTGCAATACGCCAATAAACGCTTTATATTTCACTACTCGAGCAAAAACACAAGAACACCTAATTATTTGAGCAACAATAAGCAATTTCTCACTAAATCTCAATCCACTCGAGCCCCTCTCTCTCTAGTCTCACCACTTTCTCTCTTTATTTCTTAAGAAAATTTTCTTCCTTCGGCTTCTGCAGATCAAAAATGATGTTGTATAGGTGACTGAGGGCAGCCGCAGATGCATCTGCGGCTGCCTGCTGTGCCCGCTCGCGCCGAATCCTCGGCTGCCGGGTTGTCTCCTCGAGCCACGAAAGTGTCCCGTTTGTCGGTGGCCGCAAGTGCATCTGCGGCTGCCCATCTTGCTTTTCTCGGTTTCCGTGTCACGCAGTCTTGAATCGTCAATTTTTGCTATATTATTTTGGAAGACTGTTACCTGATGTATAAATTACTCTCTGTGCCTGGCTCCCAAGGATTGAGACCCCCCGACTGCCGTAAGCGTAGTGGTCATTCGTCGTCTTTGGCGACCATATCAGGCTTCGTCTGATCGACTGTGTGTCCTGCCTCAACTGACCCGATGCTCGTTGTTCGTTTGGCAGCTTTGACCACAAGCCGTCGTGGTGGCTTCGTGTTGGGGTCTACCCTCATTTTCGTATGTCGGGTCAAATGACGATTTTTCCCTCCTGTTAGGATTAGTACACAAGTGCAAAATTTGGGTGTCTACACTAATGAAACAAGTTTGGATCAAAATGGGCTTGAAATGGATTAAAAATAAGCAAATGAGATTTAATTGGGAAATAAATTGTCTAAGTTTTATGACAATTGACTAAAGTGCCCTTGTGAAGTTATGAAATGTCTATGGTATCCTTTTCATGAGAATTATCCATAATGCGTTTGAAAGATTTAGAAAATGAAATTGGTGTCCTTAAATGGTGCAATAACTGTAATGATCACGAATTCTATTAGACAATGTAATTATATTTATTAGCAATGAATTAAAATTTCCGTACTAATTAATTGTGCATCAAATAATTGAATGAATATACTTGTGTATGTGTGTATTTATTTAAAGTAATAAAGCAAGGTGTATACTTAATTAAAGAAAGTCTAATTGGATTATGTTATAAGTTCAAATGATGTATTAAACTAGGTCAAATTAATTAACCTAGTAGTCCATGTAATTAATTAAACCTTAGTCCGTGTAATTAATTAAACTAGCCCAATGCTTCTTTTAATTAACTGTAACACAGGTTATTTAATGTTAGCCCAATGTAATGATTGAATTGAGCCCAACTAAATTAAATGGATGAGCCCAAAACATTTAATTTCTAAGTCCAAAGTGGAGCCCAATAGGAAGTCAAAATATTGGTCAAACGTTATATATATGTATATATATAAATAGGTGTATATATGTATAATATATGTAATAAAAATAAAGCAATAATGGGGGATTAAATCCCATATTGTCAGCAATATAGGGCCCCCACAATGGGGTTGGCTTATTTGCAATATTGCTCAACTCACACACAATGTCATAGTTGTTCACCAACTCCTACCAACGTAAGTCCTCTCATGTAAGGAAATCCCTAAATTTTAGCTAAGTGGAGATAAAAGATAAGATGAGATTGGTGATTTAGTAGAGATATAGAGTTTATATGTCTATATTTTGGATTATAACTCTTGGCTGTAAATAAGAGCATTAAGTAAGTGTTAGAGAGTTTGCTTCATTTCCTAGAGAGAAAATAGAAAGAAAAGCTAAGGCATACACTTGTGAGTTGAAGTAAATAGCTAGAGAAGGAGCTTGGTAAATGTCCAATAGCTTCACATCATACTTTGGAAGGAGAAGAAGAAGGACACATAAGTCATTAAGGTTAAAAAGTGTTATAACCCTTTCTAAGTTCGTTTTCATAGTTTATGTGTGATTTGAACAGTTAAAATATATTTTTAACCGATCAAAAGTTATTTTGATGGTCTAGAAGTCTTAAACTATGTTATATAGGTAGATTCATGATTTGATATGTTTAAATCATGTTTTAGTACGTGTGGTATGCATGAAAATGGAAGAAACATTCATATTAAACTTTACCGGTAAAACCTAGTTGACTATATGGTATTTAATGTTATAGTTTGAAATGAACAAGTTGGGAAATGGATTTCTAGGGCCAAAAAGTTACATATATGAGTTTAAAGAAAATCCAACTTGAAGCTTTCAAAAATATGGAAAAACAAAAAAGTTATGGCTTTTACCGTAAAATAGGTCATTTTTAAACTCTAAGTCGTTCGATCTTTAAATTTGTGACAAAACGATTTCAAAAATGTGATCAAACCATGAAATGTTGTAAAACAAGAAGTTAGGAACATATCAACACTGATTTTGTGTCATTTGAATGTGTAGATTTTATTTTATACAAGTTTTAATCAAAATAACTCAAAGTTGAAAATTTTTAAACTTTGGTCGGAATACCCGAGCGCCGGCGACGCTATATCAGTTCAAAATTGAGCGCTGACAACGTTTAAGCATTCTGTTTTCAGCGCCCACAGTGCTGGACTCGGTTCATTCTGAGCGTCGGCGGCACTAGTCCGATTTTTTTGGTTTTTGCCGGGTCGGGTCGGGTTGATTTTGGCCGGGTCAAGTCGGGTCGGTCCGGGTCAGAAAATAAAAAATGTTTCAAAAATTATTTTATTATTTTTAAACTCAATAAGAGTATTTTTTTTTTAAAAATTATAGATAGTTGATTTAATAAGTAAAAGAGGATAAATATTATTAAAGGTTTAATAACATAAATTAAATTAATAAAATATTATTATTAATATAATAATATTAGAAAATCATTAAAATATTATTAAATGTATAATAATATTATAAAGTAAATAAAATATTATTAAATGAGTAATAATATTTGTAAATAGATAAAATATTATTAAATGAATAATAATATTAGAATATTAATTAAATATTATTAAAAGAATAATAATATTAGATAAGGGATAAAATATTATTATATGGGTAATAATATTAGTTAATAAATAAAATATTATTAAATGAGTAATAATATTAGAAGACTAATAAAATATTATTAAATGATTAATAATATTAGGTGTTTAATAAAATATTATTAAGTAATTAATAATATTACAAGGTTAAAAAAATATTATTAAATTTTTAATAATATTAGATAAGTGTGTGATCTATATTAAATAATTAATATATATTTTATGTGATTGAAATATTATCAAGTAGTGATAATATTACCTAAGTGTTTATATAATTATGTGATTAAGTAAGAGTTATAAAGTTTTCATATGAATGTGTATATGATACTAATTTAAGATCAAACTGATTAATTGTTAGGTCTATTCAAAGAGAATTAATTGAATTGGTTAGCAGTAGACTATGCACGATGCAAGTTTTTGTTAACCCTAACTTATATTTATTATTGCTAGTTTTCTTCAACCTTATTTACATTGAGCAATTCAATTATTGTTGAGCAAGTATCTACACTCGTAGATATTTGACAGAGCTTTAAGTGGGTTAATTATCTAAAATTAGACATAATTGGACTTAATTAAGGGAATGTGGGATCTCGATGCGTTACAAAAGTAATGCGTACAACGCACACAAGTCTTCATTTAAGGAAACGTGCTAGTTGTTTCGTTATTTCAACTAAATTTACATACAAGTATGTGATTTATAGTCATATTACTTCGTTCAATGTTGGTTAGCCTCAAATGGAGCAATCCTATCACTCTCGTATTTAAAGCAATGCTTACAACGTACACAAGTCTTCATTTAAAGAAACGCTAGTTGTTTCGTTATTTCATATAAATTTATAAACAAATAGGTGATTTAGAGTAATATTACTTCGTTCCATTTTTGTTAGCCTCAAAAGGAGCAATCTTATTACTCTTGCACTTAAAACAATGCTTGCAACGCACACAAGTCTTTATTTAGAAAAACTTGCTATTTGTTTCGTTATTTCCTCTAAATTTGGGAACAAGTAGGTGATTTGCACTCATATTACTTCGTTCAACTTTTGTTAGCCTCAAAAGGAGCAATCCTATCACTCTCCTATTTAAAGCAATGCGTACAATATACACGAGTCTTCATTTAAGGAAACATGCTAGTTGTTCAATTATTTCCTCTAAATTTGCAAACAAGTAGGTGATTTGAGTCATATTATTTCGTTCAACTTTGGTTAGCCTCAAAAGGAGCAACCCTATCACTCTCGTATTTAAAGCAATGCGTATAATGCACACAAGTCTTCGTTTAAGGAAACGTGCTAGTTGTTTCGTTATTCCCTCTAAATTTGAAAAATAAATAGTTGATTTAGAGTCATATTAATTCTTTCTACTTTGGATAAACTCAAAAAGGAAAAATCTAATCACTTTCGCTTTTCAAACAATGCATACAACGCACACAAGTCTTTATTTAAGAAAACTTGCTATTTATTTCATTATTTCCTCTAAATTTGTAAAAAATCAGTGATTTAGAGTTATATTACTTCGTTCTACTTTTGTTAGCCTCAAAAGGAGCAATCCTATTACTCTCACATTTAAAAAAATGCATAAAACGCACACAAGTTTTGATTTAAGGAAACTTACTATTTGTTTCGTTATTTCCTCCAAATTTGCAAACAATAGGTGATTTAGAGTCCTATTACTTCATTATACTTTTGTTAGCATCAAAAAGAGCAATCTTATGACTCTCGCATTCAAAACAATGACAACAACGCACACAAATCTTCATTCAAGAAAATGTGCTAGTTATTTCGTTGTTTCCTCTAAATTTACAAACAAATAGGTGATTTAGAGTCATATTACTTCGTTATACTTTTGTTAGTCTTAGAAAAAGCAATCTTATTGCTCTTGCATTTAAAACAAAGCGTGCAACACACAAAAAATCTTTATTTAAAGAAACTTGCTATTTGTTTTGTTATTTCCTCTAAATTTGCAAACAAGTAGGTGATTTGTAGTAATATTACTTTGTTATACTTTTGTTAGTCTCAGAAGGAGCAATCTTATCACTTTCGCATTTTAAACAATGTGTATAACGCACACAAGTCTTTATTTAAAGAAACTTGCTATTTGTTTCGTTATTTTCTCTAAGTTTGCAAACAAGTAGGTGATTTGCACTCATATTACCTCGTTCAACTTTCGTTAGCCTCAAAAGATCACCCTCATATTTAAAGCAATGCATACAACGCACACAAGTCTTCATTTAAGGAGACGTGCTAATTTTTTCGGTATTTCTTCTAAATTTGTAAACAAATATGTGATTTTGAGTCATATTACTTCGTTCTACTTTTGTTAGCCTTACAAGGAGCAATCTTATAACTCTAGCTTTTAAAACAATGCATACAACGCACACAAGTCTTTATTTAAAGAAACTCGCCATTTATTTTGTTATTTCCTCTAAATTTACGAACAAATAGGTGATTTACAGTCCAATAACTTCGTTCTACTTTTTGTTAGCCTCAAAAGAAGCAATCTTATCAATCTCGCATTTAATACAATGCGAAAAACGCACAAAAGTTTTTATTTAAGGAAACGTGCTAGTTCTTTTGTTATTTCCTCTAAATTTGCAAATAAGTCGGTGATTTGAGTCATATTACTTCGTTCAGCTTTGGTTAGCCTCAAAAGGAGCAATCATATCACTCTCGTATTTAAAGCAATGTATACAACGCACACAAGTCTTTATTTAAGAAAATGTGCTAGTTGTTTTGTTACTTCCTCTAAATTTGCAAATAAATAGGTGATTTAGAGTCATATTACTTCGTTCCATTTTTGTTATCCTCAAAAGGAGCAATCTTATTGATCTCACATTTAAAGCATGCGTGCAACGCACACAAGTCTTCATTTAAAGAAACTTGTTATTTATTTCGTTATTTCCTCTAAATTTGAAAACAAGTAGGTGATTTGCAGTCATATTACTTCGTTCAACTTTGGTTAGCCTCAAAAGGAGCAATCCTATCACTCTCATATTTCAAACAATGCGTACAATGTACACGAGTCTTTATTTAAGGAAACATGTTAGTTGTTTCGTTATTTCCTCTAAATTTACAAACAAATAGGTGATTTAGAGTCATATTACTTCATTCCACTTTTGTTAGCCTCAAAAGGAGCGATCTTATTGCTCTCGCATTTAAAACAATGCGTGCAATGCACACAAATCCTTATTTAAAGAAATTTGCTATTTGTTTCATCATTTCTTCTAAATTTGCAAACAAGTAGGTGATTTGTGGTCATATTAATTCGTTCAACTTTGGTTAGCCTCAAAAGGAGAAAGTCTATCACTCTCGTATTTAAAGCAATGTGTACAACGCACACAAGTCTTCATTTAAGGAAACGTCCTAGTTGTTTCGTTATTTTCTCTAAATTTGCAAACAAGTAGTTCATTTGTAGTCATATTACATCGTTCAACATTTGTTTGCCTCAAAAGGAGCAATCCTACCACTCTCGTATTTAAAGCAACGCGTATAGCGCACACAAGTCTTTATTTAATAAAACGTGCTAGTTGTTTCGTTATTTCCCTAAAATTTTAAACTAATAAGTGATTTGGAGTCATATTATGTCGGTACACTTTTGTTAGCCTCAAAAGGAGCAATCTTATTGCTCTCGCATATAAAACAATGCGTGCAATACACACAAGTCTTTATTTAAGGAAACTTGCTATTTGTTTTGTTATTTCCTCTAAATTTGCAAACAAGTAGGTAATTTACAGTCATATTACTTCGTTCAACTTTGGTTAGCCTCAAAAGGAGCAATTCTATCACTCTCGTATATAAGGCAATGCACACAAGTCTTCATTTAAGGAAACGTGTTAGTCGTTTCGTTATTTCCTCTAAATTTGCAAACCAATAAGTGATTTAGGGTCATATTACTTTGTTCTACTTTGGTGAGTCTCAAAAGGAGAAATCTTATAGCTCTCGCATTTAAAACAATGCGAGCAATGCACACAAGTCTTTATTTAAAGAAACTTGCTATCTGTTTTGTTATTTCCTCTAAATTTGCAAAAAAAAGTAGGTGATTCGCAGTCATATTACTTCGTTCTACTTTTATTAGTCTCAGAAAGAGCAATCTTATCACTCTCCCATTTAAAACAATACGTACAACGCACACAAGTATTCATTTAAGGAAACGTGCTAGTTGTTTCGTTATTTCCTCTAAATTTGCAAACAAATAGGTGATTTAGGGTCATATTACTTCGTTCTACTCTCGTTAGTCTCAAAAGGAGCAATCTTATTTCTCTCGCATTTAAAACAATGTGTGCAACGTACACAAGTCTTTATTTAAAGAAACTTGCTATTTGTTTTGTTATTTCCTATAAATTTGCAAAAAAAAAGTAGGTGATTGGCAGTCACACTACTTCGTTCTACTTTTATTAGTCTCATAACGAGCAATCTTATCACTCTCCCATTTAAAATAATACGTACAATGTACACAAGTATTCATTTAAGAAAATGTGCTAGTTGTTCGTTATTACTTCTAAATTTGCAAACAAATAGGTGATTTAGAGATATATTACTTCGTTCCACTTTTTTTAGCCTCAAAAGGAGCAATCTTATTGCTTTCGTATTTAAAATAATGCGTGTGATGCGCACAAGTCCTCATTTAAAGAAACTTGCTATTTGTTTCGTTATTTCCTTTAAATTTGAAAACAAGTAGGTGATTTGCAGTCATACTACTTTGTTCAACTTTGATTAGCCTCAAAAGGAGCAATCCTATCACTCTCATATTTAAAGCAATGCGTACAACGTACACGAGTCTTCATTTAAGGAAACGTGCTAGTTGTTTCATTATTTCCTCTAAATTTGCAAACAAGTACATGATTTAAGTCATATTACATCGTTCTACTTTTGTTAGCCTCAAAAGGAGCAATCTTATCTCTCTCGCATTTAAAACAATGATTACAATGCACACAAGTCTTCGTTTAATGAAACGTGCTAGTTGTTTCGTTATTTCCTCTATATTTCCAAACAAATAAGTGATTTAGAGTCATATTACTTCGTTTTACTTTTGTTAGTCTTAGAAGGAGCAATCTTATCACTTTCGCAATTAAAATAATGCGTACAACACACACAAGTCTTCATTTAAAGAAACTTGCTATTCATTTCGTTAGTTCCTCTAAATTTGCAAACAAGTAGGTGATTTGCAATCATATTAGTTCGTTCAACTTTGGTTAGTCTAAAAAAAGGAGCAATCATATCACCCTCGTATTTAAAGCAATGTGTACAATGCAGACAAGTCTGCATTTAAGGAAACGTGCTAGTTGTTTCGTTATTTTCTCTAAATTTATAAACAAGTATGTGATTTGTAGTCTATTACTTCATTCAATGTTGGTTAGCCTCAAAAAGAGAAATCTTATCATTCTTGTATGTAAAGCAATGCGCATAACACACATAAGTCTTCATTTAAAGAAACGTGCTCGTTTTTTCCTTATTTCCTCTAAATTTTCAAACAAATAGGTGATTTAGAGTCATATTATTTCGTTCTACTTTGGTTACTCTCAAAAGGAGCAATCTTATTGCTCTCGCATTTAAAATAATACGTGCAACGCACACAAGTCTTTATTTAAAAAAATTTGCTATTTATTTCGCTATTTCCTCTAATTTTGCAAAAAAAAGTAGGTGATTTCCAGTCATAGTACTTCGTTATACTTTTGTTAGTCTCAGAAGGAGCAATATTATCACTCTCCCATTTAAAACAATACGTACAACATACACAAGTCTTTATTTAAGGAAACGTGCTAGTTGTTTCATTATTTCCTCTAAATTTGCAAACAAATAGGTGATTTAGAGTCATATTACTTCGTACCACTTTTGTTAGCCTCAAAAGGAACAATCTTATTGTTATCGCATTTAAAACAATGCGTGCAACGCGCACAAGTCTTCATGTAAAGAAACTTGCTATTTGTTTCGTTATTTCCTCTAAATTTAAAAACAAGTAGGTGATTTGCAATCATTTTACTTTGTTCAACTTTGGTTAGCCTCAAAAGGAGCAATTCTATCACTCTCATATTTAATGTAATATTCCAAACTTATGAGAGAGCTGTAATCTGACTTTATATGAATAAATAAATCTTGAATTGCATCTTATATGTGGTATGGAATCTTCGTTATTGTTTATTTTCATGTTTTGGTTCGGGTATATGATTGTTCTATGTGAACTATATGATAGTAAAAGATATGGAATGTGCCATATGTGCAATTATGTGATTTAACTGCTAAATAAAATATGTGACATTTAAGCGTAGCTTCGTAAAGTAAGGTATGCATGACGCATAAATATAAATTGTAAGCATGAAAGATGTTATCTGATTGACTTCCTGAGCCTGTATGCTCACTCTTGCTATGAACTAACATTTTCAGGTAAAGTACGAGAAGGCTGGATGTTTCGGTTAAGGTAAAGGTAAAGAATGCTAAATGTGTAGATGCTTCATGAAGGAAATTTGTTAAATGTATCTGTGTAATGTTCCTGATAGGGTTAAATTATACGATATTTTTATTCCCTAATACTTAGTTTTTATATTTATTGTGTGCTTAAATGTTTAATTATTTAGCTTATATTGGTTTTACTAGGTTTTATAGGATTTTAGTTAATTTATGTTAATTTAGGTAATTTTATTGTATTTTTATATTTATTTTTATTTATGTGTTTTTATTTATTTTTAGTATTTTAGGTGTTTTATTTATTATTATGTGTTTTTATTATTTTTCATATTTTTTATTATTTTTATTTATTTTTCTTTATTTTTATTTATTTTATATCTTATTTTGTAGGAATAAAAAAGCTTGGGGGAAAATCTGTAATTTTTGAAAAAATCAACACGCGCGCATTGCGCGGGGAGTCAACTGCAAGGAGCAAAACGACGTTGTTTTGATTAGCGAAAAAGAAAGGCTCCGCGCAATGCGCGGCCAAGCAGCAGAATAGAGGAAGATCGGAATGACGCCGTTTCACCAGAAAAAGGCTTCCGCGCAAATTGCGGCGTCACTGTAGCAAAGGCCTTGTTTGGTTTGCGCGAAAATTAGCCAAAACGGAATTATTCGCGATTTATTGCTACTTTTTGATTCCAAATTGGATTTTACTTCCTACTAGGGTTAGGATAACAATTATTTTAGTTTTCTTTTATTTTTATTTGTATTTTAAATCCTATTAGGGTTTGAAAAGTGTACTTCCTACTAGGGTTAGGAGAATTTTGGAGCTTATAAATAGAGGGCTTAAGACACAATGTAATAAACAACTCTCATTAGAATAAAAATTCTCTCTTCTATTATTTAGTATTCTTTACAATTATGAGAAGTTAATTTATTTTTCTTGGTTTAAGTGATTGAAGCCATCAAGATTTATACACTGTGAGATATAATTTATTTTAATTGTTCAATTTATATTTTGAGTATTGAATATTTTTCTGTGCTTAATTTTATGATTGGTTTGTTTAATTGCTAGGAGTACTACTAGTTTATTATTCATATTAATCTACTGTTGTTGGTGACGCAACTAAGTTTAATAATTGTTTTGCAGATCAAAAGATTATTTTATCTTAGGAAAAATATTCATCTAAATTAAATGCAAACACGTGGCTTGTGTTGTTTAGTTCAACGATCTCTCTAATTTTTTATGCTGCTATTAAATTAAATTTTTAGCAAGTGCCGGAGGTTGTTTATTAGTAAGGGTATTTAGACCAAGCGGCTCTACTTATCTAAAATTAAAGAGAGAGGAGAAAAATTATTCCACCTGCGAGTTGTTCTTTCTACGGTGAATGTTTAAAATATTAATTGAGTTATTTTTGCTTCAGTAATCAGTTGTAAATTCTTGATGGTGGATTTTAACTTAAACCAAGGCTTTTTCTTCTTATTTAATTCTTTCATATTTATTTTAGTTAATTCTATTTAAATTATTTCTTTAATTAAAAAACCCACAATTTTGGTTTACCAAATACAAAATTAAATTAATCATTCTATGTGGGATCGACTCTTACTTGCACTACTACATTACTATTTTTCCAAAGTAAGATTTTATTTTTGGGTGCTTGTGACATCACACCAAATTTTGGCGCCGTTGCCGGGGAATGATTTTAATTTAATTTTGTGCTTTTGTAAATATTTATTTAATTTAGTAATTTTTCTTAGATTTTATTATTTTAGTTTTTCATAATTTAATTAAGTTGTGCAGGTAAGAATGGAAGTCATAGATGATTATGTCAATGAGGTAACTATTTCTTCTCTTAAGCAACAAATTAATGATATAACTTCTCTTGTTTATCAAATGGTTGCAGGTAATGCACAACCAATGGAAGCTTGTAGAATTTGTGCGGTGGTAGGACATCCAACTAATATGTGCCCCATTCTTCAAGAGGAGTCATATGAACAAGTCAATATAGCAAGTGGTTTCCCTGGTCAACCCCAATGGAAATATAATCCCTATTCAAACACGTATACTTCGGGATGGAGGGATCATCCTAATTTTGGCTATGAGAATCCACAAATGAATCCGCCCGCACATCAGAGTTTTTCAAGCTATCAACAATACATGCAGTCATATCCCCAACAACAACAGAGTCAAACAAATACTTCTGATATGTCTTTAGAAGATATGCTTAAATTAATTGAAGCTGACACTTTACAATTTCAACAAGACATGAAGACCAGTATTCAGGAAAATAATACAATTATTCAGCGTTTGGGTACTCCATTGGGACAAATTGCAATCGATCAATTGGAGGAGCAAAGTTCTGTACAAGTACATTCTCAAACGGTGGATAATCTAACGAAGAATACAAGTGCACAAGTGTTAAAAAATGGTAATGATATAGAAGATCTAGAAAAGACAGTCCCTCCATCACCGAAACAAGAGAAAGCAAACAACATCAATGAAGCGGACAGTGTTTATATAGACAATGATGTTATTTTTTATGATGACATGCCTAAAGTGGAGGAAGTTGTTGAGCAAATAAACAAGGAAACGTTAGAGATTGCAATTACCAACAATTTGCAGTTAAAGGAAGAAGAAACAATTGAGCTGAAACCAGATTTGAAGGAGGATGAAGCTCCATTAAATTCTTTGTCAATGATTTTTGATAATAATGCAATTATTTCCATTCCATTGCCTGTTACTCATAACAAATTTTTATCTTTTGTTTTGCAGGATTCCATTCTAACTTTAAAGAATCTTCATAGTCATCTCCAATATTTATTACTTGAAAAGGGAGTCGAACAGTCATGTCAAGGGCAAGGGAGACTGAATCTACCTATGAAGAATAACGTGATGGATGGGGTACTCAAAATTCATGAAATAGGAGTGACGTAGTGATTTGGCCTGCTGTTGAGCCAATGACAATAAATAAAGGCACTGCTTGGGAGGCAATCCAAGAAATCAGATTTGCATTTCTTTCCCTTTTTCTTTTTATAGTTATTTGTGCCTGTTTCTTTGCATTATACATTGGGGACAATGTAAATTTTAAGTGTGGGGGAAGGGATTTAGGATTATTTTTAGGTCATATTTTAAAAAATTTAGGAAATTTCAAAAAATTTAAAATTTTGAATTGTGTGGGTATATTCACTGCAAACCCTCACGAGACAAAACTCGTCCACTAGGGGTAACCTTGGGGTTTAAAGGCTTGTTGCACATGCTAAGTGCAACCGTGTTGCCTACGAAAATGGGTTAGTTTTTTATTTTATTTTTAGGATGAGTCACTTGAGCAATGAGTTATTTGGATTTTAATTTTTATCCAATGATAAAAATTTTGGTTTTTATTTAATAACTCTTGAAAAAAGGATAAATTTTTGTTTAGTTTGAATTTTTGACTTTTTATTGATTATTACTTTGTTTGAGATCCTTTAAATTTTTATACACTTATATCCATTTGTTTGAGCTAGTTTTAATTAAGAAAAAGTTTATATGGTTAAATATTTATGAAAAATATTTTTGAACTCTATATTTTATTTGATAATTATTTGAAGTGAAATATAAGGCAAAATATAATTTGGAGGAGATGATTTAGGTAATTTTTCTAGGATTGTTAAATTGAAAAGAAAAATCTTGTGGTGGGTTGAGATGGAACGTAAAATGCACTCACTCATAAACACATGCAGCGAGATGGAGTGTAAAACGCACTCGCTGGTGAGATGGAACATAAAATGCACTCACCGTGAAAAACAATGAAGAAAAAAAATGGGATGGAGCATAAAATGTACCCATTAAAAGAAAAAAAAAATATATATATATGCAAAAAAAATAAAATGCATATTAATAATCCTAGTGTATATAATTGTTTGAAACCTTTTGATCTTCTGATTTAGATTTGTCTATATTAGCAAAGAGTGATGTGAAAAATAAATATATTAAGTTTTGTTGTATGTCTTTTATAAGGTAATTAATAACTTAAACTTATCTGAGTTTTAATTAATTTGATACATTTGGATACACACACACACAAAATGTCTTGAGTAGAGTAAGATTAATACAAATGTTAAAGTTCTAGATTTTGCATGGTTTTGAAATTTTCTTTGAGTTATCATTAAAAAATCTTTGAGGCTGATGTTGAAATTTATATTGATTTGTTGCCCGAGTAAGTTGTTTGGTTATTATTTTTAATTGTTATTCTTGTTTTGCTTGAGGACAAGCAAAAAGCTAAGTGTGGGGGTATTTGATAGGGTTAAATTATAAGATATTTTTATTCCTTAATACTTAGTTTTTATATTTATTGTGTGCTTAAATGTTTAATTATTTAGCTTATATTGATTTTAATAGGTTTTATAGGATTTTAGTTAATTTATGTTAATTTAGGTAATTTTATTGTACTTTTATATTTCTTTTTATTTATGTGTTTTTATTTATTTGTAGTAATTTAGGTGTTTTATTTATTATAATGTATTTTTATTATTTTTATTATTTTTATTTATTTTATATCTTATTTTGTAGGAAAAAATAAGCTTAGGGGAAAATCTGTAATTTTCGGAAAAATCGGCGCGCGCGCATTGCACGGGAAGTCAGCTGCAAGGAGCAGAACGACGTCGTTTTGATTAGCGAAAAAGAAAGGCTCCGCGCAGCAGAACAGAAGAAGATCGGAACGACGTCGTTTCACCAGAAGAAGGCTTCCGCGCAATGTGCGGCGTCACTGTAGCGAAGGCCTTATTTGGTTTGCGCGGAAATTGGCCAAAACGGAATTATTCGCGATTTATTGCTACTTTTTGATTCCAAATTCGATTTTACTTCCTACTAGGGTTAGGATAACAATTATTTTAGTTTTCTTTTATTTTTATTTGTATTTTAAATCCTATTAGGGTTTGAAAAGTGTACTTCCTACTAGGGTTAGGAGGATTTTGGAGCCTATAAATAGAGGGCTTAAGACACAATGTAAGAAACAACTCTCATTAGAATAAAAATTCTCTTTTCTATTATTTAGTATTTTTTACAATTATGAGTAGTTAATTTATTTTTTTTGGTTTAAGTGATTGAAGCCATCAAGATTTATACACTGTAAGATCTAATTTATTTTAATTGTTCAATTTATATTTTGAGTATTGAATATTTTTCTGTGCTTAATTATATGATTGGTTTGTTTAATTGCTAGGAGTACTACTAGTTTATTATTCATATTAATCTACTGTTGTTGGCGACACAACTAAGTTTAATAATTATTTTGCAGATCAAAAGATTATTTTATCTTAAGAAGAATATTCATCTAAATTAAATGCAAACAAATGGCTTGTGTTGTTTAGTTCAACAATCTCTCTAATTCTTTATGCTGCTATTAAATTAAATCTTTAACAAGTGCCGGAGATTGTTTATTAGTAAAGGTATTTAGACCAAGTGGCTCTACTTATCTAAAATTAAGGAGAGAGAAGAAAAATTATTCCACCTGCGAGTAGTTCTTTCTACGGTGAATGTTTAAAATATAAATTGAGTTATTCTTGCATCAGTGATCAGTTGTAAATTCTTGATGGCGGATATTGACTTAAACCAAGGCTTTTTCTCTTTATTTATTTCTTGCATTTTTATTTTAGTAAATTTTATTTAAATTATTTCTTTGATTAAAACCCCCCTGTTTTGGTTTACGAAAATATAAAATTAAATTAATCATTCTCTGTGGGATCAACTCTTGCTTACACTACTACATTAATATTTTTTCCAAAATAAGATTTTATTTTTGGGTGCTTGCGACATGACACCAGTTTCTGTAAAGTAGATAAATGTTAAACCTTGAAGGTAATAATGAATGAATGGTTTGTAAATCCATAACGATAGCAATGAATGTAATTTGTTTTGAGAAATGTTATAATAAGATAAAATAAAGGTATTATTGGTAGTCAAGTTTTAAATGTAAAAAACTCGTATATATGGTACAGATGTATGTAAACAAGAACAAGGATGGAACAGGCGTAAGCAAGCAGAGTTATGTATGTATTGATTAATGATGACAATTTATTCACAGGTTATGTTATGTAAATCATAATATATATATGATTCTGATTATTGTAATAGACTATGTCACAATGAATAAATATTTGACCTAAGTTCTAATGAATAGTAAGAACGTTACGATCCTAAGATAGGTACGGAATGTAAAATAAATAAATAGATTTATGGACTATATTATGGTCAAATATTGATTTTAAAGGTTAAATGTTACGTATTAACGCATGAAATCACCGTTATGATGCTTTATGATTATATAATATGATTTTAAGATTAATAATTATGTTATCCAAATGTAATTGGAAATGAATAAGGAATGTTGAAATTTCGGTGCATAACAATTGGTATTAGAGCTAATGGGTTATAGACCTTAGGTACAAATACCTTAGGCTATGACTTTTGTGGGAAAAAGAAAATGGTAAGGAAATGAACTCTTGAGGAGTAAAGTAAGAAAGAAATGAATTTTGGAAATTCAGGATTAAGAAATGGTAAAGGATATCTTAAGATAAGATAATGAGACATGGGGTTAAATGATCTTAAATGATCAAAGATAATAAAACTCTTGATGAGTTATGAACTGTAAAGATATGAATTGATGAAATTCATATCAGGTTAAGGAAAGGTAAAGGAAAAGCCAAGTAAGGACAAGTTAAGGAAATGTTACGGTATGTGGGATTTTTCATTGATGACTAATGATAGTGGCTGAGTTGTATACTTTCTTGTATGGGCGGGGATTTATGCTTGGTTTCACGATCACTTAGCTTCTAATAATGATAATCAGTGGAGATCCAGCATCACGGTATCAGTTATGTGTGTTGAGAAGGTGATTTTTTTCTTCTACATGTACCTGATACATAGGAAGTGAGAAAGTGTGACGCCCCCAAATTCGGGTTCCAAATACCCGGATCCGGTCATCACGATACAATACAAACATTCACCTCTAAACAACATACAATAACTAAATGCGGAATAATAAACATATGTTGTTCATTCAAAAGGTGTTACTAGTCCCAAGATACGATAACCTTATACAAAAGTACATAAATACCCTTAATAAAGTACTTAGGGTTTATATTACATAACAATTAATTTAATTAACTACAAGGCTGCATCTCGAAGTCTATTACTTCATCTTTCCTTTACCCTTGTTCTTTCCCGAAGTCTCGGGTTGCACTGCAATAAGGTTTCATGATATAGCAAGAGTGAGCAACTAGTTTGCTCAACAAGTTTAAATAACAACAAGGAACAATATAGCATGAATGAAAGAGAATAACTGAACAATTCAATAATGTGAATAACATAAGCAGGAATAATAATTTGCTTTTAAAATTAGGATAGTCAAATAGACTATGAACTATAAATATCCACTGGAGTCAATAGCAGGTTGACCCAATGGTTACTACCAGAAATATGTACCCGAGGGGATCAGCCTCAGTACAATATGTGTATGCATAACATTTAATTTCCGTATTTTTGTACCTGATATTAGATACAAGGTACTCCCCTATAATAAAGTGGTGTTCATAATAGTCTAAGAATCCGCATCTTCAATGATTTGGATAGCTTTTAAAATCTTTAACATAAATGTCTAGCCGAACAATGACTTAGACCTACTTTGAACAGTTCTTTAAACAATAGAACAATAATTAAGTACAAGTCAATGACTGTACGATATCAAGTGCAATAAGTGCGAATAACAACACTATCGATGTGGAATAATTGTAAAGTAATTAAACCACTCAAAGCATGCTTGGAAATAACAGTTCAAGCTTAGATAAATAATTTGCTCAATGAAATGAGTTTAGAGATAAGGAACTTGCCTGTCTGCTCAGCTACAATAAATATCTAGCTTTAACTAACTTGCTTTGAAAGACCTAACATTAATAAAGTTGGTCTAATAATTAGTACGACGTATTTGCACAACTATACGCTCACTAAGATACTTATCCATCACATAAGTACTAACACATAATTTACATTAGTCAAAACAATATTATTAACCTTATAGACCCTTAATCATATTAGGTTAATAATTTAATAAGTTAGAAATATTTTTCTTAAGTGTTGGACACTTATTATTAAACCCTTAAACAACTTATTACAATTGTCTAATTAAAGCATAATTAATTTTAATTTATTTTATTAACTCGATCTGTATTTAATTACTATTTAATCTTGGTTAAATAGAAATTAATTAATTAACTCTAGTTATTATTTAAAATAAATAATAACTAATTGTACTTACTTATTATTTAATCATAATTAAATAATAATTATTGATTTAATTTTAACCTTCTTTAATTTAATATTAATCAACTAATAATTAATTAATTAATTAAATCTCAATTATTATTTAATTTAAGAAAATTAAATAATAGTTTACTAATTTTAACCCTCTTTAATTATTATTTAATGTCAATTAAATAATAATTAATTATTTAATTATTTTTAATTATTATTTAAGGTTAAATAATAATCAATTCATCTTTATTTATTATTTAAATTAAATAATAAATTGTTAATCTAATAACTTAATTTCCATTAATCCTTATTTAATGTTAATTAAATAATAATTGATTACTTAATTATCCTTATTTATTATTTAATAATATTTAAATAATAAATAATTAATTTATAAATTTTTATCTCTCTTTAATTATTATTTAATAGTAACTAAATAATAATTGCTAATTTATTACCTTTATTTATTATTAACATTTTAAATAATAAATAACTAATAAATTTATTTAACTTAACCATGATTTAGCTAACTAGATTAATATTTAAAATATTTAAATATTAAACCTAATGAAAAATATCCTCCCTAATATCATTTTTGTATTATTATTATTTTTGTTATAATTTTAAATTAGTTTTTAAATATTTAAATTAATTAAAATTAACCCGAATGACATTTCTGTAAATAAGTTGAAAACTGATCCGAGGGCAAAATAGTAATTTTGCCGAGAAAAACACGGGGCGGGGGAGGGGCAGTCTGGTAATTTCGCCGAAATTTTCCTACCGCGCATGGCGCGCGTTACAAAATTTACGGCCCAAAACAACGCCGTTTTTGGAAAGCCGGATACGGCTTCCGCGCGTATCGCGCGGAATAAATTTCTACAGACACCAAACGACGTCGTTTGGCTCCGCGTCCTCAGTGAATAGTGGCACGCGCATTGCGCGGCCAGCACCCCCTTTTTTTTTTGTTCCGGCAGAATGTGAACAATGCATTCTTTAACTAAAATTATACCTTCAAGAAATCTTTAAATCCTCAATAAAAATCCAAAAAAATTACCAATCACCTTATATTAATTTATAACATGAAAAAATTAATTTTTCATGATTTAATATCATATTTTTTTATAAAAAAATTTACATAACATAAACTACCACAAATCATAACTTTTTGTGTATAACTCCATTTTAAGTAATTCAAACTTTGTTTTTCTCATGATTTAATGTTCTATAATATTATAACATTAAATCTAAATATTAACAAAAATTATTTTTGATCATTATTTTGAGATTTTATTTTCACACCACCAAATACATGTTTTCCATCATTAAAACTCAATAAACATAAGTTAAACACATGATCAACTATATAAACATACATAGCATGATATTAACCATAAAAATTATTACACAAATATTTATACCATAAACTTGAAAGAAAAACAAGATTAGGGTTTAAAAATAACTACCTTGTTTTGATAGCTATTCTCCTCTTCTTTCCAAAATATGTTGTGAAGGAGGATGGCATGAACTAACTTAGGATTTCTTCTTCTTCCTTGATCTCTCAAATATTATTATCTCACTTAAAGTTTTTTCTCAACTCTCTCTAGTTCTCTTTTGCTTGAAAAATAAAATGAAGTGTATCTACCATTTCAAGTATACTTGAAAAACTAATAGATACACATAATTGTCTCTATGAGTCACCATGCCTCTAAATGACAACTTACACAAGGAATGGGTTAAATGACACATTAGGTGAAAAGAGGGATGGTCTAAGTACTTGAAAAATCAAACAAGCAATCCATTAATTAAATAAATGAAAAATAAACTAAAATAAAAATAAAATTATTTTTTTCTCTCTTTTCTCCTAGCATGCTTCGGCTGATGCCTTTTTCTTGTCCCAAAATTATTGTCATATTCATTTTACTTTAATAATTATTAGTTAATTTAAGTATTTTCCAAGTGGGTCAATTATTGGGCTTTATTTAAAATACCAATTGGGCTTCTATTAAATTGTTTGGGCTACTAATTTGTCAAATTTTATTATTCTCCACTTGGGCTACTAATTGACCCATTTTGGGCTAATTTAATAATTTACACATTAATTATTCAATCCATGATTAAATAAATAATTAGATTGAATAAATAATTAAATATTCTAATCCATAAGTATTAAATTACTAAATGAACTAATAAATATTATTATTATTATTTCACATTATTTACATTAATTAATAATCATATTAATTAATTTATTATATTTAATTCACTCATTATATTCAATTTAATTGAATATTTAATTAATAGGAAACTTATCAATTATTTTGATATTAAAATTTTAGGGTTTGTTCACTAATTTAATAACATATTAATGACCTCCTTCAATTAATTCTAGTAATTAATCACATAATTATTTAATTACGTAATTAATTAATCACATAAAAAGATTTAAATAATCTCGTAAAACTAACTCGTTGGAAATTAAATTAATAATTTAATTAATAATGACGTGGAAATTCTAGGACATTACAGAAAGACTAAAGTAGTTACGTGTTCTGAAAACTCAAATGTATGGTAAGTTCGTGACTCATGATCATTTGGTGGAGCCCCTCAGCGAATGGATGACTTTGGCCTGACTAGGACAAACTCCTCAAACCATATGATTGTGGTAAGTTCTTGAGCCCAAGTACGTGACAAGTTTAATGAACATGGGTGGGGGTTAGAAAAGAGAGTCATAAGCTGAGAGATATAGTTCTCAGAGATTGACTAATGTTAAGGAAATAGGAAAGAGATAGAATTATTATGTAATTAGTAAAGGAAGTAAAGGAAGTAAAGGAAATATTAGGATTGGATAGGCAATCCACTCTTCTAACTATGCTAGACCATCAATGTTTTAAAATGTGCTTATTCTAGCACTTTAGTGCATTGAAATATTTTATTCAAGTGTAAAATTGAATTTTTAAAATTCTACGCCAATTGATTCAGCTAAACAAGAGTTATTTGAAAATTTTTAAAATGTATTTATGAAATCATTGTCATAGTATTGAATATGGTGTGGAATGATAAAATGACAGAATTCTCAACGTACTTCTATGACGGTACAGTGTTAAGAGGTCTTGAATGACATAATTCTCAACGTACTGCTAAGATAGTGTGGTGTTATGACGTCCTTAAAAAAATATTTTTAAATGGGTTCAAATTTTGAGTCGGTGACAGAATTCTCAGAGCATGGTAACAAAGATGTGGAGGTGAGAATATGAATCACTAATACATCGTTACATGATGTAATGTGATGAAGTATTGGTGAAAATGAATTTTTAAAAAGTTTCAAGTTTGCAAGAAATGAACAGTTTAATGATGTGAGTCTATGCCATATGTTTTGGCTAGACCATTTTACTAAAAGAAATGAATTAATGTTTTTAAATCCCGAAATGAATAAAGAAATATGTTTTTAAAGTCTGAGGTGAACAACCCTAAAAAGGGGATATAGTAAAGGGGTTGGTTAATGTGGTTCAACCCAAAAAGAAAAGAAAATTATTGTGCACAACAGAAAGGGGTACAATAGGCTAATCACCTAGAGTACCAGTGATGACCAAGGAAGAAGGGTGGCGTAGTTGCGTCTTAACTCATGTTCCTGGTCTTTAAGACCCGTGGGTATTCTCAGTTTTTGTGATTGTTAATATTCTTAGCGTGTTTATGGTCTGTGTGACCCCTTAGCAAAAAGCAAAAGGTTGTTTGACATAAAAAATATTTTATGTTTAAAGGAAAAGTTATTCCTATTTATTCATAATGCTTCACAATTATTGAACAATTGTGAATATTCCTAAAAAACATTCCAATCTCCTGGAAAGAATGATAGAAAGGGGTAAGATGGGTAGAGAGATGAGAGAATGTAAATGTTAGTTGAAAACCTAGTTATGATAAATTAAATGAAAAGAGATAAGAAAGTTGTAATTGAATAAGGAATGAGTACATAGTAATTTCGAGGACAAATTTTTTTGAAGGATGGGTGAATGTGACATTCCGGATTTTTATATGAATGCTAATTTAAAATCTTAGTTAATTAAATAAGGTTAGCAGTTAAAACCTAATTTTGAATGACATAAAGTAGTAAAAGTGATTAAGTATAATTTATTATTTAATCAATGTGCTAGAAATGACCCGTGTAGTTGAAATGGTAAAGAGGGACCTATGTGGTTGAATTAGTACTGAAGGACTCTTAGTGTGAATAAGGGTCTATAAGATGTTTATGGATTACTTAGTTATTTAAAGTGCAATAGTGATGTATCAAATAATGAAATTATAATGAAAATGAATCTTGATGGTTAAATAATAATATAACGGATGTAAGATGAATGATAGATTGTAATACCCACAGTAGGGTAGTTTGAAAGGAATCAGTGTAAGACACTAATTGTGTCAGCATATGATAGATTCGATGTATGAAGATTGATGTATTCAATCTGATAAAAAAAGAAGGAATTAAAGTTAGAAATAAAGGAACTAAGGATGTATATGTGAGCTTAAGTGATGAAAATTCATAACGAGCTAAAGTGATGAAAATTGATAACGAGCTTAGTGAATAGGCCTGGAGAGGCTAGGAGGTGAAAATGGAGAGGTAAGGTAAGTATGTATGTGCAATAAAGAAGGAACTGTATGATCTAATCGGTCTATTAAGGATTAAAGGAGTGATCAGATTAACGATCGTGGAACGTTTGAAATTATTAAGGAATTGATATTGAATGATTGAAATAAGAATAGTGATACGATGTGTAAATATAGAATGTAATACTCTCGAAAATGAGTAGAAAGAATGTTGTATGCAAGTATGGTTCAAATTCATTTAAGAAAACGTGCTAGTTGTTTCGTTATTTTCTTTAAATTTGCAAACAAGTAGGTGATTTGCAGTCATATTACTTCGTTCAACTTTGGTTAGCCTCAAAATGAGCAATTCTATCACTCCTGTATTTAAAGCAATGCGTACAATGCACACAAGTTTTCATTTAAGGAAACTTGCTAATTACTTTGTCATTTCCTCTAAATTTGCAAAAAAATATGATTTAGAGTCATATTACTTCGTTCAACTTTTGTTAGCCTCAAAAGGTGCAATCTTATTTCTCTCGCATTTAAAACAATGCGTGCAATGTACACAAGTCTTTATTTAAAGAAAATTGTTATTTGTTTAGTTATTTCCTCTAAATTTGAAAACAAGTAGGTGATTTGCAGTCTTATTACTTCGTTCAATTTTGGTTAGCCTCAAAAGGAGCAATCTTATCACACTCGTATTTAAAGCAATGCGTACAACGCACACAAGTCTTCATTTAAGAAAACGTGCTAGTTATTTCGTTAGTTCCCCCAAATTTGTAAACAAGTTGGTGGTTTGCAGTCATATTGGTTCGTTCAACTTTATTTAGCCTCAAAAGGATAAATCGTATCACTCTCGTATTTAAAGTAATGCGTACAACGCACACAAGTCTTTATTTAAAGAAACGTGCTAGTTGTTTCGTTATTCCCTCTACATTTGAAAAACAAATAGGTAATTTAGAGTTATATTACTTCTTTCTACTTTGGATTGCCTCAAAAGGAGCATATTTTTGCTTTTAAAATAATTTTGCTTCTATTATTTTTGCTTTTAAAATAATGCGTACAACGCCCCCAAGTCTTTATTTTATTATTTCCTCTAAATTTGCAAAAAAATCAATGATTTAGAGTCATATTACTTCGTTCTACTTTTTTAGCCTCAAAAGGAGAAATCTTATCACTCTTGCATTTAAAAGAATGCGTACAACGCACACAAGTCTTCATTTAAGGAAAATTGTTATTTGTTTTGTTATTTCCTCCAAATTTGCAAACAAATAGGTCATTTCGAGTCCTATTACTTTGTTATACTTTTGTTAGTCTTAAAAGGAGCAATCTTATCCCTCTCGCATTTAAAACAATGAGTACAACGTACACAAGTCTTCATTTAAGGAAACGTGCTAGTTATTTTGTTATTTTCTCTGAATTTGTAAACAAATAGGTTATTTAGAGTCATATTACTTCATTCTACTTTTGTTAGTCTCATAAAGAGCAATCTTATCACTTTCGCAATTAAAACAATGCGTACACCACACACAAGTCTTTATTTAAAGAAACTTGCTATTTGTTTCGTTATTTCCTTTAATTTTGCAAACAAGTAGGTGATTTGCAATCATATTACTTCGTTCAACTTTGGTTAGCCTCAAAAGAAGCAATCCTATCACTTTCGTATTTAAAGCAATGCGTACAACGCACACAAGTGTTTATTTAAGAAAACATGCTAGTTGTTTCGTTATTTTCTCTAAATTTGCAAACTAGTAGGTGATTTGTAGTCATATTACTTCGTTTAACTTTGGTCGGCCTCAAAAGGAGCAATCCTATCACTCTCGTATTTAAAGTAATGTGTACAACGCACACAAGTCTTCATTTAAAGAAATGTGTTAGTTGTTTCGTTATTTCCTCTAAATTTGCAAACAAAAAGGTGATTTAGACTCATATTACTTCGTTCCACTTTTGTTAGCCTCTGTAATATCTCAGACTTTTACAGGATTTGTAGATAAGATTAATTAAAGGTTATGATTTAAAACCTATAGTTGAAGAAGTAAGTTGTGTAGAAAATGATTAAACATTTTTTTTTAGAATTAAATGTTAGAATATTATAATGATGCATGTGGATAATTTATTAAGAAAATAAATTATATTAAGAAGTAAAGGTGGTTATATTGATACATATATACCTAAAGTGTGCTTTTAGCCAAATAAGAAGTTGAGTAAATTAATACTCAATAAAACTAACAAATTAATTAGTTTAAGTATGGAGTAAGAAGGAAAGTCATGTAATAAAATTAATTAAGTTAATTATATGAGTCATGAATTAAAGCTAAGATTAACAAGTAAAAGTTAGAATATTGTCTAGAATGACAATAGTCAGAAGTTAATTAATTAAGTAATTAACTTAGTTATTAAGTTGTTATATAGAGTCCAATAATAGATTAAAGCAAGCCAATATTTTAATTGTTTTAAGTCATGTTGGTAATTGTAAAAAGTTCTAAATAAATTTATGGATTTAGTCTCATGAAGCGTCCAAGTAATTTAATTACTACTAGTGGACTAGCTCAAATGGATTATATGTGTTAGCCCAATATGGGAATACATGCATGAAGATGGGTAATTAAATAATAAGCCCAAGTGTTATGTTAAATGATAGTCCAAGAGATAGCTAATATAAGTCCAATTAAATAATATTGACAAGTATTGTATATAATGATGTGGTAGTCTAATTAAATTAATTATCAGCCTAAGTTATGGAAGATGTGTGAGTTAATTGAGTAAACCAATGTGGGAATAACTGTATGGGTATGCTAATTATATTATGAACCCAAGTTAATGATAAAAGGTAGTTAATGAATTAAATTTAATCAAGTCGAAGTATTTGTATTAATGTGTATTAGAGTTTTGAAAAATCAGCACTACCGCCGCAACGGTGAAACTTCCTGAAATGTGAAAGTTGAACTACTGCTGCAGCGGTGATACAAACTATTAAAAATTAATAGTTTATTGAATCAAATTGAAGTACTAGTATGTATGAGCATTAGGGTTTTAATAAAATAAACCCAAGATATATTAAGTATTAGTGATTTAATAGACTAACTTAATTAAGTAGTCCAATGAACTTATAAATAGCAAGTCTAATTGTATTATGTAATTAAGCTAATGTGTTTATTTAATAAACACAGTGTAGTAGCCTTATAGGATTTAATTAGTTAACCATATATGAAAAATATGGTGAGTCTAAATAAATTTAAGCTAGCCCAATACTTGTTTATATTTTAAGTATCATAGTTAACCAATTGATTTAATTATTAGGAGCCCAAGTGTGATGACTTAAATGAATTAATATAGTAGCCCAAATGAATTAAATTGTTGAGCCCAAACAATGGTAATTCAAAGTCCAATTGGAATTAATTTCAATGTCCAAAGTGGAGCCCAAATGATAGTCAAAGATTGGTCATATATATATATATATATATATATATATATATATATATATATATATATATATATATCTGTGTGTGTGGGGTGGGTGGGTGTATATATATATATATAAAGAAGAAAAATAAATATAATTTAAAGCCAAAAAGGCCATTTAGCTGGCTATATAGGGGCCCCACAAAGGGGTGGCTTGTTAGCTTCATGTTGGTTAAATCACACTCTTGGTTTTGGTGGTTCAACCACCCTAGTCATTCACCATGTCAATCAACCAATCAATCCATCAAATAGTAATCTTAAATTAGCCTCTAATTAGCCAATGCTAGTTGATTAGCGAATGTTAATGATGATTAAGGGAGTGCTATGTATAGAGTGTTGCACCAATGGTTTGTGTTGGTACCATGTACGGTTTATCCGTTCTCCGTGTTCTTCGTATGTTCTTGAGCATTATTATAAATTGTTTTAATTAATTATGCAAACTATTATAATGAACAAATTTTTTTAATTATAAAGTGTCATAATCACTTATGTAAGCTATTATAATGCTCAAATTATTTCAAGTACAAAAACCAAAAGCTCAAGAACATAAGTCGTTACCATGTACGGTTTATCCGTTCTTCGTGTGTTCTTAAGAAAAAGTCATGAATCTTTCTATGTGAAGGTTTATGATTTATTATTTTTATGTTCTAAAGTGTTAATGAGTCTTATAACATGATTTCTTAAAGAGTTAAAGCAAGCGGTACCATGTTTTACATGGTTAACCCTAAAAATGTTGTTCAAAACATGTTCACTGACTGTTTTTGCTAAACTCAAAAAACTTAAAATCCAAATGTGCTTTATCAATACAGGTGAAAGTTGTAGATCATGAAATTCTAAGCAATTTATACTCAAGAATCACTTCAAAATATTTTTGTATGAAAAAGTTATGGCAGTTACCGGAAAGGACGTCAAAGTTGAAATTTTTTATGAGGTCCTCGGATCCTTGTACTAAAATTTAAGGTTTTAAGTTAGCCATACCTCCAAAATATTTCGCAAATGAAAATAGTCTAGTTTAGGTATAAAAACAGTTATATAACAAGAAAATTTGATGAACTAACATTCGGTACGCGAGACCCTTTATTTAAGCGCTTTAAACGATTACCGGGAAACCCTAAATTGTGCTTAAGGCAAGTTTTCTATCCTTAATCTTTTTTACTTTCTTTTGATGTGATTTATACATTTTCTAGAAACAACGTGTTATAAATCTTTGATATGTGAGTTATTGCTTCTTGTCTTGGCATAACTTAAAAAATGAAATGCTTATTCGTGATATATTTCGAATCATGCTTTCTTATATCAAACCAAGTTGTCTTTGGGCGATCCTGACATGTGAAGTAAGCTGAGATGAACAAAAATATATAGGTGTTTGTAATTAATCCAGTGGAAAGTATGTTATGCATAACATAGGATGTCGTTAGGTTGATCCCCTTTCTATATCCACTGTAAAGGTTCTAAGTCGAAAGACAAAGAACAGATCAAGGTCTAACCACCACTCAGTCTTACTATGTTAAGAAAATTTGTTATATCAATTGTCGTACCATGAATCCTTACAATCCATATCGGTGTGTGTTCACTTAGATGCCATGTGTTTAATACTTGCTGAGCATCTTAGCTCACCCTTGCATAAACCTAAATTGCTGACATACTAGAGAGCTCTGGCACAAAGAAAAAAGGAAAGAATAAATGCGTACTCTAGTTTACTATTTTCCTTAACTGTTCTTAACTGTAGTCATAATGACATTTTGTAATAAGAACAAGTTCCACACTTGTAACCGAATATTATATTAATATTATCATATTTTATCACATATATTTTATCACATTCTCTTGTTATGTCTTTATTTTGATTAAACTTAGAATTGTTAAAACTTAACACAGTATTAATAATGATCTATTTATCTGGATGAGGATCGGTAAATAACTTGTGAGTGTTGTACATACGAGATCGAACTAAGCGATGTTGACTGGTCAAATCCATCGTTAAGGTTTCTCGAAACCAGGTATAACTCGTTATTACTATTCTGAATGTCGGATAAGTAGGAATATTAATATGAAGAGATATCACTATAAACAAATATGTTTCAAATTAGGGTTTTAACTAGTTGGGTAATGTTCTGTATGGAAAGAGAATTTTGCACCGGACAAAGATACAACCATTTGTCACAGATAAAGATGCAAACATTTATTATCGGGTGAAGATACAAACATTCACCACGAGATTCTCTATTCCCAAGAGCCGTCCTAATGATTTAATGCCATGGATGTTGGAACACGTAAAGTCATAGAATATTTAAATATTAAGGATAAAAGGTTATGATTGAATATTAATTCTCTTGTATCGATTACAAGGACTTGATAGAAAATAATGAAAGATCTTTGGGAATTAAGATGAGAACTTTATTTATGAATAAAGGGAATCATCTATAAACCTAATGATTTAACATTTATAGTGAGCACCGAGTCAGCTATAGCAGTATAACACATTCCATGCCTCGAGTTTAATCTAGGATGTCAAGGTTAAAATGATTAAATTAAATTGAAACATTGGTCACGAAAAGGTTGCATCGAATCACCGATCTTACTATTACTTGGGTAGCAGTGATGCATTACTAGATGTCACTCACTGTTTATAATTTTATAATATAATTTTAAAATTATTGCCAACGTAATAATAACCTATAGGATCACACACTTAGAACGTAATTAAAAGGGAATTAATTTAAAGTATAAGAATTCAAATATATCAATATGATTGATAGTATTTAAATTGATTTAAATTAATAAAATAACTTGTATATATATGTATATTAATTAAGTAAGACTTAATTAAGATGTAATATATATATATATATATATATATATATATATATATAAATTCGGATTTTATTTATTCTTAATTGGATTAGGTTTTGGTTAATTCTTTTTGACTGCTATATATATATGATATATCAACAGAGAAAGTGACGTAAGAAAAAACCTAAACCCTAGCCACTTTTAGAAAGAGACTAGATAGAATAATATTCAGAAAATCCAGATCTTGGTGGTTAGTACCGTAGCTCCCTTTTGCTAAAGATCGTGTGACGATTCGCGGAGCGTTCGACTGGATATCGTAGAGTCGCAGTTCCGCTGGATTGCGTTGAAGATTCGAAGCGTTCCGGAATTCTCCATCGTCTTCATTCAAGCTCGGATACACGGTAAAACAAATCTAAACCTCTGATTTAATATGTTTCCGCATGGATCCTTTTTAGTGTTTCGAAAATCGATATGAAAATTTTAAATTTTGCTACTTTTACGATCTGAAAACCCTACAAAAATAACTAGCACGTTTCCTTAAGTGAAGACTAGTGTGCGTTGTATGCATTGCTTTAAATACGAGAGTGATATGATTGCTCTTTTTGAGGCTAACCAAAGTTAAACGAAGTAATAAGATTGCAAATCACTTACTTGTTTGCAAATTTAGAGGAAATTATGAAAAAACTAGCATGTTTCCTAAAATAAAGACTTATGCACATTGTACGAATTTCTTTAAATACGAGAGTGATAGGATTTCTCCTTTGGAGGCTAACCAAAGTTGAATGAAGTAATATGACTGCAAATCACCTACTTGTTTGCAAATTTAGAGAAAATAACGAAACAAATAGCAAGTTTCTTTAAATAAAAACTTGTGTACGTTGTACACATTGTTTTAAATGTGAAAGTGATAAGATTGCTCTTTCTGAGACTAACAAAAGTAGAACGAAGTAATATGACTGCAAATCACGTATTTGTTTGCAAATTTAAAGGAAAAAATTACAAGTTTCTTTAAATAAAGACTTATGTGCATTGTATGCATTGTTTTAAATGCGAAAGTGATAAGATTGCTCCTTCTGAGACTAACAAAAGTAGAACGAAGTAATATGACTCTAAATCATCTATTTGTTTGAAAATTTAGAGGAAATAACGAAACAACTAGCACGTTTCCTTAAATGAAGACTTGTGTGTGTTATACTCATTTTTCTAAAAATGAGAGTGATAAGATTGCTCATTTTAAGGCTAACGAAAGTAGAACGAAGTAATAGGACTCTAAATCACATATTTGTTTGCAAATTAGGAGGAAATAAGGAAATAAACAGCAAATTTCATTAAATGAAGACTTGTGTGCGTTATATGTATTCTTTTAAATGCGAGAGTGATAAGATTGCTCCTTTTGAGGCTAACAAAAGTATAACGAAGTAATATAACTATAAATCACTGATCTTTTACAAATTTAGAGGAAATAATGAAACAAATAGCAAGTTTCCTTAAATGAGAATTTATGTGCGTTATACGCATTGTTTTAAAAGCAAAAGTGATTGGATTGCTCCTTTTCAGGCTATCCAAAGTAGAAAGCAGTAATACGACTCTAAATCACCTATTTGTCTTTCAAAATTAGGGGGAATAACGAAACAACTAGCATGTTTTCTTAAACGAAGACTTCTGTGTGTCGTACGCATTGCTTTAAATACGAGAGTGATAGGATTGCTTCTTTTGAGGCTAACCAAAGTTGAACGAAGTAATATGACTACAAATCACCTACTTGTTTGCAAATTTAGAGAAAATAATGAAACAACTAGCACGTTTCCTTAAATGAAGACTTGTGTGCGTTGTACGCCTTGCTTTAAATATGAGAGTGATATGATTGCTCCTTTTGAGGCTAACCAAAGTTGAACGAAGTAATATCAGTGTAAATAACCTACTTGTTTGCAAATTTAGAGGAAATAACGAAACAAATAGCAAGTTTCTTTAAACATAGACTTGTGTGCATTGTACGCATTGTTTTAAATGCGAAATTGATAAGATTGCTCCCTTTGAGACTAATAAAAGTAGAAAGAAGTAATATAACTCTAAATCACCTATTTATTTGCAAATTTAGAGGAAATAACAAAACAACTAACACGTTTCCTTAAATGAAGACTTGTGTGCGTTGACGCATTGCTTTAAATACGAGAGTGATAGGATTGCTCCTTTTAAGGCTAACCAAAGTTGAACGAAGTAATATGAGTGCAAATGAAGAATTGTGTGCGTTGTACTCATTTTTCTAAATACGAGAGTGATAAGATTGCTCCTTGTGAGGCTAACAAAAGTAGAACGAAGTAATAGGAATCTAAATCACATATTTGTTTGTAAATTAGGAGGAAATAAGGAAACAAACAACAAGTTTTCTTAAATGAAGACTTGTGTGCGTTGTACTCATTACTTTAAATGCGAGAGTGATAAGATTGTTCTTTTTGAGGCTAACAAAAGTAGAACGAAGTAATAGGACTTTAAATCACATACTTATTTCCAAATTAGAAGGAAATAACGAAACAAATAGCAAGTTTTCTTAAATAAAGACTTGTGTGCCTTTGTACGTATTCTTTTAAATGCGAGAGTGATAAGATTGTTCCTTTTGAGGCTAACAAAAGTAGGACGAAGTAATATGACTCTAAATCACTGATTTTTTGAAAATTTAGAGGAAATAATGAAACGAATAGAAAATTTTCTTAAACGAAGACTTGTGTGCATTGTACGCATTGTTTTAAAAGAAAAAGTGATTGGATTGCTCCTTTTGAGGCTATCCAAAGTATAAAGAAGTAATATGACTCTAAATGACCCATTTATTCTTCAAATTTAGAGGGAATAACAAAACAACTAGCATGTTTCCTTAAATGAAGACTTATGTGCGTTGTACGCATTACTTTAAATACGAGAGTGATAAGATTGCTCCTTTTGAGGCTAACCAAAGTTGAACGAAGTAATATGACTACAAATCACCTACTTGTTTGCAAATTTAGAGGAAATAATGAAACAACTAGCACGTTTCCTAAAATGAAGACTTGTGTACGTTGTACGCATTGCTTTAAATACGAGAATGATATAATTGCTCCTTTAGAGGCTAACCAAAGTTGAACAAAGTAATATGACAGCAAATCACCTACTTGTTTGCAAATGTAACGGAAATAACAAAATAAATAGCAAGTTTTCTTTAAATAAAGACTTGTGTGTGTTGTACGCATTGTTTTAAATGCGAAAGTGATAAGATTGCTCCTTTTGAGACTAACAAAAGTAGAACAAAGTAATATGACTCTAAATTACCTATTTGTTTGCAAATTTATAGGAAATAACGAAACAACTATCACGTTTCCTTAAATGAAGACTTGTGTGCGTTATACTCATTATTCTAAATACGAGAGTGATAAGATTGCTCCTTTTGAGGCTAACAAAAGTAGAACGAAGTAATAGGACTCTAAATCACATAAAGAACAAGTTTCCTTAAATGAAGACTTGTGTGCGTTGTACGTATTCTTTTAAATGCGAGAGTGATAAGATTGCTCCTTTTGAGGCTAACGAAAGTAGAACGAAGTAATATGACTCTAAATCACTGATTTATTGCAAATTTAGAGAAAATAATGAAATAAATATCAAATTTTCTTAAAGGAAGACTTGTGTGTGGTGTACGCATTGTTTTAATAGCAAAAGTGATTAGATTGCTCTTTTTGAGGCTATCTAAAGTAGAAATAAGTAATATGACTCTAAATCGCCTATTTATTTTTCAAATTTAGATGGAATAACAAAACAACTAGCATGTTTCCTTAAACAAAAACTTGTGTGCGTTATACGCATTGCTTTAAATATGAGAGTGATAGGATTGCTCCTTTTGAGGCTAACCAAAGTTGAACGAAGTAATATGATTGTAAATCACTTACTTGTTTGCAAATTTAGAAGAAATATTGAAACAACTAGCACGTTTCCTAAAATGAAAACTTGCGTAAGTTGTACGCATTGCTTTAATTACGAGAGTGATAGGATTGCTTGTAATATACCAGATATTTACAAGAATTATAGATAAATTTTATTTTTTAAATATTAGTTAAAGGTTATGATTTAAAACCTAGAGTTGTAGAAGTGAGATGTGTAGAAAATGGGTAAATATTTTTTTTAACATAATTTATTTGTTAGAAATTAAATGTGAAAATATTTTAATGATGTATGTAGAGAATTTATTAAGAAAACAAATTCAATTGAGAAGTGAAGGTGGATATATATAAAATAGAGCGGTTCGAATCCCAAGACTTCAACATCTAACGGCCGCAAATCAATTTAGGCTTCAACATCTAACAGTCTAAAATCATTTAGGGCTTCAACATCCAACAATTACAAATCTATCTCTCATTCCCCCCCCCCCCCCCCCCCCAATTCAACATCTTTTTTTCAAAAATATATTCACTCATATTTCCTGCCCAAATTAAATTCACCACTATAATAATGATGTATGTAGAGAATTTATTAAGAAAACAAATTCAATTGAGAAGTGAAGGTGGATATATATAAAACAGAGCGGTTCGAATCCCAAGACTTCAACATCTAACGGCCGCAAATCAATTTAGGCTTCAACATCTAACAGTCTAAAATCATTTAGGGCTTCAACATCCAACAATTACAAATCAATCTCTCATTCCCCCCCCCCCCCCCCCCAATTCAACATCTTTTTTTCAAAAATATATTCACTCATATTTCCTGCCCAAATTAAATTCACCACTATAATAATAATAATAATAATAATAATATTAATATAGTAATAATAATAACAATAATAATTATAATAATACAAATAATAATAATAATGATAGTAATAATAATAATAATAATAATAATAATAATAATAATAATAATAATAATAATAATAATAATAATAATAATAATAATAATAATAATAATAATAATAATAATAATAATAATAATAATAGTAATAATAGTAGTAATAATAATAATAATAACAATAATAATTATAATAATAATAACAATAATAATTATAATAATAGCAATAGTAATAATAATAATAATAATAATAATAATAATAATAATAACAATAATAATTATAATAATAGTAATAGTAATAGTAATAGTAGTAGTAGTAGTAGTACTAATAATAATAATAATAATAATAATAATAATAATAATAATAATGTATTAATAATTATTATTATTATAGTAATAGTAATAATCATAATAAAAATAATAATAATAATAATAACAATAATAATAATAACTGTGACGACCCCGAATCCGGGTCCCTCGAACCTCGGACTCGGTTCATCACAGGTACTACCTTTTCCTTATTTAATTATTGTCCATGAATTACAACAATATTATAATTGGTAAATAACCATTTATTTACAATTTTACAACATCTCTTTCTATTCCAGAATCGAAATCTTTATACATTCCTAGTATGTCTTAATATCATACATGATACGACATTCTATTACAATCAACCTGTGTATTTAACACTCATATAACTTACCAACTAAAGTCTCATACTACACAGTCATTTACCTGTCCAATTCGGACTAATATCTACAACAAATATTTAGATCTTCAGTGAAAGTAATATGCTTTCCTGTTCCTTGATCTTTATCGTGAACTTCAAATGATTTGCACTATCTGAAAATGTTGGTTTAGGCAAGAGTGAGCACGACGGCTCAACAAGTCTAACAGATAGCACATAACACATAATTCATGTTTATACATGCTTCTCATGCTTCATGCATTACATTAAATGAATGCATCATGTTTCTCATGCTTTGCATTTATTCATGCAACATACTGATCATGCATTGGAATAAATACATGACATACAGTTCAACTTATTCAATTAATTCAGGCTTTCTATCATATAAAATCAACACATCTCATATGGTTTCACAAAAACATATTTAATTCAAATTCTCACATGCTTCAAATGCACACATAACAGTTATACATATAGCAACAATATCTGAAAAACTTGCCTGGCTTGCTTCTACCAGTTATGCTTATTTGCGTCTTTCGTTCGACCTACAATTTATATAGGAAATTGACATAATCATTAGATGCAATGACTATTACTTAGCCTTTATATAAGACTCTAACTTTAAATTATTAACTCTTAAGATGTCCGACAAACGAACCCTTAAGTTCCGGACAAAAACCTAGCCCAACCCTAGTTGGACATGTCGGGTACACTTAACTAACTTACGCATTCACTATACGTTCATTGTACGACTTACTTTTAATAAGTTGTCTAAAATTTAGTCACAATGAACTATTTACATCTGTTTAATTTAATTAAACATTCTTCTTTTTCATAACTTAATGATTTGGACATTTAATAATGTACCAAATACCTCAAAATATTATCTACCTTTGATAACATACAACTATATTCAAATATTATTAACCATTTAATAATATTTTAAATCTCTTATTAATATTATTATCCATTTAATAATATTTTAATCACTCATTAATATTATTAACCATTTAATAATATTTTAATCACACATTAATATTATTAACTATTTAATAATATTTTAATCGCACATTAATATTATTAACCATTTAATAATAGTTTAATCACTTATTCATATACTCCATATATTAGTTTATTATACATACTCATTTTACACTTATATGAACTTAAATTTTCATAAAAAATCCAACCCGGACCGAACCGACCCGACCCGGACGACAAAAAAAAAACTCTGATGGAGTAGCGAGGTCGCCCCGTAAGGTGGCTCGGCCACCCCGGACAACTAAACAACACAAAAACCATCTGGTGGAGTGGGGCGGCCGCCCCGTAAAGTAGCGAGGCCGCCCCGGTCATGCAGCAATTTTTCACCGTTTGGGCTGTCCGACCCTCCTTCGCTCCGACAGACATAACTTCTTCATTTTAAAATATTTTGGGGTGATTCTTGAGTCCATTCTCATCATAATTTCCCCCTCTACAATTTCTCTTTAGAACACAAATCAAAATTCCAAACGGATCTATGCTTAAAATCGCTCACAATGCAACCTAGGGTTTTAAAATCAACATGCTTGGGGGGAAAATCCATAACTTCTTTATTTTTCCACATTTTTGAAAGATTCAAGTTGGGTTTTGTTAAAAACTCATAGAGGTAACTTTTTAGCCATAGAAATACAATTTCCAACTTTTACATTTCAAACTACAACATTAAATAGCGCATAGCTACCTAGGTTTTTACCGGTAAAGCTTAATATAGACATTTCTTGCATTTTTATGCATACCGCTCATACCAAAACATGATTTAACTATATCAAACCATGATTCTACCAATATAACGTAACTTAAGACTTCTAGAGCATCAAAATAACTTTTGATCGGTTAAAAACATATTTTGACCGATTAAAACTTATATAAACTATAAAAATGAAATAGGTGAAGGTTAGATCACTTTTGAACCTCTTGATCATGGATGCTCTTCTTCCTCTTAACATGATCTTGGCTTGTGACCTCCTCTTGTCCATTCTCTAGCAAATTTCCTTGGTGGATCTTCAATCTCACAAAGGTTTGCTACCTATCTCTCAAAGAGCTCTCTCTCTTTTCTCTCTAGAACTCTTACAAAATGACTAGCAAAACATAACAAATGGGTGGAGCATGCTATATATAGCCCTCCCTTAATTATCATCAACTCCTACGAATAAACAACATTGGTTAAATTAGAGTCTAAGCTAGATTACTATTTGATTGAATGACCACTTTGATTGACAAGGTGATTGACATCCATCAAAACTCAACACAAGCAACCAATGGAGTGTTTTAAAAGCAACAAAGATGCACAAGCCACCAAGTGGGGCCCCTAAATCTCAGCAAAATGGGATTTAATCCCCCATTTTTGCTTTATTTTTAATACATTTATTATACATATATACACCAATTGATATATATACATATATATAATGTTTGACCAACATTTTGACTTCTTATTGGGCTCTACTTTGGAGTTAGGAATTTAAATATATTGGGCTCATCCATTTAATTTGGTTGAGCTCAATTTAATTGTTACATTGGGCTAACATTAAATACCCTTTGTTATATTTAAGTAAATCAAGCATTGGGCTTGATTAATTACTACAAAGATCAATGTTTAAATTTAATTACATGGACTACTAGGTTAATTAATTTAACCTAGTTTAATATCTCATTTGGACTTATATTATAGTCCAATTTGATTTAATTTATTCTACCACATTGGGTTACATAATTAACTCATCCATAGTTAATTTTCATCACTACCTTTCTTCCTCTAACAATTAACCAATGTTTGGTTAATTCTCTATCTTGCCTACCAAATTGGGTTATTCAATTAACCCTACATTAGTTAATTCTCTACACTCAACAATATCTCCCAACATTTTGACCAACACTGGACTTTTAAATTTGGACTTAATATTTGGGCTACTAGTTTATTTTGCATTGGGCTCCTTTACTTAATATTTGGGCTACCCAACACAAGGCACACATCTTTATATATTGGGCTAGGTAATTAATTTAATTGGACTTATATTAATTACCTCTTGGACTATTAATCAACATATCATTTGGGCTTATTATTTAATTACCCACTTCATACCAATATTTTCATATTGGGCTAATATCTATAATCCTTTTGAGCTAGTCCACTAGTAGTAATTAAATTACTTGAACTCTATACCACAACTTAATAATTAAGTTAAGTACTTAATCAATTAACTTCTTAATATTGTCATTCTAGACAAACTTTCTAGTTTTTATATAACTTTAACTCATAACTAATATAATTAACATAATTAATTATATTTCATGACTTTCATTCTTACTTCATATTTAAACTAATTAATTTATTAGTTTTATTGAGTATTAATTTACTCATCTTCTTGTTTGGCTAACAAACACAACTCTAGGAATATATAACTATGTATATATATATCCTTATAACCGTCTTCACTTCTCAAATGAATTTATTTCCTTAATAAATTCTCTATATGCATCATAAAATATTTCCACATTTAATTTCTAACAAATTCATTATGTTAAAAAAAAATGTTTACCCATTTTCTACACATCTTACTTCTCACATTCTAGGTTTTAAACATTAACCTTTAATAAAATCAATTAAGATATTATTTAAAATCTTGAAAATATCTGGGATATTACATTCATCCTTTCTTATAAGAATTTCATCCCCGAAATTATCTCATACTCATTTCTAACAAATTTTCATCTCTGAATATATATCTCCATTCATCACATTCTATAACCACCATTTTCTAGGAAGTTCATACTTTTCACAATTCCAGAACAATGGAATATCTTGCAGAAGAATAAATTGAAAATCAATATCTTATAAAAGAATAAATTGAAAATAAAAATATTAATTAAAACTTTCATACTATTCTGAGGAGTCATAAAGACTGTGAACATACTGCGAGAATGTTTATCAATCACAAAGACTGAAAACATACCACAATGGTTTCGTACGCTAGGTGATCAGCCTATCGTACTCTAGCGCTGTGCACAACGACTTCTCTCGGGGTCGAACTCTTTGGATTTACCAACCCATATCAGCATGCCACCACTGTTGGGCGCCCCCTCGCGGGTTCTTTATTCATGGCTCTGACATATCCCCCATTATGGGGTTGTTCACCTCAGACTTACTACAAAATTCTGCTCCAGCATAAGTTGGATTGGAAAATAAAACTCGAGTCATTTCTGACCAAAAAGTGTCCAGTCAAAATAAATGACATAGACTCACATCATTGAACTGTTCGTATATTACGACTCAAAAATCATTTCAGATTAGTTAAAGTAACTAAAATTCATTTATAGGACTTCATGATACCGCACCGTTGCAACAGTACGTTGAGGATTCCGTCTTTTTCATCTCTGCACCATGGCTTTAATGGCGTGTAATGATTTTATAAATACATTTTGATATTTTCAAATCAATTTGTCTAGCCGAAACAATTAGCATAGACTCTTTTTAAACGTTTCAAAATACTGAAAATTATTTTATGACTTTGTCATATTACATCATACCGTAGTGGGCTTAAAAATACATCCAACACTAGGTTACTCTGCATTTATGACTCCATCGTTTATCATCTCATCACAAGTAACGATGGACTTCTCCACACCTCGTGTTACTGTGACTTAATAATAAAACAAGAAAATTCATTTGTCTTTTTAAAAGCACAACAGTGCAAATTTAGCACGATTTTAAGAATTTCAAAGTCTAGCATAGCTAGAAGATTTGGAATATCTTAAAACCTCAAAATACCTCAAATTTTTCCTCCACATTCTTTTCCAGCTTAATAACTATATCTAGTATAGCTTTAATCTTGCTACTTAACTCTACCCATACTCACTGTTCATCAAACTTACCACGTATTTGGGCTCAGGAACTTACCACAATCATATGGTTTGAGGAGCTTGTCCTAGTCAGGCCAAAGTCGCCCATTCGCTGAGGGGTTCCACCATACGATTATGAGTCACAAACTTACCATACGTGTCGGTTCTCAGAACACGAACTTATCTTAACATCCTCTACCTACCCGTTATACACATGAGAAAAGAATCACCTTCTCAACATACATATAACGAATAGCGCGCCACCAGGTTTCAATTGATTATCACTATAGAAAGCTAAGTGGTCGTCAAACCAAACACAATCCCCTGCCCATACAAGAAATTGGTCAACTCGGCCACTAATCAATATAGAAAGTTAAGCGGTCGTTAAACCAAGAACAAATACATCAGTTTCCCAACTCTTCAACACTGTAAGGAACACCTGTCATCAGTGCATACGTTTATTCTACGATACACCCTGATCGTGCCAAGTTTCGCAGCAGCATCTCCCAAATTGGTTCGCTGACATATCATAGCCCCCGCCCATACAAGGGTTCCTTCAACTCAACCACTATATTAATATAGGAAGCTAAGCGGTTCTAAAACCAAAGCACAAATTCCCTGCCCATACAAGGAATCGTACAACTCAACCACTAATATGAGTCATCAATTAAAAACCCACAAACCACTAATTTTTCTTAACTGAATACGAATTCTCTCCATTCATATTTTAGCACATCTGCCTCATTACGAGTTCATTTCTCTGGATCATTTCATGACCATATTAGCATTTTCTTTATGCTTCTCAAAATCTTATCATAAGATATTTTTCTATCATTTCTTCAAATTAGGTACAACATGACCTTTTTCATCTCTCTTATATCTTCTCAAATCCATCTTTGGATAATCTTCTCTATATGAATTTTTCAAATTCATCTTTTATTACTTAAACTCTTCAGGAGTTTTCTTCATTTTACTTATCTTCTACTACAGTTATAGCCTAAGGTACTCTTACCTAAGGTTTATAACCTATCAGCTCTGATACCAACTTGTGACGACCCCGAATCCGGGTCCCTCGAACCTCGGACTCGGTTCATCACAGGTACTACCTTTTCCTTATTTAATTATTGTCCATGAATTACAACAATATTATAATTGGTAAATAACCATTTATTTACAATTTTACAACATCTCTTTCTATTCCAGAATCGAAATCTTTATACATTCCTAGTATGTCTTAATATCATACATGATACGACATTCTATTACAATCAACCTGTGTATTTAACACTCATATAACTTACCAACTAAAGTCTCATACTACACAGTCATTTACCTGTCCAATTCGGACTAATATCTACAACAAATATTTAGATCTTCAGTGAAAGTAATATGCTTTCCTGTTCCTTGATCTTTATCGTGAACTTCAAATGATTTGCACTATCTGAAAATGTTGGTTTAGGCAAGAGTGAGCACGACAACTCAGCAAGTCTAACAGATAGCACATAACACATAATTCATGTTTATACATGCTTCTCATGCTTCTTGCATTACATTAAATGAATACATCATGTTTCTCATGCTTTTCATTTATTCATGCAACATACTGATCATGCATTGGAATAAATACATGACATACAGTTCAACTTATTCAATTAATTCAGGCTTTCTATCATATAAAATCAACACATCTCATATGGTTTCACAAAAACATATTTAATTCAAATTCTCACATGCTTCAAGTGCACACATAACAGTTATACATATAGCAACAATATCTGAAAAACTTGTCTGGTTTGCTTCTACCAGTTATGCTTATTTGCGTCTTTCGTTCGACCTACAATTTATATAGAAAATTGACATAATCATTAGATGAAATGACTATTACTTAGCCTTTATATAAGACTTTAACTTTAAATTATTAACTCTTAAGATGTCCGACAAACGAACCCTTAAGTTCCGGACAAAACCCTAGCCCAACCCTAGTTGGACATGTCGGGTACACTTAACCAACTTACGCATTCACTATACGTTCATTGTACGACTTACTTTTAATAAGTTGTCTAAAATTTAGTCACAATGAACTATTTACATCTGTTTAATTTAATTAAACATTCTTCTTTTTCATAACTTAATGATTCAGACATTTAATAATGTACCAAATACCTCAAAATATTATCTACCTTTGATAACATACAGCTATATTCAAATATTATTAACCATTTAATAATATTTTAAATCTCTTATTAATATTATTATCCATTTAATAATATTTTAATCACTCATTAATATTATTAACCATTTAATAATATTTTAATCACACATTAATATTATTAACTATTTAATAATATTTTAATCGCACATTAATATTATTAACCATTTAATAATAGTTTAATCACTTATTCATAAACTCCATATATTAGTTTATTATACAAACATACTCATTTTACACTTATATGAACTTAAATTTTCATAAAAAATCCAACCCGGACCGAACCGACCCGACCCGGACGACAAAAAAAACCTCTGATGGAGTAGCGAGGTCGCCCCGTAAGGTGGCGCGGCCGCCCCGGAAAACTAAACAACACAAAAACCATCTGGTGGAGTGGGGCGGCCGCCCCGTAAAGTAGCGAGGCCGCCCCGGTCATGCAGCAATTTTTCACCGTTTGGGCTGTCCGACCCTCCTTCGCTCCGACAGCCATAACTTCTTCATGTTTAAACATTTTGGGGTGATTCTTGAGTCCATTCTCATCATACTTCCCCCCTATACAATTTCTCTTTAGAACACAAATCAAAATTCCAAACGGATCTATGCTTAAAATCGCTCACAATGCAACCTAGGGTTTTAAAATCAACATGCTTGGGGGGAAAATCCATAACTTCTTTATTTTTCCACATTTTTGAAAGATTCAAGTTGGGTTTTGTTAAAAACTCATAGAGGTAACTTTTTAGCCATAGAAATACAATTTCCAACTTTTACATTTCAAACTACAACATTAAATAGCGCATAGCTACCTAGGTTTTTACCGGTAAAGCTTAATATAGACATTTCTTGCATTTTTATGCATACCGCTCATACCAAAACATGATTTAACTATATCAAACCATGATTCTACCAATATAACGTAGCTTAAGACTTCTTGAGCATCAAAATAACTTTTGATCGGTTAAAAACATATTTTGACCCATTAAAACTTATATAAACTATAAAAATGAAATAGGTGAAGGTTAGATCACTTTTGAACCTCTTGATCATGGATGCTCTTCTTCCTCTTGACATGATCTTGGCTTGTGACCTCCTCTTGTCCATTCTCTAGCAAATTTCCTTGGTGGATCTTCAATCTCACAAAGGTTTGCTACCTATCTCTCAAAGAGCTCTCTCTCTCTTCTCTCTAGAACTCTTACAAAATGACTAGCAAAACATAACAAATGGGTGGAGCATGCTATATATAGCCCTCCCTTAATTATCATCAACTCCTACTAATCAACCAACATTGGTTAAATTAGAGGCTAAGCTAGATTACTATTTGATTGAATGACCACTTTGATTGACAAGGTGATTGACATCCATCAAAACTCAACACAAGCAACCAATGGAGTGTTTTAAAAGCAACAAAGATGCACAAGCCACCAAGTGGGGCCCCTAAATGTCAGCAAAATGGGATTTAATCCCCCATTTTTGCTTTATTTTTAATACATTTATTATACATATATACACCAATTGATATATATACATATATATAATGTTTGACCAACATTTTGACTTCTTATTGGGCTCTACTTTGGAATTAGGAATTTAAATATATTGGGCTCATCCATTTAATTTGGTTGAGCTCAATTTAATTGTTACATTGGGCTAACATTAAATACCCTTTGTTATATTTAAGTAAATCAAGCATTGGGCTTGATTAATTACTACAAAGATCAATGTTTAAATTTAATTACATGGACTACTAGGTTAATTAATTTAACCTAGTTTAATATCTCATTTGGACTTATATTATAGTCCAATTTGATTTAATTTATTCTACCACCTTGGGTTACATAATTAACTCATCCATAGTTAATTTTCATCACTACCTTTCTTCCTCTAACAATTAACCAATGTTTGGTTAATTCTCTATCTTGCCTACCAACTAGGGTTATTCAATTAACCCTACATTAGTTAATTCTCTACACTCAACAATATCTCCCAACATTTTGACCAACACTGGACTTTTAAATTTGGACTTAATATTTGGGCTACTAGTTTATTTTGCATTGGGCTCCTTTACTTAATATTTGGGCTACCCAACACAAGGCACACATCTTTATATATTGGGCTAGGTAATTAATTTAATTGGACTTATATTAATTACCTCTTGGACTATTAATCAACATATCATTTGGGCTTATTATTTAATTACCCACTTCATACCAATATTTTCATATTGGGCTAACATCTATAATCCTTTTGAGCTAGTCCACTAGTAGTAAATAAATTACTTGAACTCTATACCACAACTTAATAATTAAGTTAAGTACTTAATCAATTAACTTCTTAATATTGTCATTCTAGACAAACTTTCTAGTTTTTATATAACTTTAACTCATAACTAATATAATTAACATAATTAATTATATTTCATGACTTTCATTCTTACTTCATATTTAAACTAATTAATTTATTAGTTTTATTGAGTATTAATTTACTCATCTTCTTGTTTGGCTAACAAACACAACTCTAGGAATATATAACTATGTATATATATCCTTATAACCGTCTTCACTTCTCAAATGAATTTATTTCCTTAATAAATTCTCTATATGCATCATAAAATATTTCCACATTTAATTTCTAACAAATTCATTATGTTAAAAAAAATGTTTACCCATTTTCTACACATCTTACTTCTCACATTCTAGGTTTTAAACATTAACCTTTAATAAAATCAATTAAGATATTATTTAAAATCTTGAAAATATCTGGGATATTACAATAACAATACTAATAATAATAGTAATAGTAATAATATACTAATAATAATAATAATAACAATTATAATAATAATAATAATAACAATAACAATAATAGTAATATTAATAATAATAATAATAACAATAATAATTATAATAATAGTAATAATAATAATTATAATAATAGTACTAGTAGTAGTAGTAGTAGTAGTAGTAGTAGTAGTAGTAGTTGTAGTAGTAATAATAATAATAATAATAATAATAATAACAATAACAATAACAATAATAATAATAATAATAATAATAATAATAATAATAATAATAATAATAATAATAATAATATAGTACTAGTAGTAGTAGTAGTAGTAGTAGTAGTAGTAGTAGTAGTAGTAGTAATAATAATAATAACAACAATAACTATAATAATAATAACAACAACAATAACTATAATAATAATTAGTAGTAGTTGTAGTAGTAATAATAATAATAATAACAACAATAACTATAATAATAATAACAATAACAATAACTATAATAATAATTTGTAGTAGTAGTAGTAGTAGTAGTAGTAATAATAATAATAACAACAATAACTATAATAATAATAACAACAACAATAACTATAATAATAATAATAATTATTATTATTATTATTATTATTATTATTATTATTATTACTACTACTACTATTACTATTATTATTATTATTATTATTATAAATATAAAAAAATTGTACGTAAACAACATGGGTCACCTTTTTGGCATTGACGCTCTTTTCCTGTTTTTCGGGTATTGCGATCGTTATATTTTCACATGCAAATTGATTAGAACGGAAAATCACAAGTACGGTTCAGATTCATTCTAATTGATTTGTAAATTATTTTAGGTTGCAAAGAGTCTTTAGGTAATAGAGGGTTTTTGAAATTTTAATCTACACCGTGCCTTCAGGCACGGACAATTACGTATTATCTCTTTGGTGTTTTTGAGGGCTATATCGAGAGCAACTATTGTAGTAGGCTCTAACTCATGGTATGAGAATCTTTTGTCCAATTTCTAGAAGAAAAAAAAATATAGAGGAAAAAATATTATGGTGATGCGATTTAATTAGTGTTATGACAATATTTTTTTGTTTGGACTTATAGGGCTCATTTTATACTTTTAGGTATATATACAAAAACATTTCTTTTAGATTTTTACATCATTTTTTTTCTCATTGGTTCCCACCAAATGACTTGCAATACTACTATTTTTCATAGAAAATAATGTTCATAGATCATATTAATCGATGGTTAGAGATACTGGAGGCAAATAAATGCTGCCAAATTTCTCATTTCGTTTTGTCAATAAAGGAAAGGTGTGTGGGATATCCGAAAATACTATATTACACAAATATGAGCCTGCCATCATCATTCAATTAATTGCTCAAACCTGTTAAGAACTAATTTTAAGTTGGGAATGAGTAACACACTAACGTTTGTCTAAAAAAGAAACTATGACTAGATTGAGTATCATTCTTTTTGTATTATTGGTTGGACTCTCAGTTCTATTATGGAACTGAGAGCCCACAGTAGTTTTACATTTTTCAATCTAGAAATATTGAATACAATACTCAACTGTTATATTAGTTGTACCGTGCCTTCAGGCACGGGTTATCCCTAGTATATGTATATATATATATATATATATATATATATATATACCTAAAGCGTGCTTACTAGCCAAATAAGAGGATGAGTAAGTTAGTACTCAATTAAACTAATAAATTAATTAGTTTAACTATAAAGTAAGAAGGAAAGTCATGAAATATAATTAATTAGGTTAATTATATTAGTTATGAGTTAAAGTTGTGAAAAATTTACGATGACTGTCTAGGATGACAATAATGTGAAGTAATTAACTTAATTATTAAGTTGTTCTATAAAGTCTATTAATGAATTTAAAACAAACCTAATATTTTAATTGATGTAAGTCTTGTTGGTAATTATATAGAGGTCCAAATAAATTGAAGGATCTAGCCTCATGAAGAGTTCAAGTAATTTAATTACTACTAGTGGACTAGCCCAAAAGGATTATAGATGTTAGCTCAATATGGGAATACTTGCATGAATGTGGGTAATTAAATAATAAGCCCAAATATAATAGTCCAAGAGGTAATTAATATAAGTCCAATTAAATTATGTTGGCAAGTACTGTATATAATGTAATGGTAGTCCAATTAAATAAATTACCTAGCCCAAGTTTTGGAAGATGTGTGAGTTGTATTGGGTAGCCCAAGTAATTAAATAAGAGAGCCCAATGCAAAGTAAACTATGTAGCTCAAACATTTAAAAGTCAAATGATAGTCAAAGTGTTGGAAAAATATTTTCAAGTATTGTTAAGTGTAGAGAATTAACTAATATAAGATTAATTGAATAACCCTAGTTGGTAGACAAGTGAGAGCATTAACCAAACATGGGTTAATTGGTAGGTGAATGAATGTAATGATGAGAATTAACTATGGATGAGTTAATTGAGTAACCCTAGTGTAGACACCCAAATTTTGCACTTGTATACTAACCCTGACAGGAGGGCAAAATCGTCAATTGACCCGACATACGAAGAGGAGAGGTGGGCGCCAAAACGCAGTTCCCACCACGGCTTACGATCAAGGCTGTCAAACGCAAAACGAGAATTGAGTCATCTGAGGCGAGACCTACGGGCAATCCAGACAAAGCCCGATGCGATCGCCAAAGAAGGCCAAGGACCACGGCAATTACAGCATTAGGGTGGGGTCTCGATGCCGGGAAATCGTTCCCAGAATTGATTCATGTATCAAGGAACAACATTCCAAAAGAATACAGCAAAAATTGGCGAGTTAGTACCGCGTGGCACGAAATTCGAGAAAAATGAGCCGGACAGCCGCGGATGCAATCGCGGCTGCCGACAAAAAGACCTTCGCGCGGCTCGAGGGCGGTACACGGCAGCCGAGGAGACGGCCACAGCAGGCAGCCGCAGATGCATCTGCAGCTGGCCGCAGATGCATCTGCGGCTGCCTGCTGAACCAGTATAGATCGCCATTTCTTCCACCCGAGAGGAGAAGAAGAAAAAAAAAGAGAAGAAAAGAGGAGAGAGAGAGATCGCGGGGAAGAGAGAGAGAGGTCGGTTTTGCTTGTTAGATTCAAGCAATATATCCCATTTGTTGTGTTCATTGGTTAGTAATCTTGTGGTGTAATCTATTTCGTGATATAGAAGCTTGAGTCGGCATTTTTGCAAGGTGAAAAGGATTTTTTTTAGTTTATATGGCTTGTATTGTTAATGTAGCATTGTGATTGGTTTGATATAGTTTTTTGTTGTAATGGCGATGATCCGTGGATTAGGTGTCGTTAGCGAGGGTTCCATCGGAACATAATTCCTCCTAACGCCCCGATGATATCCGTATGGTGATTTTTCGTTCGTTATGGTTATAAGTAATGCGTAGTGTTGATTTGGTGATATTTGGGTTGTATAGTGTAATAGCAATGTTAAATCTCGTTAGATTTGGTTTAGGGTTGGTTGTGCAACGATTTGGGTGAATGTGAGCCTAGGGAGGAGATCCTCGTGGTCAAATCCCGATGATGGACATTTTTGGTATATGTAATCATCATGTGGGATTTGTGGTTGTGTAAATGTAATATCGGGCCTTAAAACGATACCAAGTCGTGTTCGGGTTAAGGCCCCGTAATAATAATAAAGTATGTGATTGTGGGTGTTTGGGGTTGTCTGGATGGCTCACATGCTCAGGGATAGCCCCGACACGTTTTGGGATGCTTGTTTTAATTTACGGCACAGAAAATGATTTTCCAAAATAAGGCAAACGATGAAGATTTTATAAAAGTGATCAAATTTAGGATTTTAGATTCACGAGGTTTAAAATTAAGAGTTTTGGCGAACTTTAATCCTTGTTTGACGAAAAGGCTATATTTGGTTTTAAAATGTCATAAAAGGTGTTTTCGAAAAATAAATAAACGTTTTCATTAAACTTTGTGCATAGGGTTAAAGAGTTCTAGAAGTTGCCTCCATTTTATTTATATTTATTGTTAGAGGGCAATGTATAGTCTCGATACCTATTTGACAAAAGTTTAACAACTATTTTCTGAAAACGACACCTAATAAAAAACCTTCATCGCTTTCGAAATTAAAATCAATCTTTATTATGAAGCAAAGCCTTGTCAATGGGGTCAAAGGACGTCTAAAACGCTTTCCAGATAAACACATTTGTCATATAAAATCAAAGCAACTTTTATGCAAAATTCACCACGAACATTCATTTATGCACACACGCACACACATGCGCACACACACATTTTTGGATTTAAAAGGATAGAAAAATATCGAGATTGCGGTAACCGTATTTCACGGAAGTCGGGGGGTGCCTAACACCTTCCCCTCGCTTAAGCAAGCCCCGAACTCTATGAATCTCGGTTTGCGGACCAATTGAATCGGAGTCACATATGAGCCATCACGATTACGAAAACAAAATTCGGATGAGTTGGTACATCCATTTCAAATATACCAACTGGCGACTCTGGTCAATTGGATCATAAAAATTCGACATTTCAAAACCCCGTCGACACTAAGCCGACCCTTTTCAAAATCACATTTAATTCAAAAGGCTAAAATTGGAAAGGGACCTTTTAATTATAAAAAAACGAAACGACGAAAATCCCGGCGTCGACACCTAGGTAGTAAATAAATTAAAGATTTAACTATGCATAGGTTAGTTGTAGGAAGAATATTATAGATACAATTATGTGTGTATATAATTCACCAAGGTAGAATTAGTAGGCAACCATGGGTTGGATGATGTAGACAATTAATCAAATTGTGGTTAATTGTTGGGAAATGTATAAATATGTATATATATATATATATATATATATATATATATATATATATATATGTATATATATATAAGATGAGTTTTAACCAATGTTAGGGATTTAAGTGACCAATGTTAAGTGTAGTACTTTAACCATAGGTCTTATGGGAGTTAGAGAGTTAACCACATGTGGGTTAAGTGTTGGTGACTGTTGCTTATTTTACACTTCACCATTTATGCTGCTTGTAGTCAAGTTGATGGATGACATTTTTAAATGTCAAAAATGCAAGTATTGTGCATGTATATGTGAATATATATACATACATTGGTGTATATATATATATATAGATGTTTATATAATAATATAGGATACAAAAATAAAGTCAAATTGGAGTAATAAATTGCAAATCCCGAATTTTAAGAGGGCCCCACATGGAAATGTTGAGTGTGTCGACGCCGGGATTTCGCCGTCTCGTTTTTTATTATTAAAATGCCCTTTCCAATTTTAGCCTTTTAGATTAAATGTGATTTTGAAAAGGGTCGGCTTAATGTCGACGGGTTTTTAAATGTCGATTTCTTTATGAGCCAATTGACCAGAGTCGCCAGTTGGTATATTTGAAATGGATGTACCAACTCATCCGAATTTATTTTCGTAATTGCTGGCTCATATGTGACTCCGATTAATTGGTCTGCAAACCGAGATTCATAGAGCTCGGGGGCTTGCTTAAGCGAGGGGAAGGTGTTAGGCACCCCCCGACTTCCGTGAAACACGGTTACCGCAATCTCGATGTTTTCCTATCCTTTTAAATCCTAAAATGTGTGTGTGTGTGTGTGTGTGTGTGTGTGTGTGTGTGCCTAAATGGACGTTTGTGGTGCGTTTTGCATAAAAAAGTTTTGCTTTTATTTTATATGGCAAAAGTATTTATCTGGAAAGTGTTTTGGACGTTCTTTGACCCAAATGACGAGGCTTCGCTTTTTATAAGAAAGATTGATTTTAATTTCGAAAGCGTTGAGGTTTTTTATTTAGATGTCATTTTAGAAAACAATAGTTTTAAACTTTTGTCAAATAGGAATCGAGACTATACATTGCCTTCTAACAGTTAATATAAATAAAACGAGGGCAACTTCTAGAACTCTTTAACCCTATGCACAAAGTTTAATGAAAACATTGATTTATTTGCAAAAGCGTTTCTTATGACCTTTTAAAACCAAATGGAGTCTTTTTGCCAAACACGGGTTAAAGTTCGCCCAAGACTCTTAATTTTAAACCTCGTGAATCTAATATCCTAATTTGCTTGATTTTATAAAAACCTTTATCATTTCATTCCAAAATCGTTTTCTCGTGTCAAAAGGAAAATCAAGCATTAAAAATAGCGTTGCGGTTATTCACGGGCATGTAAGCCATCCAAATAACCCCAAACGCCTACAATCACATGTTTCACTATTACGGGGCCTTAAACCCGATTTTCGGTATCGATATCGCTTTAAGGCCCAAAAATTACATATTTACAACACAAGTGCATCGCCATTGCTACATACGTAAAAACTATAAAATAACCTTAAAAGGATATCATCGGGAGGTTAGGAGGAGATTCTATCCGCCACAAATCCTCTCTAACCATCCCTAATCCATAGATCCAAACATATATCGACTACATCGGATCTAACTTCAACATATACAAAATCAAACTATATTAAATAGCAATGCACCAAATATTTTCGGATCTAACAGTAGATCCACCCAACAAATGCACAAATATTAGATCTATAACAACTTAGACAATAAGATAAAATGAGAACTAGATCTAACTATATAGAACCACAAATGCTATGAACTTGGATTTCTTTACATTTCAAATGATGAAAGATACGCTTTAACACTTGAAAATCGAAATAGGATACAATACCTAGTAAAAATTGAACACAAGATGAAGAAATCTCACAATGTTTCTCTCTTTTCTATCTTTTTCTCTCTTCTCCCGCGCCTCTCTCTCTCTCTAAAAATCTATTTTTCTTTCCTTTTTTTCCTTCTCTTTTGCTCTCGGGTGGAAAATGGCCGCATATAGGCTTCAGCAGGCAGCCGCAGATGCATCTGCGGCTGGCCGCAGATGCATCTGCGGCTGCCTGCTGTGGCCGCCTGGCCGCCGCCTCGGCTGTCGTGTGCCGTTCTCGAGCCTCGTGCCTGTCACGTCTGTCGGTGGCAGCGGTTGCATTCGCGGCCGTCCGGCTTGTTTTTTCGATTTTCGTGCCACGCGGTCTTAATTCGCCAATTTCTGCGGTATTATTTTGGAAAGCTGTATTTTTGCAGTCCGGAAATCCCCGAAAAACGTGCCATATTATTCTGGGAGGCTAGTTCGGAGGGATGCGACTTGATATGGAATTTGATAATTGTGCTTGGCTTTCAGGGGGCGCTGCCCCCTACCCCCCCGCCAGCTCACCGGCGAGCTGGGCAGCCGCTCGCTCACCGGGGAGCGAGACCCCCGAACATCGTAAGCGTAGTGGCCATTAGTCGTCTTTTGTGGTCGGCTCAGGTTTTTCTGGATCAACTGTTCGCCTTGCCTCAAGTGACCGGATGTTCGTTGTCCGTTGTGGCGGCTTTGACCGTAAATCGCTGGGGTGGCTTGATGTTGGGATCCACCTTCCTTTTCGCTCGTCGGGTCAAATGACGATTCTGCCCTCCTGTCAGGGTTAGTGCAAAAGTGCAAAATTTGGGTGTCTACAGCTGCCCCTCTTTATCATGTTTATGTAATGTCATATGAAATGAACATGATAAAGAAGTAGGCACCCAATGCATGATGATGGCAACACATATTTTAATGATGCAACATATATATCATTGATGCAACATATACAGGTTAATGATGCAACACTAATATTACCGGTTACTGCCTCAAATGGACTCGCATCGCATATTCGCCAAAACTATTTTTCTCTTGCTTAACGCATATTGCATATTTAAATATCAAATCGCTTATCATACTAAATCAAAATCGCATTACATCGCATATGAAATCACATATCGCACTGCTTCTCATATGATGTATCGCATATCGCATATCGCATCGCATCGCACATCGCATCGCATCGCATCGCACATCGCATCGCATCGCATTGTTTTGGTCATCGTCGGATCTTTTCCCACGGTTATCGCATTGTCATCGTCGGATCTTTTCCCAACGGTTATCGCATTTTCATCGTCGGATCTTTCTCCAACGGTTATCGCATTGTCATCGTCGGATCTTTCTCCAACGGGTCGTTTTTGGACGGTCAGGAGTTTTCACTGACGGGTCATTTTGGACGGTCAGGGATTTTCACTGACGGGTCATGTTGGACGGTCAGGGTTTTTACTGACGGGTCATGTTTGGACGGTCAGGGGTTTTCACTAACTGGTCATTTTGGACGGTCAGTTCTTTTGACTGACGGGTCATGTTTGGACGATCAGTTCTTTTGACTGACGGGTCGTGTTGGACGGTCAGTTCTTGTTTCTGACGGGTCGTGTTGGACGGTCAGTTCTTGTTTCTGACGGGTCATTTTGGACGGTCAGGTATTGTTTCTGACGGGTCATTTTGGACGGTCAGTTCTTGTTTCTGACGGGTCGTGTTGGACGGTCAGTTCTTGTTTCTGACGGGTCGTGTTGGACGGTCAGTTCTTGTTTCTGACGGGTCATTTTGGACGGTCAGGTATTGTTTCTGACGGGTCATTTTGGACGGTCAGTTCTTGTTTCTGACGGGTCGTGTTGGACGGTCAGTTCTTGTTTCTGACGGGTCGTGTTGGACGGTCAGTTCTTGTTTCTGACGGGTCATTTTGGACGGTCAGGTATTGTTTCTGACGGGTCATTTTGGACGGTCAGGGGTTTTCACTGACGGGTCATGCTTGGACGGTCAGGTATTTTCACTGACGGGTCATGTTTGGACGGTCAGGGGTTTTCACTGACGGGTCATTTTGGACGGTCAGTTCTTGTTTCTGACGGGTCGTGTTGGACGGTCAGTTCTTGTTTCTGACGGGTCGTGTTGGACGGTCAGTTCTTGTTTCTGACGGGTCATTTTGGACGGTCAGGTATTGTTTCTGACGGGTCATTTTGGACGGTCAGGGGTTTTCACTGACGGGTCATGTTGGACGGTCAGTTCTTGTTTCTGACGGGTCGTGTTTTCAATTGGTCAGGTATCGTATCTGACGGGTCGTTTTTTTTGGTTTGGTCAGGTATCGTATCTGACTGGTCGTTTTTTGTTTGGTTTGGTCAGGTATCGTATCTGACTGGTCGTTTTTGGTTTGGTCAGGTATCGTATCTGACGGGTCGTTTTTTCAATTGGTCAGGTATCGTATCTGACGGGTCGGTTTTGAATTGCCGGGTCTCGTCTCTGGAATCGCTGTGTACTATCCTAAATGGACTCGCATCGTATTGTACATCATAAAAATGCAATAATTCTAGAGGAAATTTAAAAGAAAAGCGTACCTGATTAGTTTGTGGGGCCCCCCTGGGATTCTTCCTCGTAAATCGCTTTTGCCAGCCACTTCTTTTGGTTTGACTTGTCATTCTTGGGGTTCGTCCTTGTAAATCTCTCTTGACAGCCGTTGCCTTTGACCTATCATCCTTGTTGATTAGCTGAAGGTGCTTCAGACAGTCGTTTTGCAATTCCTTTATGTTCTATAGATTCTGGGCGCATTGGAACGTGCAAGTTTCCCGCTGCCATGTCCCTCCGATGAATGGCACCGGTATTCGTGTCGCCGACAGTCTCGTACCTGTGATTTTCTTTTCATGCACATTTTTATTTTGATATATATATACATGGATGCACGGATGTTATGCTTGGATCAATAGATATGCTGGGAAGGAAATGACCCCTGTTTAGTCAAATGATACAATTTTTCACGTGTCGTTCTTTTTGACTACTCAGTTGTGCCATGCCTTATTTGGGAGCACAGTTTCTGGACTTCAAGGTTGGTTCATTGAATCGCATGCCCCTGATCGTTTCTCTGTTGGGGGAATTGTATCTGTCGTTTTGAATGCCCAATCGACTTATCCAGTGCTCCTCATCCTGCTCACAGATCTTCACGTCTTTGAATTTGGGGTGCAGGGACTTCCTCTTATGCTAGAGAATTATGCCTAGATTCTGGGTTGATATCTAGGTGATCCCCTTGTCAGTTGGTCGTATGTTTTGATAGTTCTTGACTTTCATCTGATTGAGGCAGTCCATTTGCCTTTTTGCTATGATCGATGACCATGTTGCCCTTCCTCGCCTTTTAATCGATCAGTCCTGACGTCCGAGATTATATCGCTCTTGTATATGCTCGCTTGAATATCGAGGTAATGTCAGCGTGCATCAGACTGAGTTCGTCAAAATCCATTGATGGTCGTGGAGGAAGGTTCGTTGATGAGGAGTCTGATATAGACCTGTGCCCCTTTCATTTCCATGATCTTTAAGATGCCCCAGCCTTTACTCATGTTTTTGTCGAGGATTCGTTTGGGAAGTCATTTCGTTTGTCATGCCGAGTTACGCACACCGATTCATATCCTGCACAAGTAACAAACGCTAAATGCTCGACCGTTCGGGTCGGCGGGGTTAACTCCGATATTACTAAACATCTCAACAGTAGAGCACAAAAATGGAATGCTCGTGATTATGCAATTTAGCTCATGTCTGTGATGTTTTCGTCTTATCGTAAAAACTTAGCATCTAGATGGATCTCTTTTTTCGTGAATCGTGAGTGGATTAACTTGACATTGAATGAATTGTGAATGTGTTAAGTCACTCTTGATTTCATTTTTTTTTTTTTTTTTTTTTTTTTTTTTTTATTTGACGAGTTATGAAATCGTAATAAAACTTTTAAGCATTCATGGTCAATATACGTGAGTATGATTAAATTCAAAAACTACCTTCCTTTATCAAAGGTGTTCCGTCTTCATTCTTGATATCGTTCTTCGCAGGATTTACGTCATATGGCAAGTGCACTGTACGATGCATCCTTCATTTAGGGGCCTCTTTTCCGTGACTTTAGATGAGCTTCCTTCTTTTCTCTGGTCGAAAATTTTTTCTTTTTCTTTTCCTGAGTCTGCTTTTTTCTTTTTCGTGTCCACTTAACTTGTCTCGTTTTCTTAGGCTGTTCAGAGTTACCCCTTTAACGAGCTTTGGACCAATGACTCCCAAACCATGCGGCTTTAGGGCATTAGGTGTAAAGACACCCCTTCGGGTTTACTTGCTCGAGTAACAAAGGCCACGCTTCGATACAAGTTAGGTGGTTTACCACATTCATTCCTCGTCTGACTCTGCGCAAGATTCGTTTTCTTAGGCTTGAGTTACCCATGTAGCGAGCGTTGGGCCGGTGACTCCCAAATCGGACGACTTTAGGGCACCAGGTGTAGAGACACCTTTCAGGCTTAATTACTCAAATAACCCATGCCACGATTCGAATCTGCTCAGGTCTCTGCAGTCGTAATGCTCGTTTTCTTAGGCTCTGAATTACTCATGTAACGGGCGTTGGGCCGGCGACTCCCAAATCAGACGACTTTAAGGCGCCAGGCGTAAAGACACCCCTCAGGCTTAATTGCTCGAATAATTCAGGCCACGATTCGAGGCATTTGATTCACTTTTATTTACTTTTCGATTCCGCATCAACTGTCATCATTATCGTCATAGCTTTATACCCCACATCTGAAAGTCGGCGCAACCGCAAAGTGCAGACTTGCCTATGAGGTTGATTCTGCTTCGAACAACACTTCGAAATCAGCTCTTTGTGCAGTTTTAATAGGTTGATCAGTTTTAATCGTCTAATCATACTCACGAGTCTGCTCCACGGATGCTCCTTAGGATTAATTCGATTCCTATCAAGTCAAATAAAAATTTCTCTTTCCAAAAGTAATGTTAGCGTTAAACTATGTACAATCTTGATATATGTACAGGGAGACAGGAAAGAAATAAATAGATGAAATGAGCTGTATCTTACCTGTGGGTCCTCGTATCCTGAAAGAGCTCTGACTGGAAAGGACCAATTGACAGTACATCTCTGATGATGTTATTGTACGCTGACGAGATCGTACCATAGATGTTAAATTGCGCACTACCTTTCCATGGATGGTTGATGAATGCCCCAGTGTCGAGTCGTCATCGATTTCAACATTGCCCCAGTCCTGATTGTTGTCAAGGTCATTGCTTCGTGGTGTTTCTGACAGGTGGGCCGATGAAATGTTGGAAACCCAAAATCCTTTGCTTTTGATCAGGTAGGAAGTGCACTCCGATGGGTTGACAGGAGAACAGGTTTGTCTGAGTCATTGATCGTTAACTGTAAAACCATCGAAGGATTCTATAGAATTTTTGCAAAGATTAGACCGCGCCAAAGTGGCTGCCTACGTACTCCTATAGGAAGAGGAGATCAGGTCTTTCGTAGTTCAGGCCCAGATAGCACACAAGATTGCTTTTTTTTTTTTTTTTTTTTTTTTTTTTTTTTTTTTAGAAAACATAACATCATAATGCACAGAAAATAAAACAGGCTATAACATTAAGTAGATGATAACGTCCCCACCCCCTTTTTTGGGACTCACAATCGTATCCCTGGGAATTTACCATTTCATGGTTCGTTGAGGCTCGACAATCCGTTCGTCGGTGGTCAGGCTCCCCATTGCGGTGATTTCAAGGTCGTTTGCCATTTTCAGCTCTCCTCTTTCGATAAGATTTTGGATCTTGTGCCGCAACGCCCAACACTCTTCAGTATCATGCCCTGGTGAGTTGGAATGATAGAGGCATATTCGTGTAGGATCGTATCTTTTAGACTTGGGGTCGGTTTGTGGCAGCAACTCCGTAATCTTTCCCCGGCTGATCAGAAGGTGCAATATTTCTGCATTTGATTTGCTCAAAGGGGTGAACTTTCGATCTCTTGGGAATGCTGCTCGATCTTTCCCCTTTGAGGGTTCACCTCTGTCCGAGCGGTTATCAAGGCTCCACTGGTGGGATCGTCTGGCATCTTTATTATTTTCATTTCCCTGCCCTTTCATTCTGTTTTGATCTCCTTGAGTCAGCTGGTTTTCCTGGGAGGGATCCTGGTTTGAAATTTGTTTGTCCTCTTCTTCCGTTTGGTCTCTCAGTAATTGGGTGAAGAGTTGCCTCGTCAGATTATGTTGGTGTACCACCAGGTCTGCTAATTGCTTCATTTGATGCCTGACCAACTTCAATTCTTGCCTAATGACCTTTACCTCCTCCAGACATTCCCATTCAAGGACATTTGTTTCGCTCATTGGGGGGTATTCTTCGACCTTTCGGATGTATTTGCGATTGGGCTCCTCCCCGATATTTCCTGACCCAATCATGTTTACCTTATCTGTTTCGTATTGTGGCAGATGGTTGGCGTTGATACCTAGTCGTTCAACTACAATGTCCCCCCTATCGATCAAGTTCTGTATCTTATGTTTCAACGCCCAGCATTCCTGAGTGTCATGCCCCGGGGACCCGGAATGATAGGCACATTTCTTGCTTGGGTCATGCTTCTTCCCCTTTGGGTCAGTCGGTGGTGCCAGCTCCGTAATCTTCTTTTGGGTGATTAACACGGCCAAAATTTGCTCTAATGGATCTCCCAACGGGGTGAATTCCCTATCTCGGGCATTTTCAAATCTCCTTCGCCCCTCATACCTTTGATCGTTGAAATTTGACTGACGCGGGGGCTCATTCCTTTGCATGCGGACAGGAGGGCTGGTCATTGCTTTCCCAGATAGCCCTTGCAAGACCAGGGACACATCTTCCTCTTTGCTCTCATGTGGTCTCCAGGAAGTACTACCATAGTTTCCGCTTTGTATTTGTTCAGCAACAGCTTCAAGAGCAGTGAGGTCTCGGATCTTTCCTGACTTCAAACCCATCTCAGCCATTTCCCCATGCTTGATCATCTCCGCAAAAGGTTTTCCTATTCCCGCCATTACTCTTTCATAATAGGGAGCCTCCTGGATATCAATGAAAGTCATGACCATTTCTGCCTCACTCATGGGTGGGTTCACTTGGGCTGCCATCCTCCTCCACCGTTGAGCATAGTCTCTGAAGGATTCACTGGTCTGTTTTCTGATCTTTGTCATCTGGTATCGGTCTGGAGCCATTTGGGATTGAAAGCTGTATTGCGTCAGAAAGGCGTGGGCCAGCTCCTCCCAATTGTGAATCTTAGCATTATCCAGCCTCGCATACCAGGTCCTAGCCTCCCCTGCCAGGCTTTTCTGGAATAACTGCATTCTCAACGACTCGTCCTCAGCATATGCCCCAAGTTCTCCGATGAATACTTTCAGATGCGTGTATGGATCCCCCGACCCGTTGTACTTTTCAAATTCAGGGAGCTTGAACTTCTCGGGGTATCTGGTTCCCGGAAAGATGCACAGGTCGGAATAGTTAACACTGCCATATGACCCGATCCCCTTCATCGTTTTGATGGCTTCCTCCATCTGCTTTATCTTCTTACTAACCCCACTGGCCACCTCGTCTTCAGGGATGATAATGACTTGCTTTGGTAGCTCTACTTTTGGAGTTTCTGGGGTCAGTGCGTTTCCTTGGGATGATGGCCCCGCCGGGTCCTCGAGCTGTGGCCCTGATTTTAGTTTGAAATGCTCCTTGAGCAACATGGTCAGCTCGGTCATTTGGTTTTTCACAGCATTGAACTCTTCCCGAGATACGGGAGCCAGGTCAGGATTAGGGTTCTCAGCCATCTCGACTGTTGATTCTCTGGCTTTCTTAGATCGGAGACGGGTTTGGGGAGCAATCCTGCAATTAAAATACGCCAAGGTTCAGTTCCGGGAAATGACATTGGTGGATGCATGCTAAAGCACATATTTTTGTGTTTTTTTTTTTTTGAGTTTTATAATCTTTTTCTGCAAAACAGGGTCAGTATCCCTTTATTTAAACCAAAGTAATGACATTGTGCAATTTATGATGCTTGGAGCTGTCCCTGTAAAACAGAGGTTAGTACTTTTTATTTTGACAAAATTTGGTTGGTACAAAAGGATTGACTACAGTATGACTTTTATTTTGACAAAAATTGGTTGGTGCAAAATGATTGACTACAGTATGATATCATGCACGTAAAGCGTAAAAGGGCATGAAGAGACTTTCCATGCGTTGGGTTTATCTGAGGCTGACCTACCCTAAGTTATTCTCGCGGGCTTTTCGGCATGAAGGTTCCCAGATCTTCGCAACATACTCGAAGGGAATAAATCCGATCTTTCAATTGGATTGGATCTGAGTGGATGCTTTTCCTGAGCCTCGCCGGGGAGCACCCCTTTGAGTCCAGTAATCCACATCCGACGGGTTTGCCTCAGGAGGAGGAACTGCTCAACATACATTCATCATACATTCATCGTACCTCACCGTATGCATATGATGATATTAAAATAAAGCATTCGCAAAGCAATCACAAAACTCGCACATTCATTCATACGCACACAAAAGGTAAATCGACGTAAATAAAGCACACACATTTTTGAATTTTTAAAGGATAGTAAAACATCGAGATTTAAAATGCGGCTTAAGCCCTCTAATGTCCCCAGCAGAGTCGCCAGCTGTCGACGCCGGGATTTCGCCGTCTCGTTTTTTATTATTAAAATGCCCTTTCCAATTTTAGCCTTTTAGATTAAATGTGATTTTGAAAAGGGTCGGCTTAATGTCGACGGGTTTTTAAATGTCGATTTCTTTATGAGCCAATTGACCAGAGTCGCCAGTTGGTATATTTGAAATGGATGTACCAACTCATCCGAATTTATTTTCGTAATTGCTGGCTCATATGTGACTCCGATTAATTGGTCTGCAAACCGAGATTCATAGAGCTCGGGGGCTTGCTTAAGCGAGGGGAAGGTGTTAGGCACCCCCCGACTTCCGTGAAACACGGTTACCGCAATCTCGATGTTTTCCTATCCTTTTAAATCCTAAAATGTGTGTGTGTGTGTGTGTGTGTGTGTGTGTGTGTGTGCCTAAATGGACGTTTGTGGTGCGTTTTGCATAAAAAAGTTTTGCTTTTATTTTATATGGCAAAAGTATTTATCTGGAAAGTGTTTTGGACGTTCTTTGACCCAAATGACGAGGCTTCGCTTTTTATAAGAAAGATTGATTTTAATTTCGAAAGCGTTGAGGTTTTTCATTTAGATGTCATTTTAGAAAACAATAGTTTTAAACTTTTGTCAAATAGGAATCGAGACTATACATTGCCTTCTAACAGTTAATATAAATAAAACGAGGGCAACTTCTAGAACTCTTTAACCCTATGCACAAAGTTTAATGAAAACATTGATTTATTTGCAAAAGCGTTTCTTATGACCTTTTAAAACCAAATGGAGTCTTTTTGCCAAACACGGGTTAAAGTTCGCCCAAGACTCTTAATTTTAAACCTCGTGAATCTAATATCCTAATTTGCTTGATTTTATAAAAACCTTTATCATTTCATTCCAAAATCGTTTTCTCGTGTCAAAAGGAAAATCAAGCATTAAAAATAGCGTTGCGGTTATTCACGGGCATGTAAGCCATCCAAATAACCCCAAACGCCTACAATCACATGTTTCACTATTACGGGGCCTTAAACCCGATTTTCGGTATCGATATCGCTTTAAGGCCCAAAAATTACATATTTACAACACAAGTGCATCGCCATTGCTACATACGTAAAAACTATAAAATAACCTTAAAAGGATATCATCGGGAGGTTAGGAGGAGATTCTATCCGCCACAAATCCTCTCTAACCATCCCTAATCCATAGATCCAAACATATATCGACTACATCGGATCTAACTTCAACATATACAAAATCAAACTATATTAAATAGCAATGCACCAAATATTTTCGGATCTAACAGTAGATCCACCCAACAAATGCACAAATATTAGATCTATAACAACTTAGACAATAAGATAAAATGAGAACTAGATCTAACTATATAGAACCACAAATGCTATGAACTTGGATTTCTTTACATTTCAAATGATGAAAGATACGCTTTAACACTTGAAAATCGAAATAGGATACAATACCTAGTAAAAATTGAACACAAGATGAAGAAATCTCACAATGTTTCTCTCTTTTCTATCTTTTTCTCTCTTCTCCCGCGCCTCTCTCTCTCTCTAAAAATCTATTTTTCTTTCCTTTTTTTCCTTCTCTTTTGCTCTCGGGTGGAAAATGGCCGCATATAGGCTTCAGCAGGCAGCCGCAGATGCATCTGCGGCTGGCCGCAGATGCATCTGCGGCTGCCTGCTGTGGCCGCCTGGCCGCCGCCTCGGCTGTCGTGTGCCGTTCTCGAGCCTCGTGCCTGTCACGTCTGTCGGTGGCAGCGGTTGCATTCGCGGCCGTCCGGCTTGTTTTTTCGATTTTCGTGCCACGCGGTCTTAATTCGCCAATTTCTGCGGTATTATTTTGGAAAGCTGTATTTTTGCAGTCCGGAAATCCCCGAAAAACGTGCCATATTATTCTGGGAGGCTAGTTCGGAGGGATGCGACTTGATATGGAATTTGATAATTGTGCTTGGCTTTCAGGGGGCGCTGCCCCCTACCCCCCCGCCAGCTCACCGGCGAGCTGGGCAGCCGCTCGCTCACCGGGGAGCGAGACCCCCGAACATCGTAAGCGTAGTGGCCATTAGTCGTCTTTTGTGGTCGGCTCAGGTTTTTCTGGATCAACTGTTCGCCTTGCCTCAAGTGACCGGATGTTCGTTGTCCGTTGTGGCGGCTTTGACCGTAAATCGCTGGGGTGGCTTGATGTTGGGATCCACCTTCCTTTTCGCTCGTCGGGTCAAATGACGATTCTGCCCTCCTGTCAGGGTTAGTGCAAAAGTGCAAAATTTGGGTGTCTACAGCTGCCCCTCTTTATCATGTTTATGTAATGTCATATGAAATGAACATGATAAAGAAGTAGGCACCCAATGCATGATGATGGCAACACATATTTTAATGATGCAACATATATATCATTGATGCAACATATACAGGTTAATGATGCAACACTAATATTACCGGTTACTGCCTCAAATGGACTCGCATCGCATATTCGCCAAAACTATTTTTCTCTTGCTTAACGCATATTGCATATTTAAATATCAAATCGCTTATCATACTAAATCAAAATCGCATTACATCGCATATGAAATCACATATCGCACTGCTTCTCATATGATGTATCGCATATCGCATATCGCATCGCATCGCACATCGCATCGCATCGCATCGCACATCGCATCGCATCGCATTGTTTTGGTCATCGTCGGATCTTTTCCCACGGTTATCGCATTGTCATCGTCGGATCTTTTCCCAACGGTTATCGCATTTTCATCGTCGGATCTTTCTCCAACGGTTATCGCATTGTCATCGTCGGATCTTTCTCCAACGGGTCGTTTTTGGACGGTCAGGAGTTTTCACTGACGGGTCATTTTGGACGGTCAGGGATTTTCACTGACGGGTCATGTTGGACGGTCAGGGTTTTTACTGACGGGTCATGTTTGGACGGTCAGGGGTTTTCACTAACTGGTCATTTTGGACGGTCAGTTCTTTTGACTGACGGGTCATGTTTGGACGATCAGTTCTTTTGACTGACGGGTCGTGTTGGACGGTCAGTTCTTGTTTCTGACGGGTCGTGTTGGACGGTCAGTTCTTGTTTCTGACGGGTCATTTTGGACGGTCAGGTATTGTTTCTGACGGGTCATTTTGGACGGTCAGTTCTTGTTTCTGACGGGTCGTGTTGGACGGTCAGTTCTTGTTTCTGACGGGTCGTGTTGGACGGTCAGTTCTTGTTTCTGACGGGTCATTTTGGACGGTCAGGTATTGTTTCTGACGGGTCATTTTGGACGGTCAGTTCTTGTTTCTGACGGGTCGTGTTGGACGGTCAGTTCTTGTTTCTGACGGGTCGTGTTGGACGGTCAGTTCTTGTTTCTGACGGGTCATTTTGGACGGTCAGGTATTGTTTCTGACGGGTCATTTTGGACGGTCAGGGGTTTTCACTGACGGGTCATGCTTGGACGGTCAGGTATTTTCACTGACGGGTCATGTTTGGACGGTCAGGGGTTTTCACTGACGGGTCATTTTGGACGGTCAGTTCTTGTTTCTGACGGGTCGTGTTGGACGGTCAGTTCTTGTTTCTGACGGGTCGTGTTGGACGGTCAGTTCTTGTTTCTGACGGGTCATTTTGGACGGTCAGGTATTGTTTCTGACGGGTCATTTTGGACGGTCAGGGGTTTTCACTGACGGGTCATGTTGGACGGTCAGTTCTTGTTTCTGACGGGTCGTGTTTTCAATTGGTCAGGTATCGTATCTGACGGGTCGTTTTTTTTGGTTTGGTCAGGTATCGTATCTGACTGGTCGTTTTTTGTTTGGTTTGGTCAGGTATCGTATCTGACTGGTCGTTTTTGGTTTGGTCAGGTATCGTATCTGACGGGTCGTTTTTTCAATTGGTCAGGTATCGTATCTGACGGGTCGGTTTTGAATTGCCGGGTCTCGTCTCTGGAATCGCTGTGTACTATCCTAAATGGACTCGCATCGTATTGTACATCATAAAAATGCAATAATTCTAGAGGAAATTTAAAAGAAAAGCGTACCTGATTAGTTTGTGGGGCCCCCCTGGGATTCTTCCTCGTAAATCGCTTTTGCCAGCCACTTCTTTTGGTTTGACTTGTCATTCTTGGGGTTCGTCCTTGTAAATCTCTCTTGACAGCCGTTGCCTTTGACCTATCATCCTTGTTGATTAGCTGAAGGTGCTTCAGACAGTCGTTTTGCAATTCCTTTATGTTCTATAGATTCTGGGCGCATTGGAACGTGCAAGTTTCCCGCTGCCATGTCCCTCCGATGAATGGCACCGGTATTCGTGTCGCCGACAGTCTCGTACCTGTGATTTTCTTTTCATGCACATTTTTATTTTGATATATATATACATGGATGCACGGATGTTATGCTTGGATCAATAGATATGCTGGGAAGGAAATGACCCCTGTTTAGTCAAATGATACAATTTTTCACGTGTCGTTCTTTTTGACTACTCAGTTGTGCCATGCCTTATTTGGGAGCACAGTTTCTGGACTTCAAGGTTGGTTCATTGAATCGCATGCCCCTGATCGTTTCTCTGTTGGGGGAATTGTATCTGTCGTTTTGAATGCCCAATCGACTTATCCAGTGCTCCTCATCCTGCTCACAGATCTTCACGTCTTTGAATTTGGGGTGCAGGGACTTCCTCTTATGCTAGAGAATTATGCCTAGATTCTGGGTTGATATCTAGGTGATCCCCTTGTCAGTTGGTCGTATGTTTTGATAGTTCTTGACTTTCATCTGATTGAGGCAGTCCATTTGCCTTTTTGCTATGATCGATGACCATGTTGCCCTTCCTCGCCTTTTAATCGATCAGTCCTGACGTCCGAGATTATATCGCTCTTGTATATGCTCGCTTGAATATCGAGGTAATGATATTCAAATGATTTCTTTACATTTCAAATGATGAAAGATACGCTTTAACACTTGAAAATCGAAATAGGATACAATACCTAGTAAAAATTGAACACAAGATGAAGAAATCTCACAATGTTTCTCTCTTTTCTATCTTTTTCTCTCTTCTCCCGCGCCTCTCTCTCTCTCTAAAAATCTATTTTTCTTTCCTTTTTTTCCTTCTCTTTTGCTCTCGGGTGGAAAATGGCCGCATATAGGCTTCAGCAGGCAGCCGCAGATGCATCTGCGGCTGGCCGCAGATGCATCTGCGGCTGCCTGCTGTGGCCGCCTGGCCGCCGCCTCGGCTGTCGTGTGCCGTTCTCGAGCCTCGTGCCTGTCACGTCTGTCGGTGGCAGCGGTTGCATTCGCGGCCGTCCGGCTTGTTTTTTCGATTTTCGTGCCACGCGGTCTTAATTCGCCAATTTCTGCGGTATTATTTTGGAAAGCTGTATTTTTGCAGTCCGGAAATCCCCGAAAAACGTGCCATATTATTCTGGGAGGCTAGTTCGGAGGGATGCGACTTGATATGGAATTTGATAATTGTGCTTGGCTTTCAGGGGGCGCTGCCCCCTACCCCCCCGCCAGCTCACCGGCGAGCTGGGCAGCCGCTCGCTCACCGGGGAGCGAGACCCCCGAACATCGTAAGCGTAGTGGCCATTAGTCGTCTTTTGTGGTCGGCTCAGGTTTTTCTGGATCAACTGTTCGCCTTGCCTCAAGTGACCGGATGTTCGTTGTCCGTTGTGGCGGCTTTGACCGTAAATCGCTGGGGTGGCTTGATGTTGGGATCCACCTTCCTTTTCGCTCGTCGGGTCAAATGACGATTCTGCCCTCCTGTCAGGGTTAGTGCAAAAGTGCAAAATTTGGGTGTCTACAGAGTGTGAACTTCCTATTGTTTCATTTACACTCTAAAAGTTGCTTACAAGCAACCTTGATTGATATCAATCACTTGGTCATTTCAAGTAGTCATTTAAACATATAATAAACACCAATTTAGCTTTTAATTGCACCAATGTTGGTTGATTAAGAAGTTAATGAAGGGCTCTTAGAGTTCTATAAATAGAAATCACCAACACATGAGCAATGTTAGTCATTTCTATGCTTGGTAGTATTTTTAGAGAGAGGAAGAAATTCTAAAGAGAAGACAGAGCATTGTTGGAGAGTCTTGAGAGATATTACACTAGAGGTGTATATCTAATAGCCAAGATGGAGTCTCTAGCAAAGATCATAGCCAAGAGAAGAAGAGCATCCATGTCCAAAAGGTTAAAAAATGTTCTAAACTTTCCTTAGTGCATTTTTATAGTCTATATAAGTTTTAAACGATCAAAATATATTTTTAACCGATCAAAAGTTATTTTGATACTCTAAAAGTCTAAATCTATGATATATAAGTAGATTCATGGTTTAGTATGTTTAAAACGTGTATTAGTATGTGTGTTACGCAAATAAAGGGAAGAAAAGTTTAGGTAACGATTTACCGGTAAAACCATAGATGGTTCGATCTTAAAATTCTTGTCAAAACGTTTTCAAAAATATGATTGAATCATTAAATGTTGTAAAACAAGAAGTTAGAAAAACAACAACACTTATGTAGACACCCAAATTTTGCACTTCTCTACTAACCCTAACAGGAGGGGAAAATCGTGACTTGACCAGACATGCGAAAAGGAAGGTGGACCCCAACACGAAGTCACCCCAACGATTTACGGTCAAAGCCGCCACAACGAACAACGAGCATCAGGTTCCTTGAGGCAAGGCAAACAGTTGATCCAGAAGAACCTGATTTGATCACAAAAGACGACTAATGGCCACTACGCTTACGATGTATCAGGAAACAGCTTTCCAAAATAATACAGCAGAAATTGGCGATGTAAGACCGCGTGGCGCGGAAATCGAAACAAGCAAGCCGGACAGCCGCGGATGCACCTGCGGCCACTGACAAAGGGGACAGTGCACGGCTCGAGGAGACAACCCGGCAGCCGAGGATTCGACGTGGACGGCTAGCAGCCCAGCCGCAGATGCACCTGCGGCCAGTCGCAGATGCACCTGCGGCTACTTGCGGAGCACTATACAGCGGCCATTTCCACCCGAGAAGAAAAAAAGAAGAAAAAGAAATAGAGTTTTAGAGAGAGAGAGTGCGCGGGAGGAGAGAGAAAAGCTTTGTTCTTGGTTAGATTTGAGTGAAAAATTCATCTTCTCTTGCTAATTAGTCGAGTGTTATTGTGGTGTTGTCCAATTCGTGAAATAAGAAGCTTTAATCGGCATTTTGCAAGGTGAAAAGGGTGTTTTCTTGGTTTTTTATCGTTTGTATTGATAGTATAATTTCGGGTTTGGATTACTTGATGTAGTATGTTGTCATGATAATGATGATCCGTGGGTTAGGGGTTGTTAGTGAGGGTTCCATCGGAACGTAACTTCCTCCTAATGCCCCGATGACATCCGTACGGTGATATATCGTTCGTTGTGTTCATGGATACTTGTAGTGTTGGCATTGGGATTTTTGATTCATATAGTACCATAACGAGTTTAGTATTGTTAGATTTGCCGTGATATTGGTTGTGCAACGATTTGGGTAAGTGTGAGCCTAGGGAGGAGATTCTCGTAATCAAATCCCGATGATGGACATTTGTTGGTGTATGTAATCATTAGATAGGATTCATGGTTGTATATATGTAATATCGGGCCTTAAAGCGATACCAAATCGTGGTCGGGTTAAGGCCCCGTAATAATAAATTATGCGATTGCGGGTGTTTGAGGTTATTTAGATGGCTCACATGCCCATGGATAGCCCCGACACGTTTTGAATGCTTGTTTTGATTTACGACACAAAAAACGATTTTCCAAAATAAGGCAAACGATGAAGATTTTCTAAAAATAATCAAATTAGGATATTAGATTCATGAGGTTTTAAAATTAAGAGTTTTGGCGAATTTTGATCCTTGTTTGACAAGAAGGCTCCATTTGGTTTTGAAATGTCATAAAAGATGTTTTTCGTAAAAAGTAGATAAACATTTTCATTAAACTTTGCGCATAGGGTTAAAGAGTTCTAGAAGTTTCCTTCATTTTATTTGAATTTACTGTTAGAGGGCAATGTATAGTCTCGATTCCTATTTGACAAACGTTTAAAACTATTGTCTTCCAAAAATGACATCTAATAAAAACCTCATCGTTTTCGGAATTAAAATCAATCTTTATTATAAAAAACGGAGCCTTGTCATTTGGGTCAAAAGACGTCTAAATGCTTTCCCGACAAAACACATTTGCCATATAAAATCAAAGCAACTTTTATGCAAAAGGTCACCATAAACATCCATTTAGGCACACACACACACATGCGCGCGCACACACACATTTTATGATTTAAAAGGATAGGAAAATATCGAGATTGCGGTAACCGTGTTTCACGGAAGTCGGGGGGTGCCTAATACCTTCCCCTCGCTTAAGCAAGCCCTCGAAATTTATGAATCTCGGTTCGCGGACCAATTGAATCGAAGTCACATATGAGCCAGCGATTACGAAAACAAAATTCGGATGAGTTGGTACATCCATTTCAAATATACCAACTGGCGACTCTGGTCAACTGGCTCATTATAAAATCGACCTTTCGAAACCCGTCGACACTTAAGCCGACCCTTTTCAACAAATCACATCTTAAATCCAAATGCTAAAATTGGAAAGGGCTTTTTAATATTAAAAAACGAAACGACGAAAATCCTGGCGTCGACAACTTAGTTGGTGTCATATGGTTGTGTAGATGTTATTTTGTTCAAGTTTGAACCAATAAAATTAAGGATTTGTGAAGTTAGATTTCACTTTATCCTTGTAAGCAGTTTTTAGTCCAGTTCTGTTTAGAATTTGGATTTGTAATCTAAAGAGCAGTTGTAGAGGGGGAAATTCTGATGAGAATGGTCTCAAGAATCACCCAAAATGTTTAAAAATGAAGAAGTTATGGCTGTCGGAGCGACGGAGGGTGTTGCAACCCAAAATTTGGTTTTCTGAAAAAGAGCCAAGCGCACCTACGCTCGTGGTGGGCACACCTGCGCTCGTGGTGGACGCAGCTATGCCCGAGCCCACTGTCTAGCAGTTTTTTTTAAGGTCTGGCTCGAGTCGGATCGAGTTTTCTTTGAAAATTTAAATTGAAATAAGTGTAAAATGAATGTATTTGTGTAATAAACCAATATATGGAGTTTATTAGTAACAAATTGATAGCTAAATATTTAAAATAAAGACTAATGTTAACACAATTAAAAAGTTTACTATTGATATTGTTTGAAATAAGATATTATTAAGTGGTGAATAATATTAATATGTGATTAAAAGGTTATGAAATGATTAATAACATTTGTAAATGATTTAGATATTATTAAATGGTTAATAATATTAGTAAGAGATAAAAATATTATTAAATGGATATTAATATTAATAAGTGATTAAAATATTATTAAATGGTCAATAATATTAATAAGTGATTAAAATATTATTAAATGGTTAATAATATTAATAAGTTATTAAAATATTATTAAATAGTTAATAATATTAGTAAGGGATTAAAATATTATTAAATGGTTAATAATATTAATAAGTGATTAAAATATTATTAAATAGTTAATAATATTAATAAGTGATTAAAATATTACTAAATGATTAATAATATTAGTAAGAGATTAAAATATTATTAAATAGTTAATAATATTAATAAGGGATTATAATATTATTAAATGGTTAATAATATTAATAAGGGATTAAAATATTATTAAATTGTTAATAATATTAGTAAAATATTAAAATATTATTAAATAGTTAATAATATTAATAAGTGATTAAAATATTATTAAATAGTTAATAATATTTGAATGTAATTGTATATTATCAAATGTAGATAATATTTTGAGATATTTGGTACATTATTAAATGTCTAAATCATTAAGTTATGTAAAAAAAAAAGTTTAATTGAATTAAATCAATATAAATAGTCTATTTGTGACTAATTTAGACAACTTATTAAAAGTGGGTTGTACAAAGAACGTGTAGTGAAAGCGTAAGTTGGTACCCGACATGTTCGAACTATATTTTGGACTAGAGTTTTTGTCCGGAACTTAAAGGTTCATTTGTCGAACATCTTAAGAGTTAATAATTTGAAGTTTGAGTCTTATATAAAGATTAAGTAATAGTCATTATAACTAATGATAATGTCAATTTCCTATATAAATTGTAGGTTGAACGAAATATGCAAAATAAACATAAATGGTAGAAGCAAACCAGACAAGTTTTTCAGAACTTGCTCCTATGTGCATTTCTATGTTACCATATGTTATTAGATTATTGATATGATAATATATTGATGATATTTGTGTTATGTGAAACGCATGAAGTATGATTATATGAGAAGTATGTACATAATAAGAAGTATGACTTGATGTATGCTAGATGTGTATTATATGTGATGCATAAGAAGTATAAAACATTCATAAAATGAAAAACATTAAATTTATGATGTAGGAATAAAATGCAGAATATGTATAAGATGTGAAGCATGTAATGTGTTATGTGTTGCTGTTAGACTTGTTGAGCCGTCGTGCTCTTGCTATAAAACTAATATTTTCATATAGTGTAAGTTATTCAAAGTTTTTGATAAAGATCAAGGAACAGAAAAACATATTACTTTCACTGAAGGTCTAAACGAATATTGTAGATATCAGTCCGAATTAGACAGGTAAAATATTTGTGTAGAATAAAGAATTGGTTGGTATGTAATATGAGTGTTAAATACTCAAATTAATTGTAATTGAATGTCGTATCATGTATGATATTGAGACATACAAGGAATTTGTAAAGATTGCGATTATGGAATAGAAAGAGATGTTGTAAAATTGTAAATAAATAATTATATATCAATGTCAATATTGTTATAAGTTATGATTGATAAGGAAAATGTTGTACTCGTGTTGAACCGGATTCAAGGTTCGAGGGACTCGGATTTGGGGTTGTCATATTGCTCCTTTGGAGGGTAACCAAAGTTGAACGAAGTAACATGACTGCAAATTTAGAGAAAATAACGAAACAAATAGCAAGTTTCTTTAAATAAAGACTTGTGTGCGTTGTACGCATTGTTTTAAATGCCAAAGTGATAAGATAGCTCCTTCTGAGACTAACAAAAGTAGAACAAAGTAATATGATTCTAAATCACCTATTTGTTTGCAAATTTGGAGGAAATAACGAAACAAATAGCACGTTTCCTTAAATAAAGACTTGTGTGTGTTGTACTCATTTTTCTAAAAACGAGAGTGATAAGATTACTCCTTTTAAGGCTAACAAAAGTAGAACGAAGTAATAGGACTATAAATCACATATTTGTTTACAAATTAGGAGGAAATAAGGAAACAAACAGCAAGTTTCCTTAAATAAAGACTTGTGTGCGTTATACGTATTCTTTTAAATGCGAGAGTGATAAGATTGCTCATTTTGAGGCTAACAAAAGTAGAACGAAGTAATATAACTCTAAATCATTGATCTTTTGCAAATTTAGAGGAAATAATGAAACAAATAGCAAGTTTCTGAAAGTAGTATACCCTCAAGCCAATCACATTTGATGTGATAAGCATATACTTTGTAATCTTGTTCATTTATTAGAACCATGATGAGGATCATACTAATGAGATCTAAATTCAAGATAACTCAAAACAAAAATTGTTCCTAATCGTTGGATCACTAAAAAGGGGATTAGTAGATCTGGATAGATTGGTACATACTATGCTTGCTCTTATGAAGAGGATGATTGATCTCATAATCATTTGTGTAGAGACATTAAAGCAAGTATGTAGGTGCTTATTAGAGAATAAGTTCACTGAACTTGACTCGCTCAAGGAACACCTAATGGAGTTTTAATTGTCTGTCAATAGGAGTTCCTTATGTGATAGTCGTACAAGTGATCATTGGACTTGAGATCATCATAGTATCTTGTGTGTACTAAGTTATACTTTGACATATTCCTTAAGACTTGTTGGTATATCAAAGGATATGCTTGGGTATAATAAGTGTGACTCCCCCAAATTCGGGTTCGAAATACCCGGATCCGGTCATCACGATCCAATACAAACATTCACCTCTAAACAACATACAGTAACTAAATGCGGGATAATAAACATATGTTGTTCATTCAAAATATGTTACTAGTCCCAAGATACGATAACCTTACACAAAAGTAAACAAATACCCTTAATAAAGTACTTAGGGTTTATATTACATAACAATTAATTTAATTAACTACAAGGCTGCATCTTGAAATCTATCACTTCATCTTTCATTTACCCTTGTTCTTTCCCGAAGTCTCGGGTTGCACTGCAATAAGGTTTCATGATATAGCAAGAGTGAGCAACTAGTGTGCTCAACAAGTTTAAATAACAACAAGAAACAATATATCATGAATGAAAGGGAATAGCTGAACAATTCAATAATATGAATTACATAAGCAGGAATAATGATTTGCTTTTAAAATTAGGATAGTCAAATAGACTATGAACTATAAATATCCACTGGAGTCAATAGCAGGTTGACCCAATGGTTACTACCAGAAATATGTACCCGAGGGGATCAGCTTCAGTACAATATGTGTATGCATAACATTTAATTTCCGTATTTTGTACCTGATATTAGATACAAGGTACTCCCCTTTAATAAAGGGGTGTTCGTAATAGTCTAAGAATCCGCATCTTCAATGATTTGGATAGCTTTTAAAATCTTTAACATAAATGTCTAGCTGAACAATGACTTAGACCTACTTTGAACAGTTCTTTAAACAGTAGAACAATAATTAAGTACAAGTCAAGGACTGTACAATCTCAAGTGCAACAAGTGCGAATAACAACAATATCGATGTGGAATAATTGTAAAGTAATTAAACCACTCAGAGCATGCTTGAAATTACAGTTCAAGCTTAAATAAATAATTTGTTCAATGAAATGAGTTTAGAGATAAGGAATTTGCCTGTCTGCTCAGCTACAATAAATGTCTAGCTTTAACTAACTAGTTTTGAAAGACCTAACATTAATAAAGTTGGTCTAAAATTAGTACGACGTATTTGCACAATTATACGCTCACTAAGGAACTTATCTATCACATAAGTACTAACAAATAATTTACATTAGTCAATCATATTAGGTTAATAATTTAATAAGTTAGAAAATATTTTTCTTAAGTGTTGGACACTTATTAAACCCTTAAACAACTTATTAAAATTGTTTAATTAAATCATAATTAAATTCAAATTATTTAATCCTCTTTAATTATTATTTAATGTCAATTAAATAATAATTAATTATTTAATTAATTTTAATTATTATTTAAGGTTAAATACTAATCAATTCATCCTTATTTATTTTTAATCTAATAACTTAATTTCCATTAATCGTTATTTAATGCTAATTAAATAATAATTGATTACTTAATTATCCTTATTTATTATTTAATAATATTTAAAGAATAAATAATTAATTTATAAATTTTTATCTCTCTTTAATTATTATTTAATAGGAATTAAGTAATAATTTCTAATTTATCACCTTTATTTATTATTAACATTTTAAATAATAAATAACTAATAAATTTATTTAACTTAACCATGATTTAGCCAACTAGATTAATATTTAAATATTAAATTTGCTGAAAAATATCCTCCCCAATAGCATTTTTGTATTATTATTATTTTTGTTATAATTTTAAATTAGTTTTTAAATATTTAAATTAATTAAATTTAACCCGAATGACATTTCTGTAAATAAGTTGAAAACTGCTCCGAGGGCAAAATAGTAATTTCGCCAAAAAAAATAAAATGGAGGGACAGTATCGTAATTTTCCCGAAAACTTACCCTCGCACATTGCACGCTTAATAGAAACCACAGACCAAAACGGTGCCCTTTTTGAAAAGCCGGTGACAGCTTCCGCGCATAACGCGCGGATGAAATTTTTATTTTCGCCAAACGATGTCGTTTGGCTCCGCGTCCGACAGTGAACAGTAGCGCGCATTGCGCAGCCAGTGTTTTTATTTTTCTTTCCAGCAGAGTGTGAACAGTGACCGAAAATACACACTTTAATAAAAATTATACCAAGTAAGCTTTAAATCCTCAATAAAAATCCAAAAAAATTACCAATCACTTAATATCAATTTATAACATAAAAATTTAATTTTTCATGATTTAATATCATTTTTTTATAAAAAAAAATTACATCACATAAACTACCACAAATCATAACTTTTTGTGTATGACTCCATTTTGAGTGATTCAAACTTTGTTTTTCTCATGATTTAATGTTATATAATATTATAACATTAAATCTAAATTTTATAAAAATATTTTTTGGTCATAAATTCCAAGACTTGATTACACACTACTAAACACATATTTTTATCACACAAAATATACTAAAATACAAACCAAACATATTAAACTCAAGCATGACATAAATATTACAACTATACATTAATAACTATATTAACATGTTTATACTAACATGATAATTTATTTAATTTAAAAGCAAAGCTATATTTAAAATAATCATTATCTTGATTTAATGGCTATTTTCCTTTTTATTCCAAAATAGGTGGTGAATGACATGAACAAAACTAACTTCTCTTTCTTACTCCTTAGTCTCTCAAATATTATGCTGTCACTAAAGCTTTTCTCAAACTCTCTCTTTTGGACTTGGAGAAAAATAATGAAGTGGAATCTACCAATTCCAAGTATACTTGCAAAATTAATAGATACACATAATATATCTAATAATTTAGACCATGCCCCTAGATGACAACTTACACAAGAAATGGCTAAATGACACATTAGGTGAAAGGAGAAATGGTCCATGTACTTGAAAAATTAAAACAAATAACCATGCTTTAAAAAAAATATATATATAAAAAAATACAATCATAACACTCCCTTCCTTCATGCACGCGGCTGACCAACATTGTCCCAAAAAGTTTGTCACTTGCCCACTTTTAAAATAAATAATCATTTACCTAATTAAATTTCAAATGGGCTCAAGCTTTGGGTTTTATTTAAAATACCAATTGGGCTCCTATTAAATTATTTGGGCTACTAATTTGCCAAATTTTATTATTCTTCGCTTGGGCTACTAATTGATCCATGTTGGGCTAATTTAATAATTTACACATTAATTATTCAATCCATGATTAAATAAATAATTAGATTGAATAAATAATTAAATACTCTAACCCATTAGGATTAAATTACAAAATGGACTAATAAATATTATTATTAATATTTCACATTATTTACATTAATTAATAATTATATTAATTAATTTATTATATTTAATTAACTCATTATATTCAATTTAATTGAATATTTAATTAATAGAAAATTTATCAATTATTTTGATATTAAAACTTTAGGGTTTGTTCACTAATTTAATAACATATTAGTGACCCCCTTTAATTAATTTTAGTAATTAATTACATAATTATTTAATCACGTAATTAATTAATCACATAAAAAGATTTAAATAATCTCGTAAAACTAACTCGTTGGAAATTAAATTAATAATTTAATTAATAATGATGTGGAAATTCTAGGACATTACATTCTCTCCCCTTTATAAAAATTCCGTCCTCGGAATTGTAGAATAAGGTTACTTAAATAAAAACGAGTAATTTGCCCTCATTTCCTCCTCTAGTTCCCATGCAGCTTCTTCAATTGCGTGATTCCTCCAAAGTACTTTAACCGAATGAATTATCTTATTCGTCAGCTTCTGTTCCTTCCTATCGAGTATCTGGACAGGAACTTCTTCATATGATAAGTCCTTCTCGACTTGAATTGGTCCATAGTAGATAACGTGCTTGTAGTCCGGTTTATACGGCCGTAACACTGACACAACACGTTGTGAATGTGCTCCAGTTTAGGAGGTAATGCTACCTCGTACGCCACTTCACCGACTCGCCTCAAGATTTCGAACGGTCCTATGAACCTAGGGCTCAGCTTGCCCTTCTTACCAAAACGGATCCTTCCCTTCCAGGGAGATACCTTCAGAAACACGAAACTGCCCACGTTGAAGTCCCGCTTTTGGCGATGCAAATCCGCGTACTTCTTTTGACGATCTTGAGCTGCTACCAGTCGATTTCTGATAAGCTGTACTGTGTCTGCAGTCTGCTTTACCATTTCAGGTCCAAGCAGTCTTCGCTTACTAACCTCGTCCCAACACAACGGTGTTCGACACTTTCTTCCATAAAGCGCTTCGTACGGTGGCATGCTGATACTAGCGTGATAGCTGTTGTTGTAAGTGAACTCTACCAATGGCAAATGGTCGTCCCAGATGCCCTTTAAGTCCATCACGACCGCTCGAAGCATATCCTCCATAGTCTGAATCGTTCGCTCGCTCTGGCCGTCAGTTTGAGGATGATACGTTGTGCTTAACCTCAACTGTGTTCCCATCCTTGCTTGCAGACTTCTCCAGAAATTTGACGTGAAGCGCGGATCTCTGTCGGACACAATCGATACCGGCACTCCATGTCGTGACACTATCTCCTTCACATAGAGCTTCGCTAACTGCTCCAGATTGTACCGTATTCTGATAGGTAGAAAATGAGTTGACTTGGTCAGACGATCCACTATTACCCGGATGGCGTTTAAACCTTTATGTGTCGGTGGCAAACCCACCACAAAGTCCATTGTGATGTGCTCTCACTTCCACTCCGGAATCTCTAGTGGTTGAAGCAGTCAGCTTGGCCGCTGATGCTCTGCTTTAACCCGCTGGCATGTCAAACATCGATTGACACATTCTGCCACTTCCCTCTTCATATTCGGCCACCAAAAATATTGCCTTAAATCTTGATAAATCTTCGTACTTCCGGGATGTACTGAGTACCTCGTACTGTGAGCTTCCTGAAGAATCTCTTCCCGAAGCTCCGGATCTAACGGTACCCAGACTCTCCCTTCGAACCTTAGCAACCCTGTGCTATCAATCTTGTACTTAAGCTCCTCGCCTTCAGCAAGTCTCTTCTTAATACTATCACAATTTTCATCATTTTCCTGATCCTCTTTGATCTTGTCTAATAAGGTCGGGCATGCTGATACTGTAAATAACTTCTCGTCCGTCTCCATCGGATATTTGATCTACAACTCCAAACGTTCGAAATCTCTCACCAACATTTCCTGATTTATTAGCTTCAACAACTTCTCCTTGCCTTTTATGCTCAAGGCATTTGCTACTACAATGGCCTTGCCCGAATGGTACAGAATCTCACAGTCATAGTCTTTGATTAATTCTAACCATCGACGCTGCCTCATATTCAGCTCCTTCTGTGTGAAGATATATTTCAGACTTTTGTGATCTGTATATATCTCACACTTCTCGCCATACAAGTAGTGCCTCCAAATCTTCAGGGAAAAAACTACCGCTGCTAACTCCAGGTCATGAGTTGGGTAACCCTTCTCATAATCCTTTAACTGACGTGACGCATACGCAATGACCTTGCCGTGTTACATTAGCACACAACCAAGACCCTTGTGTGACGCATCACTGTACATTACCAAACCTCCCGTGTCGTCCGGTAAAGCCAACACTGGTGCCTGACTCAACCTCTTCTTCAGCTCCATAAAACTTTCCTCGCACTTCTCCGACCAAACAAACTTCACAGTTTTTTGGGTAAGATTGGTCAACGGTGATGCTATCTTCGAAAAATCCTGAATGAATCTCCGATAATACCCCGCTACTCTAAGAAACTATTGATCTCAGTTGGCGTCTTTGGCTGTTCCCAATTGATAACTGTCTCCACCTTCGCTGGATCCACCGAAACATCGTCTTTGTCGATAACATGACCTAGAAACTGCACCCTCTGCAACCAAAATTCACACTTCGAAAACTTGGCATACAACTTCTCCCTTCTCAAAGCCTCCAATGCGATTCGTAAGTGTTCTGCATGTTCTTCCTCCGTCTTCGAATACACCAATATGTCATCAATGAATACGACCACGAACTTGTCCAAGTACTGCTTGAACACTCTGTTCATCATATCCATGAATGCCGCTTGTGCATTCGTCAGTCCAAATGACATCACTAAAAACTCGAAATGACCATAACGAGTTCTGAATGCCGTTTTCGGGATATCCTCCTCCCTCACCTTCAGTTGATGATAACCCGTCCTCAAATCTATCTTCGAAAAGTATTTCGCTCCCTTAAGTTGATCAAACAGATCATCAATTCTGGGCAGCGGATACCTGTTCTTAATGGTGACCTTGTTCAACTCCCGGTAATTAATACAAAGTCTCATTGAACCATCCTTCTTCTTTACAAACAGAACCTGCGCTCCCCATGGTGACACGCTTGGTCTGATGTAACCTTTATCTAGCAGTTCCTGTAGCTGAACCATCAATTCTTTCATTTCAACTGGTGCCATACGATACGGCGCCTTCGATATTGGTGCGGTCCCCGGTACCAAATCAATAACAAACTCCACTTCTCTGTCCGGCGGTAACCCCGGAATCTCATCTGGGAAAACATTAGCGAATTCCCGTACAACAGGTATCTGACTCAGTTCTCCCTCGACACGTCGAGTATCGACCACATGAGCCAAATAACCTACGCACCCTTTCCTTAGTAACTTTTGTGCTTGCATCATCGTCAGGCAACTTGATTGTCTCGGCGATTTACTACCGTAAAATATAACTTTGGACCTATTTGGAGTTTTTAAGTGCACACACTTCTTCTTACAGTCAATAACCACCCCGTGACTCGATAGCCAATCCATCCCTAGGATTACGTTGAACTCTCCCAGACGAATCGGTATCAAATCCACGTTAAGTCTAAACCCTCGCAATTCAGCACAACAGTTCATATGAATGTAGTCTACGGGAATAATTTCTTTGTTTGCTACTTCTACGTTCATAGGGTGTTCTAGCTTTTCTTGAGGTAAATCTAATCTCTTAGCAAAATCTTCAGAAACAAATGAGCAAGTAGCACCCGAATCAAACAATACATATGCATTAATATCATTGATCAGGATGATACCTGACACCACATCCTTGGAGTCGACTGCATCCTGCACAGTCATGTTGAAGGTGCGCGTTGTGGATCGGTTAGCCTGGCTGGCTGGCCCTCCAATGTTCAGCCTGTTGTTGTTGTTGTTGTTGTTGTCGTTGCTCCACAAGAAAAACATACTCCTTTCATCTTTTTCGGGCATTGTGGAGCCATGTGTCTCGGCTGCCCGCAGCTATAACAAACACTTTTTCCTTTCAAGCATTCGCCCGTGTGGTTCTTACCACAATTGTTGCATCTGCCAACCTTCTTAGTCTCCCCCCCCCCCGGGTTTGCTGCCTCCAGTCGATTGGCTCTCATTCCATTTCCTTTTATTGGGATTGCTGCCTTTGCTGCTTCCCGTCTTCTGCCCGTCATGACCCTTCTTCCTCTCCTGGTTGAATTTAGCCAGGGCCTCACTGCCACCCTTTACAATAATTGCCCTTTCTAATAGCTCTGCAAAGCTCTTGATTTTTAATAGCACCACAGAACGGTACACCCACGATTTCAGTCCCAGCTCAAACCTCCGAGCCTTCCTAGCCTCCGTATCAACTTGATGAGTTGTAAACCTTGCCAACTCATTAAACTTGGCCGCATACTCGGCCACAGACATACTCCCCTGTTTTAGCTCGAGGAATTTCACTTCCATTTCTTGTTGCATACTTTCTGGAAAGTAATTTTCTAGAAACATTTCTTTAAAGTATTCCCAGGTGATGACGCCTTCTCCCGCACGACCCTTGTTGGCCTTCCACCAGTAGTTCGCCTCCCCCTTCATCATGAAGGTATCGAAACTAGTATTCTGTTCTTCGGCCACCCTAGCGACCTCGAACACCTTCTCCATTTCCTCGATCCAAGTTTGTGCTTCGATCGGGTTTAGAGTTCCTTGAAACTCCGGTGGTCCAACCAGTTTGAAGTCCATGAAATTTGTCAAGTGCGGCGCTGGCTGCGGTGCTGGTTGTACTACCACTGGTGGGGGTCTAGCTTGCATGGCTTCCGCCAGCATTTCTGCAAACATCCTCATAGGATTTGGTTGATCCCCAACCTCACTCTCTGACTCTGGGATACGTTGATTGCGTGATCTATCTCTCGACATGATCTGCTAAAGAGTAAATCTTAGACTTGCGCTTATAGTTCTACGCATTATGTTAGCCAAATTAACATTTAAATTCAAAACTATATATCAAGCACATTTGATTTAAATAAGGAAATAACTGCATTTATATTAATATACCAATGTTTTAGTACAGACTCAACAAGTGGCATACTTCTATAAACGCTCAAGGCACAAGTTGCCTAATAACGACTATCCTCTGACGAACAAAAGTGAGGATTCACTACTATCAACCCCTCTAACAGAACAAAAGTTGGGGTCTAACTGACATACTATGCATACATCAAAACATAATGGCTTACAACAGCTAAAATGTCCCTAATAGAAGCAAAAGGTGGGACTCACGACTACCTATCAATATAACTAAAGATACTAACTGACAACAATCAATGCCTGCTACGACGAACTGCCCGATGGTAAGCCTGCCGAACCAACTCATCAACTACACGTCGTCTAATCACGCGGCGACTACTGCCCGTCTCCCGAGGATACCTCATAACCCGGTCCCTTAAATGATCAAAGGAAACGTCCAGAGTATACTCCAGAGTGTCAATCCTGGTGGATCTAACTCGAATCTCTCTCTCCAAGTTGCCTACCCTCGTGGTAGCCCTGAGCCAAGCCTCGTGAATCTGAATCCGATCTATTCTTTCCCGGTCGAGCTCAGCTCTGGTGGCATAAAGAACTGTCTGACTATGCATTTCTCTGGCGTTTAGCTGATCTACAGTCTGCCTAAGTTGCCTGTTTTGCAATACTAGTTGTTGTACCGTTGGACTCGGCTGAGGTGCAGCCTGCTCCAACTGTTGTACCTTGGCCTGCAGGTCGGCCACATCCATCTCCCTCTAGTATGCCTCATCTCTATATGCATTTTCCATTTGCTAATGGACGACGATCTGCTCCTCCAGATGAGCAATCCGAGCAGTCTGCTACTCAACAACCTACTGCAGCACAGTAAGCTGTTCCTGCTCCGATGTAGGGTCAGCATAACCCTAAAAAAAATCATCCACAAAAGTGTGGAACACAGGAGATCCCTCCTCAAGTACCTCCTCCTCTGCTGCTCCCTCGACCTCCATTTGCGTCTGGTCCTCCCCGGACTCCTCGCCCCAAGCGGGGTCATCCTCCGACTCTGTAACCTGGTCCTGACTGTTGGACCTCATAACCCCGCCCCTGACGGGTTCTGCGGTATCTACACCATCGTCCTCCTCTTCCGGGTCGGATTCTGCTAATAGTGATACTGGTGCAACGGGTGCATAACCCCCCATTTGCTGGGTATCCATCGGTATGTCAATGAATACCTCCTCATCCCGAGCCCCACTCGACTCGCCTACAGTCATCCTACAACACACAAATAACACATGTTAGTACAGCAATAAAATATATTCATTGATGAAATGAAATGATATTTTATCATGTACATCTCGGCTCGATAGATTTTCTCAATCCATCTCCAAAAATACACAACATGATGAATCTCCCTGATTCATCTCCTAACGCACTCGATAAGAGTTTAGTACTAAGGTTATAACCTAGGTTTCACAATCCTAACGTTTCTAACCTACAACTCTGATACCAACCTGTGACGCCCCCAAATTTGGGTTCCAAATACCCGGATCCGGTCATCACGATCCAATACAAACTTTCACCTCTAAACAACATACAGTAACTAAATGCGGAATAATAAACATATGTTGTACATTCAAAAGGTGTTACTAGTCCCAAGATACGATAACCTTACACAAAAGTACACAAATACCCTTAATAAAGTACTTAGGGTTTATATTACACAACAATTAATTTAATTAACTACAAGGCTGCATCTTGAAGTCTATCACTTCATCTTTTCTTTACCCTTGTTCTTTTCTGAAGTCTCGGGTTGCATTGCAATAAGGTTTCATGATATAGCAAGAGTGAGCAACTAGTTTACTCAACAAGTTTAAATAACAAGAAACAATATATCATGAATGGAAGGGAATAGATGAACAATTCAATAATATGAATAACATAAGCAGGAATAATGATTTGCTTTTAAAATTAGGATAGTCAAATAGACTATGAACTATAAATATCCACTGGAGTCAATAGCAGGTTGACCCAATGGTTACTACCAGAAATATGTACCCGAGGGGATCAACCTCAGTACAATATGTGTATGAATAACATTTAATTTCCGTATTTTGTTCCTGATATTAGATACAGGGTACTCCCCTATAATAAAGGGGTGTTCATAATAGTCTAAGAATCCGCATCTTCAATGATTTGGATAGCTTTTAAAATCTTTAACATAAATGTCTAGCCGAGCAATGACTTAGATTTACTTTGAACAGTTCTTTAAACAGTAGAACAATAATTAAGTACAAGTCAAGGACTGTACAATCTCAAGTGCAACAAGTGCGAATAACAACAATATCGATGTGGAATAATTGTAAAGTAATTAAACCATTCAGAGCATGCTTGGAATTACAGTTCAAGCTTAAATAAATAATTTGTTCAATGAAATGAGTTTAGAGATAAGGAACTTGCCTGTCTGCTCAGCTACAATAAATGTCTAGCTTTAACCAACTGACTTTGAAAGACCTAACATTAATAAAGTTGGTCTAATAATTAGTACGGCGTATTTGTACAACTATACGCTCACTAAGGAACTTATCTATCACATAAGTACTAACACATAATTTACATTAGTCAAAACAATATTATTAACCTTATAGACCCTCAATTATATTAGGTTAATAATTTAATAAGTTAGAAAATATTTTTCTCAAGTGTTGGACACTTATTAAACCCTTAAACAACTTATTACAATTGTTTAATTAAATCATAATTAAATTCAAATTATTTTATTAACTCAATCTCTATTTAATTACTATTTAATCTTGGTTAAATAGAAATTAATTAATTAACTCTAGTTATTATTTAAAATAAATAATAACTAATTGTACTTACTTATTATTTAATAATAATTAAATAATAAATAATTATTGATTTAATTTTAACCTTCTTTAATTTAATATTGATCAACTAATAATTAACTAAGTAATTAACCTTACCTATTATTTAATTTAAGGAAATTAAATAATAGTTTACTAATTTTAATCCTATTTAATTATTATTTAATGTCAATTAAATAATAATTAATTATTTAATTAATTTTAATTATTATTTAAGGTTAAATAATAATCAATTCATCCTTATTTATTATTAATCTAATAACTTAATTTCCATTAATCGTTATTTAATGCTAATTAAATAATAATTGATTACTTAATTATCCTTATATATTATTTAATAATATTTAAATAATAAATAATTAATTTATAAATTTTTATCTCTCTTTAATTATTATTTAATAGGAATTAAATAATAATTGCTAATTTATCACCATTATTTATTATTAACATTTTAAATAATAAATAACTAATAAATTTATTTAACTTAACCATGATTTAGCTAACTAGATTAATATTTAAAATATTTAAATATTAAACTTACTGAAAAATATCCTCTCCAATAGCATTTTTGTATTATTATTATTTTTGTTATAATTTTAAATTAGTTTTTAAATATTTAAATTAATTAAATTTAAACCGAATGACATTTCTGTAAATAAGTTGAAAACTGCTCCGAGGGCAAAATAGTAATTTCGCCAAAAAAAAACAGAGGGGCAGTATCGTAATTTTCCTGGAAACTTACTCCCGCGCATTGCGCGCTTAATAGAAACCACGGACCAAAACGGTGTCGTTTTTGACAAGCCGGTGACAGCTTTCACGCATAATGCGCGGATGAAACTTTTATTTTCGCTGTCGACGCCGGGATTTTCGTCGTTTTGTTTTTTTATATTAAAATGCCCTTTCCAATTTTAGCCTTTGGTTTTAAGATGTGATTTTTTTGAAAATGGTCGGCTTAAGTGTCGACGGGGTTTCGAAAGGTCGATTTTATAATGAGTCAATTGACCAAAGTCGCCAGTTGGTATATTTAAAATGGATGTACCAACTCATCCGAATTTTGTTTTCGTAATCGCTGGCTCATATGTGACTCCGAGTTAATTGGTCTGCAAACCGAGATTCATAGAGTTCGGGGGCTTGCTTAAGCGAGGGGAAGGTGTTAGGCACCCCCCGACTTCCGTGAAACACGGTTACCGCAATCTCGATGTTTTCCTATCATTTTAAATCCTAAAACATGTGTGTGTGTGTGTGTGTGTGTGTGTGTGTGTGTGTGTGTGTGTGTGTGTGTGCGCGCCTAAATGAATGTTGTTGGAATACTTTATTTTAAAAGTGCTTCAGAAATCTCGTTAACCCTATGCACGAAGGATTTGATTTAATCGAAGAGTTCATTTTTATTGTTTTTGTTTCTATAATAAAACCGATGATATTTTGTAAAACATATTTTTTCAAATCCTTCGCCAAATAGGAATAGAGCTCGTCCGACACTTACAATTTTTTTTTAGCCTACGGATGATTTAATATCCTACTTTGATTTATTTTATGCAAATCTTTATCATTTCATTCTAAAATCATTTTCTCGCGTCAAAAGGAAAAACCAAGCATTAAAATGGCGTTGGAGTTATTCATGGGCATGTGAGTCATCCAAATAACCCCAAACGCCCACAATCACACATTTCACTATCACGGGGCCTTAAACCCAATTTTCGACTCGATGTCGTTTTAAGGCCCAAAAATTTACATATTTACATAAAGGTGCATCGCGATCGCTACATACGTAAAAGCTAAAAACAAACTAAAAGGATATCATCGGGAGGTTAGGAGGAGATTCCATCCGCAATAAATCCTCCCTAACCGTCCCTAATCCACAGATCTACAACATATATTGACTACATTAGATCTAACTTCAAAATACACAAAATCAAACTATTTAAATAGCAATGCACCAAATATTTTCGGATCTACAGTAGATCCACCAAACAATTACAATAAAAACGAAATGAAAATAGATCTAACTAGATAAAACCTCAAATGCTATAAACATGGATTTTTTCACATTTCAAATGACGAAATACGCACTTTAACACTTGGAAATCAAAATAGGACACAAAGATTGTACAAAAGAGGAAGAAATCTTACTTTTTTCTCTCTTTTTCTCTTTTTTTTTCTCTCCCCGTCGCCTTTCTCTCTCTCCTTTTCGTTTCCGTCTGCCGCTGTTGAAGAAATGAACTGGAAGTGGCGATTTAGATCTTCAGATCTTGGCCGCAGGTGCAACTGCGGCTGTCCTCGGCCATTAGTCGTCTTTTGTGATCAAATCAGGTTCTTTTGGATCAACTGTTTGCCTTGCCTCAAGTAACCTGATGCTCGTTGTTCGTTGTGGCGGCTTTGACCATAAGTCGTTGGGGTGACTTCGTTTTGGGGTCCACCTTCCTTTTTGCATGTCGGGTCAAGTGACGACTTTGCCCTCCTGCCATGGTTAGTAGAGAAGTGCAAAATTTGGGTGTCTACATTCGCCAAACGACATCGTTTGGCTCCGCGTCCGATAGTGAACAGTAGCTCGCATTGCGCGCCCAGTGTTTTTATTTTTCTTTCCAGCAGAGTGTGAACAGTGACCGGAAATACACACTTTAATAAAAACTATACCATTAAGTAAGCTTTAAATCCTCAATAAAAATCCAAAAAATTTACCAATCATTTAATATCAATTTATAACATGAAAATTTAATTTTTCATGATTTAATATCATTTTTTTAATAAAAAATTTTTACATCACATAAACTACCACAAATCATAACTTTTTGTGTATAACTCTATTTTGAGTGATTCAAACTTTGTTTTTCTCATGATTTAATGTTCTATAATATTATAACATTAAATTTAAATTTTATAAAAATATTTTTGGGTCATAAATTCCAAGAGTTGATTACACACTACTAAACACATATTTTTATCACACAAAATATACTAAAATACAAACCAAACATATTAAACTCAAGCATGGCATAAATATTACAACTACACATTAATAACTATATTAACATGTTTATACTAACATGATAATTTATTTAATTTAAAAGCAAAACTATATTTAAAATAATCATTATCTTGATTTAATGACTATTTTCCTTTTTCTTCCAAAATAGGTGGTGAATGGCATGAACAAAACTAACTTCTCCTTCTTCCTCCTTAGTCTCTCAAATATTATGCTCTCACTAAAGCTTTTCTCAAACTCTCTCATTTGGACTTGGAGAAAAATAATGAAGTGGAATCTACCAATTTCAAGTATACTTGCAAAATTAATAGATACACATAATATATCTAATAATTTAGACCATGCTCCTAAATGACAATTTACACAAGGAATGACTAAATGACACATTAGGTGAAAGGAGGAATGGTACATGTACTTGAAAAATTAAAACAAGTAACCATGCTTTGAAAAAAAGAAAATAAAATATAAAAAAATACAATCATAACACTCCCTTCCTTCATGCACGCGGCTGACCAACATTGTCCCAAAAAGTTTATCACTTGCCCACTTTTAAAATAAATAATCATTTACCTAATTAAATTTCAAATGGGCTCAAGCTTTGGGCTTTATTTAAAATACCAATTGGGCTCCTATTAAATTATTTGGGCTACTAATTTGCCAAATTTTATTATTCTTCGCTTGGGCTACTAATTGATCCATGTTGGGCTAATTTAATAATTTACACATTAATTATTCAATCCATGATTAAATAAATAATTAGATTGAATAAATAATTAAATACTCTAACCCATTAGGATTAAATTACTAAATGGACTAATAAATATTATTATTAATATTTTACATTATTTACATTAATTAATAATTATATTAATCAATTTATTATATTTAATTAACTCATTATATTCAATTTAATGAAATATTTAATTAATAGAAAATTTATCAATTATTTTGATATTAAAACTTTAGGGTTTGTTCACTAATTTAATAACATATTAGTGACCCCCTTTAATTAATTCTAGTAATTAATTACATAATCATTTAATCACGTAATTAATTAATCACATAAAAAGATTTAAATAATCTCGTAAAACTAACTCGTTGAAAATTAAATTAATAATGTCGTGGAAATTGTAGGACATTACAATAAGGTACACATGGAGATAGGTGAATGATCAACAAATGATCTACCACTTCCAGTAAATGGAGAGAATTAAAAAGGAGTTTCTAATTAACATTAATTAGAGTTGTGTATTTGTGAATTGAAATGCATATGATCAAATTAATAAGACTTGACAGAAATTCCATGTTTTATATTTGATTGGGTCATTGTATGGTAGAAGGATTGAATTGTACGGTAACTATTTGCTGAAAGGTTCTTTTACGATCAAATGTTGAAATCTATATTATATGGAAAGTCGACTAATCGCTAAAGGGGCTTATCCTTATTGTGGAATAATTATTTATTCTGAATTAAAGAGTTAATTCGTACTAAATGAATTAGAATTGTTCTAATTTATTTATTATACAACCGGTTTAATATGAAGAACCTAAAGGGTCACACCGCAAAAGAGTAATATTTATTTTAGAAGTGGATGACATAATTGTAATAATAAATTAAGTATATTTAATTTATACTATGGTGATAGAATAAATTAAATAGCTTAATATTTATAGTTTAGTATTTTTGAAACACTAATTATAAATTAATAAGAGGAGTCTTATTATTATTATTATTATTATTATTATTACTATTATTATTATTATTGTTACTAGTATTATTATTTAGTTCCTAAATTGTTTAGGAATTAATTAATAAGTAGTAATATTATTATTAAATAATTAAGTTCCTAAATAGTTTAGGAATTATAATTATAATAATTAATTAAGTTACTAAATGGTTTAGTAATTAATTAATAAGAAGTACTCTCATTATTAAATAATTAAGTTCCTAAATGGTTTAGGAATTATAATTAATTAATTTAGTTCTTAATTAAATTGGGAATTAAATTAGAACCATAATCCTAAATAGTTTAAGAGGGTTGACTAGATCTATAAATAAGAGGAGTCTTATCATAGATCAAGGTTACACACTCTTTCATTATAATAGAGAGAGTACTCCATAATTCTCTACATCTAAGGAGTTATAGAGAGAGAGAGAATTAGGGCTAGCCACCCATGATTTGGAGAAACTATAATCCACTTCTTTAATTCATAGATCTCTTAGTGGATCACCTCTAGAGTCTTCACACTTGGGGAGCTAATATTGATCCGTGAAATCTAATCGGTGAATTTGAAGAAGAACGTGAAGGATTAAAGGGAGACAAACTTGTACCCGTGGAATCTTGGTTCTACAAAGGAAAAAATTCTTTTATCATTTTTTAATTAATAATAGTCGCATAAGAAAGATCCGAGTTATTGGTTTGTACAAAAATTTTAAAATCTGATTTTTCTTGCTTCCATTGCGCTTATATAATTTGATTATATGTATGTCATATTTTTGTAAATCAACAGTGGTATCAGAGCCAAACTTATGCGAATTATTTATTATTTTAATTTCATATATGTATGGGTATGTATTTAGAATAATTTATTGGGCATAATGCATTATGTAAAATCTTATTATTATTTTTATGAAAACTACTGATATTATAATTTTCAAATTGGAATTGCAAATTGATGATTAGTAGTCGCGCTGACTTGCAACTTCGGGATATATATATATATATATATATATATATATATATATATATATATATATATATATATATATATATATATATTATCGTACACAGTTATTAATATATATTATTAATATATATGATATATTTATAATATATATTAATTAGTTAAATAGTTTAGTAATTTTGTGCAGATTTTAAAATTTCAAAATAAAATGGTTTATTTTGGATAATTTTAAAATAATAAATAGTTTATTTTTAAATAATTTTATAATTAAAATAAAAGGTTTATTTTAAATATAAAATTAGATTTCATGCATCTTTAAATTCCCCATTAAATGATACCAATATATATATGGAATGTTTTATTTAATTCATGAGATGAATATTATTTATTAATATATATGTTGATATATATGATAATAAATGGGATTGATTATGGACTATTGACCAATATGATTGGATTTAATTTTAATTAAATGCATGAATGAATGAGTTTTAATAAATGGGGTCTGCGTACATCGTCTTTCTAATTTTTCTTATGTATAATTCTATCTCCCTCCGATGTACTTCCCCTTGACTGTTGATCAAGGTTTCTATTTATTGTAAATAGTTTTGTAACATGATTAATTAGAATTATTTTGAAGAATTAGAGCAAAGAAGCAAGGAGTGCATGAAGACCCATTTGTAATGGAGTCCGAATTTAAATGTAATAGTTACATTTAATTTAATTTATTCTTGCACCCTAGGTTTGACCTTTTGGTTCACTTGGTGACTCTAGTGAACCAAACTAGAATAAAAGTCCATAATCAATCCAAGTAGAATATAGTATTCTATATGTGCATGCTAATATTATATATATATATATATATAATATATATATGTGTGTGTGTGTGTGTGTGTGTGTGTGTGTGTGTGTGTGTGTGCATGTGCACTAAACAAGATGAGACAATTAATATTAACAAACCCCTCATGATGTAGGATAAATATTATTTATAAAATGAATTAAAATGTTTAATTCATGAATTAAAGGAGTTTAGTTCAATTAAATAAAATTAGAATTGTTCTAATTTATTTATTCTACTACTCATAATATTAAGTTGTAACGTTCAAAGATATTTATTAAAAATATCGAACGTCGCCTTCTAGCATGATAAAACGATAGAGTATCAAATACTTGATATGGTTTGTTGTGCACACACAAGGCTCATATCGATTATTTGAGATGTTATTTTATCACATTTGATGCTTATAAAGGAATTGAACATTACTGTTTTGTTGTGCACACACAAGGGCGGTATTTTTCTCTTCACTTATATGGAAATGCTAGGTTTGAATTAACTTAGATAATTTTGATTTGGATGTGCAGACACATGATCATAATAATCTAAGAGGTAAAATACAAAGGAGTTACATGTTAATGTAATTAACAAGGAGTTGTCTACCTATTGAATAAACTATAGTTTGTTGTGCACACACAAGGCTGTACTTATGTCAATAGGATTATTTTCTCACTAGCAGATCTTTAACTAGATTTGCCAAACTGTATAAGGAGGGTAATATATTTTGATGAAAATAGTGGGAGACATCATTTTAAATAAAGATCTAATTTATTTTGGTAATTAATAAAATGAATACATGTTAATGTTGTTATTAATTCACTTAAAAAAATATTGTTATGTTTAATTCACTAATACTGCATAGCATAATATATGCTAACAATTAATCAAACCGAATTGTTCAGATTGATTAAACAAATTGAGAATAGTTCTTAATGCTGAAAAGCTAGCAAATGTCCTTAATTTGCCTATTCCTGCAAATGTTGTAGACTAAGCATCTGAGGAAGATATTGCTATTTTAAATGGCAATATGATGCAAAGGTGGCTGACATCATGCTCATATTCATAAGTATCGAATTACAATGTCAACACGAGAAAATGGATGCACTTACTATATTGCTGCACATTCAATAGTGGTATCGTGAGCAAAGTAGGTCAACTAGATATAAGATATCTAAGGAGCTCTTCCGATCTATAATAGCTAATGGCACTACAGTAAAAGACACATGTCCTAAAGATGATCAATTGGATTGATCAATTAGGATAACCAGTTTTGTCGAGGATGGAGAGTTGAATCAAGAGTCGATCTTACAGTCACTCACTGACTCTAATTCACAATATGTTGTGAACTTCAAACATTATTAAGCTAGATGTCAGTTTACCTGATTAGCTAAACATGTTGAAGACTGTTGAGAGTCACTTTTCTTCCTAGAAAAACCAAGTCTTACTTTTAAATGAATCTTCTAAGCGGAGGAAGATGGCCAAAGGTATTTCTGAGGAGTCAGAAAGAGTAAAGGCAAAAGAAATGCTAAACAAAGGACATAAATAAAAGTGATCCCGAGGGCAAATGAGTTTGCTTTCATTGCGATAAGCTGAGACACTGGAAGAACAACTGCAAGAGAGTTGTAGTAGTTAAGTAGAAGAAGTTTAATGAATCTTCAACTACAGATATAGATTTGTTCATAATAAAATAGAACTTTCTATAAGTCAAGTTTCTACTTAGGTATTAGATACCGGATGGTGGTCTCAAATATGCAAGTCGTTGCAGAGACTAAGCAGAAGTAGAAAGCTAAACAAAGGATAAGTAATCATGTGCTGGGGAATGAAGCAAAGGTTGCTGCATTAGCCATGAAAACTTATAGTTTAGTACTGCCTACGGGCAAACCTATTAAGTTAGTAAGTTGTTACTATGTTCCAGTTCTTAGAAACATTATTTCAATTCCATGTGATGACAAGGAAGGATTTTTGACATTATAATAATGAACAATCGTTGTTCTGTTTATAATGATAATGTTTTATTTAGAACTGGTTGATTACTTAATGGATTTTGTATACTTGACTTACATGAAAAATATTTCAATTTGAACAAACTAAAAGCAAAGAGATAATATGAATCATACCTTCAGGGAATACTGTTAACTCAGTCACGTTAATGAAATATGACCAAACAAAATTGTATAAAGATAGGTTTTAGAGCCTTTTGATTATGAATCAAATACAACTTGTGAATCTTGTATCATAGACAATATGACTAAATCTCCATTTAGTGGACATGGAGAGCGAGTTACAAAGTTGTTAGAGATGTTACACACAGTCGTGTGTGGCACCTATGATAACTAATGATTATAGATTTCGATATATGTATTTGATGAAATACAAATCCAAATCATTTGAAACGTTCAAAGAATTCAAAAGTGAAATATAGAAACTAAAGGCCAAAAGAATTAAAGTTCTTCGATTAGATCGAGAAGGAAATACTTAAGTAGTAAGTTTTTAGATCATCTCAAGCGAGATGGTATTCTCACAAAATGGACATGGTGATGATCCATAATGAGTATTAACGATCTTCCAGTATCCTTCAAGGGTTATGCTCTAGAAACGATCGCATATCTACTAAATAAGATACCTTCAAATTTCGTCCCCAAAACTTCATATGAGTTGTGGATAGGGAGGAAACCAAGTCTTAAGTATGTTAAGATTTGAATTGTTTAGCATATGTCAAAAGGTTTGACATGATAAGCTAGTGACAAGATCTGATAAGTGTAAACTTGTGGGATATCCTAAAAAAAGTTTAGGGTATCACTTCTATAATCCGACTAACTAAAAGGTATTTGTTGAAACACGTTGCCTTATAAAAAAAAGAAGTTTTTCCTTAAAGGGTTAGTAGGAGTAAAATAGATCTTGAAGAAGTTCAAGAACCACAAAATACAACAGATCAAGTGAGGAATTTGTACAAGTAGATAAACCTATTGTACCACAACCAAGTCGTAAATTTGGTTTTGTACTGAAGATACCTGAAATGTATGAATTCATCATAGATGATGAAGATGAGGTACGCATCATAGTGGATGATGATCCAGATATATACGATGAGGTATGAGTATTAGATACTCAAGAGAAATGGTCGATGACTGTGACACCCCAGGATTTTATAGAAATTCTAAATGAGGATATTGAGGAATTAAATAAAGGTTGTGAGATAAAACGTGGTTTAAATGATAGAATGTATTAAGGAATGATTAAATATGATGTATTGTGTCAGCAATGTGATAGAAATGACCAATGGGATTAAGTTGATGATTAAGAGAGAAACTCTTGATATAAGAGAGGGTCTATATATCGTATATAGATCAATTATTTATGTAAAGTGTATTAATAACGTAGTAGATCATGAAATTATAATATAAATGAATTTTGAGGATTAATTGGTAATCTAAAGGATTAAAGATGAACGATTTATGGTAAGACTTATATTAATGTAACTTGGAATGAATCAGTGTTGGACACTATTGTGTCAGCAGGAATTAGTTTGAAGGTATGAATATGTGCGTATGTAAATTTGATTTGATAAAGAAAGAAGAGTTAAGGTTAGAAAATAATGGAATCGAGGTTTTAATTATGAATGTTAATAGCAAGGTTAATGAATGGGCCTAGAAAGGCGAAGGTATAACAATGAAGAGATAAAGTAAGTATGTATGTGCAGTGAAAAAGGAACCGTATAGTCAAATCGATTTATTAAGGATTTATGGAATATTATGCGTATAATATGTGAATATATAGAATTTACGAAGAAATTGGTCGTTATTGATTGAAACGAAGTAGAGCATATAAACGATGTGTAAATACAGAATGCAATACCTCGAGAATGAGTAAAAAGTATGTTAGATGCAAGAATGGTGCAAATTTGGCATATTTATGTGAAGTAAATAAGTAAAGGGACGAAAAGTCGCAGAAAATGTATTATGAGTGAATAAAGGTAAACGATGACGGATTTTGGTAGTTCGATTGAGGTTCGCTTCTCGAGGAAGCGGTTTATGGACAAATGATCAATTTGGCTATATTGGAATGTCGGGATTTAAAATGTGAAATGTGGAACCAAAGGTGGTTCGTAGTAAATGTAGAATGGAATATTATGAAAATTACCAATTATTGTAGAAATTAATATATAATTAATGAAATAATATTTTGAAGTATGACAAGTGTTATGGGACAAGTCAATTATGGATCATTTGATGATAGAATAAAATGGGAGTATGATGAAACAAGTTTGGATCAAAATGGGATTAAAATGGATAAGTTATGATTTAATTGGGAATTAAATTTCCTAGATTTTGTGACTAAGGACCATTATACCCTTAACAAATTTGGAAAATGACATTGGTATCCTTAAATGGTGCAATGACCATTATGTCCTTAACTAACCATGTGAAATGACATAAATACCCAACTAAGCATGAGTTAACTTAACCAATATATGGTTAAGTGTTGGAGGAGATAAATAACACATATATGTGTATATGCTAGTAAATTTTCAGCATTTTGGTTCAAGCTTCATTCGAAGGTGCTAGAAGAGAGAGAGAGAGCAAGAGAGCAAAAGGGAAGAGCAAGCTAGGGTTTGGCCAAGAGATCAAGAAGTAGCTATAAAAGTGAGCAAGAGATGTAAGGGAAGCCATCAAAGTGAAGATTGTAAGGCTAGCAAGCTTGATGTCAAGGAAAAGAAAACCTACAAGAAGGTATATGCATGTTTAAATTATCAAAAGTTAGTTTGTATGTGTTTTCTTGTAAGAACAAGAGAAGCCATGTTTGAATTTATGGCTAGATGTAAAGATTATGTGATTTATGAGAACCTATGTACTATATGTGTGGTAAGTTATGAACCCTAAGTTCAAGTTGATAGAGCCAAGATTATACACAACTCAAGTTCATATTTAAGGCTAAAAATCATGAATTTTTGGGTTGATCATGTGTAATATGTTGATGGATTTGATGAAACCCTAGTTAGAGAGGTTGAATATGTTTGATTCATGTAAGAATTTTATTAGATAGTGTTAAAGTTGCAACAAAGGTTGGAAATCATGACTTGTTTGAAGAGATTACAAATATTAGGTTATACTTTTTGTGTAGACAACGTAATAATCTGTAAAGTGCATTTATACATGCATATAGAAGTTATGTGGACCTATGAAGTTTTTAAATGTATAGGTGTTAGTCCATGTGATACTTGGAGATTAAAGTGTCAAGTGAGTTTAAGTTTTGAAATTTGAAAGTTTTGAAAAATTTATGAAAATCCAACCAAGGTGTGATTTTTGGCAATTTTGAGGAATTAAAGGTGAAATGAGTCCAAACACTTAAGTTTTATGATAATACACATGTTAGAGTCAATTTGGTAATCAACGGAGTTCAATTTGAGCGAAATGGCGATTCGAACGATCGGAATCGATCGTTTCGATTCAAAATGAATTTTAACGGGCAAAAATCGCCTCGTGCGAAGTTTTACGGTTTTGAAAGTTGGGACATGTCGTATATAAGTTATATGAACTATGACAAGTGTTGGAATGAAGTTTTAAAGCTTATGGCCAAAAATCACAAAGTTGGTAAAACTTGGTTTTTAAAGTTGAAAATTTTCAAAGTCTGAAACTGAGTTGAACCGGCCTCCTATGGATCGGTGTATCTATGATTTAGAGAAGCCAAATGAGGCAATAGAAAATTTTATAAAATACTATGGTATGAGGTCTACATGTGTACCAAATTTGGTCTCAATTGGATGTACGGTTAAAGATTGAAAATTCACCAAAGCAGCAGCTAAAATCAAAATTTCAGATTTCTGGGTCACGGCCTAGGCCAGATTTTTGTAGGCAAAAACCACGGCCGGGGCCAAGTTTGGCTGAGAGGTCACGGCTGGGGCCATGGTTTCTTAGGCCAAAAGCCAGTCGGGGCCATGGAGGACAGAGTTTAAAAAATTATATTTTTGACCCGAAATGAAATGTTTTGATACTAAATGATAGAGATAAGTTATGTAAACCCTAGATTGATAAAAATAGACTATGTAAAGGGTGTTGTGGTATAATGAGATATGAATGGCATAAATATAACACGCCTAAAGCCAAGTCAAAGCATGTTTAGGGTTGTGAAAAAGGTCGAAATCAAGTTAGGGTGTATTATAAACCTACACAAGGTGTAATACATCAAATGTGAAATGGTTAAAGACAGATGATCATGTATTTATGAAATTAGTTTGATAAGTTATACAAGCTTATGATCTTATAATGACATATAAGTTATATGTTGACAGACAGAGTTCGAAATGAGCAAGCCGACAAGACGGATAACGAAGGATGATTGAGGAAGTACAGGTTAAGTATATAAAGGCGTACAGGCAAGTTTTTCAGACTTAAGTATATTAGATATTTTATGTGAGCTACGTGATAGCCTGTGAGTTGAATGTGCCTTATGTGCAACTATGTGGATTAAATTGCTAAGTGAACTACGTGACATTAAGCATAGTATGTTAAGGTAAAGGATGCATAATGCATATTTGGAATTGTGAGCATGAAAGGTGTTATCTGAATTACTTGTTGAGCTTTATGCTCATTCTTGCTATAAACTAACTTTTCAGGTAAAGTACAAGAAGGCCGGAATTTCCGGTTAAGCTAAGGTAAGGAAAGTGAATGCATGGATAAGCACGGGCAAAGTTGTTATATGTAAATGGTATAAATCCAAGTGATGTAACAGTGTGGTCTTAAATGTTAAACCTAGATTTGAAAAAAAAGAGTGTATAATTTGTAAATTCATAGTAATGAATGTGCATGGATGTATTATCAGTTAGAAGATGTAAAGGTTATAGCTTGTTGTATTCTGATGTTAGTCGGGTCTACATATACTAGAACTCGCATGTATGGAAAATATGTATGGAGCAGGTTATGCATGATACAGGTATGAGGTAAGCAGGTTGATGTATGGATCAGTTATAAGTAGACAATGACATGTATGATATAGATGTGTACATGTATTTATGAACAGGAACATGCATATATAAATAGAGCCTTAAACGAATATATCATGGCGAAATTTTGTTGACAGGTTAAATCATAATAATATATATGATTATAGTAATTGTAATAGACGCGGTCACAAATTATAATGTTTGACCTAAGTTTAATGAAAGGAAAGTGAACGTTGCGATCCTGAGACAGGTTTAACGAATGTAAGTTAAATAAGTTTTAAAAATAAAAAAATAAAAAATATAGACCGAATTTATGGTCAACAGAACGATTTTAAAGGTCAAAGGTCAAGGTTTGACGCACGGGATCCCGGTTAATAAGGTGTTAAGTTAATTATTATGTAATCCAAATATAATTGGACTTAATTAAGGAAGGTGGGATCTCGGGCCGTTACAGTTGGTATCAGAGCAGTTGGATTATAGAGCTTAGGTAATAGTACCTTAGGCTATGATCTTTGTGTGTGAAAGAAGGAATAGTAAAGAAGAGGACTCTAGATGAGCTGAGTCAGTAAGAAATGAATTTTGGGAATTCAGGATTATGAAAGGATAAAAGATTTCTTATGATAAGATTATGAGAAATGATAAAGGATCAAAAGCGATCAAAGATAAAAGGGACTCTTGGTGAGTCGTGCCCAGTAAGATATGATTTGATCAAATTCATATCAGATTAAAGAAAAGCAAAGGAAAAGCTGAGTAAAGGGTAAAGTGAGGAATGTTAGGGTATGTGGGATTCTTCATTGAGGACTCATGGTAGTGGCCGAGTGTGCATTTCCTCGGTATGGGACGGGGATTTGTACTCACTTAGCTTCCTGTCGTGATAATCAGTGGAGGTCCAGCGTCACGGTAAGAAGTGAGAAGAGTTAAGTAAGAAAGATTAAGGTTAGTTGCGTGTTCTGAAAACCGACACGTATGGAAAGTTCGTGACTCATGATTATGTGGTAGAGCCCCTCAGCGAATGGGCGACGATAGCCTGACTAGGACAAGCTCCTTAAACCATATGATTGTGGTAAGTTCCTGAGCCCAAATGCGTGGCAAGTTTGATGAACAGGGTTGGGTTAGAGTAGAGAGCCATAAGTTAAGAAATATAGTTCTTAGATATTGGCTAAAATCAAGGATATATAAAGAGATAGTATTATAAGAAATGATTGAATGAGTTAATGAAGGAATTAAAGAAGAGATCATTAGGATTGGGTAGGCAATCCACTCTTCTAGCTATGCTAGACCATTCATGTTTTTAAAATGTGTTTATTTTCGACGCTGGTGCAATGAAAATGTTTAATCAAGTATCAAAAGTGATTTTTAAAATTCCGTGATTCATGGGTCTATGTCAATTGATTCGGCTAGACCAAAGTTATTTGAAAATTTCAAAATGTATTTATGAAATCATTGTCACACTGTTGAATATGGTGTGAAATGATAAAATGACGGAATTCTCAACGTACTTTCATTACGGTACGGTATTAAGAGGTCTAAAAGTGATCGAATTCTCAACGTACTGCTAAGATAGTGCGGTATTATGAAGCCTTTTTAAAAGATTTTCTTGGGTTCAAGTTTTGAACCAACGACAGTGAAAGTGAACTTTTGAAAAATTCAAGTTATAACAAATGAACAGTTTATTGATGTGAGTCTATGCCATTTGTTTCGGCTAGACCATTCTGCTAAAGAAATTATTAAATGTTGTTGAAATCCAGAAAATGGATAAAGCAAAATGTTTTTCAAGGCTGAGGTGAACAACCCTAAAAAGGGGATATGGTATAGGGGTTGGATAACACGGCTCAACCCAAAGGAAAAGGAAAAATGTTGTGCACAACAAAAGCGGTACAATAGGCTGATCACCTAGCGTACCAATTGGGTATGACAATCTTTGTGGTTGCTCATATTCTTAACGAATATACGGTCTTATGACCTTTGGATATTTCACTCTTAATGACTGTTAATATTCTTAACGTTTTCATGGTTAAATGACCCTTGGGTATTAGCAGTCTTTGTGACTGTTAATATTCTTAACGTGTTCATTGGTCTTTAAAACCCCTCAGCAAAACCAAAAGTTTATTTTGAAAGCAAAAGTTTATCTTGATAGCAAAAGTTTTATGTTTATGAAAAAGCTATTCTTATTTATTCATACTGCTTCACAGTTATTGAACAATTGTGGAGATTCCTGAAAGACATTCCAATCTTCTGGAATGAATGTTAGAAAGGGGTAAGATGGGTAGAGAGAGGAGATAATGTAAGGCTTAGTGAAAGCCAAGTTATGTTGAATTGAATGTAAAGGTTAGTGAAAACCTAGTTGAGATGAAGTGAATGCAAAGAAAGTTATGTATCTTTCAAATGAATAAGGAATGAGTACACAGCAATTTCGAGGACGAAATTTTTTAAAGGAGGGGTGAATGTGACACCCCAGGATTTTATAGAAATTCTAAATGAGGATATTGAGGAATTAAATAAAGGTTGTGAGATAAAACGTGGTTTAAATGATAGAATGTATTAAGGAATGATTAAATATGATGTATTGTGTCAGCAATGTGATAGAAATGACCAATGGGATTAAGTTGATGATTAAGAGAGAAACTCTTGATATAAGAGAGGGTCTATATATCGTATATAGATCAATTATTTATGTAAAGTGTATTAATAACGTAGTAGATCATGAAATTATAATATAAATGAATTTTGAGGATTAATTGGTAATCTAAAGGATTAAAGATGAACGATTTATGGTAAGACTTATATTAATGTAACTTGGAATGAATCAGTGTTGGACACTATTGTGTCAGCAGGAATTAGTTTGAAGGTATGAATATGTGCGTATGTAAATTTGATTTGATAAAGAAAGAAGAGTTAAGGTTAGAGAATAATGGAATCGAGGTTTTAATTATGAATGTTAATAGCAAGGTTAATGAATGGGCCTGGAAAGGCGAAGGTATAACAATGAAGAGATAAAGTAAGTATGTATGTGCAGTGAAGAAGGAACCGTATAGTCAAATCGATTTCTTAAGGATTTATGGAATATTATGCGTATAATATGTGAATATATAGAATTTACGAAGAAATTGGTCGTTATTGATTGAAACGAAGTAGAGCATATAAACGATGTGTAAATACAGAATGTAATACCTCGAGAATGAGTAAAAAGTATGTTAGATGCAAGAATGGTGCAAATTTGACATATTTATGTGAAGTAAATAAGTAAAGGGACGAAAAGTCGCAGAAAATGTATTATGAGTGAATAAAGGTAAACGATGACGGATTTTGGTAGTTCGATTGAGGTTCGCTTCTCGAGGAAGCGGTTTATGGACAAATGATCAATTTGGCTATATTGGAATGTCGGGATTTAAAATGTGAAATGTGGAACCAAAGGTGGTTCGTAGTAAATGTAGAATGGAATATTATGAAAATTACCAATTATTGTAGAAATTAATATGTAATTAATGAAATAATATTTTGAAGTATGACAAGTGTTATGGGACAAGTCAATTATGGATCATTTGATGATAGAATAAAATGGGAGTATGATGAAACAAGTTTGGATCAAAATGGGATTAAAATGGATAAGTTATGATTTAATTGGGAATTAAATTTCCTAGATTTTGTGACTAAGGACCATTATACCCTTAACAAATTTGGAAAATGACATTGGTATCCTTAAATGGTGCAATGACCATTATGTCCTTAACTAACCATGTGAAATGACATAAATACCCAACTAAACATGAGTTAACTTAACCAATATATGGTTAAGTGTTGGAGGAGATAAATAACACATATATGTGTATATGCTAGTAAATTTTCAGCATTTTGGTTCAAGCTTCATTCGAAGGTGCTAGAAGAGAGAGAGAGAGCAAGAGAGCAAAAGGGAAGAGCAAGCTAGGGTTTGGCCAAGAGATCAAGAAGTAGCTATAAAAGTGAGCAAGAGATGTAAGGGAAGCCATCAAAGTGAAGATTGTAAGGCTAGCAAGCTTGATGTCAAGGAAAAGAAAACCAACAAGAAGGTATATGCATGTTTAAATTATCAAAAGTTAGTTTGTATGTGTTTTCTTGTAAGAACAAGAGAAGCCATGCTTGAATTTATGGCTAGATGTAAAGATTATGTGATTTATGAGAACCTATGTACTATATGTGTGGTAAGTTATGAACCCTAAGTTCAAGTTGATAGAGCCAAGATTATACACAACTCAAGTTCATATTTAAGGCTAAAAATCATGAATTTTTGGGTTGATCATGTGTAATATGTTGATGGATTTGATGAAACCCTAGTTAGAGAGGTTCAATATGTTTGATTCATGTAAGAATTTTATTAGATAGTGTTAAAGTTGCAACAAAGGTTGGAAATCATGACTTGTTTGAAGAGATTACAAATATTAGGCTATACTTTTTGTGTAGACAACGTAATAATCTGTAAAGTGCATTTATACATGCATATAGAAGTTATGTGGACCTATGAAGTTTTTAAATGTATAGGTGTTAGTCCATGTGATACTTGGAGATTAAAGTGTCAAGTGAGTTTAAGTTTTGAAATTTGAAAGTTTTGAAAAATTTATGAAAATCCAACCAAGGTGTGATTTTTGGCAATTTTGAGGAATTAAAGGTGAAATGAGTCCAAACACTTAAGTTTTATGATAATACACATGTTAGAGTCAATTTGGTAATCAACGGAGTTCAATTTGAGCGAAATGGCGATTCGAACGATCGGAATCGATCGTTTCGATTCAAAATGAATTTTAACGGACAAAAATCGCCTCGTGCGAAGTTTTACGGTTTTGAAAGTTGGGACATGTCGTATATAAGTTATATGAACTATGACAAGTGTTGGAATGAAGTTTTAAAGCTTATGGCCAAAAATCACAAAGTTGGTAAAACTTGGTTTTTAAAGTTGAAAATTTTCAAAGTCTGAAACTGAGTTGAACCGGCCTCCTATGGATCGGTGTATCTATGATTTAGAGAAGCCAAATGAGGCAATAGAAAATTTTATAAAATACTATGGTATGAGGTCTACATGTGTACCAAATTTGGTCTCAATTGGATGTACGGTTAAAGATTGAAAATTCACCAAAGCAGCAGCTAAAATCAAAATTTCAGATTTCTGGGTCACGGCCTAGGCCAGATTTTTGTAGGCAAAACCACGGCCGGGGCCAAGTTTGGCTGAGAGGTCACGGCTGGGGCCATGGTTTCTTAGGCCAAAAGCCAGTCGGGGCCATGGAGGACAGAGTTTAAAAAAATGATATTTTTGACCCGAAATGAAATGTTTTGATACTAAATGATAGAGATAAGTTATGTAAACCCTAGATTGATAAAAATAGACTATGTAAAGGGTGTTACGGTATAATGAGATATGAATGGCATAAATATAACACGCCTAAAGCCAAGTCAAAGCATGTTTAGGGTTGTGAAAAAGGTCGAAATCAAGTTAGGGTGTATTATAAACCTACACAAGGTGTAATACATCAAATGTGAAATGGTTAAAGACAGATGATCATGTATTTATGAAATTAGTTTGATAAGTTATACAAGCTTATGATCTTATAATGACATATAAGTTATATGTTGACAGACAGAGTTCGAAATGAGCAAGCCGACAAGACGGATAACGAAGGATGATTGAGGAAGTACAGGTTAAGTATATAAAGGCGTACAGGCAAGTTTTTCAGACTTAAGTATATTAGATATTTTATGTGAGCTACGTGATAGCCTGTGAGTTGAATGTGCCTTATGTGCAACTATGTGGATTAAATTGCTAAGTGAACTACGTGACATTAAGCATAGTATGTTAAGGTAAAGGATGCATAATGCATATTTGGAATTGTGAGCATGAAAGGTGTTATCTGAATTACTTGTTGAGCTTTATGCTCATTCTTGCTATAAACTAACTTTTCAGGTAAAGTACAAGAAGGCCGGAATTTCCGGTTAAGCTAAGGTAAGGAAAGTGAATGCATGGATAAGCACGGGCAAAGTTGTTATATGTAAATGGTATAAATCCAAGTGATGTAACAGTGTGGTCTTAAATGTTAAACCTAGATTTGAAAAAAAAGAGTGTATAATTTGTAAATTCATAGTAATGAATGTGCATGGATGTATTATCAGTTAGAAGATGTAAAGGTTATAGCTTGTTGTATTCTGATGTTAGTCGGGTCTACATATACTAGAACTCGCATGTATGGAAAATATGTATGGAGCAGGTTATGCATGATACAGGTATGAGGTAAGCAGGTTGATGTATGGATCAGTTATAAGTAGACAATGACATGTATGATATAGATGTGTACATGTATTTATGAACAGGAACATGCATATATAAATAGAGCCTTAAACGAATATATCATGGCGAAATTTTGTTGACAGGTTAAATCATAATAATATATATGATTATAGTAATTGTAATAGACGCGGTCACAAATTATAATGTTTGACCTAAGTTTAATGAAAGGAAAGTGAACGTTGCGATCCTGAGACAGGTTTAACGAATGTAAGTTAAATAAGTTTTAAAAATAAAAAAATAAAAAATATGGACCGAATTTATGGTCAACAGAATGATTTTAAAGGTCAAAGGTCAAGGTTTGACGCACGGGATCCCCGTTAATAAGGTGTTAAGTTAATTATTATGTAATCCAAATATAATTGGACTTAATTAAGGAAGGTGGGATCTCGGGCCGTTACAATGACCATAAAATTCGAAATGAGTCTTTGTAGAAAGACTAAAGCAGATGGCTAGGTGGAGACCTATAAGACCTGACTAGTGGTAAAAAGTTTCAAACAAGGTCAATGAGTTGACTATGATGAAATTTTTCACTAGTGAAAATGGTTATATCAATTCGAATTTTACTTGCAGTTGTAGCTTACTATACAAAAGGATGTATGTATGATACAACCAAAAGGATTTGTCTCCATAATGATGGAGTAAATCAAGTATAAAAGCTACAACAATCCACTTATGGATTGAAGCAAATTTCTCGAAGATGGAACATCTGTTTTGATAAGACAATCAAAAGAGTTTGATTTTATCAAAAATAAGGATGAACTAAGTATGTACAAAGGTTAGTGGGAGCACTGTGATATTCCTAGTATTATATGTTGATATACTACTGATAAGGAATGACATATCGATGCTATAATCAGTAAAGATGTGGTTGTCTAAAAACTTCTCCATTAAGGACTTGGGTTAAGCATTCTAACATTTTATTCAAGATAAAGGTCTATAGAGATAGATCATAAAGGATGCTCGGCTTGAACCAAGGGATGTACATTGATTCGTTGAAATGTACTAGACTTGATATTGCTTATGTATGATAAGAAACTATCAGTTCAATTATGGAGAAGAACATTAGAAAAGAGTTTCTAATGATGGGTCTGATATAAAACTAGAGGGTTTAACAAACTCAAGTTTGTTCAGACTAACCAAGATAACAACATATCCGTTTCAGGTAATATGATTACCGTGAACGGTGCTGCAGTGAGTTGGAAAAGTTCCAAACAACAAATAGTTGCTGATTTAGTGACAAATATGTAATAAATAACTATAAGTGAAGTTGCAAAGGTGATTGTTTGGTTCTACAAGTTCATTACAGAACTTATAATGGTTCCTAACATTAAAGGAGTTTAATTCGCCAAGGAACCTAGGTCTTATCTGAAATCCAAACATGTATTGCAGCACTCTCATATGATTAGATGAATCATTGAAAAGGAGACGACACCATAAAGATGGTAGACTCTAAGAACAACATTACAGATTCACTAACTAAAGCATTTACTAAGCAATTTGTATGCCACTTAGAGAAGAATGGTATGGGGATACCAAAAGGCGATTGACTTTAGTGCAAGTGGGAGATTGAAAGTAGTATACCCTCAAGTCGATCACATTTGATGTGATAAGCATATACTTTGTAATCTTGTTCATTTATTAATAAAAGTATCAAGGCATTTCTTTATTCATGATTAATTAGTTGAATTAATCAAATGGATAAACCCATAGTTTTCGAGCAATGCTTTTAGAACCATGATGAGGATCATGCTAATGAGATCTAAATTCAAGATAGCTTAAAACTAAAATTGTTCCTAATCGTTGGATCACTAAAAGGGGGATTAGTAGATCCGGATAGATTGGTACATACTATGCTTGCTCTTATGACTCTGATGATTGATCTCATAATCATTTGTGTAGAGACATTAAAGCAAGTATGTAGGTGCTTATTAGAGAATAAGTTCACTGAACTTGACTCGCTCAAGGAACACTTAATAGAGTTTTACTTGTCTGTCAATAGGAGTTCTTTATGTGATAGTCGTACAAGTGATCCTTGGACTTGAGATCATCATAGTATCTTGTGTGTACTAAGTTATACTTTAACATATTCCTTAAGACTTGTTGGTATATCAAAGGATATGCTTGGGTATAATAAGGTACACATGGAGATAGGTGAATGATCAACAAATGATCTACCACTTCCAGTAAAGGGAGAGAATGTCCTATGCGATTCAATAAAGTGACAACTCAGAAATCCCTGGTCAGGGTTGAATGGAATTAAAAAAGAGTTTCTAATTAACATTAACTAGAGTTGTGTATTTGTGAATTGAAATGCATATGATCAAATTAATAAGACTTGACAGAAATTCCATGTTTTATATTTGATTGGGCCATTGTATGGTAGAAGAATTGAATTGTACAGTAACTATTTGCTGAAAGGTTCTTTTACGATCAAATGTTGAAATCTATATTATCTAGAAAGTCGACTAATCGCTAAAGGGGCTTACCCTTATTGTGGAATAATTATTTATTCTGAATTAAAGAGTTAATTTGTAATAAATGAATTAGAATTGTTCTAATTTATTTATTATACAACCGGTTTAATATGGAGAACCTAAAGGGTCACACCGCAAAAGAGTAATATTTATTTTAGAAGTGGATGGCATAATTGTAATAATAAATTAAGTATATTTAATTTATACTATGGTGATAGAATAAATTAAATAACTTAATATTTATAGTTTAGTATTTTTGAAATACTAATTATAAATTAATAAGAGGAGTCTTATTATTATTATTATTATTATTATTACTATTATTATTATTGTTACTAGTATTATTATTTAGTTCCTAAATGGTTTAGGAATTAATTAATAAGTAGCAATATTATTATTAAATAATTAAGTTCCTAAATAGTTTAGGAATTATAATTATAATAATTAATTAAGTTACTAAATGGTTTAGTAATTAATTAATAAGAAGTACTCTCATTATTAAATAATTAAGTTCCTAAATGGTTTAGGAATTATAATTAATTAATTTAGTTCTTAATTACATTGGGAATTAAATTAAAACCATAATCCTAAATAGTTTAGGAGGGTTGACTTAGATCTATAAATAAGAGGAGTCTTATCATAGATCAAGATTACACATTTTCTCATTAGAATAGAGAGAGTACTCCATAATTCTCTACATCTAAGGAGTTAGAGAGAGAGAGAGAATTAGGGCTAGCCATCCATGGTTTGCAGAAACCATAATCCACTTCTTTAATTCATAGATCTCTTGGTGGATCACCTCTAGAGGCTTCACACTTGGGGAGCTAACATTGATATGTGGAATCTAATTGGTGAATTTGAAGAAGAACGTGAAGGGTTAAAGGGAGACGAACTTGTACCCGTGGAATCTTGGTTCTACAAAGGTATAAATTCTTTTATCATTCTTCAATTAATAATAGTCGCATAAGAAAGATCCGGGTTATTGGTTTGTACAAAAATTTTAAAATCTGATTTTTCTTGCTTTCGTTGCGCTTATATAATTTGATTATATGTATGCCATATTTTTGCAAATCAACGGTTTCCTTAAATGAGGATTTGTGTGCGTTATACGCATTGTTTTAAAAGCAAAAGTGATTGGATTGCTCCTTTTCAGGCTATCCAAAGTAGAAAGAAGTAATATGACTCTAAATCACCTATTTATTTTTCAAATTTAGAAGGAATAATAAAATAACTAGCACGTTTCCTTAAATAAAGACTTGTGTGCGTTGTACGCATTGCTTTAAATACGAGAGTGATAGGATTGCTCCTTTTTTAGGCTAACCAAAGTTGAACGAAGTAATATGACTGCAAATCACCTAATTGTTTGTAAATTTAGAGGAAATAACAAAACAAATAACAAGTTTATTTAAATAAAGACTTGTGTGCATTGTATGCATTGTTTCAAATGTGAAGTGATAAGATTGCTCCTTCTAAGACTAACAAAAGTAGAACGAAGTAATATGACTCTAAATCACCTATTTGTTTGCAAATTTAGAGTAAATAATGAAACAACTACCACGTTTCCTTAAATGAAGACTTATGTGCGTTGTACTCATTGTTTTAAATGTGAGAGTGATAAAATTGCTCCTTTTGAGACTAACAAAAGTTGTACGAATTAATATGACTCCAAATCACCTATTTGTTTGCAAATTTAGAGGAAATAATGAAACAACTAGCACATTTTCTTAAATAAAAATTTGTGTGCGTCGTATTCATTGTTTTAAATGCGAGAGTGATAAGATTGTTCCTTTGGGGCTAACAAATGTAGAATAAAGTAATAAGACTCGAAATAACCTATTTGTTTATAAATTTGGAGGAAATAACGAAACAAATAGCAAGTTCTCTTGAATGAAGACTTGTGTCCATTGTATGCATTACTTTAAATGCGAGAGTGATAAGATTGCTCCTTTTGAGGCTAACAAAAGTAGCACGAAGTAATTGGACTGTAAATCCACTATTTGTTTGCAAATTTAGAGGAAATAACAAAATAAATGGCAAGTTTCTTTAAATAACGACTTATATGCGTAGTACGTGTTGTTTTAAATGTGAAAGTAATAAGATTGCTTCTTTTGAGGCTAACAAAAGTAGAACGAAGTCATATGACTCTAAAGCACCTATGTTTCAGCGAATTTAGAGGAAATAATGAAACAACTAGCACGTTTCCTTATATGAAGACTTGTGTGCGTTGTACGCATTGCTTTAAATATGAGAGTGATAGGATTGCTCATTTTGAGGCTAACCAAAGTTGGATGAAGTAATAGTGTAACCCACCTACGTGTTTGCAAATTTAAAGGAAATAATGAAACAAATAGCAAGTTTCTTTAAATAAAGACTTGTGTGCGTTGTATACATTGTTTTAAATGCGAAAGTGATAAGATTGCTCTTTCTGAGACTAAAAAAAGTAAAATGAAATAATATGACTCTAAATCACCTATTTGTTTGCAAATTTAGAGGAAATAATGAAACAACTAACACATTTCCTTAAATGAAGACTTTTGTGCATTGTACTCAGTTTTTTAAACGCGAGAGTGATAAAATGACTCCTTTTGAGGCTAACAAAAGTAGAACGAAGTAATAGAACTCTAAATCACTTATTTGTTTGCAAATTTGGAGGAAATAACGAAACAAATAGCAAGTTTCCTTAAATGAAGACTTGTGTGCATTGTACGCATTCTTTTGAATACGAGAGTGATAAGATTGCTCCTTTTGTGGCTAATAAAAGTAGAACGAAAAAATATGAGTCTAAATCATTGATTTTTTGTAAATAAAGAGGAAAAAATGAAACAAATAGCAAATTCCTTAAACGAAGACTTGTGTGCGTTGTACCTATTGTTCTAAAATCGAAAGTGATTGGATTGCTTCTTTTAAGGCTATCCAAAGTAGAAAGAAGTAATTTGACTCTAAATCACCTATTTGTTTTTCAAATTTAGAGGGAATAACGAAACAACTAGCATGTTTTCTTAAATGAAGACTTGTGTGCATTGTATGCATTGCTTTAAATAGGAGAGTGATAGGATTGCTCCTTTTGAGGCTAACCAAAGTTGACCGAAGCAATATGACTGCAAATCACATACTTGTTTGTAAATTTAGAGCATATAATGAAACAACTAGCACGTTTCCTTAAATGAAGACTTGAGTGTGTTGTACGCATTGCTTTAAATACGAGAGTAATAAGATTGCTCCTTTTGAGGCTAACCAAAGTTGAACGAAGTAATATGATTGCAAATCACCTACTTGTTTGCAAATTTAGAGGAAATAACGAAACAAATAGTAAGTTTCTTTAAATAAATACTTGTGTGTGTTGTACACATTGTTTTAAATGCGAATGTGATAATATTTCTCCTTTTGAGGCTAACAAAAGTGGAACGAAGTAATATGACTCTAAATCACCTATTTGTTTGTAAATTTAGGGAAAATAACGAAACAACTAGCATGTTTCCTTAAATGAAGACTTGTGTGTGTTGTACGCATTGCTTTAAATACGAGAGTAATAGGATTTCTCCTTTTGAGGCTAACTAAAGTTGAACGAAGTAATATGACAGCAAATCACTTACTTGTTTGCAAATTTAGAGGAAATAATGAAATAACTACTACGTTTACTTTAAATAAAGACTTGTGTGCGTTGTACGCATTGTTTTAAGTACGAAAGTGATATGATTGCTCATTTTGAGGCTAACCAAAGTTGAATGAATTAATATGACTGCAAATCACCTACTTGTTTACAAATATAGAGGAAATAATGAAATAAATAGCAACTTTTTTTAAAATAAAGACTTGTTTGCATTGCACACATTATTTTAAAAGTCAAGAACAATAAGATTACTCCTTTTGAGGCTAACAAAAGTAGAACGAAGTAATATGACTCTAGATCACCTATTTGTTTGCAAATTTAGTAGAAATAACGAAACAACACTAGCACGTTTCCTTTAATGAAGGCTTGTGTGTGTAAGGACCGAGAATTTTAACCCTATTATAAATAAAATCGGTAATTATTTATTTGTGTGTTTCATATGTTTGCGAATAAATTTAAACCGACACACGATTATTAAATTCACATAAATACGCGACACGCGGTAGAAATTAAATTAAAGGTGACCCACTAATAAACTAAAATTAATTAGTGGACTAACCTAGAGTTAATTAATATCGAGAAATCGATAATTGGGAAATTAATTAAATATTCAATTAAATTGAATATAGTTTGTGTAATATATTGAGTAAATTAATTAGTATGTTCGCTAATTAATGGGGAGGGGGAAAAATATTTAAAATTCCAATTAAGAGTTCAAATTAATTAAATAATTAATGGACTAACTAAATTGAATATTTTTCAAGCCTAATTAATTATTTAACTAAGGAATTATAATTTTTGTAAGGTTAATTAAATTAATTAGCCCACTAGTTAATTAAAGAGCTCAAATGGGAGTCCAATTTAATTATTTTTCTAAACCCAATCTAGTATAATATGGGAGCCCAAATGGATGATCTAAGTTGGAATTTTAGTGACCCATTATATATATATATAGGTATATATATATAAGTACTCACCAAAGTTGGAAAAATAAAAGGAAAAAAAAATTAATTATATATCTATATATATATAAGCTATGGCAGCAACCCTTATTCAGCCCCTAAAGTGGGTTATTGTCTCCATGAAAACTATAAAAAAATAAAAAAAAATTCCTTGGAAGCAATGTCCCAAGATCCCTCCCTAATTCATTGGTCTTGCTTGGAATAAATTAGACTAATGTAGTCAAAGTAGACTTAATTAAGGGGTTAAGCTCACTTAACAATTCTCTATAAATATAACATCACCCAATATTCCCAATGTTGGTCATTTTATGTATTTAAGTTAGATATAGAGAGAGAAGAAGCAAGAGAGGAAGCAAGCTAGTAAATACTCAATTTCTCTTCCATTTCTACCAAGTTTCCATCACAAAAAAATAAAAAAAAATAAAAATCACCAAGACCCTCATTGAAGGAGCTCGGCAACTTGTAGGAGTGGTGTAGATGCCAACAAATCTCATTTCTTATTTTGAAAAGCTAAGATCAAGAGCATTTAAGAGTTTAAGGTAACACACCCTTAAAAACCCTAATCTTGTGCTCTTTATGTCAAAAATGTGATTTTTATGCTAGGAAAATAATTTTGAAACTCTTGTTGGTTAGAAACATGCTTGACACGCTATAATAGAGCTTCATGGGTTTGGATCATGTATTTGTATGCGTTTATGACAAAAAGTTTGACAAAAACCTTAGGAATCATTTTTGCCGACGAGCGAAACCAAAAGCTTGATTTGTAGCTTTTCATTTTAAAATCTACAAATGGTTTGCATGACTTTATACTTTCTGGTATTATTCACCTAAGAAAGGAGCAAAACCCCTTTGGATTCACTCAAAAATGATTTAAAATAAATAGATATGATTTTTGGAGTAAAAGGACCTCACTGTTGGAAAACCCCCTGGACAGTCCACTTTGAGGCTACTTTCATAACCAAAACAAGTCCAAATAAAGTGAACAACCACATTTTTTTGTAGTTCAAGAAACAACGATTCCAACGATGTAAAGTAGAGTCCAATCGGAGTTGTATAATTCAAGATAATCAAGTTTTATTAGTAAAAGACACCAAATCTGAAAAACTAAGGCAAACTGCTTGGTAATTTCGTAATTAATATAAAGTCCGAAAATTCGGTTGGACCGGGTCAGGCGCGACCCGGTCTGCTGTTGGCGGGTCTTGCAACTTTTTTTGGAATAAAAATATTTCTAAAATCATTTTAATTAATAAAAATAATGAAAAATGTTTTAAAATATTATTTAATGACTAAAACATTATTAAATTAATAATGTTAGTAAGGAAAAATAATTATTATTTAATTCTAAATAATAATAAACTAATTAATTATTATTTAATTAATACTAGATAATAAGTAAGAATAATTATTTAATTATTTAAAATTAAATAATAATTAAAGGACAATAAAATTTATTATTATTTAATTGAGATTAAATAATAAGTAAAGGTAATTAAGTAATTAATTATTATAATTAAAGAATAACTTAAGGATAATTAATTAATTATTATTATTTAATTAATATTAAATAATAATTAAAAGAGGATTAACATGATTAAATTAAATAATAAGTAAGGATAATTAAGTAATTAATTATCATTTAATTAACATTAAATAATAATTAAAGAAGAATTAAGTTAGTAAACTAAAATATTTATTATTTAATTAAGATTAAATCATAAATAAGGATAATAAATAAATTAATTATTATTTAATTAAAATTAAATACTAATTAAAGGAAGATTAAGTTAACAAATTAATTATTTATTATTTAATTAAGATTAAATAATAAGTAAGGATAGTTAATTAATTAATTATTATTTAATTAACATTAAATAATAATTAAAGAAAGAGTAAGTTAACAAATTAATTATTTATTATTTAATTAAGATCGAATAATAAGTAAGGACAAATAATTAATTAATTATTATTTAATTAACATTAAATAATAATTAAAAAGAATTAATATTTATAAACTAATTATTTATCATTTAATTATCAATTAATGATAAATAAGGAGGATTATTAGCACATGAATAATTATTTATTGTGTAATAACAATTAATAATAGTTATCATAACAATGATAAATGAGGTACTAAAACAATTGAAATAAATTGTTTAATAGTTTAAATAGTTAAGCGATGGATGTTTTAATTAATATTACTTAGAGAGAAGTAATATTTGACAGTTAAGTCAATTACTTAGAATCAAATTAAATAGATTAACCAAGTCAATAAGATGTTTGTGTTATGTGATAATTTTAGATAATTAAACGAGAAGTAAATAATAAACTTAAATGTTTAAGTGAGCAATTATGTGTTATACTAATCGGTAGACTGAATTATCAATGTTAGGTCTTCCGAAAGAGAATTATATTAAGCATTTAGCCGTAATTCGACAACCAGGCAAGTTCCCTAACTCAAACTCGAGTTATCTTTCTTTACTATATGCTAAGTGATTTAATGTTGTAATTATTCCACATCGAGATTATTGTCATTCGCACATAGTGTAGTTGAATTACATGTTCTATTATTAAATCATGAAATACTCAAAGTGTTTGACTTCATGATCTGTTTAGAGATAAAGTCTATGCCTTTGTTCGGCTAGACATATACATGTTGAATTTAAAAGTTATCCAAACTATAGTGGTACAGATTCCTAGACTGAGAAGAACAACCCTGAATGGGGAGTAACCTAAGTATCAGATACATGATACAAATAGAATTGAATGTTATGCATATATATAGTGTACGAGAGGCTGATCCCCTCAAGTACAGTTCTGAGATTATAACCTAAGGGGGTATATCAAGTGATTGATCCCTCAAGCAGATGTTCATGGTCTGTTTGACCACTCAGCATTTAAATAATCAATTGTCTTTTATCATTTGAGCTTTGATTATACCAATGATATTATTGTTTCTAAATCCGTTGAGTTATTCATTTTTATTCATTCATGACATTCCTTATATTTATTCCATTAAAACTTGTTGAGCAAGCTAGTTGCTCAATCTTGCTATGTCATGAAATATATTGCAGTTAAACCTGAGAGTTCGAAGGTTGATAAAGGCAAAGGAAAGCTAAAACCCTAGATGCTTTGGGATTTATTGCCTAAGAATATATTTTTGTTTATCTCTGATGACATGTAACACGAACCATCTTTTATATATTTAAATTCGTGATGTATTTTATTAAGGTTACGAACCTTGGGACATGTAGTGAACCTTTCTATAAACAATATATGTTTATTTCATTCCGCATTAGTATATTATATTGTTTAGAGGTGTATGGATGTACGGATTCGTGAACACCAAGTTTGAGGTACAACTACCTAAATTTGGGGGTGTCACAGTGTGTGTTATACTCATTGTTTCAAATGCGAGAGTGATAATATTGCTCCTTTTGAGGCTAACAAAAGTAGAACGAAGTAATTGGACTGTAAATCACCTATTTATTTGCAAATTTAGAGGAAATAACGAAACAAATAACAAGTTTCTTTAAATAAAGACTTGTGTGCGTTGCATGCATTGTTTTAAATGCGAGAGCAATAAGATTGCTCCTTTTGAGAATAACCAAAGTTGAACGAAGTAATATGACTCTAAATCACCTATTTGTTTGTAAATTTAGAGCAAATAACGAAAAAAAACTAGCATGTTTCCTTAAATGAAGACTTGTGTACGTTGTACATATTGCTTTAAATACGAGAGTGATAGGATTGCTTCTTTTGAGGCTAACCAAAGTTGAACGAAGTAATATGACTACAAATCATCTACTTGTTTGAAATTCTAAAGGAAATAACGAAATAACTACTGCGTTTTCTTATATGAAGACTTGTGTGCATTGTACGCATTGTTTTAAATATGAAAGTGATATGATTGCTCCTTTTGAGGCTAACCAAAGTTGAATGAATTAATATGACTGCAAACCACCTGTTTGTTTACAAATATAGAGAAAATAATGAAACAAATAGCAAGTTTCTTTAAATAAAGACTTGTTTGCATTACACGCATTATTTTAAATGCGAGAGCTATAAGATTACTCCTTTTGAGGCTAACAAAAGTAGAACGAAGTAATATGATTCTAAATCACCTATTTATTTGTAAATTTAGTAGAAATAACGAAACAACACTAGCATGTTTCCTTTAATGAAGACTTGTGTGTGTTATACTCATTGTTTTCAATGCGAGAGTGATAAGATTGCTCCTTTTGAGGCTAACAAAAGTAGAACGAAATAATTGGACTGTTGTTCGCCTTTTTATGTCTTAGAAAATTACACACGCAAGTATACGTGGTCAGATAGTAGTATTAAGGCAAGCAAGGTATCGTCCCACAAAGATTTTCACTTAACAATGAATGTCAATAATTACAATTAAACAATCTCATTTAAACCTATGATTTGATTTTGTTGTTGGTACAACTTCATGCACTGAGAATTACCACTAACTTGTTAAAAAGATATCAAAGATTATCAAATTTAATAAAGGTTATCAAGGTTTAAGACTACAACTTCATTCTATGATATTTATTGAATCAAATTATTATCTTCATGTTATGATGCGAGCAGTGGACTGTTAACCGAGAACTCTTAATAGTGTTGATAAGTATCTCTCGATTACCATTCAACTAATTCACCTAAATCTACCGATCAATGAATAGAATTAGGAAAAGCATCCAATATTAATCAAGCACTATATCTCTATGTGGATTGAATTAACAATGAATCCTGAACAGGTTCTCTCACAGCTACATATAGTCAACAAGTATGTTTCCATCTTGTTCACAAATTATGATTTCCATCAAGCAAACCATAAACACGTGCTATCATCCAGATGTTTATTCTTATACTCAATTTCTCAACTTCATACAAGATAACAAGAAAACTACTGGCCAGGTAATTGATAATTTAAAAACCACTATGATAGACAACCCAATTACACACATCAACAACTATCCGGTAACACTTAATTCAAATTAAATATAGAAATCCATTGAAGTCTTAAACAACAGTAATTAGTTCATAATTGAGGTACAGAACTTCATGATCCACAAACTAACATACATAATCAGAATACAGAATTAAATCGAAGAGAAGAGAAAAACTGTGAAGACGACAAGCTTTCTGATCTTATTTTTTGGCTCTCTTTCCTCCTCTCTCCCCAGTTGCTCTACTTCTGATCTTCCTTTTTCTTGTTCTCCAAAAACTCCCTCTCTCTTTTCTTCCGCCTTTCTTTGTCAGCTTAGTGCTCCCTCATTTTGAGATCACAACTGCCCTTTTTAACTCCTAGCGGGTCCCGCCATGATAGCAAAATGACAACTGTTTACGCAAAGCAGCGCAGCTGCGCCCAACTTCAGAGCAGCTGCGCCGAGGGATTCTGCCTCTGACTTTTTGGTGTAGAGCAGCTGCGCTCTATTACAGAGCAGCTGCGCTGTCGGTTTCTTTTTTTCTTGCCTTTTAGGTGTAGTGTAGCGCAGCTGCTGCAATCTTCAAAGCAGCTACGCTTGAACCTTCTGCTTTTGACTTCGTGAGGCTTTGTGGTGTAGAGCAGCTGCGCTCTATCACAGAGCAGTTGCGCTCATTGCATGACTTTTACCATTCTGCCCTTGACTCCAAATTTCCTGAAAAATGAACAAAATATGAACGTTAAATTGCAATTTAATACAAAAGACCTTGAGGACTTGCATATTATCAGCTATGAAATGTACTTTCATGGGTATAAAACCCACTCAACACACCCCTAAACTTGACTCTTTGCTTGTCCTCAAGCAAACTTGACACGACAATGCATTACACAACTCAGAATACCTATCGATCAAGCGATGAACTCACACGACACCCTTAATACTTGCCTCAAAGATTAAAACATACCCACAGAAGGATTTAACCCACAACTTGTCACGATTTCAACTCATCCATCAATTTTAACCCTGATTTCAACCCTGAAACAATTGTGTGTGTGTGTGTGTGTATCACTTCCTCCAAGTAGCACTGCATTTATATAAGAATCAGCTTATCCAAGCATTCACTCAAGCAGAAAGGATACCTTCCAGAATTATTGATCTCATTAACCTAGTTACGAGGGGCGAGTGCGTTTTACGCTCCATCTCGCTTATATTCTCTTATGCTTGGCATGTGCAATGTCTGTTTCTATTCGGCTATTCAGAATCACCCATGTAGCGAACTTTCCCCCAATGACTCCTAAACCAGACGATTTTCGGGCATTAAGTGTAGAGACACTCCTACGGGGTTACTTGTTCGAGTAATAAAGGCCACAAAAACAGACTAAACGAGCTACTTAACAATAATTTAATTTCTTTTTTTTTTCTTTTTTTTTTAAAACTGAATTAGGTACCCCCCAAACTTAAGCTCTTGCCTAGAATTCGTTTTACCAATACCGAGCAAGCTTTATCCTAGTGCTTATATAGGGATTCAACAGAGTTAAAACAAACTTCCCGGCGAAACTTTAACTGTGCGAGGTTTTCAATCATGTGTAGGTTCAGTCATAACCAAAGCTAGACCTGAGTAAACTCATCACTTGACTCTACTAAATGCGTTGTACACCCTACATGCAAACACAGTCTACATATAATATGATATTTAAGACTAGATATATAGAAAACGAATTTCATTTAAATAACCTCCTAAGTCCCTTGTCGTAGGTACCATGTGAAAGTAGTATGCCCTCAAGCCAATCACATTTGATGTGATAAGCATATACTTTGTAATCTTGTTCGTTTATTAATAAAAGTATCAATGCATCTCTTTATTCATGATTAATTACTTGAATTAATCAAATGGATAAACCTATAGTTTTCGAGCAATGCTTTTAGAACCATGATAAAGATCATGTTAATGAGATCTAAATTCAAGATAGCTCAAAACTAAAATTGTTCCTAATCGTTGGATCACTAAAAAGGGGATTAGTAGATCCAGATAGATTGGTACATACTATGCTTGCTCTTATGAAGAGGATGATTGATCTCATAATCATTTGTGTAGAGACACTAAAGCAAGTATGTAGGTGCTTATTAGAGAATAAGTTCACTGAACGTGACTCGCTCAAGGAACACCTAATGGAGTCTTACTTGCCTGTTAATAGGAGTTCCTTTTGTGATAGTAGTACAAGTGATCCTTGGACTTGAGATCATCATAGTATTTTGTGTATGATGAATTATGTTTTGACATATTCCTTAAAACCTTTAGGGTGTATCGAAGGGTATGATTGGATATAATAAGTCATACATGGAGATAGGTGAATGATCAACAAAGAATCTACCACTTCTAGTAAAAGAAAAGAATGTCCTATGCGATTCGATAAATGACAACTCAGTAGTCCTTGGCCAAGGCAGAATGAAAATTAGAAAGTAGTTTCTAATTTACATTAATTGGAGTTATTCATTTAAGGATTGAAATGCATATAATCAAATAAAATAAGACTTGACAGTTATACCATGTCTTATATTTGATTGGGACGTTGTGAGGTAGAAGAATTGAATTGTACGGTAACTATTCACTGAATAGGTTCTTTTGTGATTAAATGTTGAAATCTATATTATCTGGAAAGTTGTTGATCGCTAAGGGGGCTTACCCTTATTATGGAATACATATTATTTATTTAAATGAATTAAATAGTTTAATTTATTTATATAAATAAGATTAGAATAGTTCTAATTAATTTATTCTATAACCGGTTTAATATGGAGAACCTAAAGGGTCACACCGCAAAAGGAAAATAATTATTTAAGAAGTAAATGACATAATTGTAATAATGAATTAAGTATATTTAATTTATACTATGTGGATAGAATAAATTAAATAGCTTAATATTTATTTTTTAGTATTTTGAAAATACTAAATATAAATTAATAAGATGAGTCTTATTATTATTATTATTACTATTATCATTATTATTTAGTTCTTAAATGGTTTAGGAATTAATTAATAAGAGTACTCTCATAATTAATAATTAAGTTCCTAAATGGTTTATGAATTATAATTATTATATTAAATTAATTAAGATCCTAATTAGATTATGAGTTTAATTAAAAACCCTATTCCTAAAGGTGTTAGGAGGGTTTACTAAATCTATAAATAAGAGAAGTCTTATTATGGATTAAGGTTACACACATACACTTCCATAAGTTTTGGGAGAGTACTCACATATTCTCTAGAGAGAGAAAACTAGGGTTTGCCATCACCCACTTCTTGAATTATTGTTATTCCTTGGTGGATCACCTCTATAGGCCAAACACTTGGGTGGCTAACATTGATCATTGGATTCCAATCGGTGAAATTCAAGGAGAACGCGAAGGATTTGGAGGTGAACTTGTACCCGTTGAAGCTTTGAGTTCTACAAGGGTATATCTCTAACTTCTTCTTTATTAATTAATAATTGCGCACAAAGGTCGATCCTAGATTATGGTTTGTAAATTTTTAAATTTGATTTTACCATGCTTCCGCTATTTTGTGCAATTTGATTGCGTCTATGTTTTTTACACACCAACACCAAGGTTGCACTTAGCATGTGCAACAAGCCTTTTGAACCCCATGGTTACCCTATGAGGACGAGGTTGAGTCTCATGAGGGTTTGCAGTGAATGTACCCACAAAATTCACTAACTTTGACCTAACAATAATTATCAATTTTTTTTTTTCAAATTAAACATAAAGTAAAGCATGAAAAGTTCGTGCTCGCCCCCAGACTTGCACATAACATTGTCCTCAATGATGATTAACAAAATAAAAGCAACGAGGACTTCCCTGACAGCCTTGTTCAAGGCTCATCTCCACTAACATGATCCATTAGTGGGTACTCGGGCAATATTGGAACATCTGGAAGTTAAAAATTTGAGAAGGCCTGAGCTAAAGCGTGAGCGACATTCACATTGAACCCATGCATTGCATCTTGTCGTTGAGCCAAACGATCCATTCTTTGTTGCATGAAGTGCATCATCCCCGTGATTTCTTGAGTTGAACTATCGCCTTCCTTGTCAGGTGATGCAGCAAAAAGCTCATATGTGTCGGGGGATCCGGCTTCTAAAATAAATCCCGCTCCCATGGGATTCGGCTGAGCCCCATCCCATTACGTGAAACTCCTTATTATTTTTGAATCAATGGCTACTTGCGGCTCCTGAAGCGGCTCATTCTCTGCCCAACTAACTCCTGCAAGCTCACATAACCCACAAATTAATGAAGGGTGTGGTAGACCCCTCGTCGAACCTCCTTCTATTGCCTGATGGATGGAATTCTGAATGACCTTCCCTATGTTAATACTCTTATTGTTCGCCAAACAGCACAACAAGATTGCGCGTTCCTTGATCACGTCGGTTATATGCGTAGTTGGCAAGAGTCTCGCACAAAGGAAATAATACCAAGCCTTGCCGTATCTGCTCAAACCCTTGTAGGATAAATGAATCGGCTTCCCGTCTTTAAGTTTCCATGGGGTTCCAGGCTGACACAACCCATTGATCACCTCATCCATATCAAAATGTTGATCTTTATAGGTAGTTTATTCATCCTCTTCTTCCATATTGATCATGTTAAAATAAGCATTTATATTCTCTGCCCTGTATGACACCTTCTTTCCTCTGACCCGAACCGCTCCATTCTTAGCATTCTTTGCATTGGCATAAAATTCCTTCACCACCGGGATTATTGCAGGCTCCGGCTGCTATGCTAATGCCTCCTAATGCTTGTTTATTATTGTATGACAAAGTTTTCCATTAAGAACCCCTGGATCCAGTCCTCGTTTAGGAAACAATTTTTTCTCTACCAAAGAGTCATGGTAGAATTTCGATGCTTCATAGCTAGTAAACCAATGTTTGTCGTACGCTGGAGTTCCGCTCGAAGTCTCTCCCCTGTGTCTCTTTGGTGCCATGATCTCACTGAGTGCCCAAAGTTTCCTGAACTAGGATGCAAATACCTCCCCCCCCCCAAACTTGTTGGACTCTCACAAGCACAAGATCAAACACTTGATGTGCAAACCCACTTTTCGGTTTGAAAAAAATCTGACCTTGATAAAATGCAGCCACCAAATTTGGTTTATCTTTACACAAGCAACCTCCAACCCAATCTTAACCACACTTCCAAACTGAAATTGAATCCTGAGCAAGGAAAAGTTAGAGATTGGAAAATACCCAGAATTTTGATCCTCCTTACTGTGATTTTTCATCTTCCTACGAGTTGGTGATTTTGGGTTGTGAAATTCCAATCTCTCTAATGCGTGATATATAGAGGAAGAATGGATGCTTGAAGACCGTGTGCCATTAATTTGGGGCGTTTTACAGTGGAAGAGTTTATGCGGGAGAGTGAAAAGCGTGTGGGATTTGAACGGGTTTTGAAACGGAAGTAATAAATCGAAAGCTTTTATTTATTTATTTAGTTCAGGAGCGCAGATGCGCGTGTATATGGAGCAGGTGCTCTGGGGATAACTGCTAAGACAGAAAGTGGTAGCGCAGGTGCGCTACATATGACGGCAGGTGCGCTCTAGATAACTACTAAATAGCAAGTGGTAGCGCAGGGGTGCTATGTGTGAGAGCAGCTGCGCTTGTTGTCGAGAGTTGATTCAAGTAAGCTTTCACGTAGCTGCATTATGTTCCAGCGCATATGCGCTTTAGCTGGGACATTCGAGAGGCAGTAGAGGAGCTGTGCTTTTTGGTAAAGCAATTGCGCTATAGGTTGCTGTCTGTCCATCTTTGTAGACTTGTTGTTGTGCAGTTCCTTCATGCTTCATACTTTGTACCTAAAAATTTACATAGAACATTAATTACTGAAGATTATGAAAGTAGTATGCACACAAGCCAATCATATTTAATATGATGTAACATGTACTTTGTAATCTTATTCAATTATTAATAAAAGTTTATTTATACAAAGGCATTTTCTTTATCCATATTTAATAAGATAATATTAATTGTGATAAACCCATAGTTGTTGAGCAATGCTTTTAGAATCATGATGATGATCATGCTAATGAGATCTAAATTCAAGATAGCTCAAAACTAAAATTGTTCCTAATCGTGGGATTACTAAATGGGGATTATTGAATCCGGATAGATTAGTACATACTATGCTTGCTCTTATGAAGAGGATGATTGATCTCATAATCATTTGTGTAGTGACACTAAAGCAAGTATGTAGGTGCTTATTAGAGAATAAGTTCACTGAACGTGACTCGCTCAAGGAACACCTAATAGAGTCTTACTTGCCTGTCAATAGGAGTTCCTTTTGTGATAGTAGTACAAGTGATCATTGGACTTGAGATCATCATACTATCTTGTGTATGATGAATTATATTTTGACATATTCCTTAAAACCTTTAGGGTGTATCAAAGGGTATGATTGGATATAATAAGTCATACATGGAGATAGGTGAGTGATCAACAAAGAATCTACCACTTCTATTAAAAGAAGAGAATGTCATATGCGATTCGATAAATGACAACTCAGTAGTCCTTGGCCAAGGCAGAATGAAAATTAGAAAGTAGTTTCTAATTTACATTAATTAGAGTTATTCATTTAAGGATCGAAGTGCATATAATCAAATAAAATAAGACTTGACAGTTATACTATGTCTTATATTTGATTGGGACATTGTGAGGTAGAAGGATTGAATTGTACGGTAACTATTCGCTGAATAGGTTCTTTTGTGATTAAATGTTGAAATCTATATTATCTGGAAAGTCGTTGATCGCTAAGGGGGCTTACCTTTATTATGGAATAAATATTATTTATTTAAATCAATTAAATAGTTTAATTTATTTATATAAATAAGATTAGAATAGTTCTAATTAATTAATTCTATAACCGGTTTAATATGGAGAACCTAAAGGGTCCCACCGCAAAAGGAAAATAATTATTTAAGAAATAAATAGCATAATTGTAATAATGAATTAAGTATATTTAATTTATACTATGTGGATAAAATAAATTAAATAGCTTAATATTTATTATTTAGTATTTTGGAAATACTAATTATAAATTAATAAGAGGAGTCTTATTATTATTATTACTATTATCATTATTATTTAGTTTCTAAGTGGTTTAGGAATTAATTAATAAGAGTACTCTCATAATTAATAATTAAGTTCCTAAATAATTTAGGAATTATAATTATTATATTAAATTAATTAAGATCCTAATTAGATTAAGAGTTTAATTAAAAACCCTATTCCTAAAGGTGTTAGGAGGGTTTACTAAATCTATAAATAAGAGAAGTCTTATTATGGATTAAGGTTACACACATACACTTCCATAAGTTTTGGGAGAGTACTCACATATTCTCTAGAGAGAGAAAACTAGGGTTTGTCATCACCCACTTCTTGAATTATTGTTATTCCTTGGTGGATCACCTCTAGAGGCCAAACACTTGGGTGGCTAACATTGATCGTTGGAATCCAATCGGTGAAATTCAAGGAGATTGTGAATGATTTGGAGGTGAACTTGTACCCGTTGAAGCTTTGAGTTCTACAAGGGTATATCTCTAACTTCTTCTTTATTAATTAATAATTGCGCATAAAGGTCGATCCTGGATTATGGTTTGTAAAATTTTAAATTTGATTTTACCATGCTTCCGCTATTTTGTGCAATTTGATTGCTTCTATGAATATTACAAACCAGCAGTGGTATCAGAGCCAAACTTTATGCGAATTATTAATTGTTTTGATTTCATATATGTATGGGTATATGTTTAGAATAATTTATTGGGCATAATTTGTTATATAAAATTATTATTTTATATACCGAAATTAAATTCTCGGTAAGAAATTGTTCAGAGTTTCGGATATATGCTATATATATGTATATATATATATATATGTACATATATATGTTCCGAATGGAACAATTGAAAAGTAGCAGCCTACTATTTTCGGTAAAAGCAGCAGTTTAGGTTTTTGTTGAAATATTATAAAGCAACCGAATATAATATATATGTATATATATAAAGCAAGCTTCGAATTTGGTAAAAGTACAAAGCAGTCCGAATTTTTTTTATAAAACAAAACTGCCTTGCTTTGACCGAAATTCCTTGCTACTGCTTTGACCGAACCCTTGCTTGACCGAACGGACTTGCTGCTTTGTGTGACCATACACCATTGTGACACTAATTTAAGGACACGCCTATAAAGCAGCAGATTCCAGTTTTAGCAAAATAAGAGTAGCACGCGGTTTTGGGTATTCGGATATATATATATATATATATATATATATATATATATATATATATATATATATATATATATATATATATATATATATTAATTAGCCAAACAATTTGGTAATTTTATACAGATTTTAAAATTTCAAAATAAAAGAGTTTATTTTGGGTAATTTTAAAATAATAAAAATAAATAGTTTATTTTTTTAAAATAATTTTGTAATTAAAATAAAAGGTTTATTTTAAACATGAAATTAGATTTCATGCAACTTTAATTGCCCATTAAATGATACCAATACATATATGGAATGATTTATTTAATTCATGTGATGAATATTATTTATTGATATATATATGTTGATATATATGATAATAAATGAGATTGATTATGGACTATTGACCAATGTGATTGGATTTAATTTTAAATGGATGCATGAATGAATGGGTTTTATAAATGAGGTCTGCGTACCTCGTCTTTCTAATTTTTCTTATGTATAATTCTATCTCCCTCCTATGTACTTCCCCTTGATTATTGATCAAGGTTTCTATTTATTGTAAATAGTTTTGTAATAGGATTAGTTAGAATTATTTGAAGAATTGGAGCCAATGAGCAAGGAACGCATGAAGACTCATTTGTAATGGAGCCCGAATTTAAATGTAATAGTTATATTTAATTCAATTTATTCTTACCCCCTAGGTTTGACCTTTTGGTTCACTTGATGGCTCAAGTGAACCAAATTAGAATAAAAGTCCATAATCAATCCAAGTAGAATATAGTATTCTATATGTGCATGCTAATTATATATATATATATATATATATATATATATATATATATATATATATATATATATATATATATATATATATATATATTATCCAAACATGCTTCGCATGTTAAATAATATGACGCGTATTTTATATATATATGTGCATGCACACTAAATAAGATGAGACAATTAATATTAACAAACCCCTCATGATGTAGAATAAATATTATTTATAAAATGAATTAAAATGTTTAATTCATGAATTAAAGGATTTTAATTCAATTAAATAAAATTATAATGGTTCTAATTTATTTATTCTACTACTCATAATATTAAGTTGTAACGTTCAAAGATATTTATTAAAATATCGAACGTCGCCTTCTAGCATGGTAAAACGATAGAGTATCAAATAATCATTATAAGTTTGTTGTGTCACACAAGACTTATATTAATTTTTTGAGATGTTGTTTTATCACATTTGATGTTTATAAAAGAATTGAACATTACTGTTTTGTTGTGTCACACAAGGACGGTCTTTTTCTCTTCTAATATAAGAAAATGCTAGGTTGGACTTAACTTAGATAATTTTTATTTGGATGTGTCACACATGATCATAATAATCTAAGAGGCAAAATACAAGGAGTTACATGTTGATGTAATTGACAAGAAGTTGTCTACCTATTTATTTGTATATCGTTTGTTGTGTCACACAAGGCTATATACATTTGAAATAGGATCCTTATTCTTACTAGAAAATCTTTAACTAGATTTGCCGAACTATATAAGGAGGGTAATATAGTTTAATGAAAAATAGTGGGAGATACCAATTTAAATAAAGACCTTATTTATTTTGGTAATTAATAAAATGAATGTATGCTAAAATGTTGTCTATTTTTCACATGCAGAATTTTACAAATGTCAAACTCACTATCATTGTGTAGCATACTTGATGCTAACAAACTGACCGGACCGAATTACACGGACTGATTAAGGAATTTGAGAATTGTTCTCACGGCTGAAAAGCTTTCTTATGTCCTAAATTCGCCTGTCTCTGCAACTGTTGCAGTAAATGCCTCTGAGGAAGAAGTTGCTACTTTTAAGAAGTGGCAAGATGATGCAGTTGTGGCTCAATGCATCATGCTCGCATCCATGACTAACGAGCTTCAGCGTCAGCACGAAAAAATGGATGCTCCTACTATACTGCTACACCTTAAAGATCTTTATGGTGAGCAAAGTAGGACTGCCAGATATCAGATATCTAAGGAGCTCTTCCGATCTCGGATGACCAAGGGCACTGCCATTGAGACTCATGTCCTCAAGATGATCAATCTGATTGAACAACTTGGACAGTTAGGTTTTGTGATGGATGGGGAGTTGAGCCAAGATTTGATCTTGCAGTCACTCCCGAACACCTTCTCACAATTTGTTGTGAATTTTCACATGAATAAGTTGGACATCAGCTTGCCTGAGTTACTAAACATGTTGAAAACTGTGGAGGGTCACTTCTCATCTAGAAAGAACCAAGTCTTGTTGGTAGATGATTCTTCCAAGAAAAGGAAGAGGCCCAAGGGAACTTCCCAAAAGAAGAAATCCAAGAAGGCTAAGGGCAAGGCGAAAGTAAAGGATAATAAGAAGGCAGATCCAGATAGCAAAGGAATATGCTTCCATTGCAATAAGCCGGGTCACTGGAAAAGAAACTGCAAAGAGTATATTGCAAGTTTAAAGCAGAAGAAGCTTGGAGAAGCTTCAACCGCAGATCAAGGTTTGTTCATGATTGAAATAAATCTTTCTGTAAGTCAAAGTTCTACTTGGGTATTAGATGCCGGTTGTGGTTCTCACATATGTAATACTATGCAGGGACTAAGCAGAAGTAGAAAGCTAAATAAAGATGAAGTCATCCTGCGCGTGGGGAATGGAGCAAAGGTTGCTGCATTAGTCGTAGGAACTTATTGTTTAGTGTTGCCTACGGGCAAATCCATTAGTTTAAATAATTGTTATTATGTTCCAGTACTTATTAGAAACATTATTTCTATTCCTATGTTGGACAAGGATGGTTTTGAAATTATAATAAAGAACAACAATTGTTCTATTTATAAAAATAATGTTTTATATGGTATTGGCAATTTACTGAATGGACTTTACTTGCTTGACTTACAAGAAAATATATTGCAAATTGAACAAACTAAGAAAAGGAAAAGAGATAATGTAAATTATACTTTTTTGTGGCACTGTAGACTTGGTCATATTAATGAAACAAGATTAAACAAGTTGCATAAAGATGGGCTTTTAGAGCTATCTGATTATGAATCATATCCAACTTGTGAATCTTGTCTCATGGGTAAAATGACTAAATCTCCTTTTAGTGGAAAAGGAGAAAGAGTTACAGAGTTGTTAGAGTTGGTACACACAGATGTATGTGGACCTATGACAACGCATGCACGAGGAGGGTATTCATATTTTATTACTTTCACTGATGATCATTCAAGATTTGGATACGTGTATTTAATGAAATACAAGTCTGAATCATTTGAAAAGTTCAAAGAATTCAGAAGTGAAGTAGAGAAACAAACTGGCAAGAGTATTAAGATTCTTCGATCGGATCGAGGTGGTGAATACTTAAGCAATGAGTTTCTAAATTATCTCAAAGAAAATGGTATAATCTCACAATGGACTCCACCAGGTACTCCACAAATGAATGGTGTATCTGAAAGGAGAAATCAAACATTGTTGGATATGGTTCGTTCCATGATTAGTTTTACCGATCTTCCAGTTTCATTCTGGGGTTATGCCCTAGAAACGGCTGCATACTTACTTAACAAAGTACCTTCTAAATCTATTCCAAAGACTCCATATGAAGTATGGACATGAAGGAAACCGAATCTTAAGTATGTTAAGATTTGGGGTTGTCCGGCTTATGTCAAAAGGTTTGAACATGATAAGCTAGAGACAAGATCTGATAAGTGTAAATTTGTGGGATACCCTAAAGAAACTGCAGGGTATTATTTCTATCATCCTATTGAGCAAAAGGTGTTTGTCACAAAACATGCTACCTTATTGGAAAATGAGTTTATCCTCGAATGGGTCAGTGGGAGTAAGATAGAGCTTTAAGAAATTCAAGAACCACAAAACACTATAGATTAAAGTGAGGTACCTAACAAAGTAACACAACCTAATGTACCAGAACCTATTCGTAAATCTGGAAGAGTACCGAAGATACCTGAAATGTATGGATTCATCATAGAAGATGATGACGAGGTACGCATCATAGATAATGATGATCCATGGACTTACGAAGAGGCAATGAGTTGTAAAGACTCAGAGAAATGGCTAACAGCCATGAAATCCGAGATGGACTCCATGTATTCTCACCAAGTATGGACTTTGGTTACTCCACCTGAGGGCATTAAGCCTATTGGGTGCAAATGGGTCTTTAAGAGAAAGACTGGAGCAGACGGCAAGGTAGAGACCTATAAGGCCCGATTGGTTGCAAAAGGTTTCAGACAAAGACAAGGTGTTGACTATGATGAAACCTTCTCACCAGTAGCAATGCTCAAGTCCATTCGGATTTTGCTTGCAATTGCAGCTTATTATGACTATGAGATCTGGCAAATGGACGTGAAAACGGTCTTCCTCAATGGGAAACTAGAAGAGGATGTATATATGATACAGCCAGAGGGATTTATTTCAAAGGTTGGAACAAATCAAGTCTGTAAGCTTCAATGATCCATCTTGGATTGAAGCAAGCTTCTCGAAGATGGAACATCCGTTTTGATGAGACAATCAAAAAGTTTGATTTTATCAAAAACGAGGATGAACCATGTGTGTACAAGAAGGTTAGTGGGAGCGCTGTCACATTCCTAGTATTATATGTTGATGATATATTACTAATAGGGAATGATGTTCCAATGCTACAGTCGATCAAGATTTTGTTATCTAAGCACTTCTCCATGAAGGACTTAGGAGAAGCATCCTATATTTTGGGGATAAAGATCTATAGAGATAGATCTAAAAGGATGTTTGGCTTGTCCCAAGGAACGTACATTGATTCTATGCTAAAAAGGTTTAGCATGGAAGATTCCAAGAAAGGGCTCATGCCGATGGGTTCTGGAATACATCTCTCAAAGAAGCAGGCCCCAAAGACACCTGAAGAGAGAGAGAGACCGTATGAGTAAAATTCCTTATGCCTCGGCAATAGGATCTATCATGTACGAGATGATATGTACAAGACCTGATGTTGCTCATGCACTTAGTGTAACAAGTAGATATCAGTCTAATCCTGGAGAAGAACACTGGATGGTAGTGAAAAATATCCTAAAGTACTTAAGAAGGACTAAGGATACATTTCTTATCTACGGTGGGTCTGATTTGAAACTAGAGGGTTATACAGACTCAAGTTTTCAAACTGACCGAGATGATAGTAAATCTGTTTCGGGTTATGTGTTTACCCTAAACGGTGGTGCAGTGAGTTGGAAAAGTTCCAAACAGCAAACAGTTGCTGATTCAGTGACAGGGGCAGAGTACATAGCTGCAAGTGAAGCTGCAAAGGAAGCTGTTTGGATGAAGAAGTTCATTACAGAACTTGGAGTGGTTCCTAGCATTCAAGGACCAGTGCCTTTATTTTGTGACAACACGGGAGCTGTTGCGCAAGCCAAGGAACTCAGGTCTCATCAGAAATCCAAACATGTATTGTGGCGATTTCATTTGATTAGAGAAATCATTGAAAGAGGAGATGTCACCTTGAAGCGTGTCGACTCTCTTGACAACATAGCAGATCCATTTCCTAAAGTTTTAACTCAAAAGCAGCTTGATCGTCACTTAGAGAAGATGGGTATTAGATATCATGGCGATTGACTTTAGTGCAAGTGGGAGATTGAAAGTAGTATGCACACAAGCCAATCATATTTAATATGATGTAGCATGTACTTTGTAATCTTATTCAATTATTAATAAAAGTTTATTTATACAAAGGCATTTTCTTTATCCATATTTAATAAGATAATATTAATTGTGATAAACCCATAGTTGTTGAGCAATGCTTTTAGAATCATGATGATGATCATGCTAATGAGATCTACATTCAAGATAGCTCAAAACTAAAATTGTTCCTAATCGTGGGATTACTAAAATGGGGATTAGTGAATCCGGATAGATTAGTACATACTATGCTTGCTCTTATGAAGAGGATGATTGATCTCATAATCATTTGTGTAGAGACACTAAAGCAAGTATGTAGGTGCTTATTAGAGAATAAGTTCACTGAACGTGACTCGCTCAAGGAACACCTAATGGAGTCTTACTTGCCTGTCAATATGAGTTCCTTTTGTGATAGTAGTACAAGTGATCCTTGGACTTGAGATCATCATAGTATCTTGTGTATGATGAATTATATTTTGACATATTCCTAAAAACCTTTAGGGTGTATCAAAGGGTATGATTGGATATAATAAGTCATACATGGAGATAGGTGAGTGATCAACAAAGAATCTACCACTTCTAGTAAAAGAAGAGAATGTCCTATGCGATTCGATAAATGACAACTCAGTAGTCCTTAGCCAAGGCAGAATGAAAATTAGAAAGTAGTTTCTAATTTACATTAATTAGAGTTATTCATTTAATGATCGAAATGCATATAATCAAATAAAATAAGACTTGACAGTTATACCATGTCTTATATTTGATTTGGATGTTTTGAGGTAGAAGGATTGAATTGTACGGTAACTATTCGCTGAATAGGTTCTTTTGTGATTAAATGTTGAAATCTATATTATCTGGAAAGTCGTTGATCGCTAAGGGGGCTTACATTTATTATGGAATAAATATTATTTATTTAAATAAATTAAATAATTTAATTTATTTATATAAATAAGATTAGAATAGTTCTAATTAATTAATTCTATAACCGGTTTAATATGGAGAACCTAAAGGGTCACAACACAAAAGGAAAATAATTATTTAAGAAGTAAATGACATAATTGTAATAATGAATTAAGTATATTTAATTTATACTATGTGGATAGAATAAATTAAATAGCTTAATATTTATTATTTAGTATTTTGGAAATACTAATTATAAATTAATAAGAGGAATCTTATTATTATTATTACTATTATCATTATTATTTAGTTTCTAAATGGTTTAGGAATTAATTAATAAGAGTACTCTCATAATTAATAATTAAGTTCCTAAATAATTTAGGAATTATAATTATTATATTAAATTAATTAAGATCCTAATTAGATTAGGAGTTTAATTAAAAACCCTATTCCTAAAGGTGTTAGGAGGGTTTGCTAAATCTATAAATAAGAGAAGTCTTATTATAGATTAAGGTTACACACATAAACCTCCATAAGTTTTGGGAGAGTACTCACATATTATCTAGAGAGATAAAACTAGGGTTTGCCATGACCCACTTCTTGAATTATTGTTATTCCTTGGTGGATCACCTCTAGAGGCCAAACACTTGGGTGGCTAACATTGATCGTTGGAATCCAATCGGTGAAATTCAAGGAGATCGTGAAGGATTTGGAGGTGAACTTGTACCCGTTGAAGCTTTGAGTTCTACAAGGGTATATCTCTAACTTCTTCTTTATTAATTAATAATTGCGCATAAAGGTCGATCCTGGATTATGGTTTGTAAAATTTTAAATTTGATTTTACCATGCTTCCGCTATTTTGTGCAATTTGATTGCGTCTATGAATATTACAAACCAACAGATTAAACTTCCAATTGAACTTCACAAAAACATTTGTTAACAAAATCCACTAAAATTAACTAAAACAACAAAATGACAGGATAGAAATGAAATAAAATATTTGGGTTGCCTCCCAATAGCGCTTGTTTTAACGTCATCAGCCTGACCACTTCCTGCTCATTGTGTGTGAGAAAGAGTGACTGAGGATTTTTGACAATTAACATCTCCACCCCAGTAGCGTTTAAGCCTTTATCCATTAACTTTGAAAGTCTCATTTGATTTAGTATCCTCCAGCTCTATTGCTCCTTGTGGAAAAACAGTTCTGATGATGAACGGACCCGACAATCTCGATTTGAGCTTACCCAGAAATAGTTTCAATCGGGAATTATAAAGTAGCACTGATTGGCCCAGCTCAAATTTACGTTCCATTATCTTATTATCATGCCAACACTTGACTTTCTCTTTATACAGCTTTGCATTTTCATATGACTGAAGTCGGAATTCATCCATCTCATTGATTTGAAGAAGATGCTTTTTACCCACAGCAGCTAGATCAAAATTTAACCGCCTTATCGCCCAATATGCATTATGCTCCAGTTCGACCGGAAGATGGCATGCCTTTCCATAGACTAACTGGTATGGTGACATCCCGAGTGGAGTCTTGTATGCTGTTCTATAAGCCCATAACGCATCATCCACCTTGAGAGCCCAATCTTTTCTATTGGGGTTTACTATTTTCTCCAGAATTCTCTTCACTTCACGATTCGATATCTCTGCTTGGCCATTTGTTTGGGGATGATAAGTTGTGGCTACTCTGTGTGTCACCCCGTACTTGGCTAGGAGGGATGCAAACTGCCTATTACAAAACTGTTAGTTCATCTAACTCGTCATTTGCCGTAGTCAGCGTATCAATGATGTCACTGGCAATAGTTGAAAGTAGTATGCCCTCAAGCCAATCACATTTGATGTGATAAGCATATACTTTATAATCTTGTTCATTTATTAATAAAAGAATCAAGGCATTTCTTTATTCATGATTAATTACTTAAATTAATCAAATGGATAAACCCATAGTTTTCAAGCAATGCTTTTAGAACCATGATGAAGATCATGCTAATGAGATCTAAATTCAAGATAGCTCAAAACTAAAATTGTTCCTAATCGTTGGATCACTAAAAGGGGATTAGTAGATCCGGATAGATAGATATATACTATGCTTGTTCTTACGAAGAAAATGATTGATCTCATAATCATTTCTGTAGAGACACTAAAGCAAGTATGTAGGTGCTTATTAGAAAATAAGTTCACTGAACGTGACTCGCTCAAGAAACACCTAACGGAGTCTTACTTGTCTGTCAATAGGAGTTCCTTTTGTGATAGTAGTACAAGTGATCCTTGGACTTGAGATCATCATAGTATCTTGTGTATTATGAATTATATTTTGACATATTCCTTAAAACCTTTAGGGTGTATCAAAGGGTATGATTGGATATAATAAGTCATACATGGAGATATGTGAATGATCAACAAAGAATCTACCACTTCTAGTAAAAGAAGAGAATGTCCTATGTGATTTGAAAAATGACAACTCAGTAGTCCTTGGCCAAGGCAGAATAAAAATTAGAAAGTAGTTTCTAATTTACATTAATTAGAGTTATTAATTTAAGGATAGAAATGCATATAATCAAATAAAATAAGACTTGACAGTCATACCATGTCTTATATTTGATTGGGACGTTGTGAGGTAGAAGGATTGAATTGTACGGTAACTATTCGCTGAATAGGTTCTTTTGTGATTAAATGTTGAAATCTATATTATCTAAAAAGTCGTTGATCGCTAAGAGGGCTTACCATTATTATGGAATAAATATTATTTATTTAAATGAATTAAATAGTTTAATTTATTTATATAAATAAGATTAGAATAGTTCTAATTAATTTATTCTATAACCGGTTTAATATGGAGAACCTAAAGGGTCACACTGCAAAAGGAAAATAATTATTTAAGAAGTAAATGACATAATTGTAATAATGAATTAAGTATATTTAATTTATACTATTGGGATAAAATAAATTAAATAACTTAATATTTATTATTTAGTATTTTAGAAATACTAATTATAAATTAATAAGAGGAGTCTTATTATTATTATTATTATTACTATTATTATTATTATTTAGTTCCTAAATGGTTTAGGAATTATAATTATTATAAATCAATTAAGTCCTAATTAGATTAGGAGTTTAATTAAAAACCCTATTCCTAAAGGTGTTAGGAGGGTTTACTAAATCTATAAATAAGAGAAGTCTTATTATGGATTAAGGTTACACACATACACTTCCATAAGTTTTTGGGAGAGTACTCACATATTCTCTAGAGAGAGAAAACTAGGGTTTGCCACCACCCACTTCTTGAATTATTATTATTCATTGGTGGATCACCTCTAGAGGCCAAACACTTGGGTGGCTAACGTTGATCATTGGAATCCAATTAGTGAAATTCAAGGAGATCGTGAAGGATTTGGAGGTGAACTTGTACCCGTTGAAGCTTTGAGTTCTACAAGGGTATATCTCTAACATCTTCTTTATTAATTAATAGTTGCGCATAAAGGTCGATCCTGGATTATGGTTTGTAAATTTTTAAATTTGATTATACCATGTTTCTGCTATTTTATGCAATTTGATTGCGTCTATGAATTTTACAAACCTACAGTAGTGTCCATGCCATCAACGTACTATGTTGGCTCCTCATCCTCCTCATCTCCCGACTCATAATCTTCGTCGCTATAGGGCCTCATCACTTCACCTCTAACTGGCTCCCCATGGTCTCCCTCATCGGGATCTGACTCAGGTTCCTCGATAGGTACAGCCACCAGCGACTGTGCGGTATCCATATGGATATCTGTGTAGATCACCTCCTCCACAGCATTACTAGACTGTCCAATCTTCGTCATCCTATATCATAAAAATAACACATGTTAGTGCAGCAATAAAATATATTCATTGATGAAATGAAATAATATTTTATCATGTACATCTCGGCTCGATGGATTTTTCCAATCCACCTCCAAAAATACACAAGATAATGAATCTCCCTGATTCATCTTCTAACGCACTCGATATGAGTTTAATACTAAGGTTATAACCTAGGTTTTGCGATCCTAACGTTTCTAACCTACAGCTCTGATACCAACCTGTGACGACCCCAAATTCGGGTTCTTTAACCTCAGGTTTGGTTCTCACTGTACAATACTTACTAACAATTGAATACATATATTGCATTTAAACTTCGCGGAATAATACAAAAGGTTCCTTATAAAAAGGCTACACTTCCCAAAGTCGATTAACCCTAATCGTAACATTACATATCTTAAGGGAAATATAAAAGATTTATAAAAGAAATTACATAACAATAATTTAACCTAACATGCATTAACTAACTAAGCGTTTGCTTTCCCCTTACCTTTGTCTTGTTTGGAGCATTCGGGCTTAGCTGAAATTAAGTCATGATATAGCAAGAATGAACAACTAAATGGCTCAGCAAGTTTATAAGCAACAACATACGATATATCATGATGAAAGAAAAATAACATCAGGGCTTTCAACAATGAATAACAGTTGTGAAAGAATTCAAGAATTAATGTTTCAATATAAGAAGGGATTGACTCTTTACTGTTGAGTGGTCTTTAATGACCATGAACTGCTACTAAGGTAGAACAGACATATATATATCTGACACCTCGAAAAACAGGACACTTGAGTGGATCAGCCTCTCGTATCTTTTGTATATGCATAACATTTAGATTTCTTGCGTAAATTCGGCTTTTCGACAAATAAAAATCCCCTTTAACTAGGGTTGTTCATTTTCAGTCTTACTATCAGAATCCGCACCAACCAATGGTTTGGATAAGCTTTTATAATATTCAATTAGGTGAATTTCAACATGCATTGTCTAGCTGAAACAATTAGCTTAGACATTCTTAGACAGTTCTTAAATTAATGAACTATAACACTTACAATTGCATGATGTGCGAATACAATAACAATAAAGATGTGAAATAATTTTAAAGAATTAAACCACTTAAAGCTCTGGTAAATAAATACGAGTGTAAATACTCACTCAACAATAATTGAATTACTCAATATAAAATTGGAGTAAGGTAAGAAAACTTGCATCGTGCGTCGTCTACGGCTAACCAATTTAATTTAATAGTCATTGTACGGACCTAACAATTAAATCAATTTGATCTTAAATTAGTATCATATACTTGTAAGTATAATGACCTTTATAAGATCTTAAATTAGTATCATATACTTGTAAGTATAATAACCTTTATAACTCTTGCGAACCACATAATTGAATAATTACGGGTACTTAAACACTTAGAAAATATTATCACTACTTGATAATATTTCAAACACAAAGAACCTATATTAACTATTTAATATAATTAAAATAATTATCTAATATTATTAATAATTTAATAATATTTTATTAGCCTTGTGGCATTATTCATCATTTAATAATACCTTACAAATCTTCTAAGATTAACTAATATTATTAATCATTTAATAATATTTTATTCATTATCTAATATTATTAACTATTTAATAATATCTTATTAAGCATCTAATATTATTAACATTTAATAATATTATCTAATATTATTAATCATTTAATAATATTTTATTAATTATCAAATATTATTAATTATTTAATAATATTTTATTAAATATCTAATATTATTAATCATTTAATAATATTTTATTCATATTCTAATATTATTATTCATTTAATAATATTTTATTAATTATCTAATATTATTAATCATTTAATAATATTTTATTCATAATCTAATATTATTATTCATTTAATAATATTTTATTAATTATCTAATATTATTAATCATTTAATAATATGTTAATCATTATCTAATATTATTTTTTATTTTATAATATTTTATTAATTATCTAATATTATTAACTATTTAATAATATTTTATCAATTATCTAATATTATTAATCATTTAATAATATTTTATTCATATTCTAATATTATTATTCATTTAATAATATTTTATTAACTTTATAATATTATTACACATTTAATAATATTTTAATAATTTTCTAATATTATTTATTTAATAATATTTTACTAACTTTATTATATTATTAATTCAATAATAATATTTATACACTTTTAATTATTAAATCAATATTCTGCAACTTGAAAAATATATTTATTAAGTCAAAAAATACTAAAATAATTTTTGGAACATTTTTCATTTTCTGACCTGACCCGACCCGACCCGGCTTGACTCGACCCGGTTTGGTTTTAAAAATTTTTTTCCTGGAATAGTGCACGGCGCCCCGGCGCAGTTATTTGCACTGCACTCAGCGCTGTCCGGCAGAATACAATTCCAATTTTTGATTTCTTGACAGTTTTGACACTTTTGGTTCAAACATTGATAAAATGAAATCTATACCTCCAAATGACATCAAATCAGTGTTGATGTATTCCTAACTTCTTATCAATATTCCATGGTTCGATTGTTTTTTTGAAAATGTTTTACACGAAATTTACGGATCAAACCATCTAGGGTTTAAAATGACATCATTTGCGGTAAAAGCTATAAGTTCTTTGTTTTTCAATATTTTTGAAAGCTTCAAGTTGGGTTTTCTTTAAAACTCATATATCTAACTTTCTAGCCATAAAAATCCAATTTCCAACTTGTACATTTGAAACTAAAATTTTAAACATTACATGCTTCGTTAGGGTTTTACCGGTAAAGTTTATTATGAACATTTCTACCATTTTTAAGCAAAATACACATACCAAATCATGTTATAAACACATGAAACTATGAATATACATATATTACATAGTTAAATACTTATAGACTATCAAAACAAGTTTTGATCGGTTAAAAATGGATTTTAACCGTTCCAAAGATATCTAGACTACAAAAATGAAATGTAGGAAGTTTAGAGTACTTTTAAACCTTGTGGTCTTGGATGCTCTTCATCTTCTCCTAACAAAGTATGTGGTGAAACTTTGTGTCATCCACCAAGCTCAACCTCTAGCTATTTCCTTAAGCTCACAAGTGTTTCTTTCTTTCTCTCTAGGAAATGCTCTCTATTTTTCTCTCTAGAACTCTAGCAAATGAACTAACAAACATATACAAGTGTATGGAGTACTCTATATATAGCACTCTACTAATCTCTCATCAATCTTCCTAATTCACCTACATAGTCAATTTAATAGCTAAATTTTGATTACTATTAGATGGATGAACAATGTGATTGACTAGTTGAATGACTAGGTTTGGTGAGCTACTATGACATGGAGTATTTTAGAAGAAACCAAGCAAAACAAGTCACCCACAATGGTCGGCCAATATGGCCTTTTTCTAGCTAATTTTCATTTATTTTTCATGCTTTTATTATGCATATAAATATATATATATATATATATATATATATATATATATATATATATATATGTTGACCAATTTTGACTTTCTATTGGGCTCCACATTGAACTCTAGGATTAAATATATTGGTCTCATCCATTTAATTATTCTGGGCTCAATTTGATTAACACATTGGACTAGCATTTAAATAACTATGTTACCTTTAATTAAAATAAGTGTTGGGCTTATTTAATTAATTACATGGGCTAAAGTTTAATTTAATTACTTGGGCTACTAGGTAAATTTAATTAACATAGTTTAACAACTCATTTGGATTTAAAATATAATCCAATTAGATTTGATTTAGTTAATTATAACCTTTTGCTCCATTGCTTTAAATAAATATACACATACACAAGTATATCCATTTAATTATCTAATGCACAATTACTTAGTACAAAAATTTTAATTCATTGTTAATTATTTAATAATCATAATTACAATGTCTAATGAGATTTCTGGTCATTACACTAACCAAAGTTGAACAAAGTAATATGACTGCAAATCATCAACTTGTTTGAAAATTAAGAGGAAATAACGAAACAACTAGCACATTTCCTTAAATGAAGACTTGTGTGCGTTGTACGCATTGCTTTAAATACGAGAGTGGTAGGATTGCTCCTTTTGAGGCTAACCAAAGTTGAACGAAGTAATATAACTGCAAATCACCTACTTGTTTATAGTTTAGAGGAAATAATGAAACAGATAGCAAGTTTTTTTAAATAACGACTTTTGTGCATTGCACGCATTGTTTTAAATGCGAGAGCAATAAATTTCTCCTTTTGAGGCTAACAAAAGTGGAACAAAGTAATATGACTCTAAATCACCTATTCGTTTGCAAATTTAGAGGAAATGACAAAACAACTAGCACGTTTCCTTTAATGAAGATTTACGTGCATTGTACTCATTGTTTTAAATGCGAGAGTGATAAGATTGATCATTTTGAGGTTGACAAAATTAGAACGAAGTAATTAGACTGTAAATCATTTATTTGTTTGCAAATTTAGAGGAAATAACGAAAAAATGGCAAGTTTCTTTAAATAAAGACTTGTTTGCGTTGTACGCATTATTTTAAATGCGAGAGTGATAAAATTGCTCTTTTTGAGACTAATAAAACTAGAACGAAGTAATATGACTCTAAATCACCTATTTGTTTGCAACTTTAGAGGAAATAACGAAACAACTAGCACGTTTCTTTAAATGAAGACTTGTGTGCGTTGTACGCGTTGCTTTCAATACGATAGTGATAGGATTGCTCCTTTTGAGGCTAACTAAAGTTTGACGAAGTAATATGACTGCAAATCACCTACGTGTTTATAAATTTAGGGAAAATAACGAAACAAATAGCATGTTTGTAATGACCATGAATTTTATTAGACATTGTAATTATATTTATTAAATAATTAGCAATGAATTAAAAATTTTGTACTAATTAATTGTGCATTAAATAATTGAATGAATATACTTGTGCATTTGTATATTTATTTAAAGCAATAAACCAATGTGTTATAATTAATTAAAGCAAGTCTAATTGGATTATATTTTAAATCCAAATCAGGTATTAAACTAGGTCAAATTAATTTATCTAGTTGTTCATGTAATTAATTAAACCTTAGTCCATGTAATTAATTAAACAAGCCCAATGCTTGATTTAATTAAATGTAACAGAGGTGATAATTAGATTTTATATCTATTTATTTAATATTTTTAGACTTAATTATTTGTGAGTTTTTAAGTATTTTAAGTACTTTAAGTGTTTTATTTAATGTTATGCATTATTATTATTTTTAGTAGTTTTATATTATTTTTTTTATTTTAATTAATTTATATATTATTTTGTAGGAGAAATAATCTTTGGTGGCAATTTGGTAAATCCAGCAAAGGGAGTGGCATTTTTGTAATTAAGCAACTCTGGATGGCATAACTGTAAATAATCGGCTGGATGGCAATATCGTAATAACCTGGAACAGGCTGGACCGCGCCATACGCGCAAGCAGTTGGAGGAAGAACCGGGAAATGGAACGACGCCGTATCGCGGAAGCAAGAAACAAGAGCCGCGCAATGCGCGGTCAGCTGAGGAAGGAATCAAACGCGCGAGGCGCAGTCGTTTTGTTGGGCTTGAATAAGCGCGTTGACTGAAGTCAACGCCCTGTTTGGACGACGCAGAAATGCTGGAGAAGCAGATTATTCGCGGATTAAAGCATTAATTTGATTCCAAATTGGATTTCTTTTCCACATTAGCTTAGGATTATTATTGTACTCCTATAAATACACTATGTAGCTATTATATTCAGTACTTTTTACATAGATTAGAATAGGTTAGAGTAGAATATATTATATTAGAGTAATTTAGGAGTAGTTTTAGGAGCAAATATTTAACGCGAAGGATTCTAGAATTGAAGGCGGAGCTTGGGAAATGGAAACTGTGATCCAAGTGACAGACGGATATCAACACATATTTGATTTCTTTTCTTTATCTTTTATTTTTGTAATTTTGAGATGTTAAATTATTTGTGGTTAATTAATTATTTAATTATGAGTTAATTTTTATTTGAGATTGCAATTGAACCCAATGTGGAGTTTAATTTAATTTATTTTCTTTTTAATTAGTGATTATTATATATGAGTTGTTTATCATATTTTATGCGTTCATGTATAATTATTTGCGCAATAATTAATTGTGATATCTTAGAAGGAATTGTAAAAGGAATTCTAGGATTAAGTCAGGATATGATAACATGTGAATTTGTTGATTCTTTCTAGGAAGAGTAGCATAATAGTGTATAGGATGGAGATACCTATATGCCACATGTAACTTTATTGAGAGTTGGATCTTAATGAGTTCATTTCAAATTATTTTGCATAGAAATATAGTAACTTAATTGGAATAAATCTTTTTATTAATTCTTGAAAAAAGTTAGTAAATAGTTAAGAAATCTCAGTTAACAATTCTATATAGCTAATTAATTAAAAAGAGAATAAAGAGATTTCAATAAAGCATTGGGGAAAATTGTGATCTTAACTATTTTAATTTGATTTAATCATTTTTATTAGTTTAATTTAGTTAGTAATTTTTATTAGTTTATTTTAGAATTAAATTGAGATTGTTTAAATAGAATTAATTTGACATTAAATTAGTGTTTGGTAATTATTATTATTTAATTTCCTGTAGGTTCGACACTCTACTTTATCACTTTATTACTCGTTGACCGTGTATACTTGTACGCATATATTTATATAGAAAATACCCAACAATAGTTTATTTAATGTTAGCCCAATGTAATAAATAAATTGAGCTCAAACAAATTAAATAGATGGGTCCAATATATTTGATTCCTAAGTCCAATGTGGAGCCTAATAGGAAGCCAATTTGTTGGTTAACATTTATATGTGTGTGTGTGTGTGTGTGTGTGTGTGTGTGTGTGTGTGTGTGTGTATGTGTGTGTGTGTGTGTGTGTGTGTATGTGTGTGTGTGTGTATAATTAAGTTATAAAAATAATTCAAAATTGGCCAATAAAAGGCCATTTGGCCTGCACATCTAGGGGCCCACTTGGGTGGCTTGTTTGCTCAATATTGCTTCATTTGTATGCTTTGTCATAGTAGTTCACCAACCCATGTCAATCAACAAGTTATTCAAGTGGTCAATCAATCCAATGTTAATTCCAATTAGATACTAATTCACCAACACTAGTGAATTAGGAGTCCTATAAATATAGTGCTCTACACTTTAGTTATGTTGGTTAGTCATTTGGAAGCAATTCTAGAGAGAAAAAGGGAGAGTTTCTTGAGAGAAATATAGAGCCTAAACTTGTGAGTTGAAGAAAATAGCTAGAGAAGGAGCTTGGTGAATGTCACAAAGCTTCACAACATACTTTGGAAGGAGAAGAAGAAGAGCACACAATTCCTTAAGGTTAAAAAGTGCTCTAACCCTTTCAAAGTTCGTTTTTATAGTCTACATGTGTTTTGAACGGTTAAAATATATTTTTAACCGATCAAAAGTTTTTTTAATGGTCTAGAAGTCTTAAACTATATTATATATGTATATTCATGGTTTGATATGTTTAAATCATATTTTAGTATGTGTGTTATGCATATAATCAGAAGAAAAGTCTATATTGAGTTTTACCAGTAAAACCCAAGTGGACCATGTGCTAGTTAATGTTGAAGTTTGAAATGTACAAGTTGGAAAATAGATTTATATGGCTAGAAAGTTAAATATATGAGTTTTAAATAAAACTCAACTTGAATCTTTCAAAAATATGGAAAAACAAAGAAGTTATGGATTTGATCACAAAATAGGTCATTTTAAAACCCTGGATGGTTCGATCTTAATTTTCTTGTCAAAACGTTTTCAAAAATGTGATTGAACCATGAAATGTTGTAAAACAAGAAGTTAGGAAGACAACAACACTAAGTTGGTGTCAGTGGAATGTGTAGATTTTACTTTATTCAAGTTTGAACCAATAAAACCAAGGATTTGTGAAGTTAGTTTTTACTTTGTCCTTGTGAGCTGTTTTGAGACCGGTTTTGTTTGGAATTTGGATTTGTGATCTAAAGAGAAATTGTAGAGGGGGAGATTATGATGAGAATAGACTCAAGAATTACCCCAAAATATTTTTGAAAAAAAAAGTTATGACAATTTTAGTGAAGGAGTGTTAGACAGTCCCCAAACTAAGGTTTTTGATTTTCGTACCATTGCCGCAACAGTCAAACACACTGCCTAGAACCTGTTTTAGCTGTCCGAATCGGGGCGGGGCGGGTCGGTCTGGGTCGGGTCGGTCAGAGTCGAGTTTTTTTTGAAAATTTAAGTTGAAACAAGTGTAAAACGATATGTTTGAATAATAGACCAATATATATATATATATATATATATATATATATAATCTATTAGTGACGAATTGATTCTTAAATGTTTTAAAATAAAGGCTAAAGTTCATACAATTAAAAAGTTAACTATTAGTATTATTTTAAAAATTATTAAAATATTATTAAATGATCAATAATACTTGTATATGATTAAAAAGTTATTAAATGATGAATAACATTAGTAATTGATTAAAATATTATTAAATGATTAATAATATTAGTAAGAGATTAAAATATTATTAAATGGTTAATAATATTAATAAGGTAATAAAATATTATTAAATGACTAATAATATTAGATAAGGAATAAAATATTATTAAATGATTAATAATATTAATAAAGTAATAAAATATTATTGAATGATTAATAATATTAGATAATAAATAAAATATTACTAAATGATTAATAATATTATATAATGAATAAAATCTTATTAAATAATTAATAATATTATGTAATGAATAAAATATTATTAAATGATTAATAATATTAGAAGATTAATAAAATATTATTAGATGATTAATAATATTATAAGGTTAAATATTATTAAATGATTAATAATATTATAAGTATAATAAAATATTATTAACTTGTTAATAATATTATATAAGAGTTTGAACTATATTAAAGAATTAATGTAGATTTTATGTGATTAAAATATTATCAAGTGATAATATTTTCCAAGTGTTAATATACCCATAATTATGTAATTACGTAAAGTGTAAGAGATGTAAAAGTTATAAAGGTTATCATATGAATGTGTATATGGTACTAATTTAAGATCAAACTGATTAATTGTTAGGTCTATTCAGAGAGAATTAAATTAAATTGATTAGCAGTAGTCTACACACAAGGCAAGTTTTCTTTATCCTTACTCAAATTTATATTGAGCAATTTTTTTAAACCTATTCAATTATTGTTGAGCAAGTCTCTACACTTGTATTTACTTGCCAGAACTTTAAGTGGTTTAATTCTTTAAAATTATTCCACATCATTATTGTTATTGTATTCGCACATAATGTATTTGCAAATGTATAGTTCATTAATTCCAAAATTGTTTAAGAAAGTCTAAGCTAATTGTTTCAGCTAGACAATGCAAGTTAAATTCATCACATTGAATATTTTAAAAACTTATCCAAACCATTGGTTGGTGCAGATACTTATAGTAAGACTGTGAATGAACAACCCTAAATAAGAGGGATTTTTTTTATCTGTTGGGAAATCGAATTTTCACAAGATGTCTGAATGTTATGCATATACATAGGGTACAAGAGGCTGATCCCCTCACGTATCATGTTTTTCGAGGTCTCAGATATATATGTCTGTTCTACCTTAGTAGCAGTTCATGTAATAACCACGAATTCTATTAGACATTGTAATTATATTTATTAAATAATTAGCAATGAATTAAAATTTTAGTACTAATTAATTGTGCATCAAATAATTGAATGAATATACTTGTGTATGTGTATATTTATTTAAAGTAATAAAGCAATGTGTATAATTAATTAAAGCAAGTCTAATTAGATTATATATTTTTTTTAAATCCAAATAGGGTGAATGAACCCAACTTATTTAAATCTTAGAGCCCAATGTGGAGCACAATAGGAAGTCAAAATTGGGCAAACAAGATGTATATATATATATATGTATAAGAAGGAAAAATAAATCAAAAATAGGGGCTAAAAACCCCATTTGGCTGGGACTTCCTAAGGGGACCCACTTGGGTGGCTTATTTTGTTTGTTGCTTCAATTTCAATCCTTGTCATAGTAGCTCAACCACTCTAGTCATTCATATTGTCAATCAAATTGTCATTCTCTCCGATAGTAATCCTAATTAGCTTTTAATTTGGCTATATTGGTGAATTAGGAAGAGTTGATGGTGATTAAGGAGACTCTATAAATAGAGTTCTCCACACCTTAGATGAGTTTGTTAGTCATTTTGTAGCATTTCCTAGAGAGCAAAGTGAGAGCTTCCAAGAGAGAAATAGAGAGATACACTTGTGAGTTAAAGGAGATAGCTAGAAAATGAGTTTGGTGAATGTCCAATAGCATCACATCATACCTTGGAAGGAGAAGAAGAAGAGCACACAAGTCACTAAGGTTAAAAAGTGCTATAACCCTTTCTAAGTTCGTCTTTATAGTCTAAATGTGTTTTGAACGGTTAAAATATGTTTTTAACAAATCAAAAGTTGTTTTGATGGTCTAGAAGTCTTAAACTATGTTATATAGGTAGATTCTTGATTTGATATGTTTAAATCATGTTTTGGTATGTGTGGTATGCATAAAAATGAAAGAAATGTCTATATTGAACTTTTCCGGTGAAACCTAGTGGACCATGTGCTAGTTAATATTATAGTTTGAAATGTACAAATTGGAAAATGAATTTCTATGACTAGAAAGTTATATTTATGAGTTAAAAAGATAACACAACTTGATTCTCTCGAAAATATGGAAAAAATGAGCAAGTTATGGCTTTTTATCGCAAACTATGTCATTTTAAAATCCTAGAGTGATCGATCTCGAATATTATGTCAAAAATGTTTTCAAAAACGAGATTGAATCATGAAATGTTGAAAAACAACAAGTTAGAAAGATAATAAAACTGATTTGGTGTATTTTGGACATCTAGATTTCATTTTATGCTAGTTTGAACCAAAGAAATCAAAGTTGAAAAATTAAGGTTTTGAAAAACACAGCTACCATCGCAGTGATAGGTTCCACTGCCGCAGCAGTGAAATGCCCTATAATTAAAAATTTAAGCCACCGCCACAACGATAAATCCCACCGCTATAGTGGTGAAACTTTCTGCAAGTCACCGCCGCAGCGGTAGTCTTCACCACCGTAGCGGTGAACCAGACAATTTGAAAAAATAATTTCGGACAGGGTCAGGTCGATTTTCGCCGGGTCGGGTCGGGTTAGGAAATGAAAAATTCTTTGCAAATTATTTTATTATGTTTGGATCCAATAAAAGTAATTTAAACATTATGAAAGTTAAATTAATAGGTAAAAGAGGATAAATATTATTAAAGAATTAATAATATAAATAAATTAATAAAATGTTATATAATAAAATATTATTAAATGATTAATAATATTAGATAATGAATAAAATATTATTAAATAATAAATAATATTAGATAATGAATAAAATATTATTAAATAATTAATAATATTAATAAAAAAATAAAAAATATTAAATAATTAATAATATTAGAAGATTAATAAAATATTATTAAATGATTAATAATATTAGAAGATTAATAAAATATTATTAGATGATTAATAATATTAGAAGGTTAAATATTATTAAAAGATTAATAATATTATAGGTCTAATAAAATATTATTAACTTGTTAATAATATTAGATAAGAGTTTGAACTATATTAAAGAATTAATATAGATTTTATGTGATTAAAATATTATCAAGTGATAATATTTTTTAATTGTTAATATACCCCTAATTATTGTAATTACGTGGTTAGGTGTTAGAGATGTAAGAGTTATAAAGGTTATCATGTGAATGTGTATATGATACTAATTTAAGATCAAATTGATTAATTGTTAGGTCTATTTAGAGTGAATTAAATTGAACTGATTAGCTGTAGTCTACACACGAGACAAGGGTGAATGTAATATCCCAAATATTTCAAAAATGATATGACAAGATCTAATTAAGGTTGTCAATTCAAAACCTAAGAATGATTGTTCGAGCATACCTTGAGCTATCTAAAAGACAAAATACGACTGAAAACTACGATCGTGTACAACTAAGAGGTTACAAATCTTTAACCTAATTTGTGTTATGTGAATAGTAAAGCTTGAATTGATCTTTTAAACGTGCTATGTGAATTATCTATGTGTAGAATTTTATATTTTGGTTTGAGTAGTTAACCTTAACACTTATTAAAAATCAGAAGTCAATTTAGGGCAAAAACCTAAATTGGAAAAAAAGTTAAACGCTAAACCATAGGGTCTAAACCTTAGGAAATAACCTAGGGCCTCGAGCAAAATGTGAAGGTCAAATTGATATTTCATTTCAAGATTTATCCTTCTCATGCTTTGAAAACACGAAATAGTCAATAAAAGTTTTTTTTTCTCGAAATACGTGTAAAATTACTATTTACGAAGAAACACTTTTCATTCATTTGACTGTTTCTTTCATCTGTAGGACTTCTCGTATTTCACAACATAGTGTTAATATGAGGTTTAGATGTCAGGGAACTAATAAATTATTTTGGGGAAAAAGATGAAAAATGCACGATTTACGAGAAAATATTTGTCGTCTTTCTGACTATTCTATTCGGCGTTTTGACTTTTTACATTTCACGAAATAACGTTTATATGAAGTATAGATGTTATTTAACCAATAAAAGTTGTACTTAAAAAACGTGTAAAACATTATTCATTCGGAAAACATTCTTCTGAATTTTAAAAATTCACATTCCTGAATAGCATTTTTATTGACAGCAGGTGCATTTTTACCAATAAAATTTTTACCAAAAATAATTTTGGGAGAATACTATTCACGTATATGAGACGAATATGTAGCGAATACGGAAGGAATACGAAGAATAATAAAAGTATACTGTAATGTATATTTACAAGAATTATACGGAAGATTATACGAGATTAATACAAGATTAATACGAGGTATAATACAAATAGAATACGAATATTATACGATGTATTATACGTTGGAAATACATATAAATACTATTGTATTATACTGTTTAATTAATTAGTTGAAATCAAACTAGGTTATGTGTAACTAAGTTAGTGTAACCAAACTAGGAAAAACTAGCACGATTACACTAACTCGAAAAAAAACTGGCACGATTTGTTTGGAACTAAATCCAAGTGAAAATGAATCGACCAATAAGAAGAAGGGTGATGTAAGCAATGATGCAAGTGCTAGGCTGCAAAGTATAATAAGCCGGGGTAAAAATTTGATTAATGAAAATTAGTTTTTTTCTATAAATAGGAAGCTAAACTCTTTATTTTTCTCATCATTTTCAAGAGCAAATTCAAGAGCAAAAATACTCTACATAGTTATTCTACATAGTTATAATGACCAAATTTTGTCAATTATAAAGTGTTTATAATCATATATGTAAGCAGTTATAATGCTCAAATTATTTCAAGGATGAAATTCAAAAGCTCAAGAGCATAAGTCGTTACCATGTACGATTTTTCGTTCTTCGTGTTCTTCCTGTGTTCTTGAGCAAAAGTCATAATTTCTTACATAAATAGGCTTATGATTTTGTAATTTAGTGTTATGGGATGATAAAACATGATGGCCTTGCTAAATAATGCTTGTGGCATCAAGTTTTAGTTGTCGAAATGAAGAACGATGAAACTTTATTCTTCATGTTCTTCGATTCGTTTTTCGTGTTCTTTAGAAAAAGTCATAAATCGTACATAAGTAGATTTATGATTTTGTCACTTTTATGTTATTAAGTGTTATGGAGGGTTAGAACATGTTATCTTAGCAAATTAATACTTGAGGTATCATGTTTTACCAATCGGATCAAAGAAAGATAAGTCTAATATACTCTCAGACTGTTTTTGCTAAAATCCAAAATTTTAAAGTCCGAATCTGCCTTAGCAACCTAAAGGAAAGTTGTAGATCATGAAATTCTAAGAAATTTGGACTCAATAATCACTTCAAAATATTTCTGTATGATAAAGTTATGACTGTCGCTATAAAAGAGGTCAACGCTGAATATTTTTAAGGGCATTCGAATTTTAGGGCTTAAAAATGAGCTTTTGAGTTAGCCAACTTTCCAATTAATTCCACCTATGGAAATAGTCTAGTTAATTTATTATAAGACTTATTCAAAAGAAAATTTTGATAAACTAACATTCGGGGTTGCATAACCCTTTTTGTAGGCGTTTAACGATTTCCTGGGGAAACCCTAAAACAGTTTCAAGGCAAGTTTTAAACCTTTATGTGTTATTTGTGCAAGTATTCTATCTCTTGCTATGTGCTACTTGTGTAGTATTTGTTATAATGATAAATGAGATGTGTAATGTCATATTGATATATGATAGATGTTATGTGAAGTCTTTAATTGATATTTGCAAACCTTCTAGCTGTTATGTGTTATATTTACAAGTTATGTACATGATTTATATACTTTGCCTGTCAATGTGATATAAATTGTTGGAATGTGAGTTATATGTGATATTAAATGGAGAATTATGTTTAGTCAAGGCATGTTAAAAAGCATAAACTGCGTATGTGTTATATGTTAGATTTGTTGAGCCGTCATGCTCATTCTTGTGAATAAAACCTTAGTTGCAGATTAAAGATGAAAGTTAAGAAGATCATGAACGTAAAGATGAAGTGTAAATTAGGTTTTCATGTTTATTACTTGTGTTTCTATAAGTCATAATGACTGTTGTAATACAAACAAACAAACATGTAACCGAATATTAAATGAATGATATAAATTATTATTATCGGAATGTTGTTATGTCTTTATTTTGATATAACTTAGAAATGTTAAGACTTAACATAGTATTGATAATGATCTATTAATTTGGATGAGGATCGGTAAATAACTTGTGAGTGTTGTACATCCGAGACAGGACTAAGCGATGTTGACTGGTCAAATCCATCGTTAAGGTTCCTCGGACCCAGGTATAACTCGTTATTACTATTCTGAATCTTAGATAAGCAGGATTATTGATATGAAAATATATCACTATAAACAAATGTGTTTCAAGTGAGGGTTTTAACTAGTTCGGTAATGATCTGTATGGAAAGAGAATTTTGCACCGGACAAAGATATAACTATTTGTCACGGATAAAGATACAAACATTTATCACGGGTGAGATACAAGCATTCACCGCGAGATTCTCTATTCCCAAGAGTTGTCCTAATGATTTAATGTCGTGGATATTAGAACATATAAAGTTATAGAATATTTAAATCTTAAGGTTAAAATGGGACCGTTATATATGGTGTTATTCATTTATACGGATGAAATACAAGTTGATACTTGTATAAATAATGAGACCAAGATAAAGTTAAGATCTAGGGATAAAGTTAAGAGAAAATTTTAATGTATAGTCTAAAATAAGACTAATTCAACCAATATGATTATGGGATCATTGGTTAGGTCAATAGATGTATGAAATTAACGCACAAGGTCTGCCGCATATTGAGTGCGGGGATTTTGGGGGGCGTTACACATAGGGTACAAGAGGCTGATCCCCTTGCATACCACATTTTTAAAGGTGTCAGATATATATATTTGTTCTACCTTAGTAACAGTTCATGGTCCTTAAGGACCACTCAGCAGTAAAGAGTCAATCCATTCTTATATTGATATATTAATTTTTGATTTCTTTCACAATTTTTATTTATTGTTGAAAACATTGATGTTAATTTTTCTTTCATCATGATATATCTTATGCTATTTGTTTTTAAACTTGTTCAGTCATTTAGTTGCTCATTCTTGCTATATCATGACTTATTTTTAGCTAAGCCCGAAAGTTCGAAACAAGACAAAGGCAAGGGAAAAGCCAAAGCTTAGATTAACTTATTGCATGCTATTTAAATTACTTGTTATGTAATTTCTTTTGTAAATATTTTGTATTCTCTTAAGATATGTAATGTTTATGTTAAGGTTAATCAACCTCAGGAAGTGTAGCCTTTTTTATAAGGAACCTTTTGTAGAACGAAGTAATTGGACTGTAAATCGCTTATTTATTTGCAAATTTAGAAGAAATAACGAAAAAAATGGCAAGTTTCTTTAAACAAAGACTTGTTTGCGTTGTATGTATTGTTTAAATGTGAGAATGATAAGATTGCTCTTTTTGAGGCTAAAAAAAGTAGAACGAAGTAATACGACTCTAAATCATCTATTTGTTTACAAATTTAGAGGAAATAACGAAATAACTAGCATGTTTCCTTAAACGAAAACTTGTGTGCATTATATGCATTGGTTTTAATATGAGAGATATATGATTGCTCCTTTTGTGGCTAATCAAAGTTGAACGAAGTAAAAAGACTGTAAATCACCTACTTATTTGCAAATTTAGAGGGAATAACGAAACAAATAGGAAGTCTCTTTAAATAAAGACTTATGTGTGTTGCACGCAGTGTTTTAAATGCGAGAACAATAAGATTGCTCATTTTGAGGCTAACAAAAATGGAACGAAGTAATATGACTCTAAATCACCTATTTGTTTGTAAATTTAGAGGAAATAACGAAACAACTAACACGTTTTCTTAAATAACGACTTGTGTGCGTTGTACGCATTACTTTAAATACGAGAGTGATAGGATTGCCCCTTTTGATGCTAACAAAAGTTGAACGAAGTAATATGACTCTAAATCACCTATTCGTTTGTAAATTTTGAGAAAATAACGACATAACTAGCACGTTTCCTAAAATGAAGATTTGTGTGCATTGTCCTAATTGTTTTAAATGCGAGAGTGATAAGATTGATCCTTTTGAGGCTAAACAAAGTAGAACGAAGTAATTGGACTCTAAATCAATTATTTGTTCGTAAATTTAGAGGAAATAACGAAGGAAATGGCAAGTTTCTTTAAAAAAAAGACTTGCTTGCATTGTGTGCAATTTTTAAATGCGAGAGTGATAAGATTGCTCATTTTGAGGCTAACAAAAAGTAGAATGAAGTAATATGACTCTAAAACACCTATTTATTTATAAATTTAGAGCAAATAACGAAACAACTAGTACGTTTTCTTAAATGAAGACTTGTGTGCATTGTACGCATTGCTTTCAGTACGAGAGTGATATGATTGCTCCTTTTGTGGCCAATCAAAGTTGAACGAAGTAATATGATTGCAAATCACCTATTTGTTTGCAAATTTAGAGGAAATAACGAAACAAATAGGAAGTTTCTTTAAATAAAGACTTGTGTGCATTGCACGCATTATTTTAAATGCGAGAGAAATGAGATTACTCCTTTTGAGGCTAGCAAAAGTGGAACGAAGTGATATGACTCTAAATCACCTATTTGTTTGTAAATTTTTCGAAAATAACAAAACAACTAGCACGTTTTCTTTAATGAAGACTTGTGTGCATTATACTCATTATTTCAAATGCGAGAGTGGTAAGATTGCTCCTTTTAAGGCTAATAAAAGTAGAACGAAGTAATTGGACTGTAAATCACCTATATGTTAGTAAATTTTGAAGAAATGACGAAACAAATAACACGTTTCCTTAAATGAAGACTTGTGTGCATTGTACGCTTTGCTTTAAATACGAGAGTGATAGGATTGCTCTTTTTAGGTTAACCAAAGTTTGACGAAGTTATATGACTGCAAATCACATAAGTGTTTGCAAATTTAGAGAAAATAACGAAACAAATAGCAAGTTTCTTTAAATAAAGACTTATGTGCGTTGCACACATTGTTTTAAATGCGATAGCAATAAGATGCTCCTTTTGAGGCTAACAAAAGTGGAACAAAGTAATATGACTCTAAATCCCATATTTGTTTATAAATTTTGAAAAAATGATGAAACAAGCAGCACGTTTTCTTAAATGAAGACTTGTGTACGTTGTACGCATAGCTTTAAATACGAGAGTGATCGGATTGCTCCTTTTCAGGCTAACCAAAGTTGAATTAAGATATATGACTGCAAATCATCTACTTGTTTTCAAATTTAGAGGAAATAATGAAACAAATGGCAAGTTTCTTCAAATAATGACTTTTGTGCGTTGCACGCATTGTTTTAAATGCGAGAGCAATAAGATTGCTTCTTTTGTGGTTAACAAAAGTGAAACGAAGTAATATAACTCTAAATCACCTATTCGTTTGCAAGTTTAGAGGAAATAACGACACCACTAGCACGGTTTCTTAACTGAAGATTTGTGTGCATTGTACTAATTGTTTTAAATGCGAGAGTGATAAGATTCATCCTTTTGAGGCTAACCAAAGTAGAACGAAGTAATTGGACTCTAAATCAATTATTTGTTCGTAAATTTAGAGGAAATAACGAAGGAAATGACAAGTTTCTTTAAATAAAGACTTGTTTGCATTGTCTGCATTGTTTTAAATGCGAGAGTGATAAGATTGCTCCTTTTGAGACTAACAAAAAGTAGAACGAAGTAATATGACTCTAAAACACCTATATATTTACAAATTTAGAGCAACTAACGAAACAACTAGTACGTTTCCATAAATGAAGACTTGTGTGCATTGTACGTATTGCTTTTAGTACGTGAGTGATAGGATTGCTCCTTTTGTGGCCAATCAAAGTTGAACGAAGTAATATGATTGCAAATCACCTATTTGTTTGCAAATTTAGAGGAAATAACGAAATAAATAGGAAGTTTCTTTAAATAAAGACTTGTGTGCATTGCACACATTATTTTAAATGCGAGAGCAATAAGATTACTCCTTTTGAGGCTAGCAAAAGTGGAACGAAGTGATATGACTCTAAATCACCTATTTGTTTGCAAATTTAGCGAAAATAACAAAACAACTAGCACGTTTCCTTTAATGAAGACTTGTGTGCGTTATACTCATTATTTCAAATGCGAGAGTGGTAAGATTGCTCCTTTTGAGGCTAATAAAAGTAGAACAAAGTAATTGGACTGTAAATAATCTATATGTTAGTAAATTTAGAAGAAATGACGAAACAAATAACACGTTTCCTTAAATGAAGACTTGTGTGCATTGTACGCTTTGCTTTAAATACGAGAGTGATAGGATTGCTCTTTTTTAGGTTAACCAAAGTTTGACGAAGTAATATGACTACAAATCACATAAGTGTTTGAAAATTTAGAGAAAATAACGAAATAAATAGCAAGTTTATTTAAATAAAGACTTATGTGCGTTGCACACATTGTTTTAAATGCGATAGCAATAAGATGCTCCTTTTGAGGCTAACAAAAGTGGAACAAAGTAATATGACTCTAAATCCCATATTTGTTTATAAATTTTGAAAAAATGATGAAACAAGTAGCACGTTTTCTTAAATGAAGACTTGTGTACGTTGTACGCATAGCTTTAAATACGAGAGTGATCGGATTGCTCCTTTTCAGGCTAACCAAAGTTGAATTAAGATATATGACTGCAAATCATCTACTTGTTTTCAAATTTAGAGGAAATAATGAAACAAATGGCAAGTTTCTTCAAATAATGACTTTTGTGCGTTGCACGCATTGTTTTAAATGCGAGAGCAATAAGATTGCTTCTTTTGTGGTTAACAAAAGTGAAACGAAGTAATATAACTCTAAATCACCTATTCGTTTGCAAGTTTAGAGGAAATAACGACACCACTAGCACAGTTTCTTAAATGAAGATTTGTTTGCATTGTACTAATTGTTTTAAATGCGAGAGTGATAAGATTCATCCTTTTGAGGCTAACCAAAGTAGAACGAAGTAATTGGACTCTAAATCAATTATTTGTTCGTAAATTTAGAGGAAATAACGAAGGAAATGACAAGTTTCTTTAAATAAAGACTTGTTTGCATTGTCCGCATTGTTTTAAATGCGAGAGTGATAAGATTGCTCCTTTTGAGACTAACAAAAAGTAGAACGAAGTAATATGACTCTAAAACACCTATTTATTTACAAATTTAGAGCAAATAACGAAATAACTAGTACGTTTTCTTAAATGAATACTTGTGTGCATTGTACTCATTGTTTTAAATGCGAGAGTGATAAGATTGATCATTTTAAGTCTAACCAAAGTAGAACGTAGTAATTGGACTCTAAATCAATTATTTGTTTGTAAATTTAGAGGAAATAACGAAGGAAATGGCAAGTTTCTTTAAATAAAGACTTGTTTGCATTGTAGGTATTATTTTAAATGTGAGAGCGATAAGATTGCAGCTTTTGAGGCTAACAAAAAGTAGAATGAAGTAATTGGACTCTAAATCAATTATTTGTTTGCACATTTAGCGGAAATAATGAAACAATTATCACGTTTCCTTTAATGAATACTTATGTGCGTTGTACTCATTGTTTCAAATGCGAGAGTGGTAAGATTGCTCCTTTTGAGGCTAACAAATGAAGAATGAAGTAATTGGACTGTAAATCACCTATTTGTTTGCAAATTTAGAGAAAATAACGAAACAAATGACAAGTTTCTTTAAATAAATACTTGTGTGCGTTGTTCGCATTATTTTAAATGTGATAGTGATAAGTTTTATCCTTTTTTGGCTAACAAAAGTATAACGAAGTAATATGACTATAAATCACCTATTTGATAGCAAATTTAAAGGAAATGACGAAACAACTAGCACGTTTTCTTAAATGAAAACTTGTGTGCGTTGCACACATTGTTTTAAATACGAGAGTGATAGGATTGCTCCTTTTGAGGCTAACCAATGTTTGACGAAGTAATATGATTGCAAATCACCTACGTGTTTGAAAATTTAGAGTAAATAATGAAATAAATAGCAAGTTTCTTTAAATAAAGACTTGTGTGTGTTGCACGCATTGTTTTAAATGTGATAGCAATAAGATTGCTCCTTTTGAGGCTAACAAAAGTGGAACGATATAATATGACTCTAAATCACGTCTTTTTTCGTAAATTTAGAGGAAATGACGAAACAACTTGCACTTTTTTTTAAATGAAGACCTGTGTACGGTGTACGCATTGCTTTAATTACGAAAGTGATTGGATTGCTCCTTTTGAGCCTAACCAAAGTTGAACGATGTAATATGACTGCAAATCATCTACTTGTTTGAAAATTAAGAGCAACTAACGAAACAACTAGCACATTTCCTTAAATGAAGAGTTGTGTGCTTTGTACGCATTGTTTTAAATACGAGAGTGGTAGGATTTCTCCTTTTGAGACTAACCAAAGTTGAACAAAGTATTATGACTCTAAATCATCTACTTGTTTACAATTTTAAAGTAACGAAACAAATAACAAGTTTCATTAAATAACGACTTGTGTGCATTGCACGCATTGTTTTAAATGCGAGAGCAATAAGATTGTTCCATTTGAGGCTAACAAAAGTGGAACGAAGTAATATGACTCTAAATAGCCTATTAGTTTGCAAATTTAGAGGAAATAACGAAACAACTAGCACGTTTCCTGAAATGAAGACTTGTGTGCATTGTACTCATTGTTTTAAATGCGAGAGTCATAAGATTTATCCTTTTGAGGCTAACAAAAGTAGAACGATGTAATTGGACTGTAAATCACTTATTTGTTTGTAAATTTAGAGGAAATAAAGAAACAAATGGCAAGTTTCTTTAAATAAACATATGTTTGCGTTGTACGCATTGTTTTAAATGCGAGAGTAATAAGATTTCTCATTTTGAGGCTAATAAAAGTAGAACGAAGTAATATGACTCTAAATCACCTACTTGTTTGGAAATTTAGAGGGAATAACGAAAGAACTAGCACGTTTCCTTAAATGAAGCCTTGTGTGCGTTGTACGCATTGCTTTCAGTACGAGAGTGATATGATTGCTCCTTTTGAGGCTAACCAAAGTTGAACGAAGTAATATGACTTCAAATCACCTACTTGTTTACAAATTTATAGGAAATAACGAAACAAATATCAAGTTTCTTTAAATAACGACTTGTGTGCATTGCACGCATTATTTTAAATGCAAGAGCAATAAGATTGCTCTTTTTGAAGCTAACAAAAGTGGAACGAAGTAATATGACTCTAAATCACCTATTCATTTGCAAATTTAGAGGAAATAAAGAAACAACTAGCACGTTTCTTTAAATGAAGACTTATGTGCATTGTACTCATTCTTTTAAATGCGAGAGTGATAAAATTGATCCTTTTGAGGCTAAGCAAAGTAGAACGAAGTAATTGAACTGTAAATCATCTATTTGTTTGTATATTTAGAGGAAATAGCGAAACAAATGGCAAGTTTCTTTAAATAAAGACTTGTGCGCATTGTACTCGTTGTTTTAAATGCGAGAGTGGTAAGATTTATCCTTATGAGGCTAACCAAAGTTGAATGAGGTAATACGACTACAAATCACCTACTTGTTTACAAATTTAGAGGAAATAACGAAATAAATAGGAAGTTTCTTTAAATAAAGACTTGTGTGCGTTGCACGTATTGTTTTAAATGCGAGAGTGATAAGATTGCTCCTTTTGAGGCTAATAAAAGTAGAACGAAGTAATATGACTATAAATCACCTATTTGTTTGCTAATTTAGAAGAAATAACGAAATAACTAGCACGTTTTCTTAAATGAAAACTTGTGTGCATTGTACACATCACTTTCAATGCGAGAGTGATAGGGTTGCTCCTTTTGTGGCTAACCAAAGTTAAACGAAGTAATATGACTACAAATCACCCACTTGTTTGCAAATTTAGAGGAAAGAATGAAACAAATAGCAAGTTTCTTTAAATAAAGACTTGTGTGCATTGTACGCATTGTTTTAAATACAAAAGTGATTAGATTGCTCCTTTTGAGGCTAACAAAAGTAGAACGAAGTAATATGACTCTAAATCACCTACTTGTTTGGAAATTTAGAGGGCATAATGAAAGAACTAGCACGTTTCCTTAAATGAAGCCTTGTGTGCGTTGTACGCATTGCTTTCAGTACGAGAGTGATATGATTGCTCCTTTTGAGGCTAACCAAAGTTGAACGAAGTAATATGACTTCAAATCACCTACTTGTTTACAAATTTATAGAAAATAATGAAACAAATATCAAGTTTCTTTAAATAACGACTTGTGTGCATTGCACGCATTATTTTAAATGCAAGAGCAATAAGATTGCTCTTTTTGAAGCTAACAAAAGTGGAACGAAGTAATATGACTCTAAATCACCTATTCATTTGCAAATTTAGAGGAAATAAAGAAACAACTAGCACGTTTCTTTAAATGAAGACTTATGTGCATTGTACTCATTGTTTTAAATGCGAGAGTGATAAAATTGATCCTTTTGAGGCTAAGCAAAGTAGAACGAAGTAATTGAACTGTAAATCATCTATTTGTTTGTATATTTAGAGGAAATAGCGAAACAAATGTCAAGTTTCTTTAAATAAAGACTTGTGCGCATTGTACTCATTGTTTTAAATGCGAGAGTGGTAAGATTTATCTTTATGAGGCTAACCAAAGTTGAATGAGGTAATACGACTACAAATCACCTACTTGTTTACAAATTTAGAGGAAATAACGAAATAAATAGGAAGTTTCTTTAAATAAAGACTTGTGTGCGTTGCATGTATTGTTTTAAATGCGAGAGTGATAAGATTGCTCCTTTTGAGGCTAATAAAAGTATAACGAAGTAATATGACTATAAATCACCTATTTGTTTGCTAATTTAGAAGAAATAACGAAATAACTAGCACGTTTTCTTAAATGAAAACTTGTGTGCGTTGTACACATCACTTTCAATGCGAGAGTGATAGGGTTGCTCCTTTTGTGGCTAACCAAAGTTAAACGAAGTAATATGACTACAAATCACCCACTTGTTTGCAAATTTAGAGGAAAGAATGAAACAAATAGCAAGTTTCTTTAAATAAAGACTTGTGTGCATTGTACGCATTGTTTTAAATACAAAAGTGATTAGATTGCTCCTTTTGAGGCTAACAAAAGTGGAACGAAGTAATATGACTCTAAATCACCTACTCATTCACAAATTTAGGGGAAACAACGAAACAACTAGAACGTTTTCATAAATGAACACTTATGTGTGATGTACGCATTGCTTTAAATACGAGAGTGATAGGATTGCTCCTTTTGAGGCTACCCAAAGTTGAACGAAGTAATATGACTGTCAATCATCTACTTGTTTGAAAATTAAGAGGACATAACGAAACAACTAGCACGTTTCCTTAAATAAAGACTTGTGTACATTGTATGCATTGCTTTAAGTACGAGATTGAAAGAATTTCTCCTTTTGAAGCTAACCAATGTTGAACGAAGTAATATGTTTGCAAATCACCTACTTATTTACAAATTTAAAAGAAATAACGAAACAAATAGCAAGTTTCATTAAATAACGATTTGTGTGTGTTGCATGCATTATTTTAAATGCGAGAGCAATAAGATTGCTACATTTGAGGCTAACAAAAGTGGAACGAAATAATATGACTCCAAATCACCTATTCGTTTGTAAATTTAGAGAAAATAACAAAACAACTAGCACCTTTTCTTAAACAAAGACGTATGTACGTTGTGCGCGTTGCTTTAAATACTAGAATGATAGGATTGCTCCTTTTGAGGTTAATCAAAGTTAAACGAAGTAATATGACTACAAATCATCTACTTGTTTAAAAATTGAGAGGAAATAACGGAACAACTAGCACGTTTCCTTAAATAAAGACTTGTGTGCGTTATACACATTACTATAAATACGAGAGTGATGGGATTACTCTTTTTGAGGCTAACCAAAGTTGAACGACATAATATGACTGCAAATCATCTACTTGTTTACAAATTTAAAGGAAATAATGACACAAATAGCAAGTTTCTTTAAACAACGACTTGTGTGCGTTGGACGCATTGTTTTAAATTTGAAAGCAATAAGATTGTTCCTTTTGAGGATAACAAAAGTGGAATGAAGTTATATGACTCTACATCACCTATTTGTTTGTAAATTTTGAGCAAATAACGAAACAACTAGCACATTTTCTTAAATAAAGACTTGTGTGCATTGTACATATTGTTTTAATGCGAGAGTGATAAGATTGATCCTTTTGAGGCTAACCAAAGTAGAATGAAGTAATTGGGCTGTAAATCACCTATTTGTTTGAAAATTTAGAGGAAATAACGAAACAAACGGAAAGTTTCATTAAATAAAAACTTATTTGTGTTGTACGCATTGTTTTAAATTGGAGACTGATAAGATTGCTCCTTTTGAGGCTAACAAAAGTAGAACAAAGTAATATGACTCTAAATCACCTATTTGTTTGGGAATTTAGAGGAAATAACGAAACAACTAGCACGATTTCTTAAATAAGGACTTGTGTGTGTTGTACGCATTGCTTTCAATACGAGAGTGATAGGATTGCTCCTTTTGTGGCTAGCCAAAGTTGAACAAAGTAATATGACTGCAAATCACCTAATTGTTTACAAATTTAAAGGAAATAACGAAACAAATAGGACGTTTCTTTAAATAAAGACTTGTGTGCATTGCACTCAATGTTTTAAATGTGAGAGCAATAAGATTGCTCATTTTGAGGCTAACAAAAGTGGAATAAAGTAATATGACTCTAAAGCACCTATTTGTTTGTAAATTTAGAGAGAATAACGAAACAACAAGCACGTTTCCTTAAATGAAGACTTGTGTGCGTTGTACGCATTGCTTTAAATATGAGAGTGATATGATTGCTCATTTTGAGGCTAACCAAAGTTGAACGAATTAATATGACTGTAAATCAACTAGTTGTTTGCAAATTTAGAGGAAATAATGAAACAACTAGCAAGTTTTTTTAAATGAAGACTTGTGTGTGTTGTGTGCATTGCTTTAAATATGGGAGTGATATGATTTCTCCTTTTGAGGCTAACCAAAGTTAAACGAAGTAATATGACTGCAAATCACCTACTTGTTTATAAATTTAGAGGAAATAATGAAACAACTAGCGTGTTTCTTTAAATGAAGACTTATGTGCGTTGTACGCATTGCTTCTAAATACGAGGGTGATAGGATTGCTCCTTTTGAGGCTAAGCAAAGTTGAACGAGGTAATATGACTACAAATCACCTACTTGTTTGTAAATTTAAAGAAAATAACGAAATAAATAGGAAGTTTCTTTAAATAAAGACTTGTGTGCGTTGCATGCATTGCTTTAAATGCGAGAGCAATAAGATTGCTCCTTTTGCGGCTAACAAAAGTGGAACGAAGTAATATGACTCTAAATCACCTATTAGTTTGCAAATTTTGAGAAAATAACGAAATAACTAGCACGTTTCCTTAAATGAAGACTTGTGTGCATTGTACTCATTGTTTTAAATGTGATAAGATTGATGCTTTTGTGGCTAACCAAAGTAGAACAAAGTAATTGGACTGTAAATCACCTATTTGTTTGCATATTTAGAGGAAATAACGAAAACAAATGGCAAGTTTCTTTAAATAAAGACTTGTTTGAGTTGTACGCATTGTTAATCACTTATTTGTTTGCAAATTTAGAGGAAATAACGAAACAACTAGCACGTTTCCTTAAATGAAGACTTGTGTGCGATGTAAGTATTGTTTTCAATACGAGAGTTATAGGATTGCTCCTTTTGAGGCTAACCAAAGTTTGACGAAGTAATATGACCGTAAATCACCTACGTGTTTGCTAATTTAGAGAAAATAACGAACAAAATAGCAAGTTTGTAAAGACCACGAATTCTATTAGACATTGTAATTATATTTATTAAATAATTAGCAATGAATTAAAATTTTTATGCTAATTAATTGTGTATTAGATAATTCAATGAATATATTTATGCATGTGTATATTTATTTAAAGCAATAAAGTAAGGTGTTATAATTAATTCAAACAAGCCTAATTAGATTATATTTTAAATCCAAATGAAGTATTAAACTAGGTCAAATTAATTTACCTAGTTGTCCATGTAATTAATTAAACAAGCCCAATGCTTGATTTAATTAAATGTAACGTAGGTTATTTAATGTTAGCCCAATGTAATAAGATTGCTCATTTTGAGGCTAACAAAAGTAGAACGGAGTAATATGACTTTAAATCATCTATTTGTTTGTAAATTTAGAAGAAAGAACGAAACAACTAGCACGTTTCCTTAAATGAAGACTTCTGTGCGTTGTACGCATTACTTTCAATACGAGAGTGATATGATTGCTCCTTTAGTGGCTAACCAAAGTTGAACGAAGTAATATGACTGCAAATCACCTACCTATTTAAAAATTTAGAGAAAATAACGAAACACATAGGAAATTTCTTTAAATAAAGACTTGTGTACGTTGCACGCATTGTTTTAAATGCGAGAGCAATAATATTGCTCATTTTCAGGCTAACAAAATTGGAACGAAGTAATATGACTCTAAACCACCTATTTGTTTGAAAATTTAGAGGAAATAACGAAACAACTAGCACATTTCCTTAAATGAAGACTTGTGTGTGTTGTACACATTGCTTTCAATACGAGAGTGATAAGATTGCTCCTTTTGTGGCTAACCAAAGTTGAACGAAGTAATATGACTGCAAATCACCTACTTATTTACAAATTTAGAGGAAATAACGAAACAAATAGGAATTTTCTTTAAATAAAGACTTGTGTGCGTTGCACACATTGTTTTAAATGCGAGAGCAATAACATTGCTCATTTTGAGGCTAACAAAAGTGGAACGAAGTAATATGACTTTAAACCACCTATTTGTTTGCAAATTTAGAGGAAATAATGAAACAACTAGCGCATTTCCTTAAATGAAGATTTTTGTGCATTGTACGCATTGCTTTCAATACGAGAGTGATAGAATTGCTCCTTTTATGGCTAACCAAAGTTGAACGAAGTAATATGACTGCAAATCACCTACTTATTTACAAATTTAAAGGAAATAACGAAACAAATAGGAAATTTCTTTAAATAAAGACTTGTGTGCGTTGCACGCATTATTTTAAATGCAAGAGCAATAACATTGCTCATTTTGAGGCTAACAAAAGTGGAACGAAGTAATATGACTCTAAACCACCGATTTGTTTGCAAATTTAGAGGAAATAACGAAACAACTAGCACATTTCCTTAAATGAAGACTTGTGTGCGTTGTACGCATTGCTTTGAATACGAGAGTGATATGATTGCTCCTTTTGTGGCTAACCAAAGTTGAACAAAGTAATATGACTGCAAATCACCTACTTGTTTACAAATTTAGAAGAAATAACGAAACAAATAGGAAGTTTCTTTAAATAAAGACTTGTGTGCGTTGCACGCATTGTTTTAAATGCGAGAGCAATAAGATTGCTCATTTTGAGGCTAACAAAAGTGGAACGATGTAATATGACTCTAAATCACCTATTTGTTTGCAAATTTAGAGGAAATAACGAAACAACTAGCACATTTCCTTACATAAAGACTGTAATGATATGCAATTTGGAATATTATAAATACTATTATTAATTAATGGAAATTGAATTTTTGAAGTGTGACAAGTGTTTTAGGACAAGCTAATTTTGGATTATTTAATTGAGGAATTAAATTCAAGTTTAATGAAACAAATTTGGATCATAATTGATTTAAATTGGATGAAAAATAAGTAAAGAATGAATTTATGGAAATTAATTATCTAAGAATTTTGCCAAAAGTCCAAAATGCCCTTGATAATATATTGAAGGACCTTGATATCCCATATTGATGAAATGACCACAATGCCCTTATTTAGTCAAATGAAATACCTTGGATAGCCCTAACCATGCATGGTTAAACTAACCAATGCATGGTTAGTTGTTGGAAATTGTATACAACACATATATGTATATCATATATGTGAGTATCAAGCAAACAAGTAGTTTAGTTCATTTCATCACCCGAAAAAGCAAGAGCAAGAGGGGAAGCTAGGTTGGCAAGAATTCAAGAGGAAATTGTTCAAGAGAAGTGAAATAAACATCAAAGGTGGATCATCCAACACTTACAAGGTTCTTAGCAAGGAGAAGAGAAGCTAAAAGAAGGTATAAAAGATGTTCTTGCATATAAAGTTGACTTTCATGTGCTTAAATGCAAAAATGGATGAAGCCATGCATGTATTTTGGTGTACATGTGTTGATTATGTGATTTTTGTGGGTTTATGTGTTTCATGTTTGGTTTTAGATGAAAACCTAAGCTCAAAGTTGGTAGAACAAAGGTGGTGAACTATTCATGTTCATATTAAAGCTAGAAACCATGATTTATTGGATGATCATGTGTTATATGTTGCTAGAGGTGATAGAAAAAACCTAGTTTAAAAGGTTGAATATGTTTGAAGCACGCATAATATCATGCTAGATAAATCATAAGATCACAAATGGTCTAAAGATATAACTTGTGTAGAAGAATAGCTATATGTGCACGGTGTACAAGAATTCAAATGTTGTTCAAGGGTTGAGTTTTAAAAGGTTGGTAAAATGCCACAAAGGTGTAATTTTTGGCCATTTTGTGTAATTGAAAGTCAAATGAGGCCACATAGCTAAGTTTTATGTAAACACACGCGTTATAGTCGATTTGGAACTCATTTGGTGTCTATGGCGATAAATATGGTTTTAAAACGTTCACCGACGACCAAAACGTTTTATTTGGAAAAACAATGCCATTTTTAAATATTTTGAAGACCCACGCAAGTCCAATATATAGTGCTATGTGAGATGTTAGAACTTAGATAATCAAATTAGGGCCAAAGATAACAAGGATTTTTGATAGAATTTTTTTTTTGAAAAACCAACACGGCGCTGGGGCGCTATCTTTTGCATTGGAAATAGCGTTGGGGCACAGTGCTGCTGTGAGGAGCTTGCCAGGGCGAAACCAGTGCAAGCCGGGGCGTAGTCTGGTCGAGCACTTCTCGCGGCTAGTGAGATTCGAATAAGAAAACACTGCGCCGGGGCACATTGTTCTGAATTTTAAAATTAATTATTTTTAATTCCAAATGCAATATTTTGATATCAAAGGATAAGAACATGTATGTAAGCCATAATTTGATAAAAATAATCAATGTGGTAGATGTTAAGGATAAATAAACAATGTGTTATGTGTTAAGGGTTATGTAAAGCTAAAGGGTAGATTGTATAGCAAGTTATCACATGCATGTGCATGTGACTAATGCATGAACCCATATTATGGTCATGTAGGTTATAAACGAGGTAATATTTTACCAGTTGTGGTAGACGAGGATACAGGCAAGTGTTCTATCTGAACTCTTATTTGTAGTTCCTTGAACAGATATTCATGTTATGCATTCATGTAATCATGTAAAGTTCATTCACCATTGAACTACTTTGAAAAAGGTTGATGCCAATCTTGATTCTGGCTAGACACATATGATAATACATGTTGTAATCAAATGTTTATTATTATGTGCCCTAATCCACATTGTTGTGGTGCGGACCCTATGATATGCTGTAACAGAACAACCCTGATAAAAAGGGGAGTAAAGTATAAAGTAAACATGATTTTATGGCTGAAGGTAATATGCCCTCAAGCCAATCACATTTGATGTGATAAGCATATACTTTGTAATCTTGTTCATTTATTAATAAAAGTATCAATGCATTTCTTTATTCATGATTAATTACTTGAATTAATCAAATGGATAAACCCATGGTTTTCGAGCAATGCTTTTAGAACCATGATGAGGATCATGCTAATGAGATCTAAATTCAAGATAGCTCAAAACTAAAATTGTTCCTAATCGTTGGATCACTAAAAAGGGGATTAGTAGATCCGGATAGATTGGTACATAGTATGCTTGCTCTTATGTAGAGGATGATTGATCTCATAATCATTTGTGTAGAGACACTAAAGCAAGTATGTAGGTCCTTATTAGAGAATAAGTTCACTGAACGTGACTCGCTCAAGGAACACCTAATGGAGTTTTACTTGTCTGTCAATAGGAGTTCCTTATGTGATAGTCGTACAAGTGATCATTGGACTTGATATCATCATAGTATCTTGTGTGTACTAAGTTATACTTTGACATTTTCCTTAAGACCTATTGGTATATCAAAGGATATGCTTGGGTATAATAAGGTACACATGCAAATAGATGAATGATCAACAAATGATCTACCACTTCCAGTAAAAGGAGAGAATGTCCTATGCGGTTCAATAAGTGACAACTCAGAAATCCCTGACCAGGGTTGAATGGAATTAGAAAGGAGTTTCTAATTTACATTAACTAGAGTTGTGTATTTGTGAATTGAAATGCATATGATCAAATTAATAAGACTTGACAGAAACTCCATGTCTTATATTTGATTGGGACATTGTATGGTAGAAGGATTAAATTGTACGGTAACTGTAACAGCCCGAAATCCCGACCTTATTTAATTATCCGATTATCTCTGGATATCTGAATTATTAACTTTAAAACCATATTAACAGGGATCTCGTGCGTTAACGCTTAACCTTTACCTTTTTAAATTTGTTTTATTGACCATAAATACGGTCCATTTTTATTTTTTATTTTTTTTAAAAACTTTATCTTACATCCCTTATCTGTCTCAGGATCGCAACGTTTACTTACCTTTCATTAAACTTAGGTCGAACAATAATAATTTGTGTCCTATTATAATCATAAATATATGATGTCATAATCTGAAATAAAATTTCGCCATGAACTCTCTGTATATATGGCCTTGTTTACATATATACCTGTTCCTGTTTGCTTATACCTGTTTATATTCATTCATCTATATCACACATATCATATCTATGTATTCCTGTACTACCCATACAAGTTTATCACATGTATCACCTTTCCATTTTCCCTGGATAATATATACATGCACAAGTCATTCTCTGATAATACAAATTAGCAAATCATACATTCCTTTCTACTATTTAGGTTTAACATTTAAACTTGATTATTACATAATCGGCATTTATACAATTTACATATATTTGCTTCACATGAATATCTCACATATACAAATTACAAATCTCTTCACGCGTCTCCATGCATTCACATTCTTTACCTTAGCCTCACCGGAACTTCCGGCCTTCTTATATTTACCTGAAATGTTAGTTCATAGCAAGGGTGAGCACATAGGCTCAGCAAGTAGATCAGATAACACATTTCATGCTTACAGTTTACATCAATGCATGATGCATTCCTTACTTTACTATGATGTGCATAATGTCACGTAATTCATTTAGCAATTAAGTCATGTAATCGTACATAAGGCACATTTCAACTTATTAATTATCACGTAGTTCACATAGAACGGTTATTACATTTAAGTCTGAACACTTGCCCGGTTAGCATTTATATACACTTAACCTTTGCTGCGTAGCTTAGCCTTTCTATCCCTTCTTGCGTCAGTTTGCTATTCCAAACCTTATCTGTCAATATATAACTTATTCATCAATATAGGATCATAGCTTATATAATTTATCAAACTTAACTCATAATTAATGGAGTAATCGCTTTTCATCATATTACAATTAACGTATTATTCTCTACGTAGGTCAATAATACCCCCATACCTCATTATCGACATTTCCCATAACTTATAACGCACTTTAACTTAGCTTTAGGTATGCTATGTTATACCATTCCTTACATCATTATACTTGGACATCATTTATATAGTCCATTCTTATCTATCTAGGGTTTACATAACCCACTCTTATCGTTCCTTGTCAAATTATTACATTTTGGACACTTAAAATTTTTTTGTCTTGCTACAGTAACTGCGCCCCGACGCCACTTTTCTTCTTCCCAATTTCGCTGGTCGCGAAAAGCTCTCGGCCGATGAACAGTGACACTGCGCCCCGGCTCAGTGTCAAGGCCAAATTACTGCGCCCCGGCGCAGTCCCTGGTTCAGCAGAATCTGATTTTTGCTGCTACTTTGGTGATTTTTAATTCTTCAAATATACATCCAATTGACACCAAATTTGGTACACATGTAGACCTCATACCATAGTATTTTACTAAATTTTTGGTTGCCTTATTTGGCTTCTTAACATTAGAGATATGCTAGCTTGTAGGAAAGCTATTCCGCACAATTTTATACTTGGGAAATTTTCAGAACTTTTCAAAACTCAACTTTTGCAACTTGGTTATTTTTGGCAATTTGCTTCCAAATTTCGTTTCAACACTAGACATAGCTCACATAACCTATATGTGACATGTCCAAACTTCCAAAACCGTAAAATTTCGCACGAGGCGACTTTTGTCCGTTAAAATTCATTTCGATTCGAAACGATCGATTTCGATCGTTCGAATCGCCATTTCGCTCAAATTCAAATCCGTTGAATTCCAAAATAACCTAGACACGTGTATTATTATAACCATGAGTCATTTGACTCCATTTTACCTTTAAATTCTCAAAATTGCCAAAAATCACACTTTTGTTGGATTTTCATCAAAACTTCCAAACTTTTCATGAATTTATCATTTCCAATCTTAGGCTATTCTTGGCCCCTTAATACAAAACTTGATTCTAACTTAACACATAACACATATAGCACATATTTGACTTGTAGGGGCCTTTAAAACATTTAAATCTTCTCAAATGAACTTATTTTTCCAAAAGGTTCGTTTTGGTCGTCGGCGAACGTTTTAAAATGTTTAAAACCTTCAATTGTCGCCATTCGAACCGAATGACTTCCAAATCATTCCTAACACGTGTTTTAACATCAAACTTAGCTTTTTGGCATCTTTTGATCACCAAGTACACCTAATAGCCAAAATTGCATATTTATGGCATTTTATTAATTTTTCAAAACTTAACTTTTGAACCTCCTTTGAATTCTCAAGTCTAGACATCAAATACATCAAGACTTGTTCAAATAACAACTTTACATAATCACAAAACTCCTTTAGGCATCTTCCAAGTCACTTTACAGATTAATATGAAATCTATACAAAAAGTATAGCCTAATATTCAACTTTCCTTTACAAAACATACTTCTCAATCTTCAAAGCATTCTTATATGCTATTTAACATAATATTACACATGATTTCTTCATAATCAGCCTTTCTATCTAGGTTTTCACCAAATTTAGTAACATATAGCACTTGATCATATCTTAAAACATGACTTCTAACTTGTATACATGAACATAACTAATCCATCACTTTGTTCTACCAACTTGTGTCTAGGGTTTCATGATTAGTCACATTTAAAGCATATAACTAGCATATTCTTTACGTCTAGCTACTTGTTCATACATGACCATCCTTATTCTTGAATTTAAATTCATAAACATCAAACTTTGAAACAAGAGCATGGTTATACCTTCATGTATGTCAAACTTCTTTACATATCTAACATCCTCTTGATGAGTACATCACTTTTCCTTCTTGCTCCATGAACATTTAAGCTCTTTAGCTCCATGTTTTCCAAGCTTTTTCCTTTCTTCAATGGCTTCTCACTTTCTCTCTCTTAGGGCTACTCTCCTTCTTCTTTTCCAGCAATTGATCAAAATGAAGATGATTTACTTGCTTTAGTAAATTTTATAAGCCTTAACTAGGCTAGTTAAGTAACATAACCATGGTTAACTCATCTAAGGGCATTTTGGTCATTTCACATAACAAGTGAAGGGTATTCTTGTCATTTTGCCACTTAGGACATATAAGTCTTTTCTCAATTTGTCAAGGGTATTTTGGTCTTTTTGACACAATGGTAATTATCTAATTTGTTAAGGGGCATTTTGGTAATTTATCAATTTGACTAAACTTTCATTTCTTGCAATTTTCCCCCTCATAACTAGACTTTCTTACATTTTCCCCCATTAATTCATTCTTTGCTCATTTCTTGTCCAAATCAAATCCTTTTTGATCCAAATTCGTTTCATCATACTTGAATTTTATTCCTTCATCAAATAATGTCCACACTTGGCTTGCCCCAAATTACTTGTCACACTTAAAATTTAAATTTCATTAATCACTTAATAATTTCTATAATATTTGCCAAATTTCATATTATTCCTTAAATATCCCATTTCTATGGACTTTTGATTCCACCATAAATAATTTCCAACTTTCAACATTTCAAATAGTTGGATTGCTTATCTTTTCCATAAATCGCTTCCTCTAAAATCAAACCTCGACCGGATTACCGGAATTCATCAACATCACCTTTTAAGCTCATAATATTATAAATTTGACTTTAATGTCCATTGACTTATTTACTTCATATACATGTGCTAATTTGCGCTTTGTTTGCATACTACATAATCTCTACTCATTCTTGAGGTATTACCTTTTTATTTTTACACATCGAATCACGATTATCTTATTTCAATCCTCCCATATCAATTCCTTAAACCATAACAAAATAATCACACATTATTCCATTAATCTCTATCTTGAAGCCTTCTTTCTCTAGCATATCAAATATACATATCCACATATTCATTCGTCAAATCCTTACTATTCCTTAATAAACCAACTAGATCATACGGTTTCTTATTCCTTGCACCTACATACACAATCTATTACCTGCCGACCCATAACATTGTGTCTTTCAATAATTCTGCTCAAATTACCTTATTATAGGTATTACAATAAGTCGTTTATCTCCAATTCATCATATTACATTTTAACCATCATAATTTTATATCTGTCATAATTTCACTATTATCTATATCACCATTGTACTTTAATCAATTAACTGATCTTCATACACTCTATGGATTCCTTATTTATATCCAAAGTTCCTCTTAAAATTTTTAACCGCATAAGTCATATATATCACATTGATTCACATAATATTTCATATTTAATCTCTCCTTATTACTTTATGTCCTTCATAATTAGGTTTTAGCTGCTAACCTTTACATAATTAATCATGATCCTTATTTAGAATTTCTGTAAAATCCTGGGGCATTACAGTAACTATTTGCTGAAATGTTCTTTTACGATCAAATGCTGAAATCTATATTATCTGAAAAGTCGACTAATCGCTAAGGGGGCTTACCCTTATTGTGGAATAATTATTTATTCTGAATTAAAGAGTTAATTCGTAATAAATGAATTCAATTGTTTTAATTTATTTATTATACAACCGGTTTAATATGGAGAACCTAAAGGATCACACCGCAAAAGAGTAATATTTATTTTAGAAGTGGATGACATAATCGTAATAATAAATTAAGTATATTTAATTTATACTATGGTGATAGAATAAATTAAATAGCTTAATATTTATAATTTAGTATTTTAGAAATATTAATTATAAATAAATAAGAGGAGTCTTATTATTATTACTATTATTATAATTACTAGTATTATTATTTAGTTCCTAAATAGTTTAGGAATTAATTAATAAGTAGTAATATTATTATTAAATAATTAAGTTACTAAATAGTTTAGGAATTATAATTATAATAATTAATTAAGTTACTAAATAGTTTAGTAATTAATTAATAAGTAGTAATATTATTATTATTAAATAATTAAGTTCCTAAATAGTTTAGGAATTATAATTATAATAATTAATTAAGTTACTAAACGGTTTAGTAATTAATTAATAAGAAGTACTCTCATTATTAAATAATTAAGTTCCTAAATAGTTTAGGAATTATAATTAATTAATTTAGTTCCTAATTAAATTGGGAATCAAATTAAAACCCTAATCCTAAATAGTTTAGGAGGGTTGACTATATCTATAAATAAGAGGAGTCTTATCATAGATCAAGGCTACACACTTTCATTAGATTAGAGAGAGTACTCCATAATTCTCTAGATCTAAGGAGTTAGAGAGAGAGAGAGAGAATTAGGGCTAGCCACCCATGGTTTGGAGAAACCAAGATCCACTTCTTTAATTAATAGATCTCTTGGTGGATCACCTCTAGAGGCTTCACACTTGGGGAGCTAACATTGATCCGTAGAATCTAATCGGTGAATTTGAAGAAGAACGCGAAGGATTAAAAAGGGAGATGAACTTGTACCTGTGGAAGCTTGGTTCTACAAAGGTATAAATTCTTTTATCCTTCCTCAATTAATAATAGTCGCATAAGAAAGATCCGGGTTATTGGTTTGTATAAAAAAATTTAAAATCTGATTTTTCTTGCTTCCGTTGCGCTTATATAATTTGATTATATGTATGACATATTTTTGCAAACCAACAATGACGTGGTTACGTCGCTAGATGTTTATGTTGTGCACAATATAAAGGTACGATGGACTGATCACCCAGAGTACACATCTAATTTGAACAGTAGTTTTATGACTACCTTGGGCAATATCAATCTATATGATTGGTATTGTTCTTAACGAGTTCTTTATCTTGTGACCGTACAACACATGGGTTACATGTTCCAGTTAATCACATAAAGATCATGTTGTATTTCTTATGCTCATTCATCAAACTGTTCTTGTAAATAAACCAGTTCATTATTTATGACTCAGGTTATTGTAAAAGACTCAGTTTATTGTAAATGATTCTTATTCATTGTAAATGATTTTTCATTCATCATTTCGAAATATCATGTAATCATTTGTTTATATACTTGTTGAGCTATTTTATGCTCACTCTTACTTTTAAATATGATATTTCAGCTAAACCTGAGCAGGCTGAAGGGTCAGGTACAGACAAGGGAAAAGGAAAAGTCGACAAACAGTAGATGTACAAGGATAGAGTCATGTATATGTAAATGTTATTTTTGTAATATGTCAGGTACAGATGTGTGTATGTATAAAGGTATGTAGAACCTGTGATAGTTATGGATGAATGTAAATTAAGTTTTATTATTATTCAGATTGAATGAATGTTGTAGCGACCCGAAATATTTTAATATAGAGAAATGGAATTATTGGATGTAATTGTAAATTTCTGAGGGATTAAATTAAATCATTATATGATGGTCTGGTTTATTTAATTATGTGTTGAAGTAATTAAAGGAATTTAAGGAAGGTTCAATTAATGGGTTAATTAAATTAATGGACCAACCTAGGTTGTATAATATCAAAGTTTGATAGGGTAAATGAGCTATGTGATTATTTAATTAAATAGCTAGCACGTTAAGCTGGATGTGTAAATTAATTAATATGGTTATTAATTAATGAGATTTCGTAAACATTAATAATGTTATATTTATTTTCATTTGGAAAGTTATTGATAGTGGGGTATTAATATTTTATATTTCCACTAGGAATTTAATTTGGGCAACCCAAGACTTAGTTGCAATATAAGTAACAATTGGGCCACCAATTGTTTAATTAACAAAGCAAATAGCAGCCCAGCCCAAGTGTAATAACATAACCCGGTGGAAAAGTAAGAGTGACACTCATTTAGGGACAAAATCTCAGAAAAAGCAGAGCACGCGCAGTTTGTGCAAAGCTCAAGGAATCAGTGCTGAGAAAAGAAGGAACAAGTCAGGCATAGGGGAGGCTATAGGGTCCAACTGCTCAGAGTTTTTTAAGGCTGAGAGAGTGTTGTATAACCTCAGTCATTCCCTCATTTCCCCTTCGCGTTCATTTAGGCTAAGAGAGATATGGAGCTTGAGAAATAAATGCAAACTTCAGAGGAGTTCATGTTGTTCGGAGAAGGCAGAATCTGAATGTAAATCATCTGTCAAAGATTGAAGGTATTATCCGGTTATTTTGATTTAACTAGTTTTATGTTATGTTGGATTAAGGAAGCAGAATATGCTAGAGTTGCATATGAGGTGTTTAAATGAGAGTAATGTAAACTTGGTAGTCAAATGTTGTTGAAACTAGTTAATGATTGATTTAGAACTAGAATAATGGTTTCGATTATTTTACCCAGTCAACATTAAGAGTCTGAACCACAGTTGGTCTGTACTCGGTGTTCATGTTCATAAAACTTTAAAATGGACTGGTGTATTGACTTATTATTGGTTTAGATGTGGTTTTCGGTTGGGAGAAATCTGTGTTAAGGACCAAGAATGGTCCAGACGATACAAGGTTGGAGTAGGTATGGAAGAGTCTTTGTTTACTTTAGATAATCAGTTTTTGAAGTTATTCCCATATGCTCACCAAGTGTTTGATTAACAGTCTAAGAGAATCGAGGTGGTTAAACCTTCTGTCCAATGATCTGTTTTCAAAATCAGAACCTCTTTAAGTAATATGTTAGACGTTTTGTTAGTCTAAAGAGTAAACCAGAAAGGTTAAAATGAGTTTTGGTATGTTGTATGAAGCTAGTGTAAATCTGGGAATTTTCCTTAGTTGCGGTAAGAATCGTAGAGTGGTTGCACTCTGATCGTAGAGCTCACCCTTCAGTCAATGAATGACTTAACCAAGTCAGGAGAAAGAATAGTAGGGTAAACCTGAAAATCGTAGAGTGGCCTCAATCGGAAATCGTAGAGCCCACTATAATATTGAGAAAGAACTAAGCCGTGAGCTTAGGTGTAAATCATAGAGTGACTTCGTTTAGTTACTCGGTAGATTGTAGAGTAAGCTCGCACAAGGGATCATCAAGCAGTCTAAACCAGACTTGTGAATCGTCGAGTGGTTCCCACTCACAAATTGTAGAGTGACCCTAGTCACTGAAAATCGTACTGAAAATCGTAGAGTGACCCTAGTCACTGAGAATCGTAGAGTGACCCTAGTCACTGAGAATCGTAGAGTGACACTAGTCACTGACAATCGTAGAGTCCACTCGAGATCGTAGAGTCCACTCGAGATCGTAGAGTGCTTTGTACTCGCCGAGTCGTAGAACAGTCTGGACCAGTCTTGGAAAATCGTTGAGTGACCCCCACTCGACGATCGTAGAGCTGCTAGCCCAGACAGTGTATTCAGGCCCTGGACCTCGGTTCAGTCGCCGGTTTCAGGAAATGTTTTATTAATTAAAATATTATTAACAAATTAATAATATTAGACAATGGGTAATTAATATCAAATGATTAATGATAACGATAAATGTTTCATTGTAATTGAAACAAGGTATTTAATTAATTATTGTGCAACAATAATTAAAGTGAGTTATATTCAATAATTAATAAGGATGGGTATGTAATTAATTATTATTTAAGAGGTATTAAATAATAATAAAAGGGAATTAAGGTTAATGAAATAATTGTTTATGTGAAGGTAAATAAACAAGTAAAGTTAAGTGAGTAAATTGTTTATTTAATTAATATTAAATAAAGAATGTGAAGAAATTAAAGGAATAATGAAGTAATTAAACAATTTATATTTAAATTGTTTAAGTCTTTAAATTTACTAAAGGTGTAAATTATTATTAAATATTTAATGGTGTTAAAATATTATTACCAGATTAGTAATATTGGTAATTGAGAGAATATTATTGAGGGATTAATAATATTAGTAACCAATTAAGGTGGTGTTCCGTACTTGAGTACAGTTGGTAACGTAGTGATGTATTATTAATGTATAATAATACTAATCCGTAATTAAAATATTATCCAAGGAGGATAATATTGTCTAATAAATTTTGAGTTAATAGATAAGAACTGCCGTGTGGTAGAGTCAATTCTTTTGTGAATGACAACTTGATGAGGTAATTGTAGAATTAAACCTAGTAAAGTCCAGTAGTGACTAATGGGTAGATTGACCTAAATAATTATGAGGACCAAATGATAATGCTATGGCATTAAGGAATGTCGGGTATACAAAGTTAAGTATAGAAGGTTTACGGTGTTTATGTGAAACATCGTGATGAATCCACAATGGACTAAACTAATGAATCAACCCTAGTGAATAAATTGGACGATAAAAGGAAGTAGACATCCTAAGAATATGATTAAATATTGAGTCAGACTTTGACTAATATAATGCACCGTTGATCTCTCATGTTGTATAGGTGGTGCAAGGAACGCGAAAGGTTAGCGTAAACTGGTGTTGCAATCCAGGCAAGTCTTTCAGTGATAGTTGTTATCCATGCAAGTTTTCAGTGCTATGTGTTATATGCATAAACTATTAAATGTGCACTCATGTTATGTGCTAACTGATTGTAAATATGTCTATGTATAGTCATATGTTGTTAATAGCTGATATATAATTTATGCTATGATTTGAAATGTGTTATATGAGTTATATAACCTAGGTATATTGACATGCATGGTAAGCATGATTTAAATGCAAAGCATGATAAGCATGATGCCTATATAAATGCAAAGCATGGAGCATAAAACATGAATTAAATGTAACCTACGTGTTATGTGTTAGCTGTTGGACTTGCTGAGCCGTCGTGCTCATTCTTGCTATTATAAACATTTTCAGCGAAGGGCGAAGAGTTCGAAGATCCCGATAATCGCAAAGAAGATGTGCGAAGTTTATTTTATTAATAAAGGTTGTCACTAGAACTGTTTAAACTTAAAGTTGCATTTTGTGGGAATAATTACCATTTGGTATCATCCCGGATGTAAAGCCTTGTAATAGTATTGAAAGGCAGTTGTAGTTAACACGAGTGTTAATGTTTTGTAAACTCGTGTAATTAAAAGCAGTGAGTAAATAGTCATGTCGACTTATTGTTAGGATGCGAGTTTTGTTGCTCACAATTGGTTGTAATACACTAGGTCGTGGAATAAATGATCTGAGTTGTAGGATTCATGTAAAGATTACGATTCTGAGACAAGGTTAAGTAAATGCCTTAAATTATAAATTTACCAAGTTTTAAGAACATGATTTTATTTAAATGTTGTGGTTCTAGGAGAAGGGTGTTCGTGTAACGACTTAAACTCAGGATTGAGGTTACTTTTGCCGGACCAGATCCGGGGTTATTGGAGACGGATTTTGGGGCTGTCACAGTTGGTATCAGAGCTGATAGGTTATAAACCTTAGGTAGGAGTACCTTAGGCTATAACCTTAGTAAGAAAGAGTAAGGTTAGTTGCATGTTCTAAAAACCCAAGCGTATAGTAAGCTCGTGACTCATGATTGTATGGTGGAGCCCCTCAGCGAATGGGCGACTATGGCCTGACTAGGACAAGCTCCTCAAGCCATATGATTGTGGTAAGTTCCTAAGCCCAAATACGTAATAAGTTTGATGAACATGGGAGGATTAGAGTAGAGAGCCATAAGTTGAGAAATATAGTTCTCAGATATTGGCTAAGGTTAAAGAAAATGTTAAATGATCTGTTAAAGGATTAACAGCATGTGTAGATAGCAAGATGCTATAAACAAAAGATACTATGGGGAATAGTAGTAAACTCGTAATGAGTGGTATGTGTTGAAATATGGAGTTGAAGCCATAAGTGCTGAATATATGAAATTAATAAAGAAGAAAATAAGTGCATATTTGAGGAGATTCAAAGAAGGATCTTCAAGGTTGGATTCAAAATGAATGGAGAAGAATCAGGAAAAGCTTGATTCAAGAATTTAAAAGGGAATGATCGTAAAGTGAAAATGATCAAAGATGAGTGAGTGGATTGTGGAATTAAACGATCCTAACGTAACAAATAGCAAGTTTCTCTAAATAACGACTTGTGTGTGTTGCACGCATCGTTTTAAATGCAATAGCAATAAGATTCCTCCTTTTGAGGCTTACAAAAGAGGAACGAAGTAATATGACTCTAAATCACCTATTCGTTTGCAAATTTCAAGGAAATAACAAAATAACTAGCACGTTTCCTTAAATGAAGACTTGTGTGCATTGTACTGATTGTTTTAAATGCGAGAGTGATATGATTGCTTATTTTGAGGCTAACAAAAGTAGAACGAAGTAATTGGACTATAAATCACCTATTTGTTTTCAAATTTAGAGGAAATAACAAAATAAAGGGCAAGTTTCTTTAACTAAATACTTGTGTGCGTTCTACACATTGTTTTAAATGCGAAAGTGATAATATTGCTTCTTTTTAGGTTAGCAAAAGCAGAACGAAGTAATATGACACCAAATCACATATTTGTTCGTAAATTTAGAGAAACTAAATGAAATAACAAGCACGTTTTCTTAAATAAAGACTTGTGTTCGTTGTACGCATTGCTTTCAACACAAGAGTGATAGGATTGCTCCTTTTGTGGCTAACCAAAGTTGAACGAAGTAATATGACTGCAAATCACCTACTTGTTTGCAAATTTAGAGAAAATAACGAAACAACTAACACGTTTCCTTGAATAAAGACTTGTGTGCGTTATACGCATTGCTTTAAATACGAGAGTGATAGGATTGCTCCTTTTGAGACTAACCAAACTTGAACAAAGTAATATGACTGCAAATCACCTACTTATTTACAAATTTAGAGAAAATAACGAAACAAATAGCAAGTTCTTTTAAATAAATACTTGTGTGCGTTGTACACATTATTTTAAATACAAAAGTGATAAGATTGCTCCTTCAGAGACTAACAAAAGTAGAACGAAGTATTATGACTCTAATTCACCTATTTGTTTGCAAATATATAGGAAAGAATGAACCAACTAGCACGTTTCCTTAAGTGAAGACTTGTGTGCGTTGTACTCATTGTTTTAAATGTGAAAGTGATAAGATTGCTCATTTTGAGGCTAACAAAAGTAGAACGAAGTAATAGGACTCTAAATCACCTATACGTACAGTATTCTTTTAAATGCGAGAGTGATAAAATTGCTCCTTTTAAGGCTAACAAAAGTAGAAGAAGTAATATGACTCTAAGTCACCTATTTGTTTGCAAATTTATAGGAAATAATGAAACAAATAGCAAGTTTTCTTAAACGAAGACTTGTATGTACACATTATTTTAAAAGTGAAAGTGATTGGATTGCTCCTTTTGAGGCTATCCAAAGTATAAAGAAGTAATATGACTCTAAATCAGCTATTTATTTTTCAAATTTAGAGGGAATAATGAAACAACTTGCACGTTTCCTTAAATAAAGACTTATGTTGTAATATTCCGACCTTCCGAGAGAGTTGTAATCCGACTTTATGTGAATAAATAAAGCTTGAATTACATCTTATATGTGTTATGGAATCTTCGTTATTGCTTATTCATGTGTTTCGGTTCAAGTATACAGCCTTAGCACGAAAAAGGAACATAAAAGTTTTTTTTCAAAAATCTAAAAAGAAGATAAAACGTAAACCCTAAACCCTAAAGTCTAAACCCTAAGAAATCTAACCTAAGCCCCCGAGTGAAATGTGTACGTCGAAAGGACATTCTGTTTCAATATTCAACCTTCCCACGATTTGAAAACACGTATCAATCAATAAAAGTTTTTCTCAAAAAACGTGTAAAAGCACTATTCACGAGGTGACGTTTTTCATTCGTTTGACTGTTTCTTTCATCTGCAGGACTTCTTACATTTCACAACATAGTGATAATATGAGGTTTAGATGTTAGGGAATCAATAAAATTTTCTTGGGAAAAAGACGAAAAAGACACGATTTACGAGAAAACGTTTGTCGTCTTTTTGAACGTTCTTTTCAACGTTTGGACTTTTTTCATTTCACGATATAGCATTTATACGGGGAATAGATACCAGGGAGCCACTGATATTTTTCCCAAAATAAAACGTAAAACGCTCTTCAAACGAAAACACTTTCTATTTTTGAACGTTCCGTTGAAGAATATTGTGTTTGTATTAGACCACCGATGCTTAATATGCAATAAAAGTTTTTTAGAAAACCTAATTTTAGGGTTTGAGAAAACTTAACCCTAAGGGTTGAACCCTAAGGGTTAGAAACCCTAAAAAGTACTATTCAAAAATACGCGTATAAATATGAAAATTATACGGATAGAATACGGAAATAATACGATAATAATACGAAAATTATACGGTATAAATACGAAAAAGTCAAATGTGAATAGTGAAAGTCAACTATACTAATTAGTATACTAATCAAGATTAAGGCTAAACTAAGTAAGTTTGATTAGTTAAAATGATTTACTAATCAACCAATCACATGTTAGCTTAATTAAGGACTAAACTAACATTGACCAATCATGGTTAAGAAAAGAAAAACAAGTTAGATTAACTAAACTAGATAAAGAAACACTAGTTACACTAACTAATTATCAACTAAATCCATGTAAAATTAAGTTAACCAATCAAAATCCAAGCTAGCTATCCATGTGATTAGTTTTTGACCAATGAGCACAAAGTAAAGCAAGATGGAATCTAGGCCATTGGATCAAAATGTCCAGCCATTTTGTGCTTTTAATGAGGTGTCCTAAGTTCTTAAATATGTGTCCAAGTCCCTATGTAAACTAATAATAACTTCAAGGACTAAAAGTGTAATTAAAGAAACTTGACTTTTCCTATAAATAGCAAGCTTAGTTCACTTGATTCACCATTCATTTTCAAAGCTTAAAATATAGTATCAAATCTATACATATATTGAGAGAGAGTTACTATATTGGATATTGCAAAGAAATAGTTAAAGCTTGCAAACACCAAAGGTACAATCTCTTATAGTTTTTATGTTTGATTTTTCTTTCGTCTTTAATTTTCAAAAGCTCAAGAACGCGAGTTGTAGCCATGTACGATTGTCGTTCTCCGTGTTCTTCACGTGTTCTTGAGCCTTTCTACATTTTGTAGTAGTTATAATGTCGAATTTCAATTCGTAGTTTAAAGCTTAATGAACATACGTAGTGGTCATGTACGGTTCATCCGTTCTCCGCGTTTGCGTATATTCTTGAGCATTTTTATAAATTGTTTTAATCAATTATACAAGCCATTATAATGACCAATTTTTGTCAACTATAAAGTGTTATAATCACTTATGTAAGCAGTTATAATGCTCAAATTATTTCATGTACGAAAACCAAAAGCTCAAGAACATAGTCGTTACCATGTACGGTTTAACCGTTCTTCGTGTTCTTCGTGTGTTCTTGAGCAAAAGTCATCAATCTTTCTATGATAAGGTTTGTGATTTGTTATTTTTATGTTATAAAGTGATATTGAGTCTTACAACATGATTTCTTAAAGAGTTAAAGCAAGTGGTACCATGTTTCACATGGTTAACCCTAAAAATATTGTTCAAAGTAAGCATACTGACATTTATGCTAAAATTTCGAAATTTTAAAGTCCGAATCTGACTTAGTAACCTAAATGAAAGTTGTAGATAATGAAATGCTAAGAAATTTAGACTCAAAAATCACTTTAAAATGTTTCCGGATGACAAAGTTATGGCAGTTACCGGAAAGGACGTCGAAGCTGAAAATTTTAAGGGGCATTCGGGTGGAAGCGCTAAATTTTGAGTTAGCCAAGTTTTCTAAAAATTCCACCAATGAAAATAGTCTAGTTTAGTGATAAAAACACGTATAGAACGAAAAAATTCGATGAACTAACATTCGGTACACGAAACCCTTTGTATAGGCGCTTTAAACGATTACCGGGAAACCCTAAATTGTGCTAAAGGCAAGTTTTATATCCTTAAACTTTGTTTACTTGCTTTCTATGTGATTTATACATTTTGTGTATGCAACGTGTTATAAATCTTTGATACGAGAGTTATTGCTTTTTGTTTCGGCATAACTTGCAAAATGAAATGATTATTCGTGATAAATTCGAATAATGCTTTATTATATCAAACCAAGTCATCTTGGGGCGATCCTGACATGTGAAGTAAACTGAGATGAACAAATATGTATTACTGTTCTTGATATGTCCAGTGTATTGTATGTTATGTATAACATAGGATGTCGTTAGGTTGATCCCCTTTCTATATCCACTGTAAAAGGTTCTAAGTCGAAAGACAAAGAACAGTTCAAGGTCTAACCACCACTCAGTCTTGCTATGTTAAAACATTTGTAAATATCAATTGTTATTCCATGAGTCCTTACAATCCTTATCGGTGTGAGTTCACTTATATGTTATGTGTTTAAGACTTGCTGAGCATTTTAGCTCACCTTTGCATATAAACCTAATGTGCAGACAAACCCGAGAGCTCCGGCTCGAAGAAGAAAGGAAAGAAGAAATGCGTAGACTAGTTTACTGCTTTCCTTAACTGTTCTTAACTGTAGTCATAATGACATTTTGTAATAAGAACAAGTTCAACACATATAACCGAATATTATATAAATATTATCAAGTTTTATCACATTCTTTTGTTACGTCTTTACTTTGATTAAACTTAGAATTGTTAAAACTTAACATAGTATTAATAATGATCTATTTATCTGGATGAGGATCGGTAAATAACTTGTGAGTGTTGTACATCCGAGACAGGACTAAGCGATGTTGACTAAGTCAAATCCATCGTTAAGGTTCCTTGGACCCAGGTATAACTCGTTATTACTATTCTGAATGTCGGATAAGTAGGATTATTAATATGAAGAGATATCACTACAACCAAATACTTTTCGAATGAGGGTTTTAACTATTTGGGTAATGTTCTGTACGGAAAGAGAATTTTGCACCGGACAAAGATACAACCATTTGTCACGGATAAAGATGCAAACATTCACCGCGAGATTCTCTGTTCCCAAGAGCCGTCCTAATGATTTAATACCGTGGATGTTGAAACATGTAAAGTTATAGAATATCTAAATATTAAGGATAAAAAGGTTATGTTTGAATATTAAGTCTCTTGTATCAATTATAAGGACTTGATATAAAATAATGAAAGATCTTTGGGGATTAGGATGAGAACTTTGTTTAAGAATAAAGGAAATCATCTATAAACCTATTGATTTAGCATTTATAGTGAGCACCAAGTCATCTATAGTAAGTATAGTGATTTGGGGGCGTCACATATGTGCATTATACACATTGCTTTTAATACGAGAGTGATAGGATTGCTCATTTTGAGACTAACCAAAGTTGAACGAGATAATATGATTGCAAATCACCTAGTTGTTTGAAAATTTAGAGGAAATAATGAAACAACTAGCACATTTCCTTAAATGAAGGCTTGTGTGCATTGTACGCATTGCTTTAAATACGAGAGTGATAGGATTGCTCTTTTTGAGGCTAACCAAAGGTGAACGAAGTAATATGACTGCAAATCACCTACTTGTTTGCAAATTTAGAGGAAATAACGAAATAAATAGCAAGTTTCTTTGAATAAAGACTTGTGTGCGTTGTACGCATTGTCTTAAATGCGAAAGTGATAGGATTGCTCCATCTGAGACTAACAAAAGTAGAACGAAGTAAAATGACTCTAAATCACCTATTTGTTTGCAAATTTATAGGAAATAATGAAACAACTATCACGTTTCCTTAAATGAAGTCTTGTGTGCGTTGTACTCATTGCTTTAAATGCGAGAGTGATAAGATTGCTCCTTTTGAGGCTAACAAAAGTAGAACGAAGTAATATGACTCTAAATGACCTATTTGTTTATAAATTTGAATTAAATAAGGAATAATTAGAAGGTTCCTTAAATGAAAACTTGTGAGAGTTGTAAGCATATTTTTGGATACGAGAGTGATATGATTGCTCATTTTGAGGCTAACCAAAGTTGAACGAAGTATATGATTGCAAATCACCTACTTTTTTTTTGCAAATTTAGAGAAAATAACGAAACAACTAGCACGGTTCCTTAAATAAAGACTTGTGTGCGTTGTACACATTGCTTTAAATACGAGAGTGACATGATTGATCCTTTTGAGGCTAACCAAAGTTGAACGAAGTAATGTAACTAAAAATCACCTACTTGTTTGCGAATTTAGAGGAAATAACAAAACAAATAGCAAGTTTCTATAAATAAAAACTTGTGTGCATTATACGCATTATTTTAAATGCGAAAGTGATAAGATTGCTCCTTCTGAGACTAACAAAAGTAGAACGAAGTAATACGACTCTAAATCACCTATTTGTTTTCAAATTTAGAGGAAATAACGAAACAACTATCACGTTTCCTTAAATGAAGACTTGTGTGCGTTGTACTCAATTTTTTGAATGCGAGAGTGATAAGATTGCTCCTTTTGAAGCTAACACAAGTAGAACGAAGTAATAGGACTTTAAATCACATATTTATTTGCAAATTTAGATGAAATAATGAAACAAATTTTGATAACCCCAAATATTATTAAACATTGTAAATTAAATTGAGAATTAATTTTTCAATTAAGTGAATCCTTGTGATTAATTGAAATTATTATGTTACATGATTTTGTGGCTAATAATTAGTTAATTAAAGGGGATTCCAAATAATAAATATTTTAATGGACTAACTTGAGGATTTCGAAGTCAAGTAAATATTCAAGCAACCCTTGAATATGATAAGTTTAATTGGATTAATTAATCAAGTTAATTAACTTGATTATCAATATGTGACATGTGTGATTTTATAATCTATGTATGTAATAAACTTTTTTGTACTAGTCTCGTGAATTAATTTATCAAGCCCAAGTAATTTAATTATGTGAGGGACTCGTATTCATTTAAATGTATGACTATTTTATTTATTTATGCTAGTCCACTAAATGAATTAAGTTCTTGATATGCTAGAACATTTATTGAGGCCCAATGTTAAATTAATATGCGTCTAAAAGAAATCACATACTAACCCAAAATTGGACCATTTAGCTAATTAATTAAAAGCCAAAATTTTAGTCAACTTTGCTATCATTTTTTGCTTTAAAAAAAAATTTAGACCAAATAAGGAGACGTGGCCGGCTATATGGGGGGTCCCCAATTGGACCTATGTGCTAGGTGTTAAGCTTTTGAATGGTGGATGTGAAAGAAATTCCAACTTGGTTGATAATTGTATTGGTAAATGAAATTAACTAGATTGAGGTATCCATACAAGTCCATTGTACTACTTTTGCTATATTGCATCTATCATCTTCTCTATTTCATCCAAACCACCATTGTTGGAGTAGAGAGAAAAAAATAAAGAAAATAATGGAAACATAACCTTACCATGTGAAAAAAAGAAGAGAAAACCCATATTCTTCCTAGTGATTAATTAACCCAATTTATTATTTAATATTAATTAAATAATAAATTATCATTTTCTTCACTTCATCTCCTTTTAATTATTATTTAATATCCTTTAAATAATAATTAATTAACTAATTATCCTTATTTATTAAAATAATAAATAATTATCTTATTAACTTCATCTTTCTTTAATTACTATTTATTATCCTTTAAATAATAATTAATTATCTAATCATCCTTGTTTATTATTTAATATTAAATAATAAGTAATTACTTATTAACTTTATATCCTCATTTATTTATTATTTAATAATAAATAATTAGCTATTATATTTATTTGCTTTAATTATTATTTACTATCAATTAAATAATAATTAATTATAATAATGGCTTCTATTTATTTTATTTATTATTTATTATATAAATAATAAATAATTATTAAACTTGGGTCCCAAATTAATTATATAAAATTTTTAAACATCTTTATCCAATTTGAACTTAAATGACCCGAACCGACCAGACCCGAATGGCTCGACCCGACCCGGAATGAAAAATGCACGACCCATGAATAGTAACTAGTGCCCCAGCCATTCTTTTTAGTACAAAAATAGGGCCCCGACCCTTGTGTTGCATAAACATTTTTTAAGTTTTGTCTGCTCGACCCTCATTTACTAAAACTGCCATAATTTCTTCATTTTAAAATATTTTAGGGTGATTCTTTAGTCCATTCTCATCAACATTTCCCCCTCTACAACTTCTCTTTAGATCACAAATTCAAATTCCAACCGAAACTAGACTCAAAATGGCTCACAAGGACAAAGTGAAAACTAACTTCACAAATCATTGGTTCAGTTTGTTCAAACTTGAACAAAATAACATCTACACATTCAAATGACACCAACTCAGTGTCGTTGTCTTCATAACTTCTTTTTTTACAATATTTCATGGTTCGATCACATTTTTGAAAACGTTTTGATAAGAAATTTAAGATCGAACCATCTAGGGTTTTACCAGTAAATCGCAATATGGAATTTTCTTCCATTTATTTGCATACCACACATACCAATACTTGTTTTAAACATACTAAACCATGAATCTACCTATATATCATAGATTTAAACTTCTAGAGCATCAAAATAACTTTTGATCGATTAAAAATACTTTTTAACAGTTTAAAACATATATAGACTAAAAAATGCACTAAGGGAAGTTAGAACACTTTTTAACCTCTTGGACATGGATGCTCTTCTTCTTCTTGGCCATGGACTTCACTAGGAACTCTTCCTTGATTATTCTCTAGCAAACCTCCTTGGTGAAACCTCAATTCTCAAGAGTTCTCTTTATTTTCTCTAGAATAATCTCTCTATTCTCTCTTGGATTTCTTTGTAAAATGACTAACAAACATAACAACTTGGTGGAGCATCCTATTTATAGCACTTTGCTAATCCTTCATCAACTCAATAATCAACTAGTGTTAGTGAAATTAAAGCTTAATTAGAATTACTATTGGATTGATTGACCACTTAAATAACTAGGTGATTGTGTGACGACCCCAAATCCGGGTTCCTTTAACCCTAGACTCGGTACGTCACGATACATCATCTTCATACACGTTCTATAACTAATGCGGAATATATAAACATAAATTGTTTATTCTACAACATTTCCCAAGGTTTCTAACCTTAACTTACATCTTTACCTTTAGATTCATAAAAAGGTTTACAAAATTACTTACATCATATAACAATTTAGTTATAATGAATAACACTATAATCTTGTCTTTTGCTTCTGTCTCCGTCTCTCCTCGGACATTTGTATTATTCTGAAATTTGTTATCATGATATAGCAAGAGTGAGCAACGACTTTGCTCAGCAAGTTTAAGTAAGATAACGATATATCATGATTGAAAGAAAGAATAAGCTTTTGAATTTTCAACAATATAATAATTGTGAAAGAGTACGAGTCATAATTTCAATAATTGAATGACTGAATTAATTAATGTTGAGTGTCAATAATGACCATGAACAAATTTAACTGAACCTTATGGTAATGAAGGTGATCAGCCTTTCATACCTGATGAACACATGCAACATGCACTATGTGCGAATCAACAATTTAAAGAGGTGGAATAATTATACAGAATTAAACCATAGCATGCTTGAAACATAATAACTTGAGTTTGAGTTAGGAACTTGAACAATAAAATAATATATCCTGCTCGAATATAAATTGAGTAGGGTTTAGGAAACTTGCACAAAGTAAAGTTTGAAGATAGGAAACTTGCCTGTCTGCTCAGCTACAATAAATGTCTAGCTTTAACTAACTGGCTTTGAAAGACCTAACATTAATAAAGTTGGTCTAATAATTAGTACAACGTATTTGCACAACTATACGCTCACTAAGGAACTTATTTATCACATAAGTACTAACACATAATTTACATCAGTCAAAACAATATTATTAACCTTATAGACTCTCAATCAAATTAGGTTAATAATTTAATAAGTTAGAAAATAATTTTCTTAAGTGTTAAACACTTATTAAACTATTAAACAATTTATTATAATTGTTTAAACAAAAGAGTTAAAAGACATTTTCTTTATTCCATTTAATTACTATTTAACATTAATTAAATAGTAAGTAATTAAATACCTTTAGTTATTATTTAATAATAAATAATAACTTACTAGATTTATTTATTATTTAAAGTTAATCAAATAATAAATAATTAAATACTCAATCTTAGTTGTCTTTAATTATTATTTAATAGTAATTAAATAATAATTAATTAATTTATCATCCTTGTTTATTATTTAATATTAATTAAATAATAATTAGTTTAATCATAAATTCAGAAGATATAATATTAACTAGATTAATATTTACAACATTTAAATATTAATCCTAAATACTTATTATATTTGAAAAATATAATATTAAACTAACTAGATTAATATTTACAACATTTAAATATTAATCCTAAATACTTATTATATTTGAAAAATATAATATTAAACTAACTAGATTAATATTTACAACATTTAAATATTAATCCTAAATACTTATTATATTTGAAAAAAAATATAATATTAAACTAACTAGATTAATATTTACAACATTTAAATATTAATCCTAAATGCTTATTATAGTTGAAAAATATAATATTAAACTAACTAGATTAATATTTACAACATTTAAATATTAATCCTAAATACTTATTATATTTGAAAAATATAATATTAAACTAACTAGATTAATATTTACAACATTTAAATATTAATCCTAAATACTTATTATATTTGAAAAAAAATATAATATTAAACTAACTAGATTAATATTTACAACATTTAAATATTAATCCTAAATGCTTATTATAGTTGAAAAATATAATATTAAACTAACTAGATTAATATTTACAACATTTAAATATTAATCCTAAATACTTATTATATTTGAAAAATATAATATGAAACTAACTAGATTAATATTTACAACATTTAAATATTAATCCTAAATACTTATTATATTTGGAAAATATAATATTAAATACCTAAATACCATTTTTGTATTATTATTATTTTTGTTATAATTTTAAATATTTAAAATTAATTAAAATTATCCAGAATGGCAAAATCGTAAATAAACTGAAAAACCGGACCGATGGCAATCTTGTAAATAATCAGAAAACCGAACGGAGGGGCAATTTCGTAATTTCCGCAGAAATCTACGCCCGCGCATTGCGCGCGATAGGAAATAACAGGCCCCAAAACGGCACCGTTTTGGGGATCTGTCGGCTGACATCCGCGCGTCTCGCGCGGCTACGGATTTTATAGGCAAAACGGCGTCGTTTTTCCTTCCGCGTGCGACAGTGAACAGGGTCTCGCGCGCATTGCGCGGCACCCCCTTTTTCCTTCCTTAGCAGATTGTGAACAGTGACTTTTTATACACCACTTTAATAAAAATTATACATTCAAGTAAGCTTTAAAAATCCAAAAAAATTACCAATCACTTAATATCAATTTATAAGATGAAAATTTAATTTTTCATGATTTAATATTAAAATTTTTTAAAAAAATTTTTACATCACATAAACTACCACAAATCATAACTTTTTGTGTATAACTCCATTTTGAGTGATTCAAACTTTGTTTTTCTCATGATTTAATGTTCTATAATATTATAACATTAAATCTAAGTTTTATGAAAATTATTTTTGGACATTATTTTAAGATTTGATTTAACACCACCAAACGCATGTTTTTAGCATATAAATTATACCAAAACACAAACCAAGGATATTAAACTCAAGCATGGCATAAATATTATTACCACACATTAATAACTATATTAACATATTTATACTCATATGTTAGTTTATTTAATTTAAAAACAAAAATTAAATTTAAATAACTATTACCTTGATTTAATGGTTATTCTCCTTTTTCTTCCAAAAATGGTTGTGAATCTTGAAGATATAACCCAAGAACTCCTTCTCCTTCATTATCCTTGCTCTCAAATATTTTCTCACCTCTCAAATGTTCTCTAGCTCTCCTTAGCTTGAAAAATGAAGATGATAAAAATGACTAAATCTTTTAGCCTCCAAATGCAAGTATTCTTGCATTTCTATAGATATAAAAATATATCTATCTATTCTAGCAATCAAGAGCCTAGCAAGGATACTAGCACAAGAAAAACTAACCCATGCCTTAGTTGGTGGAAGAGGGATGGTGTCATGTACTTAAAAAAACCATCCAAGCAACCATTTAATAAATAATTAAAAAATAAAACAAAATAACAATCATTTTGCTCTCCCTCATTCACTATACACGGCTGGTACATGAAAGTTGTCCCAAAATGTTGTCCCAAGTCATTTTTTTTTTTTTAATAATAGTTAAACAATTTAATTTCAAGTGGGCCAATCATTGGGCTTTAATTTAAAATACCAATTGGGCTCTAATTAACTTGTTTGGGCTACTAAATTGTCAAGTCCATTTAATTTATCATTGGGCTATTTAATTATATCCCAAATGATTAATTATTAATTTTGTTACACATTAATTATCCAATCCATAATTAAATAAATAATTAGATTGAATAAATAATTAAATATTCTAACCCATAAGTATTAAATTACTAAATGGACTAATAATATTATTAATAATATTTTACATTATTTACATTAATTAATTATCATATTAATTAATTTATAAAATTTAATTCACTCATTATATTCAATTTAATTGAATATTTAATTAATGACAACTTGCCAATTATTTTGATATTAAAACTTTAGAGTGTGTTCGCTAATGATAATATATATAATCTATATATATTATTTATACACATTACCTTACCTCGAAAACAATTTCACAATAAATTATGAAATTAAAATAAATACAATATATAATTTAATATATATTATTTAGGCCATAAATTAAATTATTTAATATATTTACGTTAAATAATTCATTTCTCATCAATTATGGAAATAATTCCATTTACCCGAAAATACATTAAAATAATAATATATTTACTCAATTTCTTATTTAAATAATTTATTTAATTATTTAATTAATATTACACAAATAATTGTATAATTAAATTTCTCACTCTCATAAATCATTTACAATGATTTATTTAATTATAGAATATATTCATTTAATATATTCAATTACTATTTAAAATTACTTAATTAATTTAATCCCTTTATATATATGTACATATATGTGAAATTAAATGTTGTACATATATACAATTATTAATCTCCCTTAATTAATTCAACTACTTTATATAATTTATAATTATATAATTTACATAATTATTCCTCACAAATAATTTATCAATAATTTACATAAATATTGATTAATGAGTATAATCAATATAATAACTAAATTAATTCCACAATTAACCTTTTAATTCAATTCAGATTAATTTAATATTAATCTATCTAATTATCACAATTTAATTAATCATTAAATTATGTTACTAAATATGCACACATATATATATATTCATATAAATACATATTTAATTTACACGCAACCACGTCGCATAATTACATAACTCCGCTAATTAAATTATCTTAATCTAATTAGACTTGCTATTAGCCAAGTTCATTGAATTATCACTGTACTTGCTAACTAAAAAAAAATTTTGATATCACCATATCTAAGTTAGTCCGATAAATTTAATTTGGACCTCTATTTATCTATCACTACTAGGTTATCAAACTCCAACCTTTATTAAATATTAAATATTTTATTTCTAATTCATTTAAATATCCGGGATATTACATTCACCCCTTCTTCTAAAAATTTCGTCCCCGAAATTATCTCATACACATTTCTACCAATTTTCATCTCTGAGTATAACTCTTTACTCATCAAATTCTATGACCACCCTTTTCTAGGAAGTTCATATTTCTAAACTCATAATTCCAGAACAATGGAATATCTTGCAGAAGAATAAATTGAAAATCAATATCTTACAGAAGAATAAATTGAAAATCAAAATATTCATTAAAACTTTCATACTATGCTGAGGAGTCATCAAGACTGTGAACATGGAATTAACTGAATTCCGAATAAGTAGTATTTATCTCTGTAAATACTTATAAACAGAGTGTTTATCAATCACAAAGACTGAAAACATTCCATAGGTGTACGCTAGGTGATCAGCCTATCGTACTTCTGCGTTGTGCACAACGACTTCTCACGGGGTCGAACTCTTTGGATTTACCAACCCATATCAGCATGCCACCACTGTTGGGCGCCCCCTCGCGGGTTCTTTATTCATGGCTCTGACATATCCCCCATTACGGGGTTGTTCACCTCAGACTTACTACAAAATTCCGCTCCAGCATAAGTTGGATTATTGGAAAATAAAACTTGAGTCATTTCTGACCAAAAAGTGTCCAGTCAAAATAAATGACATAGACTCACATCATTGAACTGTTCGTATATTACGACTCAAAAATCATTTCAGATTAGTTAAAGTACTAAAATTCATTTATAGGACTTCATGATACCGCACCGTTGCAACAGTGCGTTGAGGATTCCGTCTTTTTCATCTCTGCACCATGGCTTTAATGGCGTGTGATGATTTTATAAATACATTTTGATATTTTCAAATCAATTTGTCTTGCCGAAACAATTAGCATAGACTCTTCTTTAAACGTTTCAAAATACTAAAAATCATTTTGACTTTGTCATATTACATCATACCATAGTGGGCTTAAAAATACATCCAACACTAGGTTACTCTGCATTGATGACTCCATCGGTTATCATCTCTGCACTAAATGGATTAATGATTTCAAAAATACATTTGTCTTTTCAAAAGCACAAAAGTGCGACTTTGGCACGATTTTTAAGAATTTCAAAGTCTAGCATAGCTAGAAGATTTGGAATATCCTAAAACCTCAAAACACCTCAAATTTTTCCTCTACATTCTTTTCCAGCTTAATAACTATATCCATTATAGCCTTAACCTGACTACTTAACTCTATCCATACCTACTGTTCATCAAACTTACCACGTATTTGGGCTCAGCAACTTACCACAATCATATGGTTTGAGGAACTTGTCCTAGTCAGGCCAAAGTCGCCCATTCGCTGAGGGGCTCCACCACATGACTATGAGTCACGAACTTACTATGCGTGTCAGTTCTCAGAACACGAACTTATCTTAACATCCTCTACCTATCCGTTATATACATGAGAAAAGAATCACCTTCTCAACATACATATAGTGAATAGCGCGACACCAGGTTTCAGTTGATTATCATTATAGGAAGCCAAGTGGTCGTCAAACCAAACACAATCTCCTGCCCATACAAGAAATTGGTCAACTCAGCCACTAATCAATATAGGAAGTTAAGCGGTCGCTAAACCAAGAACAAATCCCCTGCCCATACAAAGGACTGTTCAACTCAACCACTGTATCAATATAGAAAGCTAAGCGGTTCTAAAATCAAGCACTAATTCCCCGCCCATACAAGGAATTGTACAACTCAGCCACTAATATGAGTCCTCAATTAAAAACCTACAAACCTCTAACTTCTCTTAACTTGATATGAATTTTGTCAATTCATACCTTATCACACTCAACACTTCAAGAATCCACTTGTTACTATTTCAGTATCTTCATTGTTATAGCACCATGCTATCAAAACCACTTCTTTAATCATTTAATAGACCATTTGTCATTCCATGATTTTACTATGATCATCGGGATCTTATATCAAAATTGATTTCACTGTACTATTTCTCCTTTATTCTAGGATCGTTTAATTCTATCATCTTATCATTCATCTCTGATCATTTTACTGTACGATCCTTCCCTTTTTAAATTCTTGAATCAAGTGTTCCCTGATTCTTATTCCATTTATTTGGATTACATTCTTTGAAGATCCTTCTTTGAATCTTTACATATATCTATGTATCTATATAGATTTATTTCCTACTTTATGAACTATATATGTTCATTTCTAAACTCTATCTGAGTTTATCCTTTCACTGTCTTCATTACCTTTCCATGATTATAGCCTAAGGTACTACTACCTAAGAACTATAACCTATCAGCTCTGATACCAACCTGTGACGACCCCAAATCCGGGTTCCTTTAACCCTAGACTCGGTACGTCACGATACATCATCTTCATACACGTTCTATAACTAATGCGGAATATATAAACATAAATTGTTTATTCTACAACATTTCCCAAGGTTTCTAACCTTAACTTACATCTTTACCTTTAGATTCATAAAAAGGTTTACAAAATTACTTACATCATATAACAATTTAGTTATAATGAATAACACTATAATCTTGTATTTTGCTTCTGTCTCCGTCTCTCCTCGGACATTTGTATTATTCTGAAATTTGTTATCATGATATAGCAAGAGTGAGCAACGACTTTGCTCAGCAAGTTTAAGTAAGATAACGATATATCATGATTGAAAGAAAGAATAAGCTTTTGAATTTTCAACAATATAATAATTGTGAAAGAGTACGAGTCATAATTTCAATAATTGAATGACTGAATTAATTAATGTTGAGTGTCAATAATGACCATGAACAAATTTAACTGAACCTTATGGTAATGAAGGTGATCAGCCTTTCATACCTGATGAACACATGCAACATGCACTATGTGCGAATCAACAATTTAAAGAGGTGGAATAATTATACAGAATTAAACCATAGCATGCTTGAAACATAATAACTTGAGTTTGAGTTAGGAACTTGAACAATAAAATAATATATCCTGCTCGAATATAAATTGAGTAGGGTTTAGGAAACTTGCACAAAGTAAAGTTTGAAGATAGGAAACTTGCCTGTCTGCTCAGCTACAATAAATGTCTAGCTTTAACTAACTGGCTTTGAAAGACCTAACATTAATAAAGTTGGTCTAATAATTAGTACAACGTATTTGCACAACTATACGCTCACTAAGGAACTTATTTATCACATAAGTACTAATACATAATTTACATCAGTCAAAACAATATTATTAACCTTATAGACTCTCAATCAAATTAGGTTAATAATTTAATAAGTTAGAAAATAATTTTCTTAAGTGTTAAACACTTATTAAACTATTAAACAATTTATTATAATTGTTTAAACAAAAGAGTTAAAAGACATTTTCTTTATTCCATTTAATTACTATTTAACATTAATTAAATAGTAAGTAATTAAATACCTTTAGTTATTATTTAATAATAAATAATAACTTACTAGATTTATTTATTATTTAAAGTTAATCAAATAATAAATAATTAAATACTCAATCTTAGTTGTCTTTAATTATTATTTAATAGTAATTAAATAATAATTAATTAATTTATCATCCTTGTTTATTATTTAATATTAATTAAATAATAATTAGTTTAATCATAAATTCAGAAGATATAATATTAACTAGATTAATATTTACAACATTTAAATATTAATCCTAAATACTTATTATATTTGAAAAATATAATATTAAACTAACTAGATTAATATTTACAACATTTAAATATTAATCCTAAATACTTATTATATTTGAAAAATATAATATTAAACTAACTAGATTAATATTTACAACATTTAAATATTAATCCTAAATACTTATTATATTTGAAAAAAAATATAATATTAAACTAACTAGATTAATATTTACAACATTTAAATATTAATCCTAAATGCTTATTATAGTTGAAAAATATAATATTAAACTAACTAGATTAATATTTACAACATTTAAATATTAATCCTAAATACTTATTATATTTGAAAAATATAATATTAAACTAACTAGATTAATATTTACAACATTTAAATATTAATCCTAAATACTTATTATATTTGAAAAAAAATATAATATTAAACTAACTAGATTAATATTTACAACATTTAAATATTAATCCTAAATGCTTATTATAGTTGAAAAATATAATATTAAACTAACTAGATTAATATTTACAACATTTAAATATTAATCCTAAATACTTATTATATTTGAAAAATATAATATGAAACTAACTAGATTAATATTTACAACATTTAAATATTAATCCTAAATACTTATTATATTTGGAAAATATAATATTAAATACCTAAATACCATTTTTGTATTATTATTATTTTTGTTATAATTTTAAATATTTAAAATTAATTAAAATTATCCAGAATGGCAAAATCGTAAATAAACTGAAAAACCGGACCGATGGCAATCTTGTAAATAATCAGAAAACCGAACGGAGGGGCAATTTCGTAATTTCCGCAGAAATCTACGCCCGCGCATTGCGCGCGATAGGAAATAACAGGCCCCAAAACGGCACCGTTTTGGGGATCTGTCGGCTGACATCCGCGCGTCTCGCGCGGCTACGGATTTTATAGGCAAAACGGCGTCGTTTTTCCTTCCGCGTGCGACAGTGAACAGGGTCTCGCGCGCATTGCGCGGCACCCCCTTTTTCCTTCCTTAGCAGATTGTGAACAGTGACTTTTTATACACCACTTTAATAAAAATTATACATTCAAGTAAGCTTTAAAAATCCAAAAAAATTACCAATCACTTAATATCAATTTATAAGATGAAAATTTAATTTTTCATGATTTAATATTAAAATTTTTTAAAAAAATTTTTACATCACATAAACTACCACAAATCATAACTTTTTGTGTATAACTCCATTTTGAGTGATTCAAACTTTGTTTTTCTCATGATTTAATGTTCTATAATATTATAACATTAAATCTAAGTTTTATGAAAATTATTTTTGGACATTATTTTAAGATTTGATTTAACACCACCAAACGCATGTTTTTAGCATATAAATTATACCAAAACACAAACCAAGGATATTAAACTCAAGCATGGCATAAATATTATTACCACACATTAATAACTATATTAACATATTTATACTCATATGTTAGTTTATTTAATTTAAAAACAAAAATTAAATTTAAATAACTATTACCTTGATTTAATGGTTATTCTCCTTTTTCTTCCAAAAATGGTTGTGAATCTTGAAGATATAACCCAAGAACTCCTTCTCCTTCATTATCCTTGCTCTCAAATATTTTCTCACCTCTCAAATGTTCTCTAGCTCTCCTTAGCTTGAAAAATGAAGATGATAAAAATGACTAAATCTTTTAGCCTCCAAATGCAAGTATTCTTGCATTTCTATAGATATAAAAATATATCTATCTATTCTAGCAATCAAGAGCCTAGCAAGGATACTAGCACAAGAAAAACTAACCCATGCCTTAGTTGGTGGAAGAGGGATGGTGTCATGTACTTAAAAAAACCATCCAAGCAACCATTTAATAAATAATTAAAAAATAAAACAAAATAACAATCATTTTGCTCTCCCTCATTCACTATACACGGCTGGTACATGAAAGTTGTCCCAAAATGTTGTCCCAAGTCATTTTTTTTTTTTTAATAATAGTTAAACAATTTAATTTCAAGTGGGCCAATCATTGGGCTTTAATTTAAAATACCAATTGGGCTCTAATTAACTTGTTTGGGCTACTAAATTGTCAAGTCCATTTAATTTATCATTGGGCTATTTAATTATATCCCAAATGATTAATTATTAATTTTGTTACACATTAATTATCCAATCCATAATTAAATAAATAATTAGATTGAATAAATAATTAAATATTCTAACCCATAAGTATTAAATTACTAAATGGACTAATAATATTATTAATAATATTTTACATTATTTACATTAATTAATTATCATATTAATTAATTTATAAAATTTAATTCACTCATTATATTCAATTTAATTGAATATTTAATTAATGACAACTTGCCAATTATTTTGATATTAAAACTTTAGAGTGTGTTCGCTAATGATAATATATATAATCTATATATATTATTTATACACATTACCTTACCTCGAAAACAATTTCACAATAAATTATGAAATTAAAATAAATACAATATATAATTTAATATATATTATTTAGGCCATAAATTAAATTATTTAATATATTTACGTTAAATAATTCATTTCTCATCAATTATGGAAATAATTCCATTTACCCGAAAATACATTAAAATAATAATATATTTACTCAATTTCTTATTTAAATAATTTATTTAATTATTTAATTAATATTACACAAATAATTGTATAATTAAATTTCTCACTCTCATAAATCATTTACAATGATTTATTTAATTATAGAATATATTCATTTAATATATTCAATTACTATTTAAAATTACTTAATTAATTTAATCCCTTTATATATATGTACATATATGTGAAATTAAATGTTGTACATATATACAATTATTAATCTCCCTTAATTAATTCAACTACTTTATATAATTTATAATTATATAATTTACATAATTATTCCTCACAAATAATTTATCAATAATTTACATAAATATTGATTAATGAGTATAATCAATATAATAACTAAATTAATTCCACAATTAACCTTTTAATTCAATTCAGATTAATTTAATATTAATCTATCTAATTATCACAATTTAATTAATCATTAAATTATGTTACTAAATATGCACACATATATATATATTCATATAAATACATATTTAATTTACACGCAACCACGTCGCATAATTACATAACTCCGCTAATTAAATTATCTTAATCTAATTAGACTTGCTATTAGCCAAGTTCATTGAATTATCACTGTACTTGCTAACTAAAAAAAATTTTTGATATCACCATATCTAAGTTAGTCCGATAAATTTAATTTGGACCTCTATTTATCTATCACTACTAGGTTATCAAACTCCAACCTTTATTAAATATTAAATATTTTATTTCTAATTCATTTAAATATCCGGGATATTACAGATTGACTAGGGTTGGTGAACCACTTTGATATTATGTACAAGTGAAGCAACCAAGCAAAATCAAGCCACCCCCTTGTGGGGACCACTAAATCTCAGCAAAATGGGATTAAATCCCCCATTTTTGCTTTATTTTTATAGCTTAAATAAACATATATACATATATATATATATATATATATATAAATATAAATGTTGACCAATTTTGACTACCATTTGGGCTCCACATTGGACTCTAGGATTTAAATATATTGGGCTCATCCATTAAATTTGGTTGAACTCAATTTAATTGTTACATTGGACTAACATTAAATACCTTATGTTATATTTAATTAAAACAAGCATTGAGCTAGTTTAATTATTACATGGATCAAGGTTTAATTAATTACTTGGACTACTAGGTTAATTCATTTGACCTAGATTAATACCTCAATTGGACTTATAATATAATCCAATTAGAATTGCTTTAAATTATTCTACCACATTGGGTTACTCAATTAACTCATCCAAAGTTAATTCTCATCACTACCTTCATTCCTCTAACAATTAACCAATGTTTGGTTAATTCCTTCTCTTGCCTGCCAACTAAGGTTATTCAATTAACCCTACCTCAGTTAATTCTCTACACTCATTAATACTTGAAAATTATTCTCCCAACACATTGACCATCATTTGACTTTTAAATGTTTGGGCTATATAGCATATTTTGCATTGGACTCTCTTATTTAAATTGTTTGGGCTACCCAACACAACTCACACATCTTTCATACAAATATTCTCATATTGGGCTAACATCTATAATCCTTTTGGGCTAGTCCACTACTAGTAATTAAATTACTTGGACTCTTTATAAGGCTAGATCCTTAAATAGTCACTACATTTTTTTTTCTCGAAAAACGTGTAAAAAGTACTATTCAAGAGAAAAATACTTTTTATTCGTTTGACTGTTTCTTTCATCTATAGGACTTTTCGTATTTCACAACATATTATTAATTTGAGGTTTCGATGTCAGGGAACCAATAAAAATTTTTAAGAAAAAAGACGAAAAATGCACGATTTACGAGAAAATATTTGTCATCTTTCTGACTGTTCATTTCAACCTTTTGACTTTTTACATTTCACAAAATAGCGTTTATGTGAAGTATAGATGTTATTTAGCCAATAAAAGTTTTACTCGAAAAACATGTAAAACACTATTCATTCAAAAAACTTTCTTCTAAATTTTGAAAATTCACATTCCTGAATAGCGTTTTTATTGACAGTAGATGTATTTTTACCAATAAAATTTTTACCCAAAATAATTTTGGGATAATACTATTCACGTATACTAGACGAATACGTAGCGAATACGAAAGAAATACGAAGAATAATAAAAGTATACTATAATGTATAAATATTAGAATTATACGAAAGTTTATACGAGATTAATACAAGATTAATACGAGGTATAATACTAGTAGAATACGCATATTATACGATGTATTATACATAGAAAATACGTATAAATACTAATGTATTATACTATTTAATTAATTAGTTGAAACTAAACTATGTTATGTGTAACTAAGTTAGTATAACCAAACTAGGGAAAACTAGCATGATTATACTAACTGGAAAAGAACTACCACGATTTGTTTGTAACTAAATCCAAGTGAAAATAAATCGACCAATTAGAAGAAGTGTGATGTAAGCGATGATGCAAGCGCTAGGGTGCAAAGTGTAATAAGCCGGGGTAAAAATGCGATTAATAAAACTTAGTTTTTCTATAAATAGGAAGCTAAGCTCTTCATTTTTCTCATCATTTTCAAGAGCAAATTCAAAGAGCATAAATGCCCTATATATATATATATTCTACATAGTTATAATTCAAGAAAATTGTAAAGAAATAGTTAAAGTTTGCAATAATAAAAGTGTTAGAGTTTATGCCCTAGAGGCTAATTATTTGATGTAATTGCTTAACATTTTTGATATTATATTTGATTGAATAAATGGATTATTTTATTATGATTTCATTTACTGCGTTATATAAATGTTAACATAATAAAAGCCCTTAGAATAATGATACGAATTATATAGCTTTAAGTATGTGACTTGAACACGAGATTATATAATTATAATTAGTATCATTGCTCTTAAATGTCCCTAGTCGAGTATCATTGTTAATGGGACAACAATGATGCATTGAGACTAGTATGTGGATTGACTGATGGCCAAATCTCATTGGTCATAAATATATGAGATATTTGAGTCAATGCATAGGTACATGTTAGAGAACAATGTACTGGACTGACCCACCATGAGAATTCTACATGGAGCATTATGCAAAGTCTCATAAGAAATTCTTATAGTGACAATGATGTAATGATCCTCCGACCTGAAGTCACTATATTATTACACGAGAATTTGTGTAATTTGATATCATCAAATGTCACCTTTAATAGGGTGGACAATAATGGTGATTATTGGGTACATCATGAATCGTGTGAGGAATATGAGTGATCTAGATGGAATTTAACCCTCCTATATATTATGGGTGATATCCATAGGCCTCTTGATTGAGTAGGACTATGAAATGCATGGCCATGCTCAAATATTGATTTGTTTCATATAGTCTACTCATTGATCAAGAAAACTCAGATTAAATTATGAAGAGTATGACACATTCCATGCCTCGAGTTTAATCTAGGATATAAGGTTAAAATGATTAAATTACATTGAAACATTGGTCACGAAAAGGTTCTATCGAATCACCGATCTTATTATTATTTGGGTAGCAGTGATGCATTACTAGATGCCGCTCACTGTTTATAATTTTATAATATAATTTTAAAATTATTGCTAACATAATAATAGCCTATAGGGTCACACACTTAGAACGTAATTAAAAGGGAATTAATTTAAATTGTATGTATTTTAAATATGTCAATATGATTGATAGTATTTAAAAATTACGAATTTAAATTAATAGGATAATTTGTATATATGTATATTAATTAAGTAAGACTTAATTAAAATATAATATATATAAATTCGGATTTTATTTTTCTATTTATTTTAGGTTTTAGTTAATTCCTATTAACTACTATGTATATGATATATCAGTAGTCTAAAAGTCACGCAAGGAAAAACTAAAACCCTAGCCGCTTTCAGAAAGAGGCTAGAGAGAAAAATAGGTTAGAAATCCTGATCTTGGTGGCTAGTACCGCAGATTCCTTTTGCTGCAAATCGTGGGACAATTCGCGGAGCGTTCGTGTGGATTTCGTAGAGACGCAGTCGCTGGATTGTGTTGAAGATTTGAAGCCGTTCCAGAATTCCATCGTCTCATGTCCATCTCGAATAATCGGTAAATAATCTAAACCTCTAATTAATCTGGTTTCACATGGATCCTGTTTTAGGGTTTTGAAAAAAAAATTTAAATTCCGCTGCTCTCTCTGTGTCGAAACACTAACAAAAAGATATGATTCTTAATCGTTACTATGCTTAAATTTTTATTTTATCGATGGGGCTCAAGAACATAAGTCGTAGTCATGTACGATTTTTCGTTCTCCGTCTTCGTTATGACTTGAGCAAGTCATTGTTATGTCTATTTCATTTTATAGTTAGAAATAAAAGCTCAAGAACGCATGTGGTACCAATGTACGATTGTCGTTCCAATGTACGATTGTCGTTCTCCATATTCTTCACGTGTTCTTCAACTTTTTTTCATTTTGCAGTAGTTATAATATTGAATTTCATTTCATAATTTAAAGCTCAAAAACGTACGTCGTAGCCATATACGATTGTCGTTCTTTGTGTTCTTCGTATGTTCTTGAGCAATTATTATAAATTATTATAATTCAATTTACAAGCCGTTATAATTACCAAATTTTGTCAATTTTAAAGTGTTATAATCATATATGTAAGCAGTTATAATTGTAATGACCACGAATTCTTCTAGACATTGTAATTATATTTATTAAATAATTAGCAATGAATTAAAAAATTTGTACTAATTAATTGTGCATTAAATAATTGAATGAATATACTTGTGTACGTGTGTATTTATTTAAAGTAATAAAGCAAGGTGTATAGTTAATTCAAGCAAGTCTAATTGGATTATTTTATAAGTCTAAATGATGTATTAAACTAGGTCAAATTAATTAACCTAGTAGTCCATGTAATTAATTAAACATTAGTCCATGTAATTAATTAAACTAGCCCAATGTTTGTTTTAATAAAATGTAACATAGGTTATTTAATGTTAGTCCAATGTAACAATTAAATTGAGCCCAACCAAATTAAATAGATGAGCCCAATACATTCAATTCCTAAGTCCAATGTGGAGCCCAATAGGAAGTCAAAATTGGTCAAACAATATATATATATATATATATATATATATATATATATATATATATATATATATATATATATATATGTATAATTTAGCTGTAAAAATAAAGTAAAAATGTCTAATAAAAGGCCAGTTGGCCGGTTGGAGGGGGGCCCACTTAGGGGGTGGCTTGATTTCAATGTTGCTTCAATTTCACTCCTTGTCATAGTAGCTCAACCACTCTAGTCATTCACAATGTCTATAAACTAGTCATTCATGTAAATAGTAATCCAAATTAGTTACCAATTCACTAACACTAGTGGATTAGGGGAGTTGATGATGGATTAATAAGGTCCTATAAATAGGATGCTCCACACATGTGTGATGTTGGTTAGTTCATTTCCTAGCATTTCTAGAAAGAAAAGAGATAGCATTTTCAAGAGAGAAATAGAGTATACACTTGTGAGTTGAAGGAAAGTGCTAGAGTATGAGCTTGGTGAATGTCAAGTATCTTCATAACCTACTTTGGAAGGAGAAGAAGAAGAGCATCCAAGACCCTAAGATTCAAAAGTGCTCCAAACCCTTTTTATTTCATTTTTGTAGTCTAGATATAATTTGAACGGTGAAAATATATTTTTAACTGATCAAAAGTTGTTTTGATAGTCTAGAAGTCTTAAGCTATGTTATATATATATTTCATAGTTTGATGTGTTTAAATCATGTTTTGGTATGAGTGGTATGCTTAAAAATGGAAGAAAAGTATTTGTTGAACTTTACCGGTAAAACCTTAGGTGTATATGTGATAGTTAATGTGTAGTTTGAAATATACAAGTTGAAAAATAATTTCTATGGCTAGAAAGTTATATATGATAAACATATGATGTATGTAGAGTCATAAAACATGATGGTTGTAATGCACTGAGTTCCTGACACTCTTTAATTCTATCCATTTATATCTGGATTACATAATCATTAATTTTAAAATCAATTATATAATCATAAAACACTTTCACGATGATCTCGTGCGTTAAAACTTAACCTTTAACTTTTAAAACCAATCTGTAGACCATAAATACGGTCCATATTTTTTTTTATTTATTATTATTATCTTACATTCCTTATCTGTCTCATGATCGCAACGATCACTTTACTACTCATTAGAACTTAGGTCAACTATTTATGAATTGTGACATACTCTATTATAATTTCTATAATCATATTTATTCACGATTTACATAACCTGTAACTAAAAATTCGCCATGAAGTATCCTTTCATGGCCCTGTTTACCTCTACCTGTTATGTACCTGATTCTGTTCACATATACCTATTTCATATATCGGTACCATATATATGAGTTTATTACATTTCAAACTCGACTTACCATAACAATACATATCCTTACCTCAATACAATCTTATTCTGAATCATACATACATACATAATCATTTCTATGAATTACAAATCATATAACCCTTATTGCCCTTGCAGGTTTACATTTATCTAACTTATTTGCACATTACACAAATACATATAACAAATTTCTTCATGTTGATCCATCTATTCACATTCTTTACCTTAGCTACACCGGAACTTTCGGCTTTCTTGTACTGTACCTGAAATGTTAGTTCATAGCAAGAATGACCATAAAGCTCAGCATGTTAATCAAATAGCACATTTCATGCTCACAGTTCATAATATGTGTCATGCAACCTTTACCTTAACATGATATGCTTAATGTCACGTAATTCATTTAGCAATTAAATCGCATAGTTGCACATAGGGCACATTTCAACTCATTTACTATCACGTAGTTCACATAGAACATCTATTACACTTAAATTTGAAAAACTTGTCTGTACGCTTTTATTTACTTAACCTGTACTGCCTCGCTTGGCTTGTCAATCTTTTCCTGTCTCGGGTTGCTAGTTCGTACCTTATTTGCCAACTTAGGACTTATGTGTTATTATAAGATCATACGATCTTCGTCTCTAATCATTTCACTTATGATGTATTATACCTTATGCAAGTTAATAATACATCCTAGCTTGCTTCCAACCTTTTTCATAACCTATAACACACTTTGGCTTAGCTTTAGGCATGTTACATATTGCCATTTATCATTTCATTACACCTAGACACCCTTTATTTTGGTCATTCCATATCCATTTAGGGCTTACATAACATATCCCTATCATTCCATATAAAAATATAGCTTTTTGGAAGCTTACAACAATTTCAAATGCACAGATATTGCGCCCCGCCGCCTTTAGAGCTCGCTGGCCGCGAATATTTCTCGGTTGTGAATAGTACATTGTGCCCCCAGCGTAATGTTTAGTACAAAACATTGCGCCGGGGCGCAGTGTTCAGAAACAGGATTTCTGATTTTTACACTATCTTTACCGATTTTTAACTCCTTCATCATACATCCAAATAAGCTCAAATTTGGACCACATCTAGACCTCACTACCTAGTATTTTATAAAAAATTTACTTGCCTCATTTAGCTTCTTGAAATCAGTGATACACTAGCCCATAGGAGGGCTGTTTAACACATTTCTAGACTTGGAATTTTTTTTAACCTCAAAACTCAAAATTTTCCAACTTTGTGATTTTTGGCCATTTGCTTCAAAACTCAATTCTAACACTTGACAACGTTCGCATAGGTCATATATGACATGTATAGGCCTTTCAAACCATTAAATTATACTCGAGACGGGTTTTGTCCATAAAAGTCCGTTTCGAGTCGAAACGATCGATTTCAATCGTTCGAAACTCATTTTCATTCAATTTCCTATCCCTTGATTATCAAATCAATCTAAACACGTGTAATAACATAAACCTAACTCATTTGACTTCTTTTAACCTTTAAATATCCACAATGGCCAAAAATCACCATTTGGGTGCAATTTCATCACATTTCATAAACTTTCCTAAACTTCTCATTTCCTAAACTTCTCGTACGGGCCTTCAAGGCATTTATAACTTTTCAAATAGTTGTATTTTTCAAAATTATTCTTTTTAGGTGTCGACGAACGTTTTAAATTGTTTAAAATCCTTAATTATCGCCATAAACGCCAAACGACTTCCAAATCATCTCAAACACGTGTATTAACATCAAACTTAGCTTTTTGGCCTCATTTGATCACAAATTACACAAAATGGCCAAAATTACACATTAATAGCACTTTGTCAACTTTTACTAACTTTTCAAATTCAAAACTTAAACTCCACTTGAAACTTAAACTCAACACACCACATAGGCTCCCACAGATAAGTCTATATAGCTTCTAACTGCACATTCTAATGCACTTTACAGATTATGATATGGTCTATACACAAAATATAGCATAATATTCAACTTTCCTTTATAAAACTTATTCTTCAACCATTCATGCATCTTTTATGCTATCTATCATGAAATTTCTTTATGTATTAACCATGATCAACACTTTGAACTAGATGTTTAATAAAATTTCCAACATATAACACATGATCATCCAATGAATCATGGTTTTTAGCTTGAATTTAAACATGAATACTACACCATCTTTATAATCCAACTCTTATGCTTAGGGTTTCATCAAATAATACACACATGGTACATAACTTACATAACTCTTGCTTCTATCCACGAATTCTTGCATGGCTACTCATAAACTAGCATTTAAACTCATAAAAGTTAAGTTCTATAATTAGAACATGATCAATACCTTCTTGAAGCTATTCATTTTCTTGCTTTAAAGCTTGCTAAAGCTTTATTATTCACTTTGATGACTTATTCTTTTTTCCTTGCTCATTTTTTTAGCAACTTCCTTCAAGGTTTATGAACCCTAGCTTCCTTTCTTCTTCCTCTCTTGCTAAAACTTTCGAAATGAGGAGATGAAATGAATAATTTGCATACTTAAGATCATACACTCATATAAATTGTAATAAATTTCCAATAACTAACCATGCGTGGTTAGTTTAACTGATGCATGGTCAAGGCTAAATAAGGCATTTCACATGACTAAACAAGGGGATAATAGTCACTACCCCAACATAGGACACAATTGTCATTTCATGGATTCTCAAGGGCATTTTGGACTTTTATCTCAAAATCTTGACAATTAATTTCCAATTAACTCATAATTTGCTTACTTTTAATCCATTTCACTTTTTTTTTTAATCCAAATTTGTATCCATAAACTTGAACTTCATTCCACTATCAAATAATCTATAATTTGCATGTCCCAAATTACTTGTCACATTTCGAAATATGTATTTCGTTAATCACATATTAATTATTACCACATTTGCCAAAATTCCATATTATCACTTTTTTTCAATTCCTATAAACCCTTTGGTTCCACAATAAATCAATTCTATAAATTTCAATTATCGATATCTCAATACCATCGAATTGCGCATCTTTTCCATCAACCGCTTTCTTGAGAAGCGAACATCGACCGAATTACCTAAATCCATCGTCACTTATCCATTTAAACTCATATTGACGATTTACAACTTTTACGTCCTTTCACTTTCTTACTTAACGCACATTAAACCAATTCAATTTATACTTACATCCCAAATTCCTTTTACTCATTCTCAGGGATATTCCATTTTGCATTTACACATTGTACTCATGATTATTTCAGTTAATTCAAATAAATATCCATTCCTTGATAAACTCTAAATATTTATATATCATAACCTTTATTATTCCATCACCTAGCCTTTCAAGGCCTATTTATTAACCTCGTTCTCATTTTTCATAACTTAAGCTCAATTCAATTATATTTTCTTCATTTCCATTATTTCCTCCATTTTTAACATTTCTTTCCTTATCATATCATATATACATATACACATATTCAGTCAACCACAAAGGTCCTTGCTAGCACATTGATCACCTAATAATTCATATTTAATCATTCCTTAATTCATTATGTCATTCAAACTAGATTTTATTATATAACCTTTACTTAATTAATCATAATCCTCATTTGAAAATCCTGTAAAAATTTGGGATGTCACATTCACCCCGCCTTCAAAAAAATTCGTCCTCGAAATTGCTATGTACTCATTCCTTATTCACTTGCAACATGCATAACTCTTTGCATTCAGTCAACGTAGCTAGGTTTTCAACTAACCTTTACATTCTCTCCTCTCTCTACCCATCTTACTCCTTTATATGATTGATTCCAAGAAATTGGAATGTCTTTCGGGAATCTTTACAATTGTTCAATAACTGTGAAGCAGTATGAATAAATAGGAATAGCTTTTCCATAAAAAAAAATTCATAAAACTTTTGCTTTCAAAACATAACTTTTGTTTTTGCTAAGGGGTCGTAAAGACCAATGAACTCGTTAAGAATATTAACAGTCACAAAGACTGCAATACCCATGGGTCATTTAACTATCAAATCGTTAAGAATATTAACAATCACTAAGACTGAAATATTCATAGGTCATTAGACTGTATATTCGTTAAGAATATTAGCAACCACAAAGATTGCCATATCCAACTGGTACGTTAGGTGATCAGCTTATTGTACCCTTTTTGTTGTGCACAACATTTTCCTTTTTCTTTTGGGTTGAACCGTGTTAACCAACCCCTATACCATATCCCCTTTTCAGGGTTGTTCACCTCAGCCTTTAAAACATTTTGCTTTATCCATTATCTGAATTCTAAAAATATTTACTCATTTCTTTAGCAGAATGGTCTAGCCGAAACAAATGTCATAGACTCACATCATTAAACTGTTCATACATTGAAACTTGGAACTTTTCAAAAATTTCCTTTTTACCATGACTTCATCACATTACAATATTCAACGATGTATCAGTGGTTAAACTCCCACTTCCATACTTTTGTTACCACGCTATTAGAATTCCATCATTAACCTAAAATTTGAATCATTTCACACCGTATTCAATATTGTGACAATGATTTTATAAATACATTTTGAAGTTTTTAAAATAACTTTGTCTAGCCGAATCAATTGGCATAGACCATGAATCACGAAATTTTTTTAAAAATTATATTTTGATACTTGAACAAAATATTTCGATGGTCTAGCATAGCTAGAAGAGTGGATTGCTTATCCAATCCTAATAATCTCATGCTCTTGCTTTCTTAACTAATATAATTCTTTATTATATTTCTATCTCTTTCTTACTTCCTTAACCTTAGCCAATATCTGAGAACTATTTCTCTCAACTTATGGCTCTCTATTCTAACCCCACCCTATTCATCAAACTTGCCACGCATTTAGGCTTAGGAACTTAACATAATCACACGGTTTAAGGAGCTTGTCCTAGTCAGGCCAAAGTTGTTCATTCGTTGAGGGGCTCCACCACACGATCACGAGTCACGAACTTACTATACGCTTGGGTTTTTTCAGAACACGTAGCTAACCTTACTCTTTCTCTCTTCCTATGTATTAGGCACATATAGAAGAAAAGAATCACTTTCTCAACATACATAACCGATACCGAGACGCTGGACCTCAACTGATTATCACGATAGGGAGCTAAGTACAAATCCCCGCCCATATAATGAAGTGTACAACTCAGCCACTACCATAAGTCCTCAATGAAAAATCCCAAATACCTTAACATTCCTCACTTTCCTTTACTCAGCTTTTCCGTTACCTTTCTTTGATCTGATATGAATTTTATCGATTCATATCTTACTTTTCACAACTCATTAAGAGTCCCTTTTTACATTTAATCGCCTAGGTTCTCAAGGCCCCTTTTCCCTTTCTCATTATCTTATCTTAAGATATCTTTATCATTTTTTAGCCCTGAATTCCTAAAATTTATTTCTTATTAACTCAACTCGTCTTGAGTTCATTTCCTTACTATTTCCTTCTTTCATACAAAAGTCATAGCCTGAGGTACTATTACCTAAGGTCTATAACCCAACTGCTCTGATACCACCTGTAACGCACCGAGTTCCTGACACTCTTTAATTCTATCCATTTATATCCGAATTACATAATCATTAATTTTAAAATCAATTATATAATCATAAAACACTTTCACGGCGATCTCCTGCGTTAAAACTTAACCTTTAACTTTTAAAACCAATCTGTAGACCATAAATATGGTCCATTTTTTTTTTAATCTTATATTCCTTATCTGTTTCAGGATCGCAAAGTTCACTTTACTACTCATTAGAACTTAGGTCAACCATTTATCAATTGTGACAAACTCTATTACAGTTTCAATAATCATATTTATTCATGATTTACATAACCTGTAACTAAAATTTCGCCATGAAGTATCCATACATGGCCCTGTTTACCTCTACCTGTTTTGTACCTGATTTTGTTCACATATACATGTTTCATATATCGGTACCATACATATGAGTTTATTATATTTCAAACTCGACTTACCATAATAATACATATCCTTACCTCAATACAATCTTATTTTGAATCATACATACTTACATATTCATTTCTATGAATTACAAATCATATAACCCTTATTGCCTTTGCAGGTTTACATTTATCTAACTTATTTGCACATTACACAAATACATATAACAAATTTCTTCATACTGATCCATCTATTCACATTCTTTACCTTAGCTGCATAGGAACTTCCGGCCTTCTTGTACTATACCTGAAACGTTAGTTCATAGCAAGAATGACCATAAAGCTCAGCAAGTTAATCAGATAGCACATTTCAAACTCACAGTTCATAATATGTGTCGTGCGACCTTTACCTTAACATGTTACGCTTAATGTCACGTAATTCATTTAGCAATTAAACCGCATAGTTGCACATAGGGGACATTTCAACTCATTTTACTATCACGTAGTTCACATAGAACATCTATTACACTTAAATCTGAAAAACTTGCTTGTACGCTTTTATTTACTCAACACGTACTGCCTCGCTTGGCTTGTCAATCTTTTCTTACCTCGGGTTGCTAGTTCGTACCTTATCTACCAACATAGGACTTATGTGTTATTATAAGATCATAAAACTTATATAACTTATCAAATTTAATCCATAAATACACGATCTCCGTCTCTAATCATTTCACTTATGATGTATTATACCTTATGTAGGTTAATAATACATCTTAGCTTGCTTTCGACCTTTTTCATAACCTATAACACACTTTCGCTTAGCTTTAGGCATGTTACATTATGCTATTTATCATTTCATTACACCTAGACACCCTTTATTTTGGTCATTCCTTATCTATATAGGGCTTACATAACATATCCCTATCATTCCATATCAAAATATAGCTTTTTTGAAGCTTAAAAAAATTCCAAATGCAATGACATTGCGCCCCGCCGCCTTCAGAGCTCGCTGGCCGCGAATTGTTCTTGATTATGAACAGTACATTGTGCCCCCAGCACAATGCTTAGTACAAAACATTGCACCAGGGCGCAGTGTTTAAAAACAGGATTTCTGATTTTTGCACTACCTTTGCCGATTTTTAACTCCTTCATCATACATCTAAATAAGCTCAAATTTGGACCACATCTAGACCTCACTATCTAGTATTTTATAAAAATTTTACTTGCCTCATTTGACTTCTTAAAATAAGTGAAACACTAGCTCATAGGAGGGCTGTTTAACACATTTTCAGACTTAGAATTTTTTTTAACTTCAAAACTCAAAATTTTCCAACTTTGTGATTTTTGGCCATTTCCTTCAAAACTCAATTCTAACACTTGACAAAGTTCACATAAGTCATATATGACATGTCTAGGCCTTTCAAACCATTAAATTATACTTGACACGGGTTTTCTCCGTAAAAGTCCGTTCCGAGTCGAAACGATCGATTCTAAACACATGTAATAACATAAACCTAACTCATTTCACTTCTTTTCACCTTTAAATATCCAAAATGGCCAAAAATCACCGTTTGGGTGCAATTTCATCACATTTCCTAAACTTCTCATTTCCCAAACATATGTTATTTTTGGCCCCTTTGTGTAATACTTCATTCTAACTCATCATTTAACACATATAGCACATAATTGACTCGTACGGGCCTTCAAGGCATTTAAAACTTTTCAAATACTTGTATTTTTGAAAACGATTCGTTTTAGGTGTCGGCGAACGTTTTAAATCGTTTAAAATCCTCACTTGTCGCCATAAATACCAAACGACTTCCAAATCATTCCAAACACGTGTATTAACATCAAACTTAGCTTTTTGGCCTCATTTGATCACCAATTACATAAAATGGCCAAAATTAAACATTGATAGCACTTTCTCAACTTTTACTAACTTTTCAAATTCAAAACTTAAACTCCACTTGAAACTTAAACTCAACACACCACATAGGCTCCCACATACACATTTAACAACTATATAAGTCTATATAGCTTCTAACTGCACATTCTAATGTACTTTACAGATTATGATATGGTCTATACACAAAATATAGCCTAATATTCAACTTTCCTTTATAAAACATACTCTTCAACCTTTCATGCATCTTTTATGCTATCTATCATGAAATTTCTTCATGTATTAACCATAATCAACACTTTTAACTAGATGTTCAATAAAATTTCAAACATATAACACATGATCATCCAATGAATCATGATTTTTAGCTTGAATTTAATCATAAATAGTACACCATCTTTATAATCCAACTCTTATGCTTAGGGTTTCATCAAATAATACACATATGGTACATAACTTACATAACTCCTGCTTCTATCCATGAATTCTTGCATGGCTACTCAAAAACTAGCATTTAAACTCATAAAAGCTAAGTTCTATAATTAGAACATGATCAATACCTTCTTGAAGGTATTCCTTTTCTTGCTTTAAAGCTTGTTAGAGCTTTATTCTTCACTTTGATGACTTATTCTCCTTTCCTTGCTCATTTTCTTAGCAACTTCCTTCAAGGTTTATGAACCCTAGCTTCCTTTCTTCTTTCTCTCTTGCTAGAACTTTTGAAATGAGGAGATGAAATGAATAACTTGAATACTTAAGATCATACACTCATATAAATTGTAATAAATTTCCAACAAATAACCATGCATAGTTAGTTTAACTCATGCATGGTCAAGGCTAAATAAGGCATTTCACATGACTAAACAAGGGCATAATAGTCACTACCCCAACATAGGACACAATTGTCATTTCATGGATTGTCAAGGGCATTATGCACTTTTATCTCAAAATCTAGACATTTCATTTCCAATTTGCTCAAAATTTGCTTACTTTTAATCCATTTCACTTCCTTTTTTTTTTATTCCAAATTTGTTTCCATAAACTTGAACTTCATTCCACAATCAAATATTCCATAATTTGCTTGTCCTAAATTACTTGTCACGTTTTGAAATATGTATTTCATTAATCACATACTAATTATTTCCACATTTTCCAAAATTCCATATTATCACTTTTTTTCAATTCCTATAAACCCTTTGGTTCCATAATAAATCAATTCCAAAAATTTCAATTATCGACATCTCAATACCATCGAATTGTGCATCTTTTTCATAAACTGCTTTCTCAAAAAACGAATCTCGACCGAATTACCTAAATCCATCGTCACTTATCCATTTAAACTCATATTGACGATTTACAACTTTTACGCCTTTTCACTTACTTACTTAACACACATGAAACCAATTCAATTTGTACTTACATACCAAATTCTTTCTACTCATTCTCAGGGATATTCCATTTTGGATTTACACATTATACTCATGATTATTTTATTTAAATAAAATAAATATCCATTCCTTGATAAACTCTAAATATTTATATATCATAACCTTTATTATTCCATCACCTAGCCTTTCAAGGCCTATTTATTAACCTCGTTCTCAATTTTCATAACTTAAGCTGAATTCAATTATATTTTCGTCATTTCCATTATTTTCTCCATTTTCGACTTTTCTTTCCTTATCATATCAAATATACGTATACACATATTCAATCAACCACATAAGTCCTTGCTAGCACATTAATCACCTAATACTTCATATTTAATCATTCATTAATACATTATGTCATTCAAACTAGGTTTGATCATATAACCTTTACTTAATTAATCATAATCCTCATTTGGAAATCCTATAAAAATCCGGGATGTCACAATGGTATAGCAAATAATGCTTGTAGCATCGTGTTTGAACCAATCGAATCAAGGATTTATGAAACTAGTTTTCATTCTGTCATTGTAAGCGATTTTACGCCTATTTACATTTAGAATTTGGATTTATAATCTAAAGAGAAATTGTAGAGGGGGAAATTATAATGAGACTAGACTCAAGAATCACCCCAAAATATTTTAAAATGAAGTAGTTGTGGCAGTTTTAGTAAAGGAGGTTCGGGCAGTCCACAAATTAGGGTTTCTGGTTTTTGTACCACCGTCGCAGCAGTAGAAACCTCCGCCACAGCAGTCAAACGCACTGCCTAGCATCTGCTTTTGATGTCCGGGTACGGTCGGGTCGGTCCGGGTCTAGTTTTCTTTAAAAATTTAATTTGAAATAAGTGTAAAATGAATGTAGTTGATAATAAACCAATATATGGAGTTTATTGGTAACTAATTGATAACTAAATATTTAAAATAAAGCCTAAGGTAAACACAAATAAAAAGTTAACTATTGGTATTGTTTTAAATAAAATATTATTAAATGTTGAATAATATTATTATGTAATTAAAAGGTTGTTAAATGATTAATAACATTGGTGGATGATTTAGATATTATTACATGATTAATAATATTAGATAATAAATAAAATATTATTAAATGATTAATAATATTAAATAATGAATAAAATATTATTAAATAATTAATAATATTAATAAGGTAATAAAATATTATTAAATAATTAATAATATTAGATAATAAATAAAATATTATTAAATAATTAATAATATTAGATAATGAATAAAATATTATTAAAAAATTAATAATATTAATAAGGTAATAAAATATTGTTAAATTATATAATAATTAATAATATTAGATAATGAATAAAATATTATTAAATAATTTATAATATTAGATAATAAATGATTAATAATATTTTAAGTCTAATAAAATATTATTAACTTGTTAATAATATTATATAAGAGTTGGAACTATATTAAAGAATTAATAGAGATGTTATGTGATTGAAATAATATCAAGTGATAATATTTCCTAATTGTTAATATACCCTTAATTATGTAATTATGTGGTTAAGTGTTAGAGATGTAAAAGTTTTAAAGGTTATCATATAAATGTGTATATGATACTAATTTAAGATCAAACTGATTAATTGTTAGGTCTGTTCAAAGGATAGTAAATTGAACTGGTTAATAGTAGACTACGCACAAGGCAAGTTTTCTTAACTCTAATTTGTATTTATTGTTGCAAGTTTTCTTTATCCTTACTCAAATTTATATTAAGCAATTTCTTTAAACCTATTCAATTATTGTTGAGCAAGTCTCTACACTTGTATTTACTTGCCAGAACTTTAAGTGGTTTAATTTTTTAAAATTATTCCACACCATTAATGTTATTGTATTCGCACATAGTGTATTTGCAAATGTATAGTTCATTAATTCCAGAACTGTTTAAGAAAGTCTAAGCTAATTGTTGTAGCTAGACAATGCATGTTAAATTCATCACATTGAATATTTTAAAATCTTATCCAAACCATTGGTTGGTGCGGATTCTTATAGTAAGACTGAGAATGAACAACCCTAAATAAGAGGAATTTTTATTTGTCGGGAAACCGAATTTGCGCAAGATGTCTGAATGTTATGCATATACATAGGATACAAGAGGCTGATCCCCTCGCGTACCACATTTTTCGAGGTGTCAGATATATATGTTTGTTCTTGTGTCACACCGAGATCCCGACCTTCCTTAATTCTATCCATTTATATCTGGATTACATAATCATTAACTTTAAATCCATCTTTATAATCATAAAACATATTTACGGCGATCTCGTGCATTAAACTTAACCTTTAATCCTTTAATAACCTTTTAATGATCATAATACGGTTCATATTTTTATTTTTATTTTTTAAAACTTACAATCAATACCTGGCTCAGGATCGCAACGTTCACTTTACTATTCATTGGCATTTAGGTCGATACTAATTAATTGCGACCGAGTCTATTTCATTCATAATCATATATATTATCATGATTTAACATGTCCCGTAAATAGAATTTCACAATTAGTTATCCTTACATGGCCTTGTTTATATATAACTGTATACATACATCTGCGTCATACATATCCTGTTTACATAACTCTATGACATACATACAAGTTTATCAAATGTATAACTTGACTATCATTAATACATTTATCTTGTCATTTATATCCTTCCTCCGAATAATACATACATTCACATTTAATTCTATGGATTTATAGACCATTTACTCTCTTGTTACAATCATGGTTTGACAAATTACATATATCAAATTTCCTCATGCTGATTCCTCTATTCACATTCTTTACCTTAGCTGCACTAGAACCTCCGGTCTTCTTGTACTTTACCTGAAACATTAGTTCATAGCAAGAATGAGCATAAAGCTTAGCAAGTAATTCAGATAACACCTTTCATGCTCGCAGTTTATAATATGCGTCATGCTTCCTCTACCTTAACATACTATGCTTAATGTCACGTATTGCACTTAACAATAAAATCACATAATTGCACATAAGCACGTTTCAAATTTCTTTACTACCACATAGTTCACTTAGAACAATAGTACATTTTAGTCTGAAAACTTGCCTGTTACGTTTTATATACACTTAACCTGCACATCCTCGCTTGTCCTTTCATATATGTCTTGACAATTTGCTACTTCGAGCACTATCTGAAAACATACAACCTATATTCATTATTATAGGATCATAACTTAATATAACTTATCAAATTTAATCCATAATTACATAATCATTAATCACTATTCATATTACATGTGATGTAATATACCTTACGTAGGTTAATAATACATCTTAGCTCGTTCCCGACCATCTATCTCACTTAAAATTACTTTAATATAGCTTTAGACATATTATTTTATGCCATTTATCGTTTCATTATACCTTGACACCCTTTATTTTGGTCATTCTTTACCTATTTAAGGCTTACATAACATATCCTTATCATTCCATATCAAAATATAGTTTTTTGGAAGCTTCAAAAATTTTCAAATGCAGAGCAATTTCGCCCCGGCGCCATTAGAGCTTGCTGGCCGCGAAATCTTCTCGGTTGTGAACAGTACATTGTGCCCCCAGCACAATGTTTAGTACAAAACATTGCGCCGGGGCACAATGTTCAGAAACATGATTTTTGATTTTTACACTACATTTGCCAATTTTTAACTCCTTCATCTTATATCCAAATAAGCTCAAATTTGAACCACATCTAGACCTTACTACATAGTATTTTAAAAAAATACTACTTGCCTCATTTGGCTTCTTAAAAATAAAGATACACTAGCCCTTAGGAGAGCTATTCAAAACATTTCCAGACTTGGAATTTTTCTCAACTTCAAAACTCACTTTTTACCAACTTGGTGATTTTTGGCCATTTGCCTTAAAACTTAATTCTAACACTTGACATAGCTCATATAGGTCATATATGACATGTCCAAACTTTTAAAACCTTAAAATTTCGTACAAGGTGATAATTGTCCATTAAAATCCATTTTGAGTCAAAACGATCGATTTCGATCGTTCGAATCGCTAATTCATTCAAATTTGAATCTGTTGATTACCAAATCAACCTAAACACATGTAATAACATAAAAATAAGTCATGTGACTTCATTTCACCTTTAATTCTTCAAAATTGCCGAAAATCACCCTTAAGGTTGATTTTTTATTAAAATTTCCAAACTTTTCATTTTCAACACTTATGCTATTCTTGGCCCATTTTTTGAAAAACTTAATTCCAACACCCAATTTACCACATATAACACATATTTAACTTGTACGGGCCTTCAAAACATTTCAAACTTTTCAAATGACTTCATTTTTTTTCAAATCATTCTTTTTAGGCGTCGGCAAACGTTTTAAAACGTTTAAAATCATCAATTGTTGCCATAAACGCCAAACGACTTCCAAATAATTTCAAACAGGTGTATTAACATCAAACGTAGCTTTTTGGCCTCATTTGATCAACAATTACACAAAATGGCCAAAATTACACATTGATAGCACTTTCTCAACTTTTACTAACTTTTCAAATTCAAAACTTAAACTCCACTTGAAACTTAAACTCAACACACCACATAGGCTCCCACATACACATTTAACAACTATATAAGTCTATATAGCTTCTAACTGCACATTCTAATGCACTTTACAGATTATGATATGGTCTATACACAAAATATAGCCTAATATTCAACTTTCCTTTATAAAAACATACTCTTCAACCTTTCATGCATCTTTTATGCTATCTATCATGAAATTTCATCATGTATTAACCATGATCAACACTTTGAAGTAGATGTTTATTAAAATTTCCAACATATAACACATGATCATCCAATGAATCATGGTTTTTAGCTTGAATTTAGACATGAATAGTACACCACCTTTATAATCCAACTCTTACGCTTAAGGTTTCATCAAATAATACACATATAGTACATAACTTACGTAACTCTTGCTTCTATCCATGAATTCTTGCATGGCTACTCATGAACTAGCATTTAAACTCATAAAAGCTAAGTTATATAATTAGAACATGATCAATACCTTCTTGAAGCTATTCCTTTTCTTACTTTAAAGCTTGCTAGAGTTTTATTCTTCACTTTGATGACTTATTCTCCTTTACTTGCTCATTTTTTTTAGCAACTTCCTTCAAGGTTTATGAACCCTAGCTTCCTTTCTTCTTTTTCTCTTTCTCTCTTTCTAGAACTTTCGAAATGAGTAGATAAAATGAATAACTTGCATGCTTGAGATCATACACTCATATAATTTGTAATAAATTTCCAACAACTAACCATGCATGGTTAGTTTAACTCATGCATGGTCAAGGCTAAATAAGGCATTTCACATGACTAAACAAGGGCATAATAGTCAGTACCCCAACATATGACACAATTGTCATTTCATAGATTGTCAAGGGCATTTTGGACTTTTATCTCAAAATCTAGACATTTAATTTCCAATTAACTCATAATTTGCTTAGTTTTAATCCATTTCACTTCCTTTTTTTTTAATCCAAATTTGTTTCCATAAACTTGAACTTCATTCCACTATCAAATATTCCATAATTTGCTTGTCCCAAATTACTTGTCACATTTCGAAATATGTATTTCATTAATCACATATTAATTATTACCACATTTGCCAAAATTCCATATTATCACTTTTTTTTTTCAATTCCTATAAACCCTTTGGTTCCACAATAAATCAATTCCATAAATTTTAATTATCGACATCTCAATACCATCGAATTGCTCCATCTTTTCTATAAACTACTTCCTCGAGAAGCGAACCTCGACTAGATTACCTAAATCTATCGTCCTTTATCCTTTTAACTCATAATACCCTTATTACGACTTTAACGTCCTTTCACTTATTGACTTCACTCACATAAACTAATTCTCAACATACATGGAATCTACATTCCTTATACTCATTTTTACGAGTATTACCTTTTTGTCTTTACACATCGTATCATGATTATCTTATTTACATCATTTAATATCAACTTCTTTAACAAATTCCATAAATACATATATCATGCACTTAATCTCCCACAAATCCTTAATAAACCTATTTGATCACATGGTTCTTTCTTCACTACACTTACATACTCAGCTTAACTTATCATCCTCATACCTTCGCCTCTTCAGGCCTATAACGTAAGCTCAATTTACATGTACTATCCTTATTTACATAATTTTTTAATTGTAACTCTTCTTTCTATATTCGATCACATATACATATACACATATTTATACCATAATTTCTTACAATAATTTCTTCAGATTACCTATTGTGGGTATTACAATCAATAATTCATCTTAATTCCATTATATTAACCTATAATCATCGAAATTCATGTTTCTTAAAATTCCATTATCTGATACATCCTATATACATATATAACTGATCCTTTCCATTATACTTTCTCAGTTCCATAATTCTCGAACTTAACTCATCTTTCTATATTCGACCACATAGGTCCCCCCCCCCCTTTAATATTTCAACCACACAGGTCCTTTCTAACACATTGATCACATAATAATTCAATTTAATCAATCATTAATACATTATGTCATTCAAACTAGGTTTTAATCTTCTAACCTTTACATAATTAATCATAATCCTCAATTGAAAATCTTGTAAAAATTCGGGATGTCACAGTTCTACCTTAGTAGCAGTTCATGGTCCTTAAAGACCACTCAGCAGTAAAGAGTCAATCCATTCTTATATTGATATATCGATTCTTGATTTTTTTCACAATTGTTATCTATTGTTGAAAACCCTTATGTTAATTTCCCTTTCATCATGATATATCTTATGCTATTATTTTTAAACTTGCTGAGTCATTTAGTTGCTCATTCTTGCTATATTATGACTTATTTTCAACTAAGCCCAAAAGTTCTAAACAAGACAAAGGAAAGGGAAAAGCCAAAGCTTAGATTAGCATAATGCATACTAATTAAATTACTTGTTATGTAATTTCTTTTGTAAATCTTTTGTATTCCCTTAAGATATGTAATGTTTATGTTAAGGTTAATTGACCTTGGGAAGTGTAGCATAAGGAACCTTTTGTATTATTCCGCGAAATTTAAATGCAATTTATGTATTTAATCATTAGTAAGTATTGTACAGTGGAGAACCAAACCCGAGGTTATGGAACCCAAATTTAGGGTTATCACAATAATGCTCAAATTATTTCAAGTATGAAATTCAAAAGCTCAAGAACATAAGTTGTTACCATATACGATTTTTTGTTCTTCGTGTTCTTCATGTGTTCTTAAGCAAAAGTCATAATTTCTTACATAAGTAGGTTTATGATTTTGTAATTTAGTGTTATGAGATGAAGAAACATGATGGTCTTGCTAAATAATGCTTGTGGCATCAAGTTTTAATAGTCGAAACGAAGAACAATGAAATTTTGTTATTCGTGTTCTTCGATTCATTCTTCGTGTTCTTGAGAAAAAGTCATAAATTGTACATAAGTAGGTTTATTATTTTGTCATTTTTATGTTATGAAGTGTTATGGAGTGTTAGAACATGTTATCATAGCAAATTAATGCTTGAGGTGTCATGTTTTACCAATCGGATCAAAGAAAGATAAGTCTAATATACTCGCAGACTGTTTTTGCTAAAATCCAAAATTTTAAAGTCTGAATATGACTTAGAAACCTAAATTAAAGTTGTATATCATGAAATTCTAAGTAATTTAGACTCAATAATCACTTCAAAATATTTTTGTATGATAAAGTTTTGTCACAATAAAAGAGGTCAAAGCTGAATTTTTTAAGGGCATTCGAATTTTAGGGCTTAAAAATGAGTTTTTGATTTCGCCAACTTTTCAATTAATTCTACCTATGGAAATAGTCTAGTTAATTTATTCTAAGACTTATTCAAAAGAAAATTTTGATAAACTAACATTCGGGGTCGCGTAACTCTTTTTGTAGGCGTTTAACGATTTCTCGGGAAACCATAAAACAGTTTCAAGGCAAGTTCAAAAAACCTTTATGTGTTATTTGTGCAAGTCTTCTATCTCTTGCTATATGCTACTTTTGTAGTATTGTTATAATGATAAATGAGATGTGTAATGTCATATTGATATGTGATAGATGTTATGTGAAATCTTTAACTGATATTTGCAAACCTTGTAGCTGTTATGTGTTAAGTTTACGAGTTATGAACATGATTTATATACTTTGTCTGTCAATGTGATATAAATTGTTAAAATGTGAGTTATATGTGATATTAAATTGAGAATTATGTTCAATCAAGGCATGTTAAAGTTTATATGCAAGCATAAACTGCGTATGTGTTATATGTTAGACTTGCTGAGCCATCGTGCTCATTCTTGCGAATAAAATCTTATTTGCAGATTAAAGATGAACGTTAAGAAGATCATGAATGTAAAGAAGAAGCGTAGATTAGCTTTTCATCTTTATTACTTGTATTTCTATAGGTCATAATGATTGTTGTAATACGAACAAACAAACATGTAACTGAATATTAAATGAATAATAGAAATTATTATTATCAGAATGCTGTTATGTCTTTATTTTGATATAACTTAGAAATGTTAAGACTTAACATAGTATTGATAATGATCTATTTATCTGGATGAGGATCAGTAAATAACTTGTGAGTGATGTACATCTGAGACAGGACTAAGCGATGTTGACTGGTTAAATCCATCGTTAAAGTTCCTCGGACCCAGGTATAACTCGTTATTACTATTTTGAATGTCAGATAAGTAGGATTATTGATATGAAGAGATATCACTACAAATAAATGTGTTTCGAGTGAGGGTTTTAACTAGTTGGGTAATGTTCTGTACGAAAAGAGAATTTTGCATTGGACAAAGATACAACCATTTGTCACGGATAAAGATGCAAACATTTATCACGGGTGAAGATACAAAAATTCACCGCGAGATTCTCTGTTCCCAAGAGCCGTCCTAATGATTTAATGTCGTGGATATTGGAACATGTAAAGTTATAGAATATTTAAATCTTAAGGTTAAAATTAAACCATTATATATGGTTTATCCATTTATACGGATAAAATACAAGTTGATACTTGTATAAATAATGAGACAGAGATCAAGTTAAGATCCAAGGACAAATTTAAGAGAAAATTTTAATATATAGTCTAAAATAAAACTAATTCAACCAATATGATTATGGGATCATTGGTTAAGTCGATAGATGTATGAAATTAATGCACAAGGTCTGCCGCATAGTGAGTGCAGGAATTTTGGGGTCGTTACATCCTTAATCAACTAACATAGTCAAATTAAGAGTTAATTGTGCTTACTATTAGATTGATTGACAATGTGAATGACTAGGGTGGTTGAACCACCAAAACCAAGTGTGTGATTTAAGCAACATAAAGTAAACAAGCCACCCAAAGTGGGCCCCTCAATGTGCCGGCCAAATGGGGATCTTCCCCCCATTTTTGATTTTCTTTTTATCTTATATAATCATATATACATCTATATATATACACCTATTTATATATTGACCAATATTTTGACTTTTTATTGGGCTCCACTTTGGACTTAGGAATATATTTCATTTGGACTTCACATTTAAGTTATTTGGGCTCATCAATTTATTTCATTTGGCTACTACATTTATCTATTTAAGTCATCAACACTTGGGCTCCCAACAATTAAATCAATTGGGCTAACTATGTCACTTGAAATAAACAAGTATTGGATAGTTTAAATTAATTTGGACTCACCATATATTATATATATGGTTCACTAATTAAATCATATAAGGATACTACATTAGGCTTATAAAATAAATACATTAGTTTAATTACATAATCCAATTAGACTTGCTATTTATAAGTCTATTGGACTATTTAATTAAGTTAGTCTACAAAACACTAACACTTAATATATCTTGATTTTATTTTATTAACATCCTAACGCTCATACATACTAGTACCTTAATTTGATTCCATAAATTTTTAAACAGTATGTACCACCGCTGCGGTGGTGAGGACCACCGCTGCGGCGATAGTTCTGATTTTCAAATTCTAAGGAGTTTCATAGCGACGGCGGTGAAACCTACCACTGCGGCGATAGTACTGATTTTTTTCAAAACCCTAATACACATTAATACAAATGCTTCGACTTGATTAAATTTAATTAACTTTCTCGTATCATCAACTTGGATTTATAATATTGTTACCCAAACACATACAATTATTCTTGCATTGAGATATCTTTAATAAGTCATTTATTTCTTCATTCTCATTAATCATACAAGTAATTCACTTGTTCACTATTAATAATTAAATTACATGGACCCTTCATGAGGTTAAAAATTCTTAAATTTAATTGGACTTCTTTATTATTACCAACAAGACTTACAATAATTAAAATATTGGGCTTATTTTAAATTCATTAATGGACTCTATACCATAACTTCATATTTAAGTTAATTACTTAATTAATTAACTTCTTATTATTTTCATCCCATACAATCATTCTAGCTTTTCTGTAACTTTAACTCATAACTAATATAATTAACCTAATTAATTATAGTTCACAACATCCCTTCTTACTCTATATTAAAACTAATTAATTTATTAGTTTTGTTGAGTATTAATTTACTCATCTTCTTATTTGGCTAACAAACACACTTTAAGTATATATATACTTATCAATATAACCACATTCACTTCTTAATTAAATTTATTTTCTTAATATATTCTCCACATGTATCCTTATAATATTCTCACATTTAATTCCTAACAAATAAATTAGGTTAAAAAAAATATTTGCTCATTTTCTACACATCTCACTTCTCCAACTCTAGGTTTTAAACCTTAACCTTTAATTAAATCATTTAAGATCTTATCTCCAAATTTTATAAATATCCGAGTATTACATAAATAAATGATTATTAGGATTGGATAGGCAATCCACTCTTCTCGCTATGCTAGATCATCGAAGTTTTTAAAATGTGCTTATTCTCGCACATTGGTGCATTGAAAATGTTTTGTTCAAGTATCAGAAAGTTTTAAAAAAAAAAATTATGTGATATGGTTTATGCTAATTGATTCGACTAGACAAAGTTATTTGAAAACTTCAAAATGTATTTAATAATTCATTGTCACACTATTGAATATGGTGTGTAATGATAAAATGGCAAAATTCTCAACGTACTTCTAGGACGGTACAATATTAAGAGGTCTTGAATGACCAAATTCTCAACGTACTGCTAAGATAGTGCGGTATTATAAAGCCTTTTTAAAAGATTTTCTTGGGTTCAAGTTTTGAGCCAATGCCAGGATTCTTGAAAAGTTCAAGTTTGAAATGAATGAACAGTTTAATGATGTGAGTCTGTGCCATTTGTTTCGGCTAGACCGTTTCGAAAAAAAAAAGAATGAGTAAATGTTGTAATCCAGAAATGGATAAAGAAAATAATTTTAAAGTCTGAGGCGAATAACCCTGAACAGGGGATATGATATGTGGGTTGGTTAACGTGGTTCAACCTAAAAATGAAAAATGGTACAATAGGCTGATCACTTAGCGTGCCAATAGGTCAGGGAAGAAGAGTGGCGTAGTTGCGTCGTAACTCATGGTCATGGTATTTATGACCCGTGGATATTCTCAGTCTTTGTGATTGTTAATATTCTTAACATGGTCATGGTCTTTGTGACCCCTCAGCAAAAGCAAAAGTTTGTTTGAAAGCAAAAAAGGTTTTATGTTTAAAGGAAAAGTTCGCCCCTATTTATTCATACTACTTTACAGCTATTGAACAATTGTGAAGATTCCTGAAAGACATTCCAATCTCTTGGAATGAATGATAGAAAGGGGTAAGATGGGTAGAGAGAAAGAGAATGTAAAGGTTAGTTGAAAACCTAGTTGAGATGAAATAAAGGCAAAGAGATGTGTATATTGCAAATGAGCAAGATATGAGTACACAACAATTTTGAGGATGATTTTTTTTGAAGGAGGGGTGAGTGTGACATCCCGAATTTTTACAGGATTTCCAAATGAGGATTTTGATTAATTTAGTAAAGTTAGCAGATAAAACCTAGCTTGAATGACAGAATGTATTAAAGGTGATTAAATATAAATTATTATATGATCAATGTGTTATAAATAACCTGTGTGGTTGAAATGGTACAAAAGGACTCTTGATGTAAATAAAGGTCTATAGAACGTATAAAGACCAGTTATTTATGTAAAGTGTACAAGTGACGTAACAAATTTTAAAATCCAAACGAATATGAATTTTGATGGTTGAATGGTAATGCAAAGGATTAAAGATGAATGATTGATTGTAACGCCCACAATAGGGTATAATTTGAAAAGAATTATGGTAAGACACTATGTTGTGTCAGCAGGTAATAGATTGAACATGTGTATATGGATATTTGAGCAGATAAAGAAAGAAGAAAAGTTAAGTTAGAGAATTACGAAAATGAGAAAAGCGTATGTAAATTAAGCTTTAGTTATGTATATTAATAACTAGCTTAATAAATAGGCCTGGAAAGGCAAGAGTATAAGAATGACAAGGTAAGTCAGTATACGTAGAAAAGGAGTAACAGTTTGACCTAATCAGTCTATTAAGGATTAACGGAATATTAAAATTTTGATATATGAATATATGGAATTGCCAAGGAATTGATCTTAATTGATTGGAATGAGGTAAATATCTATACGACGTGTATGTATACAAGGTAATACTCCTGAAAGTGAGTACAAGTAATTTAATGTGCAAGTCTAATTTGAATTGGCGTATGTGTGCTAAGTAATGTACCAAAGAACGTAAAAGTCGTAAATGACTATATGAGCGTAAAAGGATAAAAAGATAATGGATTTTGATAATCCGAGTGCGGTTCGCTTATCGATGAAGCGATTTGTAGAAAAAGTGAGTATATCGACTAATTGAGATGTCAGAAATTGAAGTTGATTAAATGTGGAACCAAGAAGGTTCGTAAGGAACGAGAAATGTATGTTATGGTTAAAAGAAAGTTATGTTATCGATTTGCAATTAAATGGCTATTTAAGATGTAAAATGAGTTTATGTGAATGACCTAGTTGGTCGATCGAAAGAATAATTGATTTAAACGAGCATGAAATAGATTAACGAAAGAAAATAGCGAAGTTGGTTTGGAAATGAAAAATGGCATGAAAATGAAATTATAGTGAAATTGGATTTTTACCAAAATGCCCCTCAATAATCTAGTTAATGACCATTGTGTCCTAAAGGGTAAAATGACCAAAATACCCTTGACAAATTGAGTAATGACCTATGTGTCTCAAGCGATGAAATGTCAAAAGTGCCCTTGACTTAAAGTGTTAAATGACCAAAATGCCCTTGGTTAGTTTAATTATAGTTAGGTTGACTTAACCCAACTTGGGTTAGATCTCATACACTTAAGCAAAGCAAGAGAGCTCTTCTCCTTCACTTCATTTTGCTAAATTTCAGCCTAAGAGAGAGAAAGAGATAGAGAAACTATGGAAAATGGAGAGAAAGCTTGAAATCATTGAGCTAAGATGCTTACATGATCAAGGAGCAAGAAGAAAAGATGAAGAGTTTGTCAAGACAAAGCTTTCTATGCAAATAAGTTAGTCATACAAGAAGATATAATCATGTTCTTATTTTAAAGTTTGAAGTTTAAAAGTATAAATGGAAGTTTAGTTATAGTCATGCATGAATCTTTGGTTAGAAAGGGTGAATATGTAAAAATCATGTGTTTTGCATGTTATATGTTTGGAAAATCATAAAACCCTAGGCTTGAAAGTAGTAGAACCAAAAGTGGTGCACTATTATGCATGTTTTCAAGGCTATAAACCATGATTCATGGAGGATCATGAGTTAATTTTAGTTAAATGAGATGAAAACCTAGTTGGAGGTGTTGAATATGTTTAAAGCATTTGAAATTTCATGCTAGATAGAAATCTAAGTTCATAAATGGTGTAAAAACATGATTTGTTTGAGAATAAATACAATATTAGGCTATAAAGCGTGTAGCCTGAGTTATAATCTATAAAGTGCATTAGAAGGTGCATGTAAAAGTTATGTGATTACACAAAGTGGTCAAATATGTATGTGGTATCTTATGTGGTGTATGGAGTTTAAGATGTCAAATGGAGTTAAGTATAGGAATTTGAAAAGTTTACAAAGTTATTGAAAATCCAACTTATAGGTGATTTTTAGCAATTTTGAGGAACAAAAGGTGAAATGAAGTCAAATGACCTAGTTTTATGTAAATACACGTGTTTAGGTTGATTTGGAAATTAACGGATTGAAATTTGAATGAAAAGGCAATTCGAATGATCGAAAACGATCGTTTCAACCCTAAATGGATTTTAACGAACAAATATCGTCTCGTGCGAAGTTTTATGGTTTTAAAAGTTTAGGCATGTCATATATGACGTATATGAACTTTATTGAGTGTTAGAATGAAGTTTTAAAGCAAATGTTCAAAAATCACAAAGTTGGTAAATTTTTATTTTAAGGTTGAAAACGAGTTTAAACGCCCTCCTACGGGCTATTGTTCCTATGATTTTGAGAAGCCAAATGAGGCTAGTAAATTTTTTTATAAAATACTAGGTAGTAAGACCTAATTCTGTTCCAAATTTGGAGTTAATTGGATGTGTGATGGAGTTAAAAATTACCAAAATAGCAACAAAAATTACAGAAATCTAAGACAACAGGATTGCGCCGAGACGCAGTCATTTGAACTAGAAACTGCATCGGGGAGCAGTGCTACTGAAGAAGTTGACCGGGGCGAGCTCAGGGGGCGCTGGGGACAAGTTTGACCGAGGACATCTCGCGGCCAACGAGATGTTGTGTGTTAAACATCTCTCCGGGGCGAGATGTACTGTTCACAGAAAAAGAAATTTTTATATAGTGTCTTAAATGCGACGTTTAGACATGCAATGATAAAGATGGGTTATGTAAACCCTATATAGCTAAAGAATGACCAAAGTAAATGGTGTTAAGGTATACTGAGGTAATGATTGGCATAATATAACATGCCTAAAGTTAAACAAAATCATGATAAGTGGTTAGAGAGTTTCAGGATGTCTTTCCCGATGATCTACCCGGTCTTCCACCAGATAGAGAGATTGAGTTCGTTATTGATTTAGCTCCTAGAACTGCACCTGTTTCGAAGGCCCATATAGAATGGCGCATGTGGAATTGAAGGAGTTGATGGTACAGTTACAAGAATTATTGGATAAGAAATACATTCAACCAAGTGTTTCCCCATGGGGAGCACCAGTGTTGTTTGTCAAGAAAAAGGATTGAACTTTAAGATTATGTGTTGATTATCGTGAACTCAATAAATTGACCATAAAGAATAAGTATCCATTACCTAGGATTGACGACTTGTTTGATCAACTCAAAGGAGTGGAGTATTTCTCTAAGATTGATCTATGATCAGGTTACCATCAATTGAAGGTTAGGAAGGAAGATGTGTCGAAGACAGCGTTTAGAACACGTTATGGACATTACAAGTTTCTAGTAATGTCCTTTGGATTAACGAATTCATCGGCAGCATTCATGGACTTGATGAATAGGGTTTTTAGGTCTTATCTAGACAAGCATGTTGTAGTGTTCATCGACGATATTCTCATATACTTGAAAACACTAGAAGAACATGTTATACACTTAAGAAGTGTATTAGAAATCTTACGAAAGGAACAGCTCGATGCCAAATTTTCAAAATGCGAGTTCTGACTAGAGAAAGTTCAATTTTTAGGTCATGTGATTGACAAGAGCGGAGTTTCAGTGGATCCAGCAAAGATAGAAGCAGTTATGAATTGGGAACAACCAAAGACCCCAACTGAAGTGAGAAGTTTCTTAGGTTTAGCGGGGTGCTATAGACACTTCATTAAAGATTTTTCAAAGATAGCAACTCTGTTAACCAACTTAACCAAGAAGACTGTGAAGTATGCTGGGATAGACAAATGTGAAAAGAGCTTTCAAGAGCTAAAGAATAGGCTAAGTGAGGCACCAGTATTATCATTACTTGATGATAGTGGAGGTCTTGTAGTCTATAGTGATGCCTCACGTAAAGGAGTAGGATGTGTTTTGATGCAGCATGGCAAAGTTATAGCTTATGCTTCGCGACAGCTAAAGGATTATGAGTTAAGGTATCCTATTCACGATCTAGAATTAGCGGCGGTAGTATTTGCTTCAAAGATATGGAGGCATTACTTGTATGGGAAGAAGTATGAAATTTATACAGATCATTAGAGTTTAAAGTATATTTTTACACAATGAGAGTTGAATATGAGGCAAAGACGATGGTTGGAATTGATTAAGGATTATGATTGTGAAATTCTATATCATCCAGGAAAAGCCAACGTAGTTGCAGATGCTTTGAGTAGAAAGAACCAATAGAAGTTAAATATGTTAACAACTCAGGATGAGTTGATTAAAGAGTTCGCTAGACTCGACATAGAGGTAAGAGTCTCTTCAATCTCGACAATAAAATTGTTTATAATGGAGGATCACTCAACCTTATTGGGTAACATTAAGAAAATCCAAGAGGAGGATGGAAACTCTAGGAAGTTGAAGAAGTCAACAGAGATTATAGACAGCAAATATAAGATGGACAAGGAGGGAATCATTAGATTTGAATCTAGAATTTAGATTCCTGCAGTTCAAGAACTCAAGGAAGAGATCATGTCAGTAGCACATAATACTAAGTTTTTAGTACACCCAGATAGTACCAAAATGTACAAAGACATAAGTCAACATTTCTGGTGGCCAAACATGAAAAGAGAAGTGGCTGAATTCGTTAGTAGATGTTTGACATGTCAGCAGAATAAAGCTGAGCATCAAAGACCAAGCGGATTGTTACAACCGTTAAAGATTCCAGAGTGTAAATGGGAGCATATTACAATGGATTTTGTAGTAGGCCTACCAACCACACAGAAGGGTCATGATGCCAAATAAATTAACCAAGTCAGCTCACTTTTTACCAATCAAGGTTAAGTTCACTTTGGACCGATTAGCAAAGCTATACATTAAGGAGGTTATATCTAGACATGTCGTACTAGTTTCAATTGTATCTGATCGAGATCCAAGGTTCACATCGAACTTTTGAAAAAGTCTTCAAGAACATCTAGGTACACAATTGAGAATGAGTACTACTTACCACCCACAAACTGATGGTCAAAGTGAAAGGACTATCCAGACTTTGGAGGATATCTTGAGAGCTTGTATGATGGATTTTGAGTGAAGTTAGAAAGATCATTTACCTCTGGTAGAATTCTCTTACAACAATAGTTATCACGCTAGTATAGGAATGCCACCATATGAAGCTCTGTATGGAAGGAAGTGTAGAACATCAATATGTTGGGACGAAGTTGGTGAAGGGAAGCTGTTTGGGCCAGAATTGGTTCAACAAACAGTGGAGGTAGTTCGAATAATTCAACAGAGGTTATGAGCTGCTCAAGAAAGACAGAAAAGATATGCCGATCTACATTGACAAAAGAGAGACTTTGAAGTTAGTAGTCATATTTTCCTAAAATTATCTCCCTAGAAAGGAAAGATTCGTTTCGGGAAGAAAGAAAAACTAAGTCCAAGATTTATAGGACCATTCGAAATATTTCGAAGAATAAGTGAGGTAGCTTATGAAGTAGCCTTACTCCAGAGCTGGAACATATACATAATGTATTTCATGTTTCAGTATTACGCCCTTATAAACATGACTACAAACACGTCATCAGCCACGAACCCATCCAAATCGAGAAGGACCTAAGCTACAAGGAAATTCCTGTTAAAATTGTTGATAGGAAGGAACAAGTATTGCGAAACAAAGTCATACCTTCAGTCAAGGTCATATAAAGAAATCAATCCTGTCGACGCTAGGATTTTCGTCGCTTCGTTTTTTTTTTTTTTTTTTTTTTTTTAATTATTAAAAATGTCCCTTTCCAATTTTAGCCTTTGGTTTGAGATGTGACTTTTGAAAAGGGTCGGCTTAATGTCGACGGGGTTTGAAATGTCGATTATATAATGAGCCAATTGACCAGAGTCGCCAGTTGGTATATTTGAAATGGATGTACCAACTCATCCGGATTTAGTTTTCGTAATCGCTGGCTCATATGTGACTCCGATTAATTGGTCCGCAAACCGAGATTCATAGAGTTCGGGGGCTTGCTTAAGCGAGGGGAAGGTGTTAGGCACCCCCCGACTTCCGTAAAACACGGTTACCGCAATCTTGATGTTTTCCTATCCTTTTAAATCCTAAAATGTGTGAGTTGCGTGTGTGTGCGTGTGTGCCTAGGTGAATGCTTGTGGTGAATTTTGTTTGGATTTTTGTATGACAAATGTGCTTTATCTGGAAAGCGTTTTAACGTCTTTTGACCCAAATGACGAGGCTTCTTTTTAAAATAAAGATTGATTTTAATTTCGAACCGATGAGGGTTTTTATTTAGATGTCATTTTCAGAAGATAGTTTTTAAAACTTTTGTCAAATAGGTATCGAGACTATACATTGCCCTCTAATAACAGATTAAATAACATGAAGGCAACTTCTAGAACTCTTTCACCCTATGCACAAAGTTTAACGAAAACATTCATTTATTTTACGAAATCATTTTTTATGACATTTTAACACCAACTAAAGCCTTTCCATCAATCATGGATTAAAGTTTGCCAAAACCCTTGATTTTAAACCTCGTGAATCTAGCATCCTAGTTTGATCATTTTTTTACAAAATCTTCATTATTTGCCTTATTTAAAAACCATTTTTGTGTCGTAAATTAAAACAAGCACTCACAACGTGTCGGGGCTATCCACGGGCATGTAAGCCATCCAGACAACCCCAAACACCCACAATCACATATTTTATTATCATTACGGGGCCTTAACCCGAACACAACTTTGTATCGCTTTAAGGCCGGATATTACAAAATACACATCCATGGACCCTATACCATGATTACATATACCAAAATCACGATGATCTCCTCCCTAGGCTCACATTCACCCAAATCATGGCACAACCAACCCTAAACCAAATCTAACGAGATTTAACATTGCTATCACATTACATAACCCAAATATCACAACTTAATCACTACAAACTATCCATTACCACAACGAACGATATATCACCGTACGGATGTCATCGGGGCGTTAGGAGGAGTTACTTTCCGATGGAAACCTCGCTAACAACCCCTAATCCACGGATCCTTTATCAACATAATAACATATTACATCACATAACCCAAAACATAAGCTATATTAACAATACAAGCAATAGAATACCAAAAAGACAATCTTTTTCACCTTGCAAAACGCGGATTCAAGCTTCTTATACCACAAAATGGATTACACCACAAGATTACTAAACTAAATAGCACAACAATATGGATCTAGTGCTTGAATCTAGCCCAAAACCGGACTCTCTCCCTCTCTCCCGCGATCTCTCTCTCTCTCTCCTTTTCTTTCTTTTTTCTCTTTTTTCTTTCTTCTTCTGGTCTCGGTTGGAAAAAATGGCCGCATATAGGCTTCAGCAGGCAGCCCCAGATGCATCTGCGGCTGGGCCTGCTGTGGCCGTCCCAGCCGTCGCCTTGGCTGCCGCGTGCCGTTCTCGAGCCTCGTGCCTGTCACCTTTGTCGGTGGCAGCGGTTGCATTCGCGGCCGTCCGGCTTGCTTTTTCGATTTTCGTGCCACGCGGTCTTAATTCGAAAATTTATGCGGTATTATTTTGGAAGGCTGTATTTTTGCAGTCCGAAAATCCCTGGGAAACGTGCCATATTGTTTTGGGAGGCCAGTTTGGAGGGCCGCGACTTGATATAGAATTTGATAATTGTGCTTGGCTTCCAGTGGGCGCTGCCCCCTTTCCACCCCCGCCAGCTCACCGGCGAGCTGGACAGCCGCTCGCTCACCGGGGAGCGAGACCCCCGAACATCG